>JAEVFN010000053.1:0-742500 GCA_030449075.1 Murraya paniculata | reverse complement strand
TTTACTAATTTGGTTGAAACAGTTATGGAAAAGCTCATTCTTTTTGGATAGCTTTAAACACTCTGATTATATGTTCTCATAATAAAAATTTATATGATGCTTGCATTTATGAAGCTCTAAAATGCTTTAACCTTTGGAGTATAATTTACCTCCTTCTCGACAATGAATTCATGTGATCTTCAATGTAGTTGACTATGTAACTGTTTTGCCCCCCAATTTTAATGAGTGAGATCGAGCTTGTCTGTATGTAGAGCTCAAAATGGAAACTACCCATTCATTAAGTTGTTATTGTGATCAATATTTTTGTTGAGATGTGTAGTTTGAATATGCCATATGATTGAACTTTTGACAATTGCAGGGTGGTATGTCTAATGAACTATACAACACTATTGCTCGTGTGACAGATGGAATCTATGAAGGTACACTGCATGCATCTTTATTGCATCTTTTGCCTGCCTAAAATGATTTAGGATTGAACATATTGTGGGGATTTTTTTTCAAACTTCTGTAGGTATTGCAATTGGAGGAGATGTGTTCCCTGGCTCCACACTTTCTGATCACGTTTTGCGGTTTAACAACATCCCACAGGTATTCCTTTGAGTGTTTCCTGATGAAAAATTGTCTTGACAAAGCCATGTGGATACCTGTAGCAAGTAGTATGTATAGACATTGTTTTGGGGCTGAAGGTTGATGTTTTTAAGTGTTATTGCAACTTGAAGTTGTTAATTAATTCAGTTTACTAACTCTAGAGGGCATACTTGAAAAAAATTATAAGAATTTTTTACTGCTTTTTCTACTTTAATCTTTTTTCATCTAATGTTTTCTTCTTATTTTTTCTCCCTTCTAATGTCTTTTTTCTGGGGCTGACCCTAGGTTAAAATGATGGTTGTTCTTGGTGAACTTGGAGGACGGGATGAGTACTCCCTCGTTGAAGCCCTGAAACAGGGAAAGGTAACCAAACCTGTGGTTGCATGGGTCAGTGGAACCTGTGCTCAGCTCTTCAAATCGGAAGTACAATTTGGTCATGCTGTAAGTTATTACTCAAGTTTTTCTGGATAATTTTTCAATACCATAGCATTTTGAACTTGAGGCTTGCATATCCCTAATCTTTCTTGTCATTAACTAAATCAGGGTGCTAAAAGTGGTGGTGAGATGGAGTCTGCTCAGGCAAAGAATCAAGCACTAAGGGATGCTGGAGCTGTTGTTCCTACTTCGTATGAAGCCTTTGAATCTGCAATTAAGGAGACATTTGAGAAACTTGTTAGTTTCTAAGACCCTTTGTCTGCCCCTGCGCCTGCCCCTGCCCCGTTTCCTTCCTCCCCTTCCAAGGGAAGACAAAAGGCCTAAAATTTCTCTAACGCTGCATAACTAACCTTGTTAATGTGGATCGATGATTTTTCCTTAGGTTGAGGAGGGGAAGATTCCACCAGTGAAGGAAGTTATACCTCCACAAATCCCCGAGGATCTTAACACTGCCATTAAGAGTGGGAAAGTGCGGGCTCCAACTCATATTATTTCAACCATCTCTGATGACAGAGGTACCGTTTGAATTTTTTTATGGTCTTGATCTGATCGTCATTTGGGTGTTTGGCTTTGATAACTTTAAATTCCTCTTTATGCCAATCTGCAGGTGAGGAGCCATGCTATGCTGGTGTACCAATGTCTTCAATTGTAGAACAAGGTTATGGTGTGGGTGACGTTATCTCCCTTTTGTGGTTTAAACGCAGCCTTCCCCGCTACTGTACCCAATTTATTGAGGTAGGTTTGTCGTAACTGCAGAGCTCTTTTTGAATTTCTACTGTTGAAGTACTATGGAAAGTTCTATTTGGTTTAGCTTTGTTATTCCTCTTTTTCCCCATTTTGGGCTAAGCACATGTTTAGTAGTATATTGTGCTCAATTCTTTTTTTCCTTTTTCATTAATACATGTTATCTTGGACAGATATGCATAATGTTATGTGCTGATCATGGGCCCTGTGTTTCTGGTGCTCACAACACTATAGTGACAGCAAGAGCTGGAAAGGATCTTGTTTCCAGCCTTGTGTCAGGTAAACAATGGGTTTTATTTTTATTATCCTCTTTTCCAATGGTGTGGATTTAAAGTTAAAAAGTTTCATGTAAGTGTTCATCCATCTACTACTGGATTGGATGGATCCAATGGCTGACAAATTAAGTCATGGTTTTTTTCAAGTAAAAGTTTTAAGTCAAGGAAACCCCACCCGTTTTTAAACTATTTATAGTTTAGTTATCATTTGAGAATTGACATGACAGAACTAAATTATGAGATTCTGAAACAGGTTTGCTCACAATTGGTCCACGATTTGGTGGTGCCATTGATGATGCTGCCCGATATTTCAAGGATGCTTATGACCGGGTAAGGTTTAGTGGGCATTACCTGAGATGACTAAGCAATACTCTGATTGCTCTGATAGCTTCTGGATTCTGAAATTTTATTCTTTTGCTGTCTTATCAGGGTCTTTCACCCTATGAATTTGTTGAATCGATGAAAAAGAAGGGCATTCGTGTGCCAGGAATTGGGCACAGGTATGTAGATGTTATTAAATCTTGCATCTACGAAATTTAATGTTCATACATTAGTTGCTAATTGTAAATCAGTGTTGATATACTATTTGCTTTCTGTGAAAAAGGATCAAGAGAGGAGATAACAGAGACAAAAGAGTGGAGCTGCTACAAAAATTTGCACGCACTCATTTCCCTTCCGTGAAGTATATGGAATATGCTGTTCAAGTTGAAACCTACACTCTATCAAAGGCAAACAACCTGGTTCTTAACGTAGACGGTGCAATTGGGTCCCTTTTCTTGGATCTCCTTGCCGGCAGTGGAATGTTCAGCAAGCAAGAAATCGATGAGATAGTGGAAATTGGATATCTGAATGGGCTCTTTGTTCTGGCACGCTCCATTGGTTTGATTGGGTAAGTAAAATTATACTCTTTTCTTTTCTAGCTCATTTGTGCTGTATGCTTAACTTTTGCTTTGTAAATCTTCACTGTTGATATTGGGATGGGACTTTATTTATCAAGAAAAAAAAAATGAAAATTGGAGTATCTGGTTTCTAGTGTTTGTTACCACAACGGTTCTTATCTGGAATTGCTTCTTGCTATGAATAGTGATAGCAATGTGGCTTTTATATGCCTTTTGATATGTTTAGGGTGTTTAGTTATGTCACACCTGTCTGTGATGCTGTGATCCAATGTGTGGGTCAGATGACTTCTGCTCTAGATTAGGATGTTGCTATGCATACTGATAGCGATTTCAACTTGTTCACAACAGAAAATGAACGGTCCCATTAATCTTATGCTATCTGGTACTATGAAAATTACTTGACTGTGATTCTGAGGTCCAATTGTGGTGTGTCATAGATATAGAGAAAATTGCAGTTTCTCTGTATCTTATCCCTCGTTTTTCCCACAACCTGAGTCTGACTGATTGCTTCTTATTCAAATCTCAGGCATACCTTTGACCAGAAGAGATTGAAACAACCTCTATACCGTCACCCATGGGAAGATGTTCTCTACACTAAGTAATTCACTTCCCAGGAACAGGTGGGAAATCATAATCAACACATGCTTTCCGAAAACATTTTCCATTTTGAAGTCTTTGAATCTGCATTTTGCTGGAATTATTGTTGGGTTTTCAGATTATTGTTTCAGTACTTCTAAGTACCAGCCGAAAACTTTGGTCTGTAAGTTCATCAAGATACGACTCTCAGATCATTAATTGAACAAAGTGGTGTTTCAAAATTTAGTTGCAGAGTTTACATTGTTGTACAAGGGTCACTCCATTTTTGAATATTTGAATAAAATTTTTAGCCACATTGATTAGAAATGGACAGCTTTTAGCCTTTTACTAAGAGCCAAGATGTTCCAACATATTCTGTATGCCTGGAATCGTTCTACTTTTGTGAACGATATAGCTATGTATAAATTTAAATCGCATGCAGTTCCATTTATCTTTTTAAAGTGAAATATATGTAACACTTTCCTTGGAATCCATATAAAGCGTTTGTGAGTTAAAATCATTGATGCTCTTATAATGGAATCTACTTTTATATATGTTGTTGATCATCTATTCACGTGGGCGTCACATTGTTGAGAATGCATTTTGTGGCTTTCAGAGCGTCAAATATCGCTATGTGCTATGGCATTTCATGTGCTGTGGGCATTTTGAAAGCTATGGCGCTTTACAAAGACATACACCATCTATCCAGGTGTTTTGTCCATATTTCCTAACAGAATCGGTGCCTTATTTATTAGTGGTGAATTGGGACGCTATTTTTTTTCCCAAAAAAAAAAAAAAAAATCGGGTATCAAAGTTGATATATCCCGTGAAAAAACGAAACAATCTATTTGTTCACTGTGTCGATGTCTTTATGATTAGGAGCCACTGTAAAAATGGGATGAACAGTATTCACGTGTGATACTATTCATTTCATTTTTACAGCTGCTGTAACTTACAACAGTTGAAGGTAGTAAATTTTATATGATTATTGTATTAATTGTAATAACTGAAGAATCAAGAATTCTTAGATTAGTAATTTTAGAAAAACGGATTTGAAGGTAGATGATGTTGTTTGTCTCTGATTCATTATGAATGAGACCTAAATTTATATATCTAAAACGTTTTAATGTAAGTATTAAAATTAAACTCTCTAATTTAACACCAAGCATTATATGATTGAGATCCAAATTTATATATTTAAACCGTGCTAACGCAAGCATTAAAGAAGACATTGATTGACGGCATGTGTTTTCCAACTTAAATTCTCATTTTAAAATGTCTGAGCACCGAAGAAGGATCCATCGGCCATTGACCAATTACAGTTCTATAAATTGACACTAATTTAACGTTACATTATTAGATACTTTGTTGATCGAGCCTCAAACATTCATTTTACAATGTGCAGGTGGAAGCATCGTAGGA
Organism: Murraya paniculata; assembly: GCA_030449075.1. Classification (NCBI taxonomy): domain Eukaryota; kingdom Viridiplantae; phylum Streptophyta; class Magnoliopsida; order Sapindales; family Rutaceae; genus Murraya; species Murraya paniculata. The sequence goes on along the minus strand of JAEVFN010000053.1, from coordinate 737,561 downwards.
AGCATTGTAGACCAACTCATATATATTCCATGATCCGAAGTTTAAAAAGCAAACTTTTGGGAAAAAAAAAAAAGAAACTCATGATGGTCTAGATTTGCATTTGGATTAAAACATAAAATAATTAGACCAAAACTTATTTATTAAACATCTAAAGTTTAAAATTTTATTAATTTTGAATTTTTTCTAAGTTTTACTAGTTTATTTTTGTGATTTATGTTTGATTTTCATACATTTACACTTAAATATGAAAGTAAATTTTTGTAAACTTTATAAAAATGAAAAAAGTTTGAATATGAGGTAAATATTATTTTTAAAAAATATCTCTATTAAATATATTTATTTTTTAAACTATCGAATCTAATTTTTTTTCTCTGTTTTGTTTGACAAGAACAAAATATCAAATTACTATGTTTAAGATATCTTTATTTACAAAAATAAAATTCTGATATTAAAAAATAACATATCATTTAGACGATTATATTTAAATTCATTTGGGCTTGAGAAAAAATGAGATTCAATTCAAATTTTTTTTAAAGAAAAAAGGTTTTGTTACCTTACATAATAAGCTAACGAATATAAGTAAATAACAACCGTTTGATAAAAATCTAATGGCTGTGAAAATATAAAGTGAAAATAACAAAACTTATTATACGGAGTTAGAAATATCTGACAAGTGTATTTTTTTAAGAATTAATCTGCAGGTGTATTACATATAAGATAACAGGAGCCAAGAATATATATATATATATATATATATATATATATATATATATGGCCACGTAAAACAGCGTGTGGGGAAAAAGAGAACAAATAAAATCTGCTGTCAGGGCTCAATTCCAGATGCAACCGGGTGGCCAATGAAATGGTTCCCACCGTAACTATCTTAACGCCCACAAATAATTCCAGATCAGAAAAAGGAAGAAGAAAAATCATGTGCCCAATTAAAAAAAATATAATAATAATTATAATCATAATAATAATAAATTGTAGCTACTGTAACTTAATAATTTTTTAATAAATAAAATACCAAGAGTAAAAGAAGGTAAAAGAACTTTTGACATAATAATATTTGAATTCTTAATTATTGGTGAAACCACAAATAGAGATATAGTTTAATTTTTATTACAAGTTTTACTAATAAAACTAACAGGCACCAACATTTTTATTCTATAATTTCGTAGCATCTGAAGAAGCTAAGTTAATATACAAAAAAATTTTCATCCGTTGGGTGTAATTTTTTAAATAAAAATTATTTAAGTAAAAATTGTATTAATAAAGTTTTATAAAAAAATTTAAAATTATTTGGTTGTCAAGAAATTTTTTTATCAATATTAGAAAATTATTTTAAAATCGTACTATAAAAAGAATAAAATAAAATAAATAAAATAAATAATTAGCATTTTATTATAAATAATTAAGCACTTAAAGACAATTAGATCAATTAAGCCAACCTGACTGCCAAAGGGTATCAAAGAGCTTTCACTAAAACTTAAACTATACACCCCTGCAACTTTTTGATCCAAAATTCCCAATTGTCCAAAATCCTCTGTTTTCATCTCGTTTCTTTGATCATTCGGTTCCCTTTATTAAATCTTTTCACATTCAGTCATCTGAGGATTTTGCAAAATCTGTGAACAGTGAAGAACTGAGTACTAAAAGAAATGGCTTCGAATTCACAGCACCGGCGGCAGCATCATCAAAGTCAAGCAGCAGCGCAATCTTCAGGCACAAGCAACGTAAGAGCCCATCACAACGCCACAGAATCAATGACTGTAAGCAAAGCCATTGCTCAGTACACAGTGGATGCACGGCTTCACGCTGTGTTTGAACAGTCGGGCGAGTCCGGTAAGTCTTTTGATTACTCACAGTCAGTTAGAACGACGAGTCATTCAGTTCCTGAGCAGCAAATTAGTGCTTACTTGTCGAAAATTCAAAGGGGTGGCCATATTCAGCCCTTTGGTTGTACTATAGCTGTTGATGAAGCCACTTTTCGAGTCATTGCTTATAGTGAAAACGCGGGCGAAATGTTAGGATTGGCCCCACAATCTGTGCCTAATCTTGAGAAGCAAGAGATTTTGACAATTGGCACCGATGTACGGACGCTGTTCACTCCCTCAAGCTCAGTTCTGCTTGAAAAAGCCTTTGGCGCTCGGGAAATTACTTTGTTAAACCCAATTTGGATTCATTCGAAGAACACGGGTAAACCCTTTTACGCGATTTTGCATAGGATCGATGTAGGGATAGTTATTGATTTAGAGCCTGCAAGGACAGAGGATCCTGCTCTGTCTATTGCTGGAGCTGTGCAGTCACAGAAATTGGCTGTGCGCGCGATTTCTCAATTGCAATCGCTTCCCGGCGGGGATATTAAATTGTTGTGTGATACTGTTGTTGAGAGCGTGAGACAGCTTACTGGGTATGATAGGGTTATGGTGTATAAGTTTCATGAGGATGAACACGGTGAGGTTGTGGCTGAAAGTAAAAGGCCTGATTTGGAGCCTTATATTGGATTACATTATCCGGCTACTGATATTCCACAGGCTTCACGGTTTTTATTCAAGCAGAATAGGGTTAGGATGATTGTTGATTGTCATGCCACTCCACTTCATGTCATTCAGGATGACGGGCTTATGCAACCTTTGTGTTTAGTAGGTTCGACACTCAGGGCTCCGCATGGTTGTCACGCTCATTATATGGCTAATATGGGGTCGATTGCTTCATTGGCTTTGGCTGTTATTATTAACGGAAATGATGAGGAAGCGATTGGTGGGAGGAGCCCTACAAGGCTTTGGGGTTTGGTTGTTTGCCATCACACTTCTGCCCGGTGCATTCCATTTCCACTTCGTTATGCTTGTGAGTTCCTCATGCAAGCTTTTGGACTCCAACTGAACATGGAATTGCAATTAGCTTCACAGTTGTCTGAGAAACATGTTCTGAGGACCCAGACTCTTTTGTGTGATATGCTTCTTCGTGACTCTCCTACTGGAATTGTTACTCAGAGCCCTAGTATCATGGACCTTGTGAAGTGTGATGGGGCAGCACTCTATTACCAAGGGAAATATTACCCACTGGGTGTAACCCCAACTGAAACCCAGATAAAGGATATAGTGGAATGGCTGCTGACTTACCATGGAGACTCAACTGGTTTAAGCACAGACAGTTTGGCTGATGCTGGGTACCCTAAGGCAGCCACACTTGGTGATGCAGTTTGTGGAATGGCTGTTGCCTACATCACTAAAAGGGATTTTCTATTCTGGTTCCGGTCCCACACGGCAAAGGAGATCAAATGGGGTGGTGCAAAACATCACCCAGAGGACAAGGATGATGGGCAAAGGATGCATCCACGCTCTTCATTCAAGGCATTTCTGGAAGTGGTGAAGAGCCGCAGTTTGCCATGGGAGAACGCAGAAATGGATGCAATTCATTCTTTGCAGCTGATTCTGCGAGACTCATTTAGGGACACTGAAGCAACCAATTCTAAGGCTGTTGTAAATGCCCAGCTTGTAGATCTAGAGTTGCAAGGAGTGGATGAGCTCAGTTCAGTTGCCAGAGAAATGGTAAGATTAATAGAGACTGCAACTGCCCCCATATTTGCTGTTGATGTGCATGGCCGTGTCAATGGGTGGAACGCAAAAGTTGCGGAGTTGACTGGGCTGTCAGTTGAGGAAGCTATGGGGAAGTCCTTGGTTCATGATCTTGTTTTTAAGGAATGTGAAGAAATCGTTGACAGTCTTCTTCATCGTGCTTTAAAAGGTAGTCCTTTATCCAGCATCTTCACTTGTTCCAATTCAAAACATTTTCCAAGTATGTTTTGACATCTTGTAGGCATGTAATAATTTCTATTCCATTTTCCTTGTCAGTTGAGCGTGCATATCAGAATGAAACCTTTCCAAAATGAATATGGGTGTTGCCAAAATCAGTTACAGAAATGACAAATGGAAACTTAAAAGCAGGTTAATTTTTGCTCTCAAATGCTATTGAGGGCAAAAATTTGGCAGCTAAAATGCTATATAAAGCATATTTTGCTGATTTACTTTGCATGTGTTCTCCGAGTGCCTTTTGATTGACTGAATTTAATCAAATGCTGTTGTTATATAGCCCCATACTTAAATAATGTCTGCACATGCTATGAAATGGTAAAGTTCAGTTTAGACCCTTGAGATGGGAAAGATGTAAAATAGAGTCTCAAACCTGATTGAGGTCATTATGTGGTTCCTATGTACATTGGCGCTGGTCACTTTATTCAGTGTTCAACCACAAATGCGGAATGAGTGTTGAGATTGGTATGAGGAGCCTAACTCAGCCACCTTGAAATAATTAGCTGGAACATGGCTGTGTTGCCCCAATAGTTTTCTACATGAGAAATATATGTCTAAAGTAAAAGTCTCCTCGTTCATAAGTTGGAAGGTAACAGTCATACACTTCTCATTGGCTGGTGATTAATTTATTAGCATTTGTGAGAGAATACTTATTGTCGGCTTCTGAAACTGCTTTTGTTTGTGTAAACGACTCAAGTTCCTGCTCGCTTGTGCAGGTGAGGAAGACAAGAATGTAGAGATAAAATTGAGGACATTTGGTGCAGAAAATCATAAGAAGGCGGTCTTTGTGGTGGTCAATGCTTGCTCTAGCAAGGATTACACAAATAATATTGTTGGAGTTTGCTTTGTGGGTCAGGATGTTACCGATCAGAAATTGGTGATGGACAAATTTATTCACATACAAGGTGATTACAAGGCCATTGTTCACAGTCCCAATCCTTTGATCCCTCCCATATTTGCTTCAGACGAAAACACATGTTGCTCGGAGTGGAACACTGCCATGGAGAAGCTCACTGGCTGGAGTCGAGGGGATATTATTGGGAAGATGTTAGTTGGGGAGGTTTTTGGAAGTTGCTGTCGTCTCAAGGGTCCTGATGCTTTGACAAAATTCATGATTGTCTTGCACAATGCATTTGGAGGGCAGGACACAGAGAAGTTTCCTTTTTCCTTGTTTGACCGGAATGGGAAATACATGCAAGCTCTTTTGACTGCCAACAAAAGGGTAAATATGGAAGGGCAGATTGTAGGAGCTTTCTGCTTCTTGCAAATTGCTAGTCCTGAGTTGCAGCAAGCTTTTACAGTTCAGAGGCAACAGGAAAAGAAGTGCTTTGCTAGGTTGAAAGAGTTGGCTTACATTTGCCAGGAAATAAAGAATCCATTAAGTGGTATGAGCTTTACGAACTCACTCTTGGAGGCCACTGACTTGACAGAAGATCAGAAACAGTTACTTGAGACAAGTGCTGCCTGTGAGAAGCAGATGTTGAAGGTCATAAAGGATGTGGACCTAGAAAGCATTGAAGACGGGTGAGTCTTTTTTCACCTTGTGAACAGTCTTAACTTTGATAATGATGGGAAACCCTCATAACCTCTATTCTGATGCAGGAGCAAGTGTATTTAATTTCTTGTAAATATACATGTTTGAGTGTTGCTGTTCTCAAATTATCTTCATTTGTTTGTTGATAGTTCTTGCTTTTCTTTCTTTCTGTGTCGTACATGGCCTATAATAATTGAGTTCTGGTTGTTAAGTCTAGTTTCCTACTCGGTACAACTAGAAGAGTCTTCTAGCTACTCTTTCATTGTAAAATGAAAATTATCTTTATTTGTTTGTTGATAGTTCTTGCTTTTCTTTCTTTCTGTGTCGTGTCTTCATTTGTTTGTTGATAGTTCTTGCTTTCTTTCTTTCTGTGTCGTGTCTTCATTTGTTTGTTGATAGTTCTTGCTTTTCTTTCTTCTGTGTCGTGTCTTCATTTGTTTGTTGATAGTTCTTGCTTTTCTTTCTTTCTGTGTCGTACAAAAGCTTCATTTTACAATGAAAGAGTGGCTAGAAGACTTCTAGTTGTACCGAGTAGGAAACTAGACTTAACAACCAGAACTCAATTATTATAGGCCATGTCATTTAAGGGTATCATGGTTTTAGAATTTCAGCCACATTCTTCCAGTGTATAACTGATTAATCATCCTTGTGACTTTCGTTTTCTCCTCATACATAAATAAACACACAAGATCACTAGCAATATGATATATATATATATCATATTGCTAGTGATCTTGTGTGTTTATTTATTTGTAAACTATTATAATCTAGTGTATTCTTCTACTAATCATCTGAACCTCCGGAATAATTTTGCTAATGAGAAAGATGATCTCATTTTTTATTTACTTTTGGAGTCAGTTCATTGGAGTTTGAGAAGGCTGAATTTTTACTTGGGAGTGTCATAAATGCTGTTGTTAGCCAAGTGATGATGTTGTTGAGGGAAAGAAATCTTCAGTTGATTCGAGATATCCCAGAGGAAATCAAGACACTAGCTGTTTATGGTGATCAGGCAAGAATTCAGCAGGTCTTGGCTGACTTTTTGTTGAATTTGGTACGTTATTCGCCATCAGCAGAGGGTTGGGTAGAGATCCATGTTCGTCCAACATTCAAGCAAAGTTCTGAGGGACAAACCATTGTACACAATGAATTCAGGTTTGTTTGCCCCATCCTCTTTTCAATATCATATTTGTTGGTTATTCTAATAACATGTGGAAAGGTCCATGTCAATGATTGAAAACAAAAACAAAAAGGCCTTAGTAACTCCTTTCACATTTAACTCCAATGACCTTAATAACGCTTTCCTAGTACTTTCATAGCACGAAACTGTGATGGCTGTAGCTGTAATAAATGTTCGCCGACAAAATTTCTTTTGAAGTATTTTATCTCCATCATTCACAGGAGTAATACTTCCTTGTGAATTTGAGACCAATCTTGTCAATATACATACTACATATTGGCACTAATTTCACGTTATGACTCCTGTTTAAGTGCTTGACTCTCTATGTAACTTGGACCGAATCATTTGTCTTGCTTTATCTTTGTTCAGTATTTTGTTTGTGCTAGATAATTCACGAAGTTACTGTCTCTATATTTTCATGCACACACATATATAAAAGTGCAAGTATAAATCATGATTTGCTTTAGGACGATGTGGCTATGCAACATGCACTTTGGTAGAAGTTCATAGGCAATGTAGATCACCTTGCTTTGGCCACATGGTTGGCCCCGCCACTGCGAGCCTCTGAACTGGAGATTTGTGGCTGCACATCATTATTATTGTTTCTTTTGGGTGTGTTTGAGGTAACCTTAATTGTTAGATGAAGTGTTAAGTTCCCTGGGGTTTCTATTTCATTGACTTCTTTGTGGCTTCTGAGCTTGCTTATAAAATTATAATTTATAACTATTTGGTTGAAATTTTGAGCCTGTGGCTTCAAGCCTGGTGACTCAAGCAATATTTGGAATTGTAGCTCCATTTCTCTTGCATCTTGCTTTTTAGCTTTTGTCATTTTATAAGCTTGGTTTTTTGAATTGCCACAGTTGGGACATTGGTTTTTCGGGTAAGTAGGTAGTTGACTGATTAAACTTTGACTCGTGACCTTTGACTTTGGTATATTGAAATTTCAGTATCTAAATTATTTTGTTCTCGAGTCTGACTGGACCTGCCAGCAGTTCTACAACAATCTCTAATGGGATCATCATGTAGAAATTTCATGCTATATAGCAACTAAACAACCATCACTTACGGTAGCACTCAGTGCAGGGTTGATTGTGTAGTAAAGAAACCTTTTGTTACTTTGTGTTTCCTTGACTAAGTTTGGTGCTATGATATTGGATTAGGATATTTTGTTTGTTGGTTTTGTCCATAAGAAAACATTGTACACTGGAAAGTATATATCAGGAATTGTGACAGTGTGAGAATATTTGTTTAGTATTGTTTTAAATGTAAATCCTCTTGATGCCCTTTGAGTCAACTAACATATATGCACTTTTCAAAGGATGGTATGCCCTGGTGAAGGGCTTCCTCCCGAGCTGGTCCAAGACATGTTCCATAGCAGTCGGTGGATGACGCAGGAGGGCTTAGGGCTGAGCATGTGCCGGAAGATTCTGAAGCTAATGAATGGTGAAGTCCAATATATCAGAGAGTCTGAAAGATGCTATTTCTTAATTATTCTTGAACTCGCCATGCCTCTGAGAGGCTCAAAGAGTATCACCGAGTAGATTATTCCCCCTTGAGATTCACAAAATCAGGACCTTTGTCGAACTTAACCTGAGATGCTTACTCCTGCATATAGTTTTGAAGATGTAATGCATAACCCAGGTAGATTTGGCCAATGGGCATTAGTAATCCTATGAATTTTGGTTACCCAACTCTGGAATGTTATCAACATCGTTGCACACAAAGCTTCCAGTCTTCTTGTTAGTGTTGATTCTTACAATCTCACGAATGTTGTGCTGCCGCATGTATCACGGATTCAGATGACTGGGTTCGCTCGAGATTGTTGTAGTCTTGTAAGTTGTAGAAGTTTTGGTAAGGAAAAGTCATGGCGGACTCATGGAGTAAACTACTTATTTCCCCTGTTGTAAACATGTATTATTATATTACATGTGTACCATATCAAGTTCCCATGACAACTGTAACATATTGTCCAGTGTTAGTCCCTGAACGCTAGAATTTTATCTCATGTACGATAATGTAAATTCCCTTGCTCCCGTGGTTGAATTTCTCTGTGTCCTATAAATAGGGCAACTCGGAAGATGAGAAGAAGAATATGGATAAGCTCGTGAGCTTTGCTAAAAATTAGGGTCGGGCATTTTGCCCAGACCGACCAAAACGCGAACACCCACCCGTATAATGACCCAGATGACCATTTGTAGGCAAAAATAAGATTACTTTTAACAAATCAGAAACACAAGTTGATAAGTTTATATAGGTTTATTTTTCCAGAAAGAAAACACCAAGCCGAAATACAATGTAGAATCTTATGTAAGCGGCCTACCAAACAAGTTCCAAAAATGAAAAAGCCAATGGCATCTGCTGTCTGATTAGTGATGAGGCAGTACTTGAAAGGTCAATACATTCAAAGTTGCAATAGAATGTTGAGTTCTCCAAATTTATGGGTCAAGCATGAAGAAGATAAGGAGATGCATGCACGGCATGCATCGCAATGAACGCTTTGGAAGTTTCCATTTTTTAGTAAACTTTTTGACAGCCATCAATTAAGCTTGGGCCTCTGTGTCTTGTCACACTGAATTTGTGTGCGTGCACGCCCTTGATCTTGATCATGCTGTGCACGCAAACAAAGATTTAAAGACCTCAAAAATAAAAAATAAGTTTCTAGAGTGAGACTTGGTTCCAAGTTCCAAATAAATAAATAAATAAATGATCAGATAAGACCAAGATACAGAAAGAAAGAAAGAGCACACGGAAATCGGTATACTGTATTTGTATATGGGTCTGAAAAAAAAAAGAAAAAGCAAGAAGTCAGAGCTGTAATTCTTGCTTTCTCTTGCAGGAAGTTTAGATTGAATGAATTGAAATTTGATGACTTGACTTATTTATTAGACCTATTAATAATTAAAAGTGTTGCCATAAAGATTCTTCTCCTTTCACGGCGTAATCCTTTCAAGATAGACTTGCCTAAAAGCAAACTTAATTTTTCTCTTATTAAGCCGCTCTAGACAGCAAAACTACATTTTCTAATTGTACCCATTTGCATTAGTTCAAGTGAAACTCGATTTCAAATGTTTTGACCTACTAGGAGTGGGGAGAGCTTTGGGTTTTTCGGTGCATATTTTTTTATCCGTTTAGATTATTTTCACATATACTTTGCATTACAAGTAATCATATAAAAATTAATCAATCGATTCTTGCCTCTTTAGCAATTAAAATTTAAAAAATTAACGATTTAATTCATGATTTTTTTGAATTTATCAGGTTGAATTTGGTTATTCCTTTATGAATTCATCCCAAATCGAGTTTTTTCATTTGTACCACTCAATGAAATTTTACTAGTTGAATTTAGTTAATTAATTGGGGAAATAATTTTTTTATTAGGTAACAATTGGCATTAATTTATTTCAAAATGTAGCGGACAAAATGGTGCAAGCTCACTGTGTTGTGAAATCCAAGTCAGTCCAATGAAGGTGCAATTGCTGTTTAAGTAATCCAAGAATGAAAGCTAACCCCAATTTGAGTATTATATTTAAAGCCATCATTAAAAAATAATAATAATAATAATATCTAAACGACTTTGCATGAACTCACGAAAGAGGGATGTCGTGGAAGTATCAGAAACAGAAGTGAAAATAGACTCTTTTTGGGCAGCCCAATATGGAGGCCTTTTTAGCTGAAATGGACAAGCCATAGTATTAAAAGCCGAATAAATTTCAACCTACCTACAATCATGAGTGTAATAAACGCGCCAGGAGTATTGGACCGGTAGTTAAAAATCAGGCACCACAATAGGCCATCACTTTCCACGTGATTTTTTGGCGCGTGGCGAATAAATAAACATCTGGCTCTGGTCTAATAAATAGTTAGATTCAAGTGATAATGGGGAGATAGATGAGGGAGAAACGAAAAGAAAATAAAAGGTGAAATTAAACAAAACACAGAGGAGTAATAACATCAGGATCCCCCTACTTTTCTATGTTTTCACAAAAGGCTACATAGTTTGTTCACTTGTGCAAAAAATAAATCCAAATTTCCAGGGATCACAAGTAGTCACACTCTTGTTAGAATTTGTTGATTCTAGTTTATTTTTATATCGTAAAAGATCTAATTAAACTTTCTATTTTTCTTAAATTCCTTATTTTTTGAGTGGAACTTGTTATCATAATTACGATCAAAGCTCTATCTTATTTGGATTGAATTTTATTTTGTTTGAATTGAGATTATAATTCTTTTAATCTCATAAAAATTAATAAAGTCAAATTGAACTTTTTAACTTTTTTTTTCTGGTCGGAGCCAATTTGTTACCATCCATATGCTCTCATATTTTGTGAAGGTCAGAATTAAAAGTGGACAAAAGACAATATAATTGAATCAAATTAAATAGGCTGATCATTTCAATTTGACTTTTATTCATCGTCAAACAAAATAAAATCAACAGATAAATTAAAAATACCAAAAATTAGCAATTTTTGGCTTTATCCGTTCCCAATCCCACGAAAGTCGAACTAAACCAGATTTTGCCTATTCTTCTAAAAGTCTAATATTATACGTTAATATTTAATTGAGATGGCAGTGGGGTGTCACTTGTTACGAACCTATTTGGTAGAAATTAATAAACAATATCGTTAAGTTTGAAAATATAAAGAATTAGGCATCCCAATGTTATTATTCTCAATATAAAAACAAAACCAAACCGCCCAAAAACGAGAGAGAGAGAGAGTTGAAGAAAGAAAGAAAGGAAGGCAGAATAAACAAAATGAAATGAAGACCTAAAAAGAGAGAAAAAGGAAAGAGTTGAAAAAGAGATATATTTTAAAAAATGAAAATTAGCCCCCAAAAGAAAGAGAGAGAGAGAGAGAGAGAGAGAGAGAGAGAGAGAGAGAGAGCCTCTTGTTTTCTTCTTCATTCATTTTCATTGCAATGAATTGACTGCACGAATTAGATAAGAGGAGTTTCTAGAGAGTGTTTTCAAGGCACATATAAAAATTAGAGAAAAAAAAAAAAGGTCAGTAAATGAATGGAGGAGTGAATGAAGACTGATTTTTCATTTCTCCTTGTACAAACAAAGCTTCGTTTTGTTTGGAGTTGTAAGTGTTTTGAATCTTTGAAACTTCGTATATATTTGTCTTGTATTTGTTTTTGACTTGCAATGGACGCAAACACGGCGCCAGCCGAAGAGCTTCTAAGAAAGATTCAGGAGCTAGAAGCCGGACAAGAGCACTTGAAGCAAGAGATGTCCAAGTTGAAAATCTCAAACGATTCGAAATCGGAAACTATTGCTACTACTTCGAGTCACCACCAGCAGAGGTCACATTCGGTGTCGCCGAGGCGGCCGAGGTTGGCGAGGGCCTCTTCCAGGAGAAAGGGCGGCGGGACGGGCCTGGACGCTGCTTCTGTGTGGAAGACTAGTAATTCGGCGTCGTTTAGACATTCCTCGCCGTTGCAACGGGAAAGCAAAGGCGGCGATAGTGTTGGTAGCGCTGCTGCTGGAAATAGTAATAACAGTGGACCATCGCCTTTTAAGTTTACTGATAGGCAATGTTTGAATATTTTGCAATCTATGGGGCAATCTGTTCATATATTTGATCTTAGCGATCGTATTGTTTATTGGTGAGTATAACTATTATAATTTAAGTACTAATTTGAAGTTAGAGGTATTTTATTTGCGAATGCTTGCTTATGCAGGAACCGGTCAGCGGAAGTGCTTTATGGTTACTCAGCTGCGGAGGCACTTGGTCAGGATGCTATTGAACTTTTAACGGATGCTCGGGACTTTGACGTGGCATACGACATAGTTCGTCGTTTAAAGATGGGAGAGAGGTGGACTGGGCAGTTTCCGGCAAAGACTAAAATGGGGGAAAGGATTTTAGTTGTAGCAACTAATACTCCATTCTATGATGATGATGGTACTTTGGTCGGGATTGTTTGTGTGTCTACTGATTCTCGGCCGTTTCAAGAAACAAGAGCTGCATTGTGGGATTCTAGGAACTCGGATCCTGATTCCGACTTTAATAGGCCTAGGAATACGGTTACAGCTAAACTTGGGCTTGATTCTCAGCAGCCTCTGCAAGTTGCAATTGCTTCAAAGATATCAAATTTGGTTAGTTTTGTTTTTGGTTTTTTCACTGTTTGCTTTAGATTGGCATATTTTAATTGTGGAACTATTAAAAGCAGGCCACCAAGGTGAGCAACAAAGTTAAGTCGAGGATTCGGACAGGGGATAATTTCATGGATCGCGAGGATGGAAGTGGAGATAGTCATCATTCTGATCATGGATTCTCTGATGCTGCTCTCTCTGACCATAGGGAGGATGGGATGTCCAGTGGTGCTAGCACACCTCGAGGAGACATACCCCCGTGTCCTTTTGGGGTATTTTCTCATGTTGACGAGAAGTCCCCAGGAAAATCCGTAAGAGATTCTGGTGATGAGAGCGAAGGAAAGCCTGCTATTCACAAGATTATTACATCTAAGGCTGAGCAATGGATGGGGAAGAAAGGGTTATCGTGGCCATGGAAAGGGAACGAGCGGGAAGGTTCAGATGCAAAGACTGCTCGTTTTGCTTGGCCGTGGTCGCATGGTGACCAAGACAATGAATCGGTTCAGCAGAGGAGTCCGTCTTATGGTTCAAAACCGGAAAGCCACATGTGCGAAGGTAATAGGTCTGCCAATAATGAAGCCTCGGCGTCATGGTCCTCATCTGTTAATGTTAACAGCACAAGTAGTGTTAGCAGCTGTGGAAGTACCAGCAGTAGTGCTGTTAATAAGGTGGACTTGGACAATGACTGCTTGGATTACGAAATATTGTGGGAAGACTTGACTATCGGAGAGCAAATTGGACAAGGTAACCTTCTTTCAAGTGAATGGCTATGGTAATATCATTTAAAGCTTGCAAGATATTCAATGAATGACTGGGATATTATGTTCTTAAGTGGCATGACTTATTTATGACTAATTTTCACTCGGCATCATTATTGGATGTTGATAATGATGAATTTTTTGTCGGACGGAAATTGATCATTAGCTATGATATTGTTCATTGCCAATGGCTCCTGTTCCCTTTTGTTTTTTAGAATCTCACCATATATCTTGGCTAGTTTATGCGTCATTTTTGATAATAAAATGCTAAATTTTTACCCTATATCTGCAGGTTCTTGTGGCACTGTGTACCATGGCCTGTGGTATGGATCAGTATGTTCTATTTCTCTACTTTTCATTAACTAATTCCATTGAACATGCCTAAAAAATAATAATATTTAAAAAAATAAATAATTCCGTTTAACATGCATAAATTGATTATATTATCCCTTCTGAATTATTTGATATGAAGTATCTCAGTATTGTCTTTACCATCCATCTAAATGGCCAACTAAAGTTTTGACCTCTGTAGATCATGCATTCCAATGACAGCCTGTTGCTAGATTTTTGCTTGCACAAAATACCTGAGACGTCTTGCCCCTTCACTTATATGCCAAATATAGGTTTTCCAGTTTGTTTGATGCCTATGGATAAAATTTTACAAATTAACCAAAACTTATGGTTTGAACTTGTGCAATAAGTGTACATGTTGCTCTTTTATATTTTAGCAAATAGTGCTGTTGGTTTAGCACCTGGATGTTTCTTAAGCTTAATGTTTTTGTTATTTAGATGGTAAAAGGAACAATCAAAACAAAATTGTCATGTGATAAAATGTGTAATTTAGTGATCTTCATGTTATAGCAGGATGTCGCTGTCAAGGTATTCTCCAGGCAAGAATATTCAGATGAACTGATACATTCTTTCAGACAGGAGGTGTGCTTTTGCATTGATTCTTCTAAGATGTTTATGATTATTGCTTGATGTGAATTTCTTTCTCAATATAATTTGTTGCTTTTTCACTTGCCTTGTTTTTTCATTTTAATTTGATGTCACATTATGGTTTGTCTACGAAGGTATCTCTGATGAAAAGACTTCGACATCCAAATGTTCTGCTGTTTATGGGTGCTGTGACCTCACCTCAGCGCCTCTGCATTGTTACTGAGTTCCTTCCACGGTATGTTCTTAACTCCCTTAATTAATAATTTACTGCAGAAGCACTATGATATTCTTTTCCCACATACACCTATCCAATTACTCCTAATATTCTGCAGGGTAGAACTCCGATTGATTTAATATGTTTGGTTTGGAATTTTAAAGTGTGGTCCTCTCCTTGGGCCAAAGGTTATCACTTAAATATATATGTTGTTGATGCAGAGGAAGCTTGTTTCGCTTGCTACAGAGGAACACAACCAAACTGGAATGGAGACGGCGTATTCTTATGGCTTTGGATATAGTAAGTAATAAGTATTTTTGGAATTTTTTATTTTCATTGTAATGATGAGATCATATTGGGTATAGTGGTGCCATGTGTTTGCATTTGTTTGGTGTTGTTTCCTCATGTAACATCTCTTTTTGCAACGTCTTAGGCATTCCATACTATTTTTTGTAACTTTGGCCTGACGGTATTGACTTGTGTGTGCATAGCTTGATAGTACTTCCCTTATACTAACTCATGACTAATTCATGTTCTCGTTTATTGCTTCAATTTGTTGCAGGCACGGGGTATGAGTTATCTTCATCATTGCAACCCACCAATCATTCATCGCGATTTGAAGTCTTCAAATCTTCTAGTTGATAAACACTGGACTGTGAAGGTCTACCACTAATTTGTATATTTTTGTTTCTACCATTTTTTTTTTCCTCCATTTTGATCTCATTGCTTGGAATTTCTGTATTCATATTCGTAATTAAGTAAAAAGCTTGTCTGATATGATGTGAAACAGGTTGGTGATTTTGGTCTGTCACGTCTCAAGCATGAGACATATCTCACCACCAAGACTGGGAAGGGAACTGTAAGTTATCTTGCATCCTGTTCTTTATTATATTAATCTAATAAGTCCATTTGTTTTTATATAATGCTTCCTTGCAATTTAAGTTTTCACTTGACCTTCAATCTAACCAGTTTACCTCATTAAACTTTTCTAGCCCCAATGGATGGCGCCAGAAGTTCTCCGCAATGAACCCTCTGATGAGAAGTAAGTGAACTATTTGATCTGGGAAAAGAAACAAATTTAGTTGTCTCTGAATCTTCTTATTTAATTATTCCCCTCCTTATGTTGCCTCTGCTTTTCCCCTGAAATGCCAAACCTAATGGATTCTTTCTTGTTGCCTTAAATTAGGTCTGATGTATACAGCTTTGGAGTTATATTATGGGAGCTCGCTACTGAGAAGATCCCTTGGGATAATCTCAACTCAATGCAGGTACAGTTTGTCATTTGCAAAATTGTCTGGGCATTCCTTTTAAGTGAAAATATTGAGGCAGAGGCATTATCATCATGATATGCATTCTAAATGAACCTTTCTGGTATCCCAACATTGTTAAACAGTAATGACGAATGCATTTTCTGTATATGAACAACAATTCGTTTAGGATACTTGCAGGTGATTGGAGCTGTAGGGTTCATGAACCAACGCTTAGAGATCCCAAAAGATGTGGATCCACGGTGGGCTGCTATGGTTGAGAGCTGCTGGCACAGGTGCTTATTTATTCATTTATCTAGAACCTTCCCTGACCTTCCCATAAAGGCCCTCCCAAAAAAAAAAAGAAGGGAAATTGTCAGTCATTGATCATAATGGATGAAGATATTGTTAAGGGTAATTAATCTGATTACATGTGCCTATGTTGACTACGTATGGGCATAGCACCAAATATACTGCCATTTGCTCTTTGTCAATTACAAATTTTCCCAGCTCACAAGAAATTTTTCTGAACACAATGAATGCGGGCGTAGAATGCTCTGTGGCCCAATAAGGAGCTGACGATTTGGTGCAATAACTTGCTTATAATCGAGTAACATTTTAGTTGCTTGTCCTCTCAGCTAATAGCTGTCTAAATGCATTTTATCTCATGGATTCCCATAGCTTTAGTGGTGTTGGAATTTGGGGATTCTTACATTAGGTCAGTGTAGCTATGATTTGGACATTATCTTATTCAATGGTTAAATCCTTTTACATTCATTTTTCTTTAGTAGTTCCATTGCATAGAACATTTACAAATTTTTATTGTGGCTAATATGTGGGTCTTCTTTGTCGAACCAGTGATCCACGGTGCAGGCCATCATTCCAGGAACTGGTGGACAAGCTTCGAGATCTGCAGAGACAATACTTCCAGGCATCTCGATCAGCAGTAGGAGATAGCACCCAGAAGGAATTGTAGACCACATTCACATTTTTTCCCTGTTCCGTTGCTGAAACAACATTATTGCAAGTGGAAAAATCAGGCATTATTTTTCACAAAAGATTTATTTTCTTGGCTCGTAAACAGTTGGTTACAACAGATTTGCCGCTCAAAGGCCTGTGGTATGGGCACCGCATAGCTCCCGGCTACCAGACAATGAAAGAAAGAAAAAGGTGAAAAAAGGCTTAAAAAGCAAACTGGTGGGTAATTGGCATAATGTGAGCTGTCTAATTTTGATGGTGTTTGCTTGGCTGTGAAATGTTTATTTATTTATATAACCTGACATAGCAAAAATCTTCAGTATTTGTCAGTAGTGCTTTGTGATTTGGAGTCATGTTTGGTGGAATCACGTCACCCATTTGTGGCTTTGCATGAGAGAATGTCAGGACCTCTTTACAAAAGTTGTACAGAAAAAGGCACAAATTTTTTCACTCCAGTAAATAGAGTGATATTAGCATTTGTACTGCAAATACATGCTTTCTTTTTTAGCTTAGCAAGCCCCTAATTTTAAATGACGGGTTTCATCATACCATTTTAAGTTTGCTGTTGGGGGTAATATCAATTAGTTTACGTTTGGAGTATATGTACAATACAACTTTGTTTTGTTTGGTACGGAGCCTTCGCTGCTCTCCGTTGAGAACCTTAGATTGTCCATTATATTTTTAAATTTTATGTTATCCTAAACTTTTTCAGAACTGTACATGGTATCTTATAAGTTGAAGTTAAAAAGAGAATTGGAATGTTCCAATTGAAAAATTACAGATTTTATTTTTTCTTTTTCTAATGGAGAAGGAGAGCAGAGGTGTTGTAGTGTAGCCATTCGCTTATTGCTGGGTCTTAATCTTTACCAACTCCAAGTTGATTTTTATTGCCAGCTAAAAGATACTATGTGCATAATGATTCAAAAACCTTTTAGCTTTGCTTATTTAGTTGCCTGTCTGCGTCAAGCAGCAATTGCGAAGCAGATAGAATTAATATTACTGTTCTATGGTATGATTCCATTGTGAAACTAATCTACGTTAGGCTATTATCTTCGCTCAAGGTTCCCCATAAACTGTACGCATGATCTTGCTAATAATCATGCACTTAGTGAAGCAATAACTTTTCAATGTCATCCCATAGTTGAAACATTCATCATGATTGTTGGTGTAAATTTTATCCCAATTTATTAGGCGGTAATTCCAACCAGGATGGTTCATTTAAGATTGAGCTTCCTCGTTATTAGATCTGACAATAATGAATTTTTTCTTTGGACAGATCTTAATGAGTTATTGATTTTTTTCTTAGGGGTCAACTTCCTTAGAGGATGAGATTAACTTTGTTCGATAATACTTTACATACATAAGAAAATGATCAAAGTACTGGATTTGTCGATGTAAATTCTTTGACAGTCAAGTCAGTCATTGATTTTTTAGAAATATAAATTTAGAGAGAGAAAGTCAATATTTTCCTTCTTTAGTTAATTTTTTCTTACCTTTCAAAAGAATAGAGTGCATATATATAGACGAAATTAATTTGACTTGAGTTCCAATTACTTTAATAAGTGTTATTGTTCTTGGGATATTTGGTGACACTTATCTTTTTTGGTTCAATCTAATTGACACATGAATATGCAAGCTTGTCTACGAATTAAAGGAGGAAGCATTTTAATCATATATTGTTTTTCTTAAAATCTTCAAATTATAAGAACTTTGAAACTTATGAAATTTTTCCTAGATTGTTAGTTCTAGGATAGGGTCTTAGCAACCTTATAACCTTTGATGGTTTGTACCAAGTGGTTTGTCAATATAAAAGGTTTATCCTAAGAGATGTACCAAGTGGTTTGTTAATATAAAAAGTTTATCTTAAGAGATTTATCGTAGGATTGGATCTTAAAAACTTTAAAGCCTTTTAAACTTTAGAGTCTTGTCACCTAGGAGGTTTATCCTAGGTGATTTATCCATTTCTTTATGGACTTTATAAAGACTAAATTTATTTAGGCTGTAATTGAATCTATTCTATTTTTAGGCCTGCAATGACCTTAAACTCTTTGTTCTGATGTCAACAAATCAAACCATGAGCATCTTTTATACAATTTTTTTTTTTTTTTTCTCAAGAAGATGTTTTGGCAAATGCTATTTTATTCAATTTTGGTGCTTGCTGCTTTCTTAGATCAAAGATTCTTTTATAATATTAAATTTTGAAGTAATATATAAACATATGACTGATAATATTATTAGATACATGATGGATACTTCAAAACTCTGAGAGTTCAAATCCAAAGATACCAACTAAACACAATGAGAATAGAACTTCAATAGGTAAAACATTGCACAAGCTAAAAGTGATTGCCGGAGCTTTCGGGCCTTAAGGCTTCGGAAGAAGCCCATTACTTCTTTTGGGCATTTATTAGTCGAGAGATAAGATAGTACGGAATGTGGACAAAAGTTAGAACGCAGCATTATATCAACACTCATCGACCACCAATTATAAACCATCAATGATCGACTATCAATCATCAATCATCGATTGCCATCCACGAATGATACCAGCATTTGGCATGACAAAAGCAACAGGCGATAGAGCAAACAACCTTGAGAACATGCTTCAATTCTAAGGCAAATGGTTTTGGTTAGATTATACAGACGGAGAAGAGGAATAAAAGGCTTAGCTCTATGCATTTGGGTTGATTTTTCAGACAAATATGATTCTCAGAAAATTTTTTAGAAAATTCCAATTCTAGCCTCGTGCTTCTCTAGTGAAGCAAGTGTCTTATGGCAGCAACAGCATCACCCTTGTGCTCGCGTAGGGTTCTCTCAGCTACCTTCTTGTCCAACTGTTCTCAACATCAAAGAGAAGACAAATATTAGAACCCTTTGGCAGATGCAAACGGATTTATGTTAAAGACTTGCAAAGAGGGAAACAGACCTCTAATTCATTTGCAATTATGTCGACATCAGCTGCATTGATCTTAACAGCAGCTAATTCTTTCTCCCTGTGAGTAACAAAAATATGATTTGCTTAAATTACTGGCATGCCAAATACAAAAGTCAATGAATAAAAGAAATACACAAAATGAGGGTACTAAATTTTCAGAGTTCATGCAACAGTCCGCCAATGTCAAGATCACCCAACTAAAAGCTAACCTAAGTTCTGTTAAGAAATGGATACGAATACGACTTCCTAAGTAATAGAGGACATAATTGAAGTCACATAACTAAAAAGTCTAGATTTCTAAAATGATACTTCAAGAAACACAATACACCCAAAAGATAAGCCCCAGTAGCACACCTCAGAAGAAACCGAATATAACTGCTATTACAGAGATACTCCTAATACGGATCACTGTGTATTATCAGTTTTACCAAAGTACATTTCAGATAAGGACGTTTAGTATGTGGTCTAAACTGCTAGCAATTATGCTAAACTATACAATTTTACAGTACATGTTAATGTCAAAAGTACTAGTATTCTCATTCACTGACAATTTCTCCTAAACAAACTCTATTAAGTATAAAAATTTGTTAAGTACTATTACAATAAATAACAAATTACTCAACTAATCAACATCTCCAGACTATTAGGCGTGTCTTTGGTTATTTATATATTTCTGGAGATTAAAGTTTGGTAAATAGTTTATATAGTAATTTTCTAGTCTGGGATCTTAAAATGTGGAAAAAGTCCAAGAACGCTTTAAAACCATAGGATTTCGGAAGCTTAAAACTTAAAACACTTAAACCGCACGATTTATGCGTTTTCCAGACTTTTCCGCACTTTAAAATTTCGGATTGGATCACTTCTATATATTAGTAATTTTCTGGTCCAGGATTTTAAAATGTGAAAAAAGTCTAAGAAAACTTTAAAAATGTGGAGTTTTAGAGAATTAAAACTTAAAGCGTTTAAACCGCACGATTTATGCTTTTTTCCGAACTTTTCCGCACTTTAAAATTCCGGATTGGATCATATATATATATAAAGCAAACCAAGCAGTTCGAATCAACTAGCTAGCTACCACCAATAATAATAATTATAAAATATTATAAGGACATACCTCATTCTCATAGCATTCAAGTCACCTGCTTTTGATGCAGCAATGGAGGCCATAGCCTGCAATATCACAACATTTAAAAAAAAATCCGTTTTTACGAAATTATCACATTAATGATGAAATTTAAATACGTTTTATATCTAATTTAAATTAATTAATTTACCTCTTGCACACGAGTGGAATCGAGCTGGCGATCCTCGACACGGTCAGTAAGCTTGTCGAGGGCTTTACTCTGTTGCTGTAGGTCCTTTGAATCCACAATTC
This sequence comes from Murraya paniculata, assembly GCA_030449075.1. Taxonomy (NCBI): domain Eukaryota; kingdom Viridiplantae; phylum Streptophyta; class Magnoliopsida; order Sapindales; family Rutaceae; genus Murraya; species Murraya paniculata. The sequence goes on along the minus strand of JAEVFN010000053.1, from coordinate 716,495 downwards.
TATCCACTTCTCCTCCATCTGCTCCGTCCATTTTTTTGATCTTACTTAATGATAAAATCTGATTCTCGTCCTGATGAAAAACCCTAGCTTCTGTTTCTGTTGTGGACTCCAAAGGGTGACACTCAGTTTTACGGGAGCAGAGATAGCGCGGTGTTGAGAGGCAAATTTAGCCCTTGATTGGATCCGAATTTTCTGACCCGCCTTGAACGAATCTCATGAGGCCCAATAGAATTCAATCTTTTGGGCTCATAAGAATTGATTGGGCCAATCTTGTAAACAAGGTCAGCCCATTCTCAGCTTTGTCTTTGAATCTTGACTTTACCGACATGCAGTCAACCTATATATATATATTTTTAAGTCTTCATTTCTCTCGGCCGCACGTTTTTTTCATCTTAAAAGTGAAAAATGGAAAATAAGAATCTTCGTTAATCTAAATACTAGTGCATCTTTGAAATTGTGGTAGATTATTTGATAATCACTTTTCTACCCAAATTTTTTTTTTTTTAATTTCAGAATCAAACAATAATTTGAAGGGATTTTCATTAGAGATGGCAATTTACAAGTAATCCCTAGACCTGCCCCATACCCAAAAAATTATAATTGAGAATAGATCAGGAATATCCTTGAAAATCTTTAAAATGGGCAAGAATTAAAACGAGGACTCAATTTTTATTTCGTATTAATAATTTTGAATATTCGGGATTTGGGGTCATTAATTTCAACAAATTAATGATTTCATATTATGTAGCGGGAGCTAAATACATTAACCAAATAAATTTTGCAAATCTGAACCATGCTCGCATTCTCTTCGATCTTCATGAAACAATTAATGTTAAAGTAGATATTGCCATTATTAATTATTAATTAAGCCTAAAATCATAATTAGGGCCTGGAAAATTACAAAACCCATCAATTTTATTGCCATCTTATTACAAAAGCCCACTATTAAAGATATTGACATCTTAACCTAGCTAATTAATAAAAATATCTGTATCATAAATATCAAAGACAATGGCGTTTCATCTTGAATTTAAGTTATTTAACAGTCAACATTTTGTGCATATGTGCTTGTCGTTACTTCAGATGAATAATAATATCTCATTTTTCCCTGTTAATCAAATTCATGACTCAGGAAAAACAGAGCATTAGTTAGGTCCCGAAAAGCTTCAAAATTGAAAATGGACCTATTTCGAGAATTAGTCCAACCTCGAAATATATTTTGGGTTTAGGTTTGGGGTATTGGGCCCCTGAACCCAAAACAAAACCCGAACTATTTTTTTAAATCAAAATATATTTTAATTTAATCAAATAATATAAAATACTCAAATAGTAAGAAAAAGTCCCTATATCTAAACTCATTAACTCACCGCCTCGCCACCTTCGCTGCCATTTGATCAATCAAGGTAACTTTTTTCCTTTTTCTGCAGCATTTTAACATATAATGTGACTGTAAATAAAATAAAAAATACAAATAAATAAGAAGAAAAAGAGTTGAAGAAGGCCAATTAATTGCTTGTGGTTTCATGCACGAAGGGGTCCGTATGATTTACAAAAATAGTTCAAAATTCATGCACCAGTGCACTCTTTTTCCATCCACGAGTCATGAATTTGATTAACAGGGAAAAATGAGATATTATAATTAATCTGAAGTAACGACAAGCACATGCGCACAAAATTTTGACAGTTAAATAACTTAAAATTCAAGATAAAATGCCATGATCTTTGATATTTATGATACGGATATTTTTATTAATTAGCTAGGCTAAGATGTCAATGTCTTTAATAATGGGTTTTGTAATAAGATGGCAATAAAATTGATGGCTTTTGTAATTTTCCAGGCCCTAATTATGACTATAACAATTAATAATGTAAAAGCAGATTTGCAGCAAAATCTACTTTAACATTACTTGCTGAACATGAAGATCCAAGAGAATGTAAACATGGTTCAGATTTATAAAATTTATTTGGTTAGCGTATTTAGGTCCCGGTCCATAATATGAAATCATTAATTTGTTGAAATTAAAGACCTAAAATCTCGAATATTCAAAATTATTATTGTTTTTTAAATTATATGGGGAGCGGGTCCTCGTTTTAATTCCCATCCAATTCAAGAATTTTCGGGAACATACCTCAATTACAATTTTTTGATTATGGGGCGGATTTGGGAATTGCCTCCAATCGGATTCGGGTTTGGGGATCATAATCCCCACCCGGAACTCCCATTGCCATCTCTATTTGTAAATCCTATGGACCCTTTGTGCATGAAATCACAAGCAATTAATTGGCCTCCTTCAATTCTTCTTCTTCTTATTTATTTTTATTTTTTATTTTATTTATAGTGATATTCTATGTGAAAATGCTGTAGAAAAAGGAAAAAAAAATTACCTTGATTGATCAAATGGCAGTGAAGGCGGCGAAGCCGTGAGTTAATGAGTTTAGATCTAGGGTTTGTTACATTTTTTTTATTAATTGAGATTTTTTTAATTATTTGATAAAATTAAAATATAATTTCATTTAAAAAAATAGTTTCGGTGTAGTTTCGAGTCTGCAAACCCAAACTCGAAATATATTTAGGGCTTGGGCTAATTCCTGAAATAGACCCATTATCAATTTTGAAGCTTTTCAGGGACCCTTATCCGACCCGAATTAATCGAGGGGCCGACGGGTATGAGCCTCTGCGGGAAATGTTGCCATCCCTAATTTTTATATTAATTATATATGTATATCTTAAATATTCTTAAAATATTTCTTTAAGTTACAGAATCTTTGTCTTGTTGGCCTCCCAAATATTAGAATAATAAATTCTCGTTTTGGAATTAAATGCTATTAATAATATTCCTCCAACATAGATTGAAAAAGTAATAATAAAATATTATCTGATAAAAATCAATAACAACGTTAGCACTGAACACAAAAGGCTCTGTCTCAACTCAAGACCTTTGGTAATGTTGTAACTTTTAAAATAATTGATATTAGTTGTGCCATAAGAATAATCAGCTGTAAAGAGAATTAATTAAACACTTAGTAAAATTTATTTTTAAAAGTATTGTGAGTTTTAAATAATTTGTGTTAATCTATATATTATAAGAATGAAAATGATTGAAATGAATATAATATTAAATAAAATTTATTTACACATTTATAATATATATAAATAATATTTTTTTACTGTGTATATAATAGTTGACAACTAAAATAAATGTTTTTATTTTGCTATTTTAATGTAATTGGTAATAATTATAATCTTTGTAAATTTAATAATTTTATTTTCTAATTGAATATAGTAATTTTATATTTTTATAGTATATGAGAGCACATATATAGAATTACATTAAATATAAAATTAATTTTTAAAATTAAATTTTAAAAAGCTACTCTTTGAATAAGGTGATTTTACCAAAAATTTTATAAAAATATATCAAATACTAAAATTAATTTTTAATTTTGTGGAATCACTTTTTTATCTTCTGAAAAGCAAGCCCCAACAGCCCCTTAATATATTTCTGATTTCTTTAGAGCTGATCAATTAACATGCATGCGATAGTGTGTACCATTACTTTAAAAAGCTAGTATGTATAGTGTGGTCCATTTGATTTGATAGCATGCCATCATATTTCCAAATCTCTTGATTGAGCTTTTCTTCTGATAATCTAAGTTGATAAGAATTGATAAGAATCAAGAGTAATCAGAAATATATGGTTTAATTGTAAATTACTTGTGACGGTGGTGAGTGGAGACATGTAATAGGTTAGTAGTTGAGTAATGGTGACAGCTTCATTATTACTTCACCGGCAAATGATGATTCTATTCAAACTGAGTTGAATTTTGGGACATTTCATTAAGTAAGATTAGTACACGCAATAAAGTATGCCACTTGGTTACTCTATAAATAGAGCTCTAAGCCTTTGAAGCTTAGCATCACAAAGCAAGCATTTCTGTCTTTCTTCGACTCTTTTAGAAAGATGGGGAAACAAATACTTAAGTCTGTTGGTGTGATGATTGTGTTCTTTGCGTTGGTCATAGGAATTTCGGAATGTAGGAAACTTGAGGAAGAGGAATTTTCTAAAGGCATTGGAGGTGGTTTTGGTGGTGGGGGTGGTGCAGGAGGAGGTGGAGGTCTTGGAGGTGGTGGTGGTGCCGGTGGAGGATTTGGTGGTGGTGTTGGAGGTGGACATGGTGGTGGTTTAGGTGGTGGCATTGGAGGCGGAAAAGGTGGTGGAATAGGAGGCGGTGGCGGCGCTGGTGGGGGTATTGGTGGTGGACATGGTGGAGGAGCTGGTGGTGGCATTGGGGGTGGAAAAGGTGGTGGCATAGGAGGTGGTGCTGGAGGAGGCGCTGGTGGGGGTATTGGTGGTGGACATGGTGGGGGTGCTGGTGGTGGCATTGGGGGTGGAAAAGGTGGTGGCATAGGAGGTGGTGCTGGAGGAGGCGCTGGTGGGGGTATTGGTGGTGGACATGGTGGGGGAGCTGGTGGTGGCATTGGGGGTGGAAAAGGTGGTGGCATAGGAGGTGGTGCTGGAGGAGGCGCTGGTGGTGGTATTGGTGGTGGACATGGTGGGGGAGCTGGTGGTGGCATTGGGGGTGGAAAAGGTGGTGGCATAGGAGGTGGTGCTGGAGGAGGCGCTGGTGGTGGTATTGGTGGTGGACATGGTGGGGGAGCTGGTGGTGGCATAGGAGGTGGTGCTGGAGGAGGCGCTGGTGGTGGTATTGGTGGTGGACATGGTGGAGGTGCTGGTGGTGGCATAGGAGGTGGTGCTGGAGGAGGCGCTGGTGGTGGTATTGGAGGTGGGCACGGTGGGGGTGCTGGTGCAGGAGGTGGAGGAGGATTTGGTGGAGGTGGTGGTGCCGGTGGTGGCATTGGAGGAGGCCATGGAGGTGGTGGAGGTTTTGGTGGTGGTGCAGGTGGAGGAATCGGGGGCAACTTTTGATTCCAATATTTTCCTAGCTGGTGAGCCTGCCATAAAACCATGCTTGTGCGTGCATGCTGTATCATAGATATGTAGCGAGATATCAAATATCTCATAAGTAACAACATCTATCTCTAGAATAAATGAAATGGTATTTAACGTGTGCTCTTAATCAATGTCTGTTCTCAATGGTGTGCATGCAGTTGCAATTGTTTGTTGCGCGAAATTATGTTTTGGTCTCATTTCAAACTTTGCTCGTAAAATTATGGTCAGTTTAGCCAAGAGGTCGTGACTCTTGCGTCCGTGTTTTTGCACCTGATCATTTTGCATTTGCATGCATGTTATCGATATAATTTTTGTGCTGCACGTACGTGGATCCATCAATTTTCTCCTGTCTTCATGCAATAAAGATGATCGGCTGCATTGAAAATGTATCCGAAGTTCAAAATTTCTAATCCATTGAAAATGAAACGTAATTTATAACATTTTTAAGACTTTTTTTCTTATGTATAATTTATAAAATTTATATTTATTACGGCGTCAAATTTCAACGACGGCATTACGGAATTTTCCCCTCATGAAAACATCCAAATACAAAATCTTCAACTACAGTTCTTGCACTATAAATAAGGCTCACCGCTCCAAGCGTTGTAACACCAAGCAAGAGCATAATCACGTCTGTTGCACATTCTGTGTATTGTCTTTATAAAACACGAGAAAACATTCCAAATACATCTGCGTGCTAGCTGTGACGTTTCTGTAAATATTGGTTATGGGGATAGCTCAATGCCGGAAGCAAATTGAGAAAAAACGAAACTTCTCTGATGGCGGCTTTGAAGGTGGATTTGGAGACAAAACAAGTGTTGGCCGCGGCGGCAATCACGCCGACGGAGGATTTAAAAAGGGCACTGTGATTAACGTTGGCGTTGGTGTTGCAGCTGCAAAAGTAGAACATCAAGTGATGGGATTATATATCTCTATCTTGCGAACGTACACTTCTCAAAATTAATGAACTTAAATCTTTTCAAAATTTTTACTTGGGAATTAAAGTTTATTACGTTTAGGTATTCCTGATCGATCACAATAACATCTGAAGAACAAATATTAACCGATTGCATTAATATTTTCTACTATTTCACACACACACTACAAATAGGGCCTCCCACGAAGCCTGCTAATGCCATAAAACAAGCTTTCTTTTCTTCCTCTCCATCGATCGTTTGCTTGGATAAAATAGAAAGATGGCAAAATTTTCAAAATATATATGTATATGTGTAAGCTTGCTGGCTTTAATGTTTGTACTGACTTACGATTGAGACAGCCCCATGCCGGCAGCTTGAAAAGATGATATATCATCTACATGCAATTAATATTACTGCAGAAATGTTGGGGGACAGTGCAAGGATTTGTGGCGGCAGTGGCGGGGTCGTGTTTGTGGACGATATAAAAGGGGCAATTTGACTAACGCTGGGGCTATAAAAGCAAGTTGCCGATGGTAATTTGGATAGTGATGTGAAATCGTGAATAGTGTTTATGATAAAAGTGATCTGGGTTTTTCTTATGGAGAACAATTAATTCTATGGTGCATAAGACGCCAAAGACTAGTGGGCCATGGAAATTTTGAGTGAGAATTTCCCTTATGGGCCTAAGTATATATGTGGCAAAAAATGATTAAAAAAAAGAAGAAAAAATTTGTAAAAAGTAATAAATTATGATCAATGATCAATGATCAATGATCAATGATAAATGTACAATTGCTTGCCCTTTTCACTCCTTCCATGATGGCAAAACAAAATGGCTAAAATGGATATTTTTATTGTAAGTAATTTAATACTTCCAAAGTAGTATCTCTCAATTTTAATTGAAGTGACATTTATTTTATAAATAATTTTATATGAATAGAATTATATATATTATGAAATTTATTATTTTATAAAATGAATGAATGCCACATCAATATTTGAAATAAAAATATTGAGATATTGCTTACAAAATCTAATATTATTTTTTCACTATAAGAGTAGTGAATGTGATACGTAAAAAGTTGCTTCATTTTTAAAGATACTATCAAAATTTCTGTAGTACAAGGCCAAAGCCCAAAGTACAAATACCAATATTAACAAGCTTAAATCAATTAAGAAGGCTAAATCGGTAGCTGGCACTACTGGAATCAAGTCCATTTTTGGTTTCCTCCATAGCTAAACTGGAATCAAGTCCTTGCTAGAAGTAACATTTACTCCCAAGCTGGTAGCCAATTCTTGCCATCTACAAAATCAATGGACATGAACTTTTCTGCTTCTTGATCATTAAGTTGTTTCGACCATGGGACGCGGTGCTTTGCCTCAGCTCCCGGTCCATGGCACCGGTACTCTGCCTGGAATAGGTTGCTGTTTCAATTCATAACATCAAGAACTTAGAGAAAATTAAAATTACTAATGTTAAATCTTCAAATTATCATTTTTTTTCTGGGAAAATCGAATTAAATTTCTTACTCTGTGCTGCCAACATAGCTCCAATTGGTCCAGCCGTGGGGCACAATGGTCCTAGACAAGTAGGTCTCGGCAAAAACTACCCTTGAATAGGCACCTTTGGCTCTTCCCAAATACACATCACCAATTCCATAGACTTTGCCTTTAATAAACACAAATCCACTATTGTCAGTGTTATCTTCTCTATTTTGAGCTGTGATAGAACCATGAATCTTTACTCTCTTGTCGTCTATCACAAAGATCTCACAGTTCTGCAATCAGCAAGTGAAAATCCAAAATTATTTCTATTACTAACTTGATTAAATTGTGATCCAAAAATGGAATATTAGCTGTCTCGCTGAGTTACCCGGAAAATGGATCTGCCGCGGCCGAAGATGAAATCAATGGAGCCCTGGATGTAGCAATTGTGATAGTAGTGCCTGCCTTTGTAATCAAAGAGAGTGTTGTGGGTACTGTAAAATGCACAGTGGTAAAATGCATTCATATCTGCACCCACAAACGCTGCCACTGACTGATTTTGTGAGGTAAATGCAACTCCTGTAGGTGCCTCATTCTGTTCCCAAAAAATATGACAAAATAAATATAACTATAGGTTACATTCTTCTTCTTCTTCTAATTAATCTCGGTATATCTACAGTGCAGTGTAAGTCTTTTTGGTGCCAATGCCTTGCTCTCTTCATTAGAAGCCTCGAGTTTTCTGTTACATGGTTACACCCCGTTGTTGACCACAAGCTTTACGGCAATGTACATTATATATGATAAGTTGGGGGACGTAAACAAAAATTTGAGAGTTCAGCAACGAAAAAGTTTCAAAAAAACTTGAGGTATTTCGATGGAGAAGAGAGTTAGGAGAATTGTATTGTAAAGATAGTTCTCAGATAATTTTTTAAATCTTCGAAGTTATAATGTTGTTGTTTAAATTGTTTAAGCAAAAAAAAGAAAAGAAAAAAATCATGCACCTTGAAGCTGATACCAAAGGCAATGAAGTGGGGAGCTTCAACGGAGAATGTGGCAGAGTCCTTATTGTTAGTAGCACTTTGCGACCAGACAATGGCCGTCTTCCCCTTTCCATTTCCTCTCATGAATATGTAGGGCTTGTCCTCTGGTATGTATACCTTTTCTCTAAAGGCCAGAATTGAATTAACAAATGCATCAGTGTACTAATTTATCCGCAATTGCAGCATACATAATAAGTACGGAGAATTAGGGGGAAAAATAAATAAATTAAATTACCTGTAAACGCCTTTTCGAACGTGGATAATGATCCAGTTAGGGTTCCCTTTAGGAACGGCATTGATGGCTTCTTGTACGGATTTAAAGTCCCCGGCGCCGTTGATGTCAACTATGATTGTCCTGTTGGTGTTTAGCTTTTCTGTCAGTAGAGGAGCATCGAACACAGTTTTCTTGGTCAAGCTACGGACATGATTGGAGAAACAGGCGAGTTGGAGAAAAAGAATTACAATGGCGGCGTTATTTAATCGGAAAAATGCCCAAGGAAGCAAATGAGAAGACGACATGGTGAAATTGTGGGATGTTGAAAGGATTACGTGAGAGATCGTTGCAGAAGAATTGAGAGATTTTCAAGATGTTATTTAGTGAGTGGTTTTTTTTTTTTTTTTTTTTTTGGGAAGTTAAAATTGGATGTCAATAAATTGGCGCGGAGAAGTTTGTTGGGTAGGTACTCACTATTTTGGAGGGCCTCCAATAGATTCTATGTGGGGCTTATATCTTTTGAATTGAGAGTTTTAATTTTTGTGATAAAAGATGCCAAGAGTTGAAATTAGTTTTAGAATTGAATGAACTAAAACAAGTACGCCCATAAAAAGGAACCCTTTAATTAGTTCATTTTGAGTTTGAGAAACAAATTTCCAAAGAAAGTGTTCTGCGGGACCGGATGATATAGCAGTTTTGAATTAAAAGGCTCATCGTGCGAATAAACTTTCATATGTGCCACCAACAATATGTCATATGTGTGGCATATGTGAAGCTTGTCAAAAGGGCCACCATAGAGCTTGGGGGTGGACCTAAATTACGAAGTTTGATCATAGGAAGTGTTGAACTGGCCCAAAACATCCACGGCGGAGCCCAAGGGCTGAATGCACCCCAAATTAAAGACAACGAGAACCTTGGTGATCCTATTCTGTAACCATTACTTGCAGTGACAACTCCTAGATTCCCGTATTTAGTCTTTTCTTGAATTCTGTTATATCTCCATCATACCACATTAAAAGACTTTGTTTTAATAATGTAATTCATCAATTACTATGACTCATGAGTTTTACTTTGGACGGTAGTTAGTTGGTAAAAGAAATAAATGCTTACATGATTCATTTCGCAATCTTTTCAATCCCACAAAGCGATAAGAAATGGCGAGTTGCCTTCCTATTTAATTTCTTATTGTTGGGGTGGATTGGCCTAGGATTTTTAGGTATTCAATTCAAAAGTTAGCCTCTTGGGTAGAGTGACATACCTCCTTATAAATTCAAGTATCTCTCCTTTAATAGTCAATAAGGGACACAACTCAATAATCCCCCCTCGGACGAAACTACCGTCGAACTCTGGTTATTTCGTCGGACACACCTAAGTTGTTCTACCACCACATTCCAGCCTCTAGGGTCTAACTCTGATACCAATACCAATTGTTGAGGGGGTTTGTCATAGGATTTCTGGGTATCCAATTCAAAAAACTAGCCTCTTGAGTGGAGTAACCTATCTCCTTATAAACTTAAGTATCTCCTTTTTACTAGTCAATGTAGGACACAACTCAATACTTATTAAGAGTCTTAATTTCTACGGGAATTTTTGGGATGAAAGTACAGTGAATGGCCACTGGCTAGAAACTGTATTTTGTTAAGGAATGCATTAAATTTCGAACTAGCGAGTTATCACTTTTGAGATTAAAAATAGTAAGTTAGGTGTCTCGGTGGTTGTAAAATTAAAACGTTTCTGTGCTCTCTTAGCAAACCAGCAGCCCTGTTTCTGGTATTTTCACAAGCAGCTGGTGATTTTGCAGGGCATTCAATGTTTTTTCCTTTTTTAAAATGTTATACAATTTGATTTTACAAGCACAGTTTAAAAATTTGGGCCTAATAAAGGTGAGAATCGTGAGATGTACACTCTTTCGTGATGGGAGATTCTTACCATCCAGCCAATAAATATAATGTTGACTTTTGAACACAACATAACGTTCTTACTAGATTCTGCTTTGCCTAATAACACACCGAACTTTGAAACTCTGCAAGTACGTGATTTTTTTAACCTGGGGTATAGATTTCATTCATAAATACCTCATACTCATCTGTTGGCAGCTGAAGTTTGTTGTTTCTTCTCTTATTAATTTCACCCATACAGCCATATTGTTGAAGTACACCTTCTCTACACATGCTATATATATGTGTACATTCAGTTCTTCACATTCTTGCAGATCTTCTTTAGCCCCGCAAATTCAAAACTAGCTACCCAATTGCACCATGTCTAGTCTTTTTCAAGCACTGACATTCTTAGCCTTGTTGAAGAACTGCTTTGCAGCTTATGATGTTCCTGCAAATTTTGTTTTTGGTGACTCCTTAGTTGATGTGGGAAACAACAACTACATTGTGTCACTCTCCAAGGCTAATTATGTACCAAATGGGATAGACTTCGGGGTGCCAACGGGTCGATACACCAATGGGAGAACAATTGTTGACATTATAGGCAAGTTTTGTTTCTCCTCTGCTTGATTCTATATGCGCCAAATCTTCTTTGTAATGACCATATTAACACGTCCGTAATTTTCATTCCTTTTAACAGGACAGGAATTGGGACTTAAAGGATTCACTCCTCCTTACTTGGCTCCCACAACAGGAGGAAATTTGATCCTCCAAGGCGTTAATTATGCTTCTGGTGGAGGTGGAATTCTAAATCAAACTGGCAAGATCTTCGTAAGGATTCTGCTTCATTTTTCTTAAGAAACTTAATGTGTTTAAAGATTCAAAAGTTTATAGGCTATCAGATACTTACAATTAGAAATCTGCCAAGATTTTGCCCAAATAGTTCTATTACGGCTAAGTTTGAGTCCAGAAGGGGTCTGTATCTGCCTCCAAATAAAAACTTGGAAGAAATCTTCGCCCACAAATGTTTTTGTTGCTCACAAGAAGTTGCACACATTAATTCTTCTCTCCTGTCTACCATACAACAAATATAACACTTAGCCATCGGCCAATTAAATGCATTAAATCTATAAAATTTATGTAATTTTGCATGTATAGGGTGGCCGAATCAACATGGATGCCCAGCTAGATAATTTTGCAAATACAAGGCAAGATATTATCTCAAGCATAGGTGAGCCTGCAACTCTACAGCTTTTACGAAGGTCTTTGTTCTCAGTGACAATGGGGTCCAATGATTTCATCAACAATTACTTCACACCAGTCCTCTCAGCCGCCGAGCAAAAACTGGTTTCCCCGGAATTTTTTGTCGCAGCCATGATTGCAAGATTTCGGATACAACTTACCGTAAATTAATTTTCTCACAACTCTCGATTTCAGTTTCACTGCATTTGTTTGATTGAAACGTTAAAACTTAACGGATTTGAATTTCTCTGCAGAGACTTTATAGTTTGGGTGCCAGAAAAATTATTGTGACAAATGTTGGCCCTATTGGGTGCATTCCATATCAGAGGGACACGAATCCATCGGCCGGAGAGAGCTGTGTTAGTTTTCCAAATCAAATGGCTCGGTTATTTAACACGGAATTGAAAGGCCTTGTTGCAGAGCTTAGCACATCTCTTCAGGAATCAAAGTTTGTTTATTCCAATGTTTATCGCATCGTAGCCGATATCCTGCAAAACTACAGATCATATGGTAGGCATTTTGTAAATTCTTTCTCGTCTTACATTATAGCTTGGAATAGCTCCGGGCTTCAGGATCCTGTTAGACTCTTAAAAGATCAAAGCTTTGACCTAAAACTGTCTTCATGCTTGTTTAGGATTTGAGATGTCAAATGTGTGCTTCGTATGAACGTCTTCTGTTTTACAAAATGAAGATTTGAACTAGACCCATAAACACATGTCAATGTTTTATTTAACACGGAATTGAGGTGGTGTGAATTTTAATCCATATAGAAATTGTGAAATGAAGCCACTGGCTCTCCATGTGATCAATGTCACTTTAATTTGGTTATCGGGCACAACAATTACGTTCTAAATTTATGTGTTTTGTTCCTAAAAGAAGCTTTGTTCACTTATCTCAGGTTTTGAGGTTGCAAATTCTTCTTGCTGCTATGTTGCTGGGACCCATGGAGGGCTAATCCCCTGTGGCCCATCGTCTAAAGTTTGCAGTGATAGATCAAAGTATGTGTTCTGGGATCCATATCATCCGTCTGAAGCTACTAATATCATCATAGCAAAACGATTTTTGGATGGTGATTCTGATGATATCTCACCGCTGAACGTTCGACAACTGGCTCAAGTTTAATGTGGTTTATAAGATAAAACATTCTATTTCTGTAACTTGATAGGTCAACACTGTTAATTTTCTATTCTCTTACAATTTATTAAGACCCAGAATTAAAATGACAAGAATATAAGAATTTCAATATTTAAGAATTTGAGGTACCAATTTTATTAGCATATGATTTCTCATACATTTACGTTTGTTATTAATTAAAAATTCACTCAGAGAAGCGTTTCGACTATAATTATAGCTGACAATCAAATTAAAAGGAATGAGCTATTTGTACTTTATAAATTACTTTGAAGTTTGAACACTTTTTCACTCTATGAACTTATATATTAAATTAAAAAAAAAATTACTTTATACACTTTTTAAAATTAAAAAAAAAATACTTACTATTTAGCACACTTAATTTTAAGAGATTTGACGCATATTTACAATAATATATTAATAATTGAACAACTTGTAGACAAATTATTTAACACAATTTTAGTTACTATATTTTTTTCTTTTTGTTTATTTCTAGTTAATATTAGATTTTGCATCTTTTTTTTTTTTTTTATAGGATATCCAAAGCAACTTTCAATAAGAACGAAATAAGGGGGGAGCCGTCAAGTGATCTGGTTCATCATTACACTACAAAAGAGAACATGTTTTCCTATAATTTTTTGTTTTTTATATGATGCTTTTGTGGACTTTGCTTAAATAAATATTAATATTTTACATTAAAGTCCATGTTATTTGACAAATTTTCAAATAAACTGCTGGCCTGCTAGTTGTCAAAATGCATCAACAAAAGCATTTATTATTATTAAAAAATGTAAATTTTTATATTATATGATATTTTATTATTTTCATCCATAGCATTACAATTTAGATTTAAAAGTATTTATTAAAAAGTTTAAAGAAATAAAATAAAAATTAGGATGGGAATAAAAATGTCACTAAATTTTATCCTTTAATGAGATATTGTGTATAAATAATCCCAATTTCTATAGAAATTTCTACCGTCCCTAAATGTGGTTAAGATAGTAATTTCGTACCTATGTGCTAAAGACAAACAAAAATTAAAAAGACCAAATGTAAATATTTTGATAATTAATAACTTATCAGGACTCTTATTTTAAAATAAGATAGTTGTTAAGTTAAATTAACTTCGCAGCATAACACTGATGAAAATTGTTAGATTATATTAATAAATACAGATTTAATATTTATTTTATAATCATACCGTCATTATAAATGCTCATGCCCTACACTGAAGCTGATCTAATTTAGCCCAACCCATTTAAATAATTATCACCAAACAACAGTTACTGTAGTTGTATGCCCATATGACGTAATTTGTGCCGTGACACCCATACCACGTGTCGCTGTCAGTTAAGCTGGACATCACATCATTGATAACGGTTAGTTCTGGCACGCACTTCGATAAAAACTGTGTTACCTTAACTCAATTAAAAAGCCCAAAAGTCCGAAAACACTAATTTTTGAAACCGGAAAACATTTACGATGGGCCAAACTAAATCTGAAAATCTAATCCTCGTGAACCGAGACCCGAAGGGAATCGCTTACGTCACGATTAATCGTCCGAAATCGCTAAACTCGTTGACCAGGTCAATGATGGCGGACATGGCGCAGGCGTTCAAGTCGTTGGACAGGGACGACTCCGTCCTGGTTATCATCTTGTCCGGATCGGGTCGTGCGTTCTGCTCCGGGGTGGATTTGACGTCAGCAGAGGACGTGTTTAAAGGAGACGTTAGGGATGTTGAGACTGACACGGTGGCGCAGATGGAGCGGTGCCGGAAACCGATCATCGGAGCCATTTCCGGGTTCGCGGTAACGGCCGGGTTCGAAATCGCGTTGGCTTGTGACGTTTTGGTTGCCGCTAAAGGCGCAAAATTTATTGACACTCATGCTCGGTTAGTATACAAGATTTCTTTTAGTTAATTTTAATTTTTACTAATGAGAAATTTACCTTTGTATGGGAAAAAAAAAAATTTTTTTGGTCGATTTTTAGAATATTTTATAATATATGAGTATGAGGATGGTCCCAGTTATGAAAATTTAGTAAAATTGTTGAATTTGTGGATAGTAATGTGCCAATTTTTGTGAGTTGATAGTTGAAGTTGTAACCTCATGCTTAACACGTATGATTAAGGCTTCATACTGGATTGTGGTGCCATGGATATGAACCTTACTGTGACATGGAAGCATGTAGCTACATGAGCACCTGTGGATGGTCAGTTATTATAGCTTTTGAAGTTGGGTGCGGATGGTTAAGATTTTTTATTGAATAACTGTGAGGTGATTTCTACTTAGCTACCCGAGCAAAATTGGAAGATCGGACTTGCTAAACATTAATACCAAATGGAGCCCAAGTTTGAATTTTATGAAATCTAAAATAGGTCCCAATGCATGTGTTATGATTGTTTGTATTCTGAAGCATCTGATTACAAGTGCTTTAAACGTTAAGCTGTTTGTTTCCTTAGAAAATGTACTGATATACACGTCACGTTATCACTGGTTTATAAGAACACCATAGGAATTATGTTGAAGTGCAGCAGAAGATTACTTCCCCCACCCCCCACACCCTCTTCTGTGCCTGGTGGTGGATGGTGATTGATTTTTATTACCTTTGTTATGCTGTAAATTATGCTACAATAAGCATGCATGTTTATGCAAATTGTTCATTCAGATTTGGGATATTTCCTTCATGGGGCCTTTCTCAGAAGCTTTCGCGCATTATTGGACCGAATAGAGCTCGTGAAATGTCCATGACAGCAACGCCTATAACCGCTGAGCAAGGTGAGAGGTGGGGCCTGGTGAACCATGTTGTTGAAGAAGGTGAATTGTTGAAGAAAGCGCGGGAAGTTGCTGAAGCAATGATAAAGAACAATCAAGACTTGGTGTTGGGGTACAAGGCAGTCATCAATGATGGTCTGAAGCTGGACTTGGGTCATGCTCTTGCGCTTGAAAAGGTAATAATTTGTTTGCATTCGAGGTTCCTGATGTTGGTGTCATCTACTGCTTGTGACCCAGTAATACAAAGTATGTATCTAATTGATGTGACATATGATATGGTGTTACTACAGCGTGTCATTTCAAGTGATTACTCGATTCACATTACTGCTTTTATTTATTTACAGGAGCGTGCTCACGACTACTACAATGGAATGACAAAGGAGCAGTTTAAGAAAATGCAGGAGTTTATAGCTGCTCGGAGTTCAAAGAAACCCTCTTCCAAGTTGTAAATTCAACAAATGATCAGCTTGTTCTATACGTGACTCTTTCAGATTCAATCAATCGGTTCTTTCAATCATTTATTTTTAGAAAAATGGATTTTTAGCAATCCATAATTTTCCTAAACCAATGTAATTAGTTGAAATTTGAAAGGGTGAAAATACTGTGGATTTGAATAAGATTAAAGTTGTGCTTTCAGAACTTGTGGCGGCGCTTTTGTTGGAAATCCAATGTTTTTGTTCATTTTTGTGTTCCGTCCAAATATACCATATTGAAGACAACAATTGTGATGGGTCTGGAATCCCGAGTCGAGCCCCTGTTCAAACGACGTCGTTGCAGTCTTCTAGGCAAAAATTCAGAGCAACGGAAGTGAGAGTCAATAATATTATGACTTATTTTGAAGATTAGGGTTCTCTCTACTGGAAAAAATTAAAAGTAAATAATTAATTAATCAAGATTATCTTCATAGGGCGGGAAGTGGGAACTTATTAATGGCCAGCACTCATAAGAAGAATAAAACTTATAATTAGATATAAAACTTTTTGTGAATGATTCGCACAAGGGAAAATAGAGGCAAAGCTAGGAGAGCAGAGATGGCTTCAGGTTCTTTTATTATTTTTTCTGCTCTGCAAGGCTCTTATTTTATTTTATTTTCTGCATGAAACCTTATTACTTCTCAATGTTAAATATTTTATTTATACTAGTTCAACATAATCTTAATTTTAATTTAGTTATAACCGTACATTCTAATTGAAATAAACAAATAGAAAGAAATTACAATAAACTAGGGAATAAAAAATAAACCTTCGTCGTTACAATTCGATGTAATAATGGACTATCAAGACCATCACTACAACAGCAGCGAAGCCGGAAAAGCCAAGACTGCTTCGCAGAACCCAACTGATTCAACAATGTAGAGCAAAAGCACAAACTATATATTCCAGATTCCACAGAAAATGATAACACTGTTAATGTTTCTTTTCATGTATAGCTCATAAATGCAAAGTTAGAGGGTCAAACTTCCTAATCAAAACGAATAAGTTCACATCATTACACTATAGTATCTTAAGAAATTCAACACAAGGGGGAAAGTAAAACAAGCTGTGAGTGAGTGCTTTACTGAATATTAGAACATAGAAAAATGGAAAGGACTCAAAAAGAATGGGGAGGCAGTTTTAAGTTGACACCAAGAGAAAACAGGTTTGAGTCTGAAACAAGCTATCAATCATGACAGTTGATGCTGGTAACAGAAACATGCCAAAGAAATCCAAACTAAACAGGAAGGAACTGCTACATAATTGAGAGAATAAAGAGGTTCTTGTGGGATAAGAAAAGATGCAATGCCCATGAACTTCATAAAAGAGGCCCAATAACAAGAGAGATGGACATTGCAACAAACTGTGCAGTGAGAGGAAAATACACTGAAAAGCATTTCTTGTTCAGTAAGTACCTCAGAACAGGATTCATAAAAGCACAAACAAGATATGGCCCAAATGTCAAAACAACAATCGATTACAAAGTGACTGAACTTGTAGATACTGAATTCCAGTAGCAAAATTTCATTTGTGTTAACATGACTAGTGCATATAGTTTTGAATCTATTCCTTCAAATTAATATCACATCTAAATCTAGTAGCATGTACATTAGTGAAACCTATATTGATACAGCATGCACACAAGAAACATTCGGTAGCCGGAGTCAAACTTGAGTTAACCAGCAAAGTGAAACTAAATTCAAGAAAGCAGCTTGTAATTGTTATAAAAAGCATGAACTTCCAAAAATCAAAAGATTTGGGGAATAAAATTTCAGAGTTAGCAACAAATTCCTCACCACATATCTCTCGACTGAACTCTGTAGCAAGACATTCAATAGCTATGTCATCTCCAAAGGCTGCAGCATGACCTTCTCTGTTCTCATCTACCGATAATAAACCATCCTCAGTATACTGCAAAGTGTGATATCATATTCATCATCATGTGAACCAGAGATCAACATGTATTTGGCCCAACTCGGACCATCACTCACAGGAATACATCTCTCTTTGTATATAGATTCAGCCGCCATTTCTCTTCAATCAGAAAAAGTAAATAATAAAAAACAGATAATAACTAGCTGCTACAACAATCAAAATGACGAGAACTGAAAGTGGGGTAAGCAAGAAAACAATAAAGAATGGAAAATCTTCAAGAAAAATCTTCCTGAATCAATCTTTGTGAACAAAGAATTGATCTTCTCCGTGCTGTAATCATTGGTCCTCAAGGGAGGCCTTATCATGGCGGTGTGTTCTTCTTTGACATTACATTCCCTTGTGATTATCTCAATACATAAGCCTCCAATGGTGACTTACCGATCATACGGGCTTCGCCTGAATCCAATGCATTCACCAAGATCAATGGAACTTCTTTGCAGAACCGGATCACCAAGAAGAGACTAAATTTTATTGTTCTAAATTTTGTTTCGTTTTATCTTTGATTTTTTGGCTTTTATCTGAATCAAGCTGTCAAGGACGCAATTTTAGGGCCGCCCCTTTTTTGTCTTAAAGATAGATATAACAAACAAGTTTTCAAATTAAAATGGGTATATATTAAGCCTCTTTTTTAGAAGCCTTATTATTTAACATTTTGTCATAATTACATTGAAAAACGCATTTAAGATGAGACAGTGCAGACACATATAAACAACTCTCTATCCTCAGTGATTTGTTTTCTCCTTTCTTAAAAATTTCTAACCATCGTCGATTGATTTTTTGTTAGCGTCTCACTTACCCTCCTCTATCCAACATCTTTGGCCATTGCTATACAAAACTTGTCCATTAAGCAGTGGTTTTTATTTGCTTTGCACTTCTGTAAAATATAAATCACATACCTCGATGGCTCCCCAGTGATTTTATTAGTTGAATCAAACGCACAACCACTTTTTGTCCTCTTTATGTTTCACGGTAGTTGTATTATTATTATTATGTGTGTAATCAGGAATAATAACAGCGAAATAAATACTAAATACAAAATTAATTGCATATGCTACAATGCTACTGCAACTCTTCAACAACAGTGCCATTCATTAATTAATTGATTAATTAAATTTTTAATTAAATTCAGGATGCAGCAAAACAATACAATGAAAGATGAAATGTTCAGGCAATCTGATGCGGTGGCTGACTACTCAAACCGTCGTTACTGCGAGAAAAACTCTGGAGAAGAGAACGACTGCTTTGCAAATCCTGGAAGTCAAGTATGCAAGAAAAATTATGAAAGAATGGAAAATCCTTGAGAAAAATCTTCCTCCGGAACCAATCTTTGTAAGAGCCTATGAACAAAGAATTGATCTACTCCGAGCTGTGATAGTTGGCCCTCAAGGGACTCCTTATCACGACTAGTTATTCTCCTTCTGGTAAAGTTTGTTTGAGCCTGTTGAAATAAAAAAAAAAAAATTATTTTATTTTTCCAATTTGTTTAAAATTCGGGTTTGCTGTAAAAGAATCGCATCAAAGAGGAAAAGTTCCGGCAATTTGATGTAGCGAGTCAGACCATCATTACTCCAAGAAAAACTCAAGAAAAATTATGAAAGAGTGTGAAATTCTTGAGGAAAAATCTTCCTGAATCAATCTTTGTAAGAGCCTATGAAAGAGAATTGATCTTCTCCTTATCACGGCGGCTTTGTTCTTCTTCCGCATTGCATTGCATTCCCTTATGATTATCCCAATAAGCCTCCAATTGTGACTTACCCATCGCATGGGCTTTTCCTAAATCCCTGCTTGTACCCGCGCTGTAGAATTTATTTGAATCTGTTGCATGCTAAAGCAAGCGAAGGGTGGTACCCTTCTACACCGACGATTCTTCAGGTTCTGATTTCACTCCAGGGGTAGTCCTGAACGAGCGACCTTTAAATAACATTCCGATGAATGTAAAAGAAGGTGGCTATAGGAAACACTTTCAACGAAAACGTTTTCGTACTGTCCTGCAAATCAGTGTTGTTCTTGCTTCGAAATCCGCCCAAGAATATTGAGGCTTTGTCGTAGCACGTTAATTTCCGGGAGCGTGCACACGCCAAATTGAGAGCTTGCCTACAGTATGGACATGGCATTGTGACTGATGGTTTGTCTTCTGAAAACGGGTCATTTTATATAAATGAAATCAGGCCCATTCAAGAAGTCGTTAGACAAAGTTTATCCGAAACTTTACAGGGCTTTTGCTGGGATTGGAGCTCCTTTGCAGAACCTGGAACACGATGCTAGTACCCAAAAAGGAAGAGTCCTAGTATATTTCACAGCGCTTTTGGAGAACTGAATTATTTTTATGCATTAGGATAGGCATGCCGAGCAGTCGAACAACTAAGCTTATGGTATAAAGGGTGTTTTAAGTCAATTTCTTGTTAATTTTGATTTGAGTTTGTTGGTAATTTTGACAGAGCAAAGGCCGCAGACTTAAACCAAGAGCTTGGAAATGCATGTGTATATTCCTGAATCTACTTTTTCCTTCTCACTTCAAATTTTTCTGCTCGTTTATCTTTAAGTATAATGCACATACAAACATACATACCCATTTCACATAAGCAAAAGGTAACGGACAATTCTTTAGATGTAGCAATGGCCCTGTTAACCATTTTGCACTACCTTTAGCTACTCATCAGCACAATCCTTTTTTTTTTCTTTTAATATTACCAATTAAAAAAAAAACTCGAATATTTTAAATCAACTTTATGATACTACAAATTCAAACATCTGGCGAGGTGATTTGCCACTTTCAATACTGTCAGATGGTTTCGTACTAGCACAACCCTAAATTTAAGAAGCCCCAACTGCAATCTACTTAGTACATAGGTTGAAAGGAAAGTGCTTTATCACCAAATTATTATTGAGTGGTTTTCTTATAACACAATCATTAATTTAGTGAGCCTTTGGAGTACTTAGAGTCTAGGCAACACACAATTCTTTAACTTTAGTGGAGAAAACGGAAAGCTAAAGGCCAGGCAAGATGCCTTCTCTGCTTACTAAAACCACTTTCAAAAAGCAAACCTAATAGCACACTTAGAGCTACACCTCCTAGGGTAGTTTAGGTAAAAAGCCAATTGAAAGAGTTGGAGAATAAGCATTGTAAAAGACAAATTGCCAGCAGCAATAGTGCATTAAAGAACGGAGAATAAATTATTTTGAATTGGGTCGCTCACAGATTCCACAATGGGATTGCTGGGTGAACAGGCAAATTGTGCATACGCTCTTTGCTCACGTCTCTAAAGGAAAGGTAACAATTTATTATACGTACCAAGTATCAAGTCGAGCTTTTGTTTTTTTTATTGCCAATTTAGTTGGGAGTTGGTAACACCCATTTGATCAAAATCAGAAAATATATAATCAACCGTCAAACTTCATCACTCAACATTACTCCCAATGGGACCATGTGAGGTAGGCCACAAAATCTCAGTGCAAGAAAAACCCTTAAGTGCTTTAATCACCGTCCATTTCAATCAAAACCAGGGGCCGGAATCCCCTTCCTCGTATAGTCCTAAAATGAAAGTCACAAAAAAGGCAAAATTAAGTTCAATTGACAGAAGTAACACCTTACCATTTTTTTTTTTTAATTTCATTAGTAAAAATATGCATTTCGGACGTAAAGTGCTTACAATTAATATGTCTCCTTTAACAGAATCATCAAATTTTCGGAGACTTGGCATGTTATCAATATGTCAATCGACGTGTCGATCTCATTCACTTGCTTAGGGTGCAATGTCTATTTTTAACTAATAAAACAATATATTAGAAAAATAATAAATGAGTTACTTTTATGCATTCAGCATAACTTTAGACTATTTCTGCAAATATCTTTAAACAAATGTAAAGAAAGTGAAAAAAAAGAACACACATTTTATTCACACTGGAAACAAACTCTTCTCCGCCGAGAACAAAACAGAGACCGAAGAAACGAAAATGACTCTCACTATAAACACCAACCCTCAAGAGCCCAACGGCGAAATCGAAGAGACAATCTCCTTCCCCCGATTCGACGTCGTATCAGACGTGTCCGACCACCACTACGTCACCTCAAACTTCACAAACAAGAACGGCAGGGATCACTTCCCAGCGGGGTCCCACAAGAAGATCATGCAAGAGTGGAAAATCCTCGAAAAGCACTTACCTGAATCCATATTCGTCCGGGTTTACGAGAACCGGATCGATCTCCTTCGCGCCGTCATCGTCGGCGCCCCCGGCACGCCGTACCACGACGGACTCTTCTTCTTCGACCTCGCCTTCCCGGCCGATTACCCGACCCATCCGCCGATGGTGCATTACCGCTCATTCGGGTTGCGGCTCAACCCGAACCTCTACGCCAACGGGCGGGTCTGTCTGAGCTTGCTGAACACGTGGACGGGTAAGAAGAGCGAGAAATGGAACCCTGACGAGTCGACGGTGCTTCAGGTGTTGGTCTCGATTCAAGCTCTTGTTTTGAACGAGAAACCGTATTTTAACGAACCGGGTCACGGGATGTGGCCTGGTCGGAGTATTTGGGAGAAAAAATCAACGGCGTATAACGAAGACGTTTTCATTTTATCTTGCGAGTCGATGGCATTTTTACTTCGTAAGCCCCCGAAGAATTTCGAGGGTTTCGTGAGGAATCATTTTAGAGAACGAGGTCACGTGATTTTGTCAGCTTGCAAGAGTTATCTGAGTGGTCACGTGAGAGTTGGGTATTATCTGAAGGACGGGTCGTTTGGTGGTGGCGCTTCTAGTTCTGGACCTGGTGGTGCTGTTGACGTGTCCGAGAAGTTTCAGGGGTTGATTGCGCAGTTGTATCCCGAGCTAGTAACGGCGTTTATCAGAACCGGGGCTTCTTTGGGGAGTTTAACGGAGCAAGTTAAGTTTGAAAGGAAAACGACGCCGTTTAAGGAAGAAGGGTTTTCGGAGAATAAAAAAGGTAAGAATGCAAGTGGGATTGCTCGTAAGGTGTTTGGAAAAATTAAGGTGGCATTGGGATTGAAGAAAAATGGGATTACTAAGGTAAATAATTAAGTCGAAATGAAGGGGCAAAAGGGGGGGATCTACACACTAGGTAAATAATAGGAATTCTTCTGGGATTTTGTTGATTTCAGTGATAACTACATGTTTCACTTCTTGTTCATAATTTTAATGCTTTATTGAAAGTTAAAGAACACGATAAAGAAGATGTGTTTGCTTTAATTTTAGCTTGAGAGTTACCAATGATATGATTTACTTGAAAAGTTAATTTCCTAATGCCTAAGACAAGCACATGTAACACCATTATAGTGGTCCGGCAATTCATTATGTAATCTGTACTAATAAGCTTTACAAAAATTAAAGGTACAAAATGAAGATTGATCAGATTCTCAGTTCATGAGGTTCGTATAGAATTATGATAAAAAATTTGTATTCAAATTGATGGAGTAATATACACGCGATGTCAACGCATGACAGTGTATAATGATACTTACATTAGTTAGGATTAAATAAAAAGGATAATATCGCAATATATGTTTAAGATTGGGAGGTATTGAAATTGCTAAATAATTATGTTGCTCGCTTCTAAAATTATTCCAGCAAAAACACAATAGTTACAAACATACTTTTAAATCTTAATGAAGATTCTAAAATCAGTGCTTTAAAATTTCCAAAGTTTAAAAAAAAGATCTAAAAACAAACGAAGGAAATGGTTGCTTAGTATATTGAAACAAAAACAGTAGATAACCCTCCACCAATCCACGGCACTTGAAACCTCAGGATTCCGTTGCTTGACCAGTCAAACTCAACATCCTCTCCATTCAAAATAATCTCTCTAGGTTTTTCACTTGAGTAAGCCAAGAATGTGCCTGTTCCCTTAACCTTAATCTTCACATTGTGACGCCCCCCTTTGCTCTCATACTCAAGGAACTCAATCGCCCCTCCACTGTTGAACATATTCTCAAGGCCAATGGGTGCGAATTTAGCCCTCTCATTGAGATTGTGAACAGGGGAGAATGTGAATAGCTCAAAGGCAGATGGTTGCAGAGTGACATTGATTTGCTCATTGGATTTGACTACGGTCAGATTATCAGATTTGTGAAGGTACACCGCGAATTGGTCGGTGTTTCTGTACACAGCTGTTGAGTCTTTTTGCTCCCACTCAACATCATCTGCAGATATAACCCCAGAAATTGACTTGTAGCATTGTGGGTAGGCCCTGCATCTGTGCTCTTCCGGGTACCACCCAGCTCCTTGGCAGTTAAATACACCAACCACACCGGCGAACTTGTTTAGGTTCCAAATTTTGAGCAAGGTTTTGGCATCGAAGAGTGGATTCTCGAAGAGACAGTCTCTAGTAGGAAGGGCATAATGCTGGCATCTAAGAATGGTACCATCAGGAAGAACTAGCTTTCTCAGTAGATCAAAGTTATGGTGGCCAACTTTGTCACTGACATACACTGGCCCTCCACAAATGGCTCTTGATCCAGCATGAAACTCAGCACATATATGATCTGATTGAAACATGTCCCAATCAGGCTGAATAAACTGGCCCTGCCACAGGCTATTGTAACTGCAGTGAATCATGTGAACTCCTTGTAGCCAAAACGCTCCCATTGGGTCACCATTTGGGTCCTCAAACCAAAAGTCATCACCTGCATTGAGATTTTAGGTCTTTTTTCATCTGAATTAAGTTGCAAAATCAATTTTTAGTGTTTTCAAATGATGTAGTAGTAAAAAAATTACCAACTCTGCCCATGGAGACCTGTTTGGTTGCCAGGAAAAAGAAGTCATTGCATTGCTCCATGCTTGCAATTAGCCCACTTCCAGCAAAGTTCTTTTGAAGAGACTTGTTCAGACCATCATAATATGCCTTGGCAAGCCGGACACGGCCTCCATGGTCCTCCGATACATACTCCAAAGTCTGTAGAGCATAAAACCGGACATCAAAAGAAGAAGTGAAAGAATGTTAACAAATAATGATGCCTTCATTTTCATTTTTTATCCTATAATTTTTCCAAGAAATGTAATGTGAAACAAGGTTCATGTTTCACATCAAAGCCTCTATGCTTCAAAAATACTATAGACCAATTTTGGACAATCATAGCTAGAGCCTGACAGTTTCTAAGCTAACTTTGGTGAAATTGGTGAAAAGATTAAAATTTACAGCTTATCTCTGTAAATGTGTTCTTGAATCCAAAATTCACGACATTGCAACGCATGCCAATCACATTCATATCCTGAAAAAGCTAAGTGGAAGGGACTTACTTGTTTAAGTTCACATCAGCTGCAGCTAAAAAGTTTCGCAGAGTAAGAGAACATATGCATGCATAAGATAAGACCACAAAATTTTGATTATTATTTTTTTTCCTTTTGTCACAAAGTTGGCTCCCTTGTTTGCCGGTGTGACTTCCTGGATTCTTCTGTCCGATGGAGATTACACACCCTGTCAAAAGAATTAACATCTTCATGATGATTTTATAGATTGAACCGATTGAATGATCTTTTCCCTCTATAAACAATTTTTCGTTTCAGTAAAAGATTCGCAGGGAAATAATTTACAGATCATTCAAAATCAGTTCAATCTTTCGGGAAGTTAAGAAAAACTTCTCTAATTGCTAATCTCCAGCCTGTAGTAATATTTTTGGAATGCCCAGTAATGCTTGCTAGAGAGAAATGGTGCTCACCTGATGAAATATTCTGCAGCACATAAGAAAAACATGCATCCCATCCTCTGTCCAATCATATATTATTGGTGATTTTGCAAGTTCAGCATAGGCAAAGCTAAATGTTTTTATTATAATAAAGAGCATGCCGATAAATTGATCATGATGGTGATGATGCCAACAGTATGAGCACGATAAGATGATGGCAGTTAGGAGACCATTAACATATTGATAATGATGACTTTTGGGGGGGAAAAGGTAATGAAAGTAACTTAAAAGAGATTTTTTTTTTCTATTTAGTAATTAATATAGCTTTGAGACTTCATCTTGAAGAGTGGAAGACAAACCCATGCTGAACATGACTCAACAAGGAAAAACAAATTTCAAGCTAATCCATTTGTGCAAATAATACCCACAAAATACATAGCCTATAGTTCTAGATAACAACATAAAATAATATGGTTCACAATGGTTATGATTGACGCAAATGATGCTCGTGTTTGTGTCGTGAATTAAACAAACCAAAACAAAAGCAAATCAACGCAACAATTGGTAAAAAACTTACATGAATAACATCAACTTTAACACCAGTGATACCAACATCAGCAAGGTATGAATGCATGGCTTCATACAAATCAGCAGCTTGATTTGGATTAACAAGCCCAAGCCCTCCTTCAATTATCATGTCAACAGCCAAATCATCCATTGTATTTTGCAACCCAGCAGCCAACTTAGCACTGGTCACCTTAGCCTCCAACCCAGCAATTGTCCCAGGTCTAACACCTCCCCAAGCACCACACAAAGCATGCCACACATATACATCATCAAGTGTTTGATATTTTTCCTTCAAATCACTCACCAAAGCCTTCAAACCCCCTCTCCCTTGCCCATCATCTTCATCATCTTTCAGATACTCAATAGTTTTTGGCGAAGGGAGAGCTGAAACATCACCTCCTTCTTCCTTAATCTTCCTTTTCTTCTCTGCTATGGCAACCATTTCTTTGAACATCGTGTCATGCTTCTCTTGATCAAATTTTGGCGCATTTGGTTTCAACATGGTGCCTGATTTGTACTTCGCAAACTTCTCATTCTCCTTCAACCTATAGAGTCTGCAAAGCATTTGAGACCCTAAAGTTGTCAAATCTTTAGAATCTTCTAACGCTGGTTCATGATCCATGTTAATGCTCTGCCAGCCATCATCAATGATCAAAAACCTTGGTGGCAGCCCATTTTCAGCAAAGCTTTTAACACCGTGCCACAACCCAACAGGCTCAACAGTCAAATAGAATGCATCCCAAGAGCACCAACCAAACTTGTCAACAATTTCGGGCACCGTCTTCTCTTCCAAGAGCCTGAAAGTCCCCAAATGAACACGAACGGCAGCGAAGGCATCTCCCATGAGTTCATAAGGATTGTCACCGACATGCAAATAAGCACAAGAAGAGAATTTTTCACCCCTCACTTTTGTTGAGCCACTCTCAACACAAAGTACAACATCACCATTAGAGGCACCAGGGTGAATTGCAGAGCGAAAATTACCTTCTATTAGAGGGATTAGTACAGCAAATGAGTTAAGTTCAGGGAGTTGCAAGAGAATCAACTGAGTCTCCATTTGCAAATCAGAGCCACTTGAACCAATCCACATAGTTGACCACCAAGTTTTGAACCGAAAAAGGCTCAAAAACTTCCTGTTAAGGAGTTTGCCTATGGGGTTCAAGATTCTGTCTTGAGCTTGCTTCACGGAGAAGCCGAGAAAGGCGCCGTTTTTGGATTTGGAAGAGACAGATTTGAGTATATGAGGAGGAATGGAGTCTGTGTTTGAGCTATGAGGAAGTGAAGAGAAAGGTGATAGAGTTACGTTCACAGGGACTTCGGAAAGAAGAGTGATGCCATCAATGGAGATGTTTCTATGGCATAATGAGAATCTTGAAGTATTTGAAGTGTTATTGCTTGTAGGCTTATTTCCAACTCTCTGAGAGACAAAGTTAGGAGGAGACATTATGACGAAGCAACAAGATACTAGAAACAAAGATGAATATGAGAGACAGAAATACAATTTCAATGAAGAGACTTTTGGCTTTGAATGGGGAAGCAAGAGGAGCTGGTGTATATATATAGAGATGTTAGCAGGCCTAATGTGTGTTTGCTTAGACCCAGTTGATTAAATCATGCGGGTGTTGATCAGTGGACCCACTTCTAGAGAACAATCGAGATGTGGGTCCGAGGTATTATCATGTGACACATACTGATGAGCAGATCTATGTCTTTTGATGTCAAAAGGATTGGGGAGATTTTCAGAAATAGACTACAAATTAGGAATTAGGCCATTTCCGTAATTTCCCCAATAATTAGCTTTAAGCTTATTTGAGAAAAGTGTTAATTCTTGATTCGAGCTTGAAAAGGCAACGGATAATGTAAAGTAGAAACTTTTGATTCTGACTAGCGAAGGATCCTAGTATAATATTCTAAATTCCATGCTTTGACCACCCATCAATTAATCTACACCGTCTGATTTAATTGAGCGGATGTTGATAACTTGAATTCATCGTACAAACGGATTTCGATTTATGGATCACTTAAGTGGGGTCCATTGAATCCGAAAGATTCAAAAGGGTTCTCGTTTCCCGACATCTAATCTTAGTAATTAACGTGGGGCCCCATAGTCAAACGTTTAAGTAAAAAGAAACATTCCACTACGTGGAAGCATGTGATTGGTTGCAGGGATCAAGGTTAGTTAAGTCGGTTATACGGGGAGGCACTGTTGCCGTTACGAGTAACTAATGGTCGGTTTGACGGTGGACTGTTGTTGGGATATTAGTGGAGCGTGGAGCATTAACCCAAGACGCAAGTTTTGGATAATGTAGGTTAATCAATAGGGTGTGATTTTGATTTTTGAGGGATGCAAATTCCCAAATTGGATAAGATTTTTCCTTTTTTATTTTTTTATTGTCTCTCAACATTTATTTATCTTTTTTTTTTTAGATTTTTGGGGAGTTTGTAAAATCAAGGTTTCTCTTGCAACGTTCAAGGGACTCATTTTGTACCTTAAATATACAATTATATGCATGGATAAAATTGATGTAAATTTTTTAATTTTGTTTAGTGGATCTACAGGCTATAACTAAACGTAGCAATGTCCCGTTATATTTTTATAATTATAAGCATTTTAAGTTTTCCCAATCCCAAATTGTAATGTTTGGAATATAAATTTAAAAAAAAAAATTCTCTTTTTTGGCATGAATCATTTAAAAAAAATATGTAACGTAAATATTTTTTACCCACTGGACATTTAAGCATGCATTGAAGTAAATCGTGTCAAATCAGTACCCTAATTTAGTATAAATCTTTTTTGAATACATAATATTATTGAAATACATTTTGATTATGTGTCATTTAATTAAGCATGCATAACAATAAACCATATCAAACCAAAAAAAATATTAAACACATTAATTACCATACCGGCTTTGATAAATTTTTTCATTTTTTGACATTGAAGCGCATTGATTATATCATTTCTAACGGATATGCAAGTTGAAATGTTGATTACGTGATGTCCATGAAAGTAAGCTTGAACCTTTCATGGGTGTGAATAAAGAATGAGCTCAACCTCGTAAATAAAATGATTTTGGCTCAACGCCAAACATTCTTATATATTTTTAGACAACTGGTAGTTTCTTATCTTACGCTTATTGCTATATCTAGAGCTATTTATTTATCCCTGGCCACCCACATATAGTAAGAAAATTTGGAAAATTTGGTATAATTTTAAATGCATTGATTTCATAAACAAATAAGCTTGTAATATATATTTAAAAACAAAAAAACAAAAAAGAGCAGATGAATTGAAAAGTGAAAACCTCATTTGATATAGACCTTTGAGGTGCGAAGAACGGAAGAAGCCCAAAAGGATGCTTCCAGCTAAGGATGGCAAAGAATCCCAGTGAATGTGATGCCTGTGGGATCCGTTATGTTAAGATAGAGTATTTCTTTTAATTTTACCCTTGTTTTATAATAATAATAATAATAATAATAATAATAATAGGTTTAACATTTTATACTAATTGGTTGGGTGGGTCAAGTACAAGTACAAAACACTAATATTCTTAGCCGTTGACTAAACTCACTTGACCAGGGACTTTTTTTTTAATGTTTTAAGATTTAAAATTAATAGCTAAGTCAAATAAATATTAAAGTAAAAAAATACTAAAACATAAATATTAGCACTTGGCAACTTAATAATTGAAACAAGTAGCTAAAATGATATTTCCTAGACATTTACTTGAAGATTAGTTGTTTAATGGACTAAACATTTATTAGACAGTCTAAAATCTACCCTAATCGAAAATAAATGACAATAGAACATTGTTCAAACTAGGATCAGTTGAAAAAAAATGAAGAATGGACAAAGAAATGCCGAAGTGGAGACTTTTTTTCTTTTTCAATTCAAAAGAACCGATTCCATGAAGCAACGTGTACGTGTGTGGCTGAGACATGCGTGGAACAGAGACAAAATGGCCATTGGGAAGAATCTAGTGGAGGATAATGAGCTAAAAATGAAAAAAGCCCAAATTCCATTTTAAAAGAACCCAATTCAGTTTATTGGGCTATGATTATTGACCCAACTGAGCTCACAGAAGAGAGCATGAAATTTAAGCCCAAAAATAAAAAAGAAAATTTGTTGTGACAAACTATTAATCTAACGTCAAAATCAACGGATCCCACCCCATTTTTTGCCTGCCATTGCACAACCACCAAAACAACTGTCCCAAATATTTTGCTTATAATTGATGTCTCAGTGTTTCACCAATTGCCTATTGGGCTAACGAGCAGGCAAACTGATGCGGGAACCAAACACCGAGCTGGATGGCAGCTTCGGAAATTTGTTGCAATGTTCCCAAATTTGCTACACATTGACAATTACACAAGCAAAATTCCGAGGACAAATCTTTTTAATCGAGCCCACTACAAAATTCACAGGGACAGAATATTTTTGTTTCTTCAAATAACTGAAAGCAAGCTATTTGCCGGGTCAATTTATGTCAACTTGTTCTTTGTACCATAGCTAATTTGACCCAGGTGAATATTATGAGTTGCAGGAAACTAAGGCGACCCATTTTTAACATTTGCTCGACGAACACAGAGATAATACCAAATTACCATCTACTCTTAAACGCATCTGGGCTCTTAATGTAAAAATTGGGCCAAACACAATTGCTGTGGTCGCAGAATTGTGAGCTCGATAGATCTAATCGTGAGATTCAGACTCCCGGAGCCTAATAAATGATGCCTATTTGATGTAATTAAGAAATTTACTCCACAAGGTGTACATGAAAATTAAGAAAATTTCCTTTTTGGTTCAACGTCATGTTGCCATCAAATGTCTCGAATTGGCTTTATGAGGCAAATGCCAATGCCAAACAGGCAAAGGCAAAGCCAATAATCTATCATGATATGAAATGGAAGCCACTTTCAACGGTGGCTGGCTGCCTATTTCTCTGGCAACAACAGCTAGCAAAGACATTGACATTTCTTGTATCTGCCCTTTGAGAATATATATATATATGTATATAGGTGGCTCTCTCAGTACTTTGATCGAACACTCAACAACCAAAATATTTATATGAAAATTATGCTCAACGACCAGAAAGACACCAAATGTGATGATCTGTTATTGAATTTTTATGCATTACAGATAGTAGAATTTGATAATGGCGACAACATTTAAAAAGGACTACTCAGGCCCTCTCCATTATACTTGTCTTTCAACTGAATGTGTAGTTAAAAGTGGCCAATGCCTAAAAGACGTGACAGGCATAACAAAACCGCAGCAGTAGGGCCTCCTTTAAATGTCCTGCAATTTGTTCTTTGGGCGAAGGCCACTTTTCTTTAATAACTGGGTTTCTTGTTTCTTTGCGTATCATGGATTCCATTACATGGACCTCATTTATCATATATTAATGACCCATTTATCAAAATCAATGTATAAACAAATCAATAATTGACTGAAAACTACCACCGTTTATTGCGTCAACTTTTTCGAAAGAATCTATTGTTAATTATCTTAAAACTAACTAAATAATTGACTTCACTTACAGTACAATGACTGTAACATTCATGAAATGGTACCGTTACCCTATTGCGTCAACTTACAGTACAATGACACATTACTTTTTTCTTTTGAATTGTGTAATGACTATATAAATTAATTAACTTAACACCAACTTGACAATTGCAATCAAGAAATGGAAAGAAATAATATTCCAAGAGCACCAAAACTTTTTCCAACTTTAAACTATCATCATTATGCATATATATATATATATATACACGCACACATACTACCATTAACCTAGTTGGGTCGATTTATATAAAGACAATTATCATTATGCAACAACTCACAAATTCACAGTCACCTCTTTTTCTTCGATTATATATCTTGAAAAATTACAAAGTCTAAAGAATTCTTTCATTGACATTTGACACCAGAGCAAAGAAACAGAAACCGAAAGGAAAAAAAACGAAAAATAGTGAAAATAAAACACGTAAAAAACATGCAACCGACATGTCGCCAAGCCAAAAAGAAAAATGGAAAAATAGTTGAAGAGACACGAGCAAAATACAAGGATTTTGCAATAACAATAACATCAACAAAAAGGTTCATTCAAAACAGCACCACCCCCACCCCAAAAATGGAAAATAAATAATAATAAAGTGAAAATAGAAACCTATAAACAACAGACCCCCTTTTCCATGTTCCTTCACCACCGAACACAAGCGCACACACCACCACCCTCCTCTAACCTACTCCGCTCTCTTATCCTACGCACCCCTTCCCTTAAAAAAAAGAAAAAAAGAAAAAATAACTCCATTTATCACTGCAAACAATTTGACATATCGTCAGAAGCCCAGTTGGCCGAATCAGCTGCTGATTCGATTCAAGGGGGATAAGTGTTATTGTGAGCGATGTGGGATGCTTCATGCATTGATGAACGTACTGTCTTCGTGTTTCAGGCCTTTTGGGCAACATAGTGAGGACCGAGTTGACTCAGTCAACGGCAACGGTTTTGGCGGGAAAGAGGGTCTGCTTTGGTTTAGAGATTTGGGGAAGTATGGGTCTGGTGACTTTTCAATGGCGGTTGTTCAAGCAAATCAAGTTCTTGAAGATCAGAGCCAGATTGAAAGTGGCCCTTTTGGCACTTTTGTTGGCGTTTATGATGGACACGGCGGGCCCGAAGCGGCCCGCTACGTTTGTGATCACTTGTTTCCACACTTTCAAGGTCAGCGTTTAGTTTATTTTCGAATATTGTGGCAATTGGGAAAAAAAAATGATTGCTTAGCTATGTTAGTAGTTTTGTTTGTAGTGATTCTATTTTGTGGTTTTTGCTTGGCCACGTTTGTACGGTTGTTCAAGTTTTGATTTTGATTTCGATTTGGGTGACCTGTGCGAGTTTGGATTGTGAAGCTCTTACGGTTGAGACTCGACGCACTGTTTAGTTATTGTACGATCACATTGCTTGCTTTTTTTAACTGACGATGTCAAATTTCGAGTTGCAAAAATGCCATTTCTACCATGAAAATTCTCAAGAGGAGAAACCCAATATGATGCAATTGTTTTGATAGCAAAATCAAATTATTGGATTCAGAGATACCATTTTGGTTCCTTGTTTGGTTCATTTTATGTTGAGCCAACGAGGAAGTACTTATCTAGTAATTCGCAAACAATGCTTTAAAGAATTGGGTCGGTTGTAAAAGCTAGAATTTGGGTGAAATTAGTGGTTTTGATACTTTGAACGCCTTTGAGTGTATTGGATGATTTGTTTTTTCATCCTTCATTTTTAGTTGATATTTTGTCTTGAATCTTCTGGGTTTTTTATTTGAACTTTGGAGGAGGAACTCTTCTTATGTTGGCTTGCTTAGGCTTTGTGTTTATGCAGCAGTAGCAGCTGAGACCCAGGGAGTTGTAACTAGAGAAACCATTGAAAGAGCTTTTCGCTTAACAGAGGAAGGCTTTACTGCTCAGGTATCAGAATTATGGAGTACTCGACCCCAAATAGCAACAGTTGGGTCATGCTGTCTTGTTGGCGTGATATCTCGGCAGACATTGTTTGTGGCAAACCTTGGAGATTCTCGTGTTGTATTGGGCAAGAAAGTTAGCAACACGGGGGGAACTGCTGCTATTCAGCTATCAAAGGAACACAATGCAAACTTTGAGGAGATCAGGCAGGAACTTAAGGAATTACATCCACTTGATCCTCAGATCGTAATCCTCAAGCATGGAGTTTGGAGAGTGAAGGGCATTATTCAGGTTATTTCAAATACCCAATTTGCTTTTGATTAGAGGGTAAATGCTATAGCTTCTTGATATAACTTATTCTCCAATATATTGTTTTTATATTATATTTGATGGTGGAATTTAGCTGTTGGCAGTGCTGGAATTTTTTCAGAAACTACTGAGTTGAATATATCTTTACACTTAGGTACTTATGTTCTGATTTGTGGTCGAAAACACGATTGTTCCAAAAATTTTGAAGCTCGTGATATGTATCCAGCTATGCTAAACCCTTGCTTATGGTGTTTGAGAAATCTTTGAGTGCATTGGCCATTTTGAACTTAATTTTCATGGACATGTTACAGTAGTTGGTCTCAGTTCATTAACTTAATAATTGCAGGTTTCTAGGTCTATTGGCGATTTATATATGAAGAATGCACAGTATAACCGGGAACCAATAAATGGAAAATTCAGGCTTCCTGAACCAATGAACATGCCTATCTTGACTGCCAATCCATCTATAATTGCTCATCCTCTCCACCCAAATGATTCTTTCCTTATATTTGCATCCGATGGTCTATGGGAACACTTGAGTAATGAAAAGGCTGTGGATATTGTCCAAAATCATCCTCGTGTGGTAAGATTTAATGTCTTTTATTTCTATTTTTGTTGCTTCACTTTGATGCATTGAAAAGCTTTATGCTTAATGCCGCATTATATGAAGGCATAAGCACCGGGTAATTAACTTTTTAACTGGATTTTTGTCAAAAGTCTTTTAGATGAATAAGTAATCATAATATACTAACATGGGCGTGTCGATTATTGTGATTTTGAACATCTTTGTCATGGTTTTCACCTCATGCAGGGAAGTGCAAAAAGGCTTATCAAGGCTGCACTCCAAGAAGCAGCAAGAAAACGAGAGATGAGATATGCAGATCTTCGAAAGATTGACAAAATGGTCCGGCGTCATTTTCATGACGATATAACTGTTATTGTTTTATTCTTAAACCATGATCTTATATCCAGAGGCACAGTTCAGGACCCTCCACTCTCGATTCGATGTGCTCTGCAACACTAATATTTCATGGAATCAAATATGATTCGCCTTCCTCTGATTTGGCCATGGCTTATTATGAGCACGGCTAGAGAGCTCCAAAACAAAGCAGTTACTGGAATATATTGAGAGACCACCTATTTACGAGGCCTAAAATTGGTACAATTTGTTGTAAGAATGTAACATCTACTGCTACAGATTCAATGTAATTTGCTGATATAATTTATTAAATTCTTGATGTCATTGCCTTCCAATCATATTGTTTGTGATACGCCATGAATCATTACATCTGTTCTAAATTTAGTTTAACTATCGAGATGAAGAAATAAGCATAACAAAAGATTTGATCAACTCATTCAATCAATGTCTAAATTTTAATGTTGAATGTTGCCGACAGTTATTATATTTGGCTTGGTGGTTCAGATGCAGTCAATTACATATTAGCATATACATAGTAATTAATAACTAACAAGGGGGCACTTAAGATCACCTTCAGACTAAGCCTAAATCCTAGTACACAGTCTCTTAACAATACAATCACAGATTACATACTCCCATTCTGCAGATTCTTAATCTTGCCGGGAGAAAGTCGTCGTACTCAAATCATGTGGAATGCAGAGTTGCAAACTGGTGTAATATATGGCCAGTTCCTAGATTAGGTAAAAGTTTTACTTGTCATTCCTGGGAACCATATTTCTGTTTGATGATTGGACGGACATCATCAGCTCCAACAAGTGTTTCCAGAAACATAAGCAAGGAAAGCAGTGCACTATCTGATGGATCACCAAACCAGCTTTCAATGGGTATCCCATTGTCAACTTGCAATTGAAATACCTGCATTATGTATAGGGGATATCAACTAATTTAACAAATATGATCATGATGATTCAACCAGTGGAATATTCAAGAACAAACATGAAGACAATGCTAGTTGATACAAGGTGTGGCCAGAATCTAACAATAACAATCGAACCAAGGTGTCTTTTACCAATCTTGGGCAAAGAATTTGTAAAGATTAATTGGGAAAGAGTATGAAATAATAGCGAAACATATGAGAAAAAAACCACTTAAAAGTGAATTATCTGTGTGTGTAAAGAAAGGGGTTAGCACTATATATGTTCTCAAAGCATCATCATGCCTCGAGTTTTTGAAATACATTTAAAGTTGTCAAATTTATACATAAGAGGAGGCACTTGCATACTTTGTTATGTAAGGCTACTAAGTGCATGAATATAATATATCTAGGGAAGCATTGATATGGAAAGATCTGGTGTAAAATATATCTGGAGGAGAATTAATATAGAAAGAGAGATATAAACCTGAGGCGTATTATCAACAATTGCAATCCTTGCAAGATCCCGGCCTAATATCGTCAGATCTTTTAAGTATTCACCA
Source organism: Murraya paniculata (assembly GCA_030449075.1). Classification (NCBI taxonomy): domain Eukaryota; kingdom Viridiplantae; phylum Streptophyta; class Magnoliopsida; order Sapindales; family Rutaceae; genus Murraya; species Murraya paniculata. The sequence goes on along the minus strand of JAEVFN010000053.1, from coordinate 680,087 downwards.
TCAGCAAACACACAAGAGTCTCGATAAACCCGCTGGCGTATGAGAGTTTGGTTTGGATCTAGTATATCAAGCAATTGTCCTGCGTAAATGCTTTGGCCAGCTGTAAATATGACGATGTCAAACATACTTGCAACTGCCTCCAAGAACATGTGCAGGTATGGTCTTTGCCGGACAAACACTGTCTGCACTTCCATTTTGGAATGAATAGGAAAACTGAAATCTGCATCTCTGCAATCATCAAATGAGGAGTGGACTAACGTTTCTGCAGGAAGACAGTGCCAGGTTAGATAGTGCTAATTAGATAGAAGAAACTGACAAAACATGGCAGATCTTTACTTGCTCCACCAGTATCAAAACTAGCACAACTCAAGAATGAGCTGCTTGGTTCTGGACCAGATTATGATTCAAGTATAATCACCATTTTCTGGAGATACCGATTTCTTGCTTTCTCTAATTCAATCAACTATAGACTGCCACGCAATTCCATTCTTGAATAATACAAAGAGATGCAAAATATATGGGTATCAATTCAGCATAGTAAATTGCATACTCACTGACACTCAAGCCCTTTCTTAACAGACAATTAAAAAGGAAACATACCATAACAATATTCATATTTTATGTATACTAAGGGATGATTTCTCAGGTACAGTCTATTACCCTGATCAAATAAACTACTAATCCAAAACCGAACAGGCAGTTAGATGGTTTCCTTTGTCCCAGCCAAGATCAAGATATGCTTTACTAGGTGACAAAAATCAACTAAGCTGCATAAGATTTTTACCAACATAAATTAGCATGATAGAAGCAAAGAAGAAAATTAGGTTTAGGTTATGCTTCAGTGGTCGGCACAAGTCATTGATTCACAAAACATGAGACACTAAGTAGCGTGGTAAGCGAATATGTGGAGAGCTGAACTATAGATAATAGGATGGAGTAAATCATACCATCCAAATCTAAGACAAGTGTAATGGGAAGTCCTCCAATTGGCTCTCTCAACGGTGACCGTGGCCAATAAGATGGTGCAATCTGCGGAAGATTTTGCCAGCCCATAAAATACAAATATGGGTTATAATATTCTTCATCAGCTATCCCAAGACAACTTTGCATATTAAAATCTTGATCCAACAAACTAGTTTGTTGGATTGAATAAGAAAATAATTCATGATGGGGATTGCATAGGGTTTTGTCAATAGGCAAGATATCTTCACAAGTTCCTTGTCCCAAGTTTTTACCCTCATGGCAAGGCCACCTCAAATCAAGATCAAATATTGTCCCAAAATTGATTTCTTCATGACTACAAACAGGATCTTCAGCAGATTTTCCACACAACTCGGCTGATAGGCTACTAAAATGATCAGATTCATTGGTTCCAAAAATCTCATTAAGGCTACTCATCGTTGCTGCTTTTCCATCAAACCATTTGATATCTGTTTTTTCACCATTTACAAAGGAACACTTACATCAACTTTGATGACCGATTGAAACAAATGCAAAATACATCAGTCCTTTAAGTTGACTAAACCACATTTCACTGACCATATAGAAAGGAACAGTAATTGTAAGCATACATTCCAAGATAGATTCATCATAAACTAAACGTCAGAAATGCGACCCTAAATTATAAATGAAAAAGCAAAGAACACATAATGGAAGCATATCAAACTATATCTCATGCCTTTCCTTGAAGATTCATATACCCAACTTCACAATTCAAGTCATAAAATAAACATCCACAGTCAAAGAACATAAATTTAAAAAAATAAAATAAAAAGCGGCTTTTTCTTATGCAGAAACCTGCAGTTACAATGTGTTTTACTAGCTCAAATTATCCCCTTTTCAGTTTCTGAAAGTAACCAAAAATTAAAAAATAAATAAAAAAAGAACACACAAACTGATTTTTCCTGATAAAAATGATTTTTAATGAAAAATTGCAGTTTCATCAGATTCTTGTAACGTTGTCGGAATTATAATTTGACCCCAGAAAAATGACAGTGCTTTAGGAGGAGAAAAGAATCTTGCTACTATTTCTAGGTCCGTGGACTTAAAGATGAGCTTGAATTATGAAGATATGAAACAAGAATTCAACAGAAACGACGTAGCATACCTGAAAGGAGTTCGTTTGAGCTGTGACCGGAGTGAGGAAGAGTGAAGCTGTGTAATGGTCGGAGATTGACTGGAAGTTTGAATTTTAATGAACAGGACAAATGGGAAAATAGCTTTTCTGATGTTCATACCTTTATTAGTGGGTCAGTGTAATCAACGGTCTTGATTTGTAGCGTATTTTTGGACGGTGTAGAAATTACGGTGATATATTTTATTTTCTATTGGACTGGTAACATTTAGGTCCCTAATCTTTTTGCAAAATAGGAATAAAGATATAGTTTCTTGGTTTAACGGATTTTTATTTTTTCAGGTTAATGAGAGGTTAAGAACTAAAGGGAATATCGAAATGCTTGTTCCCCCCACAAACACAAGTATTTCAATTTGTTGAATTCGTCATTAACAAACATTTTCACTTTGGCTCACCTTTTTCCAACTCACTGGTGTAATGTGAATAAGCCCGCGGTGATTGAATCATGCACGCATTATGTTTTTAAGTTGACGTTCTATGGAATATGAATACACACATATGATAAATAGATCTAGTGACCCATGCGTATGCATGTCGAGTCATGGATAATTTTCAACAGGGAATAGTTGGTCTATTCCCCCAACTCTCTGTGGCCTGAAAAAGAACTGGCAACCGGTTATCATTTTATACATTCATTTCAAAAAAAAAAATTAATAATAATAATAAATGAATGTTAACACGATTTGATTATCTGACACAAATACGACACCAATAAATGGGTATAGGTCGTTAAATGAGTCGAGTTCGGATTGACACGATTTTTTTTTCGCATTAGGTTAGGGTTAAAATTATTGACCTATTTATCTAAATAATGGCACAATTATATTTTCTATTTTAAATTAATTTTTAGATTCTTATCATTAAAACTTAAATATTAGATGTAATTCTCTCTTTTTAATTTTTTTTTAAAGAATGACATATATACCGTGTTTTATTTATAAAATTTTATACAAATTTAGAATTTTAATAGTGTAAATGTGTAAAATATTGATATGTATGTATGTATGTATGTGTGTATGTATGTATCGATATCGATATATGATATTATTTACATATATATATATATATATATATATATATATATATATATATATATATATATATATATATATAATTTAAACTTTAAATAGTATAAATGTGTAATAGTTTTGGTTGTATGTGTAATATTTGTTAAATATATAAATATTAAATATGTTATTGGATAACTCTTTTATTTTCAATGTCAGGTTTGGGTCTCAATATTTTGATATGATTATTAAATGAATCGTATTTAGGTCAACTTAAAATTGACACGATACAAACATGACTCAATAACCCATTTTATCAACTCTACTCATGATATATAAACAACTAACAAGAGTGCAAATTCAGCTTGACAATAACATGAAATTTGACCAAACCCAACTCAGTCCAATGCTAGAACGTAATTAACTCTTTTATTTTCTATGTCGAGTTTGGGTCTCAATATTTTGATATGATTATTAAATGAATCGTATTTAGGTCGACTTAAAATTGACACAATACAAACATGACTCAATAACCCATTTTATCAACTCTACTCATGGTATATAAACGACTAACAAGAGTGCAAATTCAGCTCAACAATAACATGAAATTTGACCAAACCCAACTCAGTCCAATGCTAGAATGTAATTAGCTACAAAACCACGAGCATTTATGTATTTATATCCATTCACAATCCACTAGTCACACTGTATTGTCAATGTATTCCTCTCGAATTCGAAACTAGAGTGGGCATTTAACCCAACTCGAAAACTTCAGTTTTAGATTGGATGCAGATGGAGACCCAAATTTGATCGGGTGGGGCTTTGTCCAATGATCTGATCGAATTAAACTCGATTCGATATGAAATCCAATCAGGTTGGATAGTGACGCAATTAAAAAAAAAAAAAGAAAAAAATAAATAAAAACTAAAACCTAAAGCCCTAAATCGATTAGTTAGCCCACGATCCCACACACAGCTCAAAGCTCACATCGCACGGGACACGGTGGGGCACACTACTAATAGCACAAAGCCACCGAATCACTAATGCAACCATAGACACACACACACACACACCGAAATGCACTGACACGAGTTGCTATTGCAGTGCGAATTCAGGCCAGCGTGATGCGCCGATGCGACCAATCTACTCCACCTCGTCAGTTGGTGCAGCTTGCTCCACCAGCCGCTGCGACCACTGCTGCAGCTTGCTCCACCTCAGCAGCCACCTTCTTAGACCCAAATCCAGTGACATTTTTCATGGTATATTTATATTATATTAAATAATGAATTTAAAATTTTTTTTGTATTTTTGGTAATTTAGATTGTATAAATTGTAACGTGTGATTGCAATGTAATATAACTAATTTGCTTCACACATGATTATTACTTGCAATTTGAAAAGTATCATAATTTTGATAATTTACTTTACTTGTCCCGTACAGTTATTTTTACCCATAATAATTCACGAATGATGATACAGTCACAATTTCTTGTACAAACTGATTTGACATTAATTTATTGGTTAAAAAAAATATAAAATAATAAAGATAAATCATGTGAATTAAGAGATATTTAATTCAATCAATTAAATTATAATATATCAGTTTATACAAAATAAATTTACACAAGAGTTTGTAGCTATATTATTAATCATAATTCATACGAACGCATAGATAATAGCCTATCAAACCTTTGATCTGATCCGATCCGTTTTGATAATATTCGGATCTAATTGTAAATTCGGAGTGAGCTCGGATGACTTTTTGTTCAATCCGATTAATCCAAAGCGATCTGAACCCGATCCGACCCGTAGTTGCCCACCCCTGTTCGAAACGACGAGCGAAGCCATCGACACCTGGTTTCATTAACCATGCCGATGCCAAATCGCTGACCACTAGTCTAGTTTATAACAAAAACAAATTCAAAATATTAAGAGAAGAAATAAATCGAACACAGCAAATCGAGCTCTCAGGCTCAGCAATGAAACCAGATCAAAGATTCATATTACTACTATCACACGCGTTGATTCTCACGCTGAATCAACTCGTTTTCCAAACCGAGTCTGCTTACCAAGCCTTCCGTCGTGAACCCGGCCACCCTCTCTGGCACCACGGCGCCTTTCTCGATGTCAGAGATAGCGTCCGATCGGACGTCCGCCGCATGCTCCACTCACGTGCCGAGGTTAGTTCAACTGCATTTTACAATTGCAATTTTCCTTTTTCCTTAACACTTCCGTTCATTTAGTTATAAAACTCGGTCGTCGTTTTTCTTTTGGATGCAGGTTCCGTTTCAGGTTCCATTGGAGGTGAATATAGTGCTGATTGGTTTCAATGGCGATGGCGGCTATAGGTACGTCATGGATACTCACAAATTGGAGGAGTTTTTGAGAGTTAGCTTTTCGACTCACAGGCCGTCGTGTCAAGAGACCGGAGAGCCTCTCGATATCGAGCATCACATTGTCTATAATGTCTATCCTGTAAGCAGCCATTTACACTTTAATCATGCCTTTCTCTTAGTAATAATAGCAACCCATGTAAATTTAGGTCAAATATATAGTGTAATTTCATTGTAATTGAAGATTCTGGTTTTATTACAAGGTTAAATGATCAATCACATTTCAAATAGTAGAAGAATGTCTTTTTGTGCAGTTGCCTCCGCTTTTTTAATTTGTTCTCATATTAGATTATGACTGCAGGCCGGGCAGCCTGAATTGATATCACTTGAAAAGGCATTGAAAGAGGCCATGGTTCCTTCTGGGACTGCGCGAGAGGTGATTGCCATGATGTATATTTATTGTTTAGGTTTTCCTATCAGTTATCTGCTGTTGAAGTATTGAATATAAGTGTATATGTTAGGCTGATTATGGAAGAGAGGTACCTTCATTTGACGTAGATGCAACAGCTGTGGAGCATATGTTTCAGAGGCTATATTCCTATATATTTGACATTGAAGGTGGTGGATATTCTGCTATGGAGATCGATAGACCTGTGCCCAACTCAATATTCATCGTCAACTTTGATAAGGTATGGACTACAATTGAAGTCCATTGATATTATCATCACTCTTGCCCAACACTTTTCATCTGGTGCTAAATTTTCTGTTTCCATTCTTCAAGTTTGTAAACTATTTCTACCTTAATTCTGTCTTTACTAGTCTTTCCTATCGATCTGCCATCATTCCAAATTTTTTCCCCCAGGTCAGAATGGACCCTAGGAATAAGGAAATTGATCTCGACAGTTTAATGTTTGATAAAGTTTCCCAGCTGACTGAAGAGGACATGAAAAGACAAGAGGGAGATTATATTTATCGTTATCGGTACAATGGAGGTGGAGCATCTCAGGTTTGGCTTGCATCTGGCAGGTAAATTTGGGATTACTTGTTTGATAGGTTTTAACAATGACTTTTCACTGGCTATTATAGTTGGATCTGTCCTACAGCAGAAAATTAACTACAGAAGTTTGAATCCTGCTGATGATTATATATTTATAACCGTACCTAATGCAATCTGTTGTTCTCTTTGCCGGGATCAGAGTTTGTTTCTTTTTCATTTTTAAGGACATATTTAATGATTCCCTCTTCCTCTGTCTGGTAGTTACAAGTCTGATTTTTCTGCCACACTGTTCAGATTTGTTGTGATCGACCTCTCAGCAGGCCCTTGCACATATGGAAAAATTGAAACTGAAGAGGGAAGTGTCAGTCATAGAACGCTGCCACGGATTCGGAATGTGATGTTCCCAGGTGGTTTGGGTCCTTTGAACAGTCAAATTACTCATGATATTTTTGTTGGACAACTTGCCAGTTTGATATCAACTACAGTGGAGCATGTGATTGCTCCAGATGTTAGGTGATCTAACACTGTAATCTCACTTAGACATTGATTGATTTAACAGTTATTTGAAGCTGTATCAGCTAGGGCATCGGCTTAATTTTGATATCAAGCCAATATTGACTTAAATGCCTGCAGAGCATAATCTTTTTTTTTTTTTCAATCCTCATTTAACTCAGGTTTGAAACTGTTGATATGACAACGAGGTTGCTTATACCAATTATCATCCTCCAAAACCATAACCGATACAATATTATGGAGAAAGGCCATAATTACTCCATAGATATTGAAGCAATTGAGAGAGAGGTGAGTTACTTTATCTGGATTAATATCAAAAAGTTTGCATGTTATCTTGTGAGTTTGGTTTTCTGGGCTGTCTATAATGCAATTTTAGGTGGCTTTGCCATAGCTCACTTCTTTGTTGTTTCGTATCATAATTTGAAATTGTTTGGAGTAATGACCTGGTTGGATTTGATGGCAACAGGGAAGATGAATCACTTTTACCGCTTTAATTAACGTTAGTTGAGATCAATGCTTTGTTGATTTGTGCTGGATGAGGGCAACGTGAACTTTTCTTCCTTTTGTTTATTTATTATTTTTTTCCAGGTGAAGAAGCTTGTTCATGATGGGCAAGAAGTAGTGATTGTTGGGGGTATACATGCGTTACATCGTCATGAAAAGTTGGCTATTGCTCTGTCAAAAGCTATGCGTGGGCATTCTGTCCAAGAAACTAAAAAGGATGGACGTTTTCATGTTCACACAAAGACATACCTGGATGGCGCCATTCTTAAAGAAGTGGGTTTCTTTTTAAATTTTTATCGCTGTTTAAAATGTATGATTTTGCACAGTAGCATGCTTGTTAATCAATCCTTGGAAATCTTTACTGCAGGAAATGGAACGGTCTGCTGATGTACTGGCTGCTGGTTTACTTGAAGTGGCTGATCCCTCTCTTTCAAGTAAATTTTTCCTCCGCCAGGTCTGTTTCACTACTACAATTAATTATGTGGAATTTTTAGATTTTCTTATGCTGACCTACGTCATGAATCTTCTGTATGCTTTGCATACAAAAGTTAAAATAGTGCTTCTAGTGGTTTCTCCTCTGTTTTTGTCTTGATGGCTCTAAAGTCAATTGTACCATCTTGCAGCACTGGATGGATGAATCAGATGGTTCAAGTGATTCGATTCTAAAGCATAAACCTCTTTGGGCTACTTATGGTTCCAAACATGGGAAGGACAAGAAAAAGAAAAAGCTAAAGAAAGAAGGGGATCTATACCGGACCTATGGGACTCGAGTTATTCCTGTGTAAGCATGCTATATCTTTTGCATTAACAGTTACAAAAAAGTTGCATGATGCAATGTCTGAATACCATATTCAGAAGTATTATTTTTTTAATAATTCTGTGTTGATTGAATGAAAAATTTTGGAATTTTCTATTATTCTGTGCGAACGGAGCTAAAGATTTTTTAGTTATATTTATAAATCTTGCTTCTTTTGATGTTGCTCTAGACAGAGTGAAAGAACGATTAATGCAACATATATTTGAACTTGTTCACCTCTTATTCCACAGATTTGTGCTTTCATTGGCCGATGTGGATCCACACCTTCTGATGGAGGATGAAAGCCTTGTATGGACAAGCAATGACGTTGTCATTGTACTTCAGCATCAAAGTGAAAAGATACCTCTGAGGTGAGTGAGACTAATTTGTTTCTATATATTTGCTGTGCTTTGTCTTGAAACTTAAACTTGGTTTTAATCTCCTTGATTAATGCAAATGCTTTGAACAGTTATGTGTCTGAAACAGAGAGAAGGCATGCCTTTCCATCACAAGCACAACGCCACATATTGGCAGGGCTTGCTTCAGCTGTAGGTGGGTTGAGTGCTCCATATGAAAAGGCTTCTCATGTGCATGAAAGGCCAGTTGTAGACTGGCTCTGGGCAACTGGTTGTCATCCATTTGGACCATTCTCTAATACTTCCCAAATCAGTCAAATGCTTCAGGACGTTGCATTGGTAAGTCAACTTCATTCCATTAAGTACTGGAAAATATGATGAATATAGGACTCGAGACCAATGGTGCATTGAGAAGCTTTGGTTCTTTTTTGGTCATAATAGATTCTTAATTCAATAATGAGCATCTAAATTGACTTTGATTATTCCTGGTAGAGAAATACAATTTATGCACGTGTGGATTCTGCACTTCGAAGAATTCGTGATACATCAGAGGTGATTCGGTCTTCATTTTAGGATCTGATATATTTATATATGGTAATATTTTTTATGCTTACAGAATCCTTACTATTCTTTTACAGGCTGTCCAATCGTTTGCTGCAGAGTATTTGAAAACCCCTCTTGGTGAACCTGTAAAAGGTCAGAAGAACAAGTCCAGCACCGAGCTATGGTTGGAGAAGTTTTATAAGAAAACAACTAATCTGCCTGAACCTTACCCACATGAATTGGTTGAACGATTGGAGAAATACTTGGATGTAAGTGACCCCTTTCCTTATTAACTGCTCTGTGCCATTCAATCTTCTCGGATAATAATGTGCCATTTTTTGTTTGTCTAAATACAGAGCCTTGAGGAGCAGCTTGTTGATCTGTCATCTTTGTTATATGATCACCGGTTACAAGACGCACATTTAAATAGTTCTGAGATTCTTCAAAGCTCCATGTTCACAGAGCAGTAAGTTATTGTGCCACATTTCATACAGGCAGAAAATTTAATGTTTGTGAATCTGAAGAATCACTGAGCTGCAATGATATTGTTTTTCTGACAATATCTGAATGTCTGAATACAGGTATGTAGATCGTGTATTGGTCACTGAAAGGGAAAAAATGAGGTGCTGTGAGATCGAGTACAAATACCCCGTACACTCTTCTCAAACTTTCGTCTACGGAGGAATTCTTATCGCCGGTTTTCTCGTATATTTCCTTGTCATTTTCTTTTCATCTCCCGTCCGCTGATCTTAAAACGCAAATCTTTCATGACGGAATCCCATGGAAGAAAGGCTTCCCAATATAAATATTGGTTTCGAAAGTGCAAAAGGCAATTGAATACATCCTCGCTTTTTGTAGGTTACCAGTTGGTAATTATCGATTGGCCCAGAAATTGTTGCAATTGTGGCTGATTGTAGGTTCTTAGAGTGCTGTCAAACTTACATTAATTATCTGCACAAAAAAGCCAGCAGATCCTTGTCATGGATGTTTAGGGTTCAAAATTTCCCGTTGAGATATCATGCGTTTCGGCCCAATACTTTTTTGTGATGCACGACCACTAGGCATCGACAAGGTCTCTTAGTGATGTTTATGGTATCTCCCTAATATTAATGCAGATATTGATGGTATTTGACAAATAATTTTAGCTTTTGTATACTTTCATTTGTTGTGTTTCTCAATCATGACATCACCGATTGAATTAACACTTATTCTGAAGTTCCGCGGCTCAGGCCATCGGAAAAGTGCTGAGCCATCGTAGATGCATGCAGCTGGACATTATACCAGAAAAGCATTTCAAGCTGGTGTCATTATTGGTTTACTCCGTAATTTCATTACTGTAAAAGATAGTCCAAAATTTCGAGTTACAAACAAAAACAAGCTCAATGCACAAGAAATTTGACATTTTACATGATAAAACTATAAAAACCCACCGTTTTCACGCATAGCACGCATTGCTAGCAATTAGAAATATAGAATTGAAACATCAAAGTATCAGACATAGCTTTCTAGGCTGCAACGTGCATCAAATTAAGCAGTTAACTGAACCGCTCAGAGCCCAGTGCATAATCATCATCTACTCAGAACACCATTCATTTCAAAATTCATTAAAAATGTGATTCAAATCAATCGATTTCACAAATTCCACAAAAAAAATAAAAATTCTCACAATTGGGAACCTCAGTGTGTAATGCTTATAGTTGTCATCAAATAAAAGAATCAGGTCTCAAAGATTTCATGCCATCATCGGAACCCCACAAATAAAATCAACCAATGGAAAAAAAAAAAAAAAAGACACAAGATTGTTTTTAAGTTTTTGACACTGAAAAATATTTAGCAGTACTTTATTCACTGCGCCCGTGTAAAGAAAATGCAAAGGCGAAGCGACTCAACATTCCTGCAGTAAATATAAGCCTCTTCTTTGAAAAATGTAAAAGAACCCAAAATCAATCTATATTGATAAGATAAACAAGGATCCTATAAGAGGCATCGCTTATTTATCAAATGAAAAAGCACCCATTTAAATCACAAACACAAAAGAAAGAAAAAATAATAATTGAGAGAGAATTAAAGCGTATGTTCTACAAGCTTAAGCTTCTTGTTTCTTCGCGAGCTGAAGGGAAGTTTGAAGAGTTTATATTGGAAAATTAGGGTTGTAAGAGTTGTGGAAGTGTTGTGGCAAATTACCAAAAAGATTCTTTATCCTGTCGATTATTTCAAAAGAACCTGTACATTCTTAAGGGCTGCAAGCTAAGCCCAACTGTTGAGTCCGGCCTTTATTGCCGAAGCTGGCAAATCTCATAGAAGCCCAATATCTGTGTATTTTTTCACACAATTAGCATGAAGCAACAAGTTCAACTCATTGGTGGGAATCCCATTCTAAGTTGGAAGAATAAAATAAAATTTACAATATCGGTTGAAAAAATTATAACATCTTATAAATGGTTGAGAGGCACTCCTCACCATGAGTTTTTTTTTTTCATTAAACCTTTTTAATGGTTTCAATCTTCGCCACCAAACCAGAGCAGCAGTTGCTGTGGTACTTGCATTATATGTTGACTATGCCACTACATAAGTTTTTGATAAAGCGGATGTAAAATAATGTATCAATACTCATTAACAAAAGCAACTAACGTAACACGATTTTGTAATTATTTGTAAATAAGGAACTAAGATAAATCTGCGGTCCATTACTCGTCCATAATCTCATAGATCCTCAGAATTTGAAAGTATTTTGAGACTTCGATTTAAATTTTTTTTTTTAATTCATATTGCCTCTAGGCTTCTTTTTCTAAAGATTAATCGTTGATAAAAAAATAAAAAAAATAAATGGATGCATGTATCATACATAACTAATAATATACTCAGTAAATGATTGGATTCATTTTCTTAGAATTGTATGACAATTTCTATGAGTAGTCAAAAGAACAACTTATGTGGAAACTATCCAATAAAATCACACTAGTTAAAGGCTTGTTTGTTTTTTTTTTTTGTTTAAAACTTGAATTTTAATTATTTTCAAATATCTAATGTTTTTAGCTTATTTATTTTTTAAAACTTATGTTTGATTATAAAAAATCTAGGTCCAAATGAAAAAAAAATTAAATATTTTGATTTTTATCTGAATGGTAAAATATTTGAATGAAACTTTAATATTTTCTCTTATAAATACCGTTATAATATATATTTATTTTCTTTTAGTAATTAATTATCAGCTTCCCTTGTCTTCGTTAGGTAGGATATTCAACTATTATTTTTTTTTTGAATGAGAATTTTAAACATAATAAAACTTTAAGTGACTGTGTATTATATAACATGTTTACATCTTTATATTAATAATTACTATTTTTATAATAGATTTTGAATATTATTTAATACATTAATGTTAATCCAATACATATTATATATATATATATATTTCATACTTTTGTTAAGGTGTATATTATTAATTTTTTTAATAAAAATAATTTATTTATACCTTATCGAGCAAGTTATAAATGTAAGTGTCGCTCTTCTTTATCAAAGCAAACAGACAAACCAACGCGACTTTACCGGTCCGGTCCTCGCTCTGTGCAGTCCGAATCACTCTTCTTCTTTTTCCTCTTCTCCCTTTTCAAACCACAGATCAAAAGTTAAAACAAACAAAACAGGTACCAATAATTAAAGGCCATTCGAATCCCGCAAGTACATGCTATGCCGACCTTTCAGACCAATTACGTCACCACGTACGTATCACCAACCAAAACCATCCCACCTGTCAAAGTGCAAGTCTCCTCAAATCTAGTCAACCATTTAATGCTATTGAAATTGACAGTAATAACATTTGTCTCCCTATGGTTTTATATAAACCCTCAAGTAAAAGCATAACATGTTACTTGTATGAATAAGTCCATATCATTTTTTTTATAAATATATTACTGTCTACTGATATTACAAGATACAAACAATTTAGTAGTTATGGGAATCATAGTTGATACAATTATACTATGGTCAGAGAATTTAATTGATTATAGATTTAAAATCTAGAATAATAAAATTGATATGTATCTCATATATAAAATTCTTTACCAAAAAAAAAAAATTAATGTTCTTTTAAAGAAACTTAAATTAATTTTGTATTTAAAATGAAAAAAATAGTATTTTATCACCCGACTCGACCAAAAACATGAATAATATAAAACTGTGATGCTCAAAATTTTAGTAATTTAATTGTAGTATAATATTAATACATGTGGTGAGAGATCAAGATGTATTTGATAAAATCGAACAAATTATTTCTTACGTTACTTGGACAAAACTCAAATCCTAAGGGGGTCCAGATGATATTGCACCAAAGAATAAAAAAATTAACTTGCCCCGTAAGGCAGGAACGAGCCCACATGCGGCCATGCCTCGCCGCTCACCCCTATATATAACCAAAATGCAGCTTCGACTTCCTCAAAATTTGCATAAACCACAACTACCACTCCCTAAAATCCCGCAAAACTAGTCTTTCATCTGTATTATTATCTCTTCCCTCGAGAAAATAAACACACAAAACAACCACATACAATATGTGCCCGACCGGCACCACTCTGAGGCCGTGTGACGTGGCAAAGCCGTCACATTTCAAGCCGGCGTTCGACGTCATCGACGCCGACCGCGACGGGAAGATAAGCCGCGACGACTTACGAGCGTTTTACGCAGGACGCCGCGCCTCTGAAGACGATGACGATGTTATTAGCACTATGATATCCGTCGCGGATTTTAACAAGGACGGTTACGTTGAGTACGATGAGTTTGAACGTGTTCTCGATCTTGAATGTGGAAAAGCGAACTCAAAGTCGAAATCCAACGGTGGCGGTGGGTTAATGGAGGATGTGTTTAAGGTGATGGATAAGGACGGCGATGGGAGATTGAGCCGCCAGGATTTGAAGAGTTACATGAACTGCGCTGGTTTTGCTGCTACTGATGATGATATCGAGGCTATGATTAAATTGGGCGGTGGGGATGCGAATGGTGGTGTTTCTTTTGATGGCTTGCTTAAGGTTTTGGCCGTTGATCGTGTTGCCTCCTAGTCAACCGACCTTGAATGTTTTGAATTTTCCTCTCGATTTTTATGTGCTGCGCAATTTTGTTTAAAAAAACAGGAAATTTATTTATGGAAAAATCTATTTATTAGGTGATTATAATAAGTTCATTTTGATTGCTTAACCGGAATGAATGACTCAAATCGTAGGTATTGTCGTAGTGAGTTCGAATAATAATGGTACGCATATGTACCGGAAATGATACAAAATTTAATATAAAAGGTTCACGAAGAACCCCAAAAAAAAAAAATTGTAAATGCAAATTGCCATTGTGCTGTGCCAACTTTTGCTTCTTTAATTTTCTTCCTCATCCTAGTCATTAAGTAAGTCAATGTAGAGAATATTCCAGATCAGACATCACAGCTACCATTAACGGGACGACCTGAGATTGTTTAGGAATTAAATTCTCCCCAAGTGCTAGTCAATTTGCTGGATGCTCCAGACATTTGGTCTTGATATACGCTTCTTTGCATTCAATTATTCAATATTCCAAATTTGTACGAGTGATATGATGAAGACAACAATTCAAATTTATTTTGTAATCTCTCAAAATAAACGTGATACAGAACAGACAACAGATTTGAATTGACCTAGAATGGCAAGATTATTGAACGGGGTCAAATTTTTGCCACCCATTAAACACGAATCAATTTAAATTTGTTTAAAAAGGTAGCACAAATATTGCACTATCAATAATGAGCCAACCCAAAATTGCTAGCTTAATTATGGTCGCCAATAATTGAAAATGAGAAGTCAAAATCATTCTGCATAAATGCATTCGGCTCTAAATTTCTAGAGATCGAAGAAATCCATAGAATCACAATATATTCGGCATGTAAAATCTCCACCTGTGTAGAAGATGCAGAACCGAGTGGAGTTCGAGAAATACTTGTGATTTTCTTGAGAATGAGATAAGCTAACTGCTCTCACTTTGTTATAGTGAGTGCCGGACATTTTCATTTCATGATTTTCTAATAAGCGAATGCATCGTCCCAAGGGGATTTCTAATTAGCTAGTATAAGTTATGAGGCTGCTTCTTGCATTCTTTTCACAAAACAGAGTACGATCAAACAGATTGCAAGCTCTTCAGACCAAGTCAACGTCGGCACCAATTTTATCCTCAACTACTTTATAAAGCACGAAGGAAACATCGTGACGTTCCATCTCCAAGGGTCTTTCACTGAACCAAAGAAAATGCAAATCAATTAGATGATTGTTTGTCATTTAAGATCACAAAGTGCATGCAAGAATAGCTTATAACCTGTCAGCAAGCGTGAGAGACACAAATCTATTCCTGGCTTTGCAGGCTAAAAAAGTGTCCAATTGTGGCTCCGGCACTACAATTAATACAAAACAAAGTTGTAATTAGTATTTACAGAGCATAAATTAATTAATCCTGAGTTGCAAAGTTGTGCCAAAGGACAAGATTTTAGATATGACAAAAGCCAAAGCACAATGCAAGTAAACAACACCCACATATTTCTCAAGCACAAGAAAAATGGAGAAGAGGGAAAAACAAGTAAACCATTTCTTACACCTAGTCATAGAAACCAAATCTCAGAGAAATCACTAAAACAATCCCATAAAACAATGGATATAGCTTTTAAGAAGCAGAAACAGTTTTGCTCTGATTCTGTCCAAATAGTAATAAGTAGCATCAACATCTTTTCTTGAAAGGTGAGTAGCATCAATTTAAAACTTAAGAAAACAACAAACAGTCTGGCCATTATAATACTTTGAATGTGCCTGTGTTGAAGATTGCATAAAAGATTATAACCTAAAACTTTGGAATAAGTAACGTGTCAAAGAGTAACTTCATTCACATTTGCAGAGCCATAGAAGATTCAGCAGATACAGGTCCAGAGTTCTGCAAAAATAGAGACATAACATGCACGAAAGGGAGAAAGAGACCAAGAAAATACAGAACAACATAATGCTTAAGAAGGAAAATAGAAGTATTTGTAATTTAAATGTCAGAAATGTAATTCATTTACCCATGTCATCCTCTTCGCTTATTACAGATTGCCTTCTGACAGATTGATAATTATCTGGCAACTTTGAAAGAACAGTCTCTTCAAGATGATTTTCCATATCATCAATACACCTGTATTCATACAATCAAACCTCAAAACATAACAAGCTAACAAATCTCATGTACTATACTCATTTTTAACAACAAAAACACAAGGGACATAGATAATTCACCTTTGGACAAACATTTTCTCTGGGTCAGAAAGCCGGTTCCATAAAACCTCGTTTTTCCAAATGTAGAACATATATTTCTCTAGCTGTGACATACAACTACTTCAGAAAAGTAAGCATAAAATCTATTCTTCACATTTTCTTAGCACTAATTGCAGTAAGTCCTCCTCCTATAGTACAAAACCAATGGGTTGATTTAAACTTCCAACAACACAAACGAGCTAGTGGCTACCTTCTGAAGCCGAACGCGAAGGTAAGATCTCAACAAAAACTGAGCCCGGTCCAAATCCATCTGGTATAAGGATACAGTAAGAGGATCCATTCCGCTTTCTTCATATTCCTCCACAGTCTCTTCCTATTCACGCATCAAACTTGTATTCAATAATAAAATTATTTCAAATCAAAGTGTAGCTTAATTTCAATCTAATGCAAAAACTGAAAAAAAAACAAAAATAAAATTAAAAATTCTTGACAGTAAGGTGTTCTTGTATCCTGCTTCATACCGTGGCTTTCCAGTAACAGGATTTAAAATAATCCTAAAATTAGCTTCAAATATAAAACAAATAAAAGTTCATTCTGTTTTTTCCTATCAATTGTTTCATTGCCAGTCCGCTACGTCGAATATCACGAAACTGAAAATTAAAAATAAAAAGAAATGACAATGGAGTTAGGGTTCTGATTTTTTTTTAATTAAAATACCATCAATTGGATCTGCTCTTTGGCTCTCTTAACCAACGGAGCCTGAAACTGAAGAATCTCCGGCGCCGCTTTCTCGTTACGCCACGCCGCTTTGAGTAACTCCGCGTCGGTCGTCGACATCAACGTCTCGTAATCGTCCATCTCAGCCGTAGATCCATCTCCGATATCCTCAGCCATCCGATCTGATCAGTCCTCTCTCTCTCTTTCCCTCTCCCCCCCCTCTTTGTTGCTTATGAATTTTTAAGTTGTACGTAATTTTGTGGAAGTAAAAAGAGAGGGAAAATCGAAAATGTTACTGGAGTTTGTGGCGCGAGCGATGGAGGAGAGATTGGGTGTATCTCGATGGACAAATCGCGAGTTTGTGCGTGAATCTAACGCCATCGGATGAGAGCCGGAAAATGGACGGTTGTGATCGGGTTAGATTCACGCACGAACTTGAGATGTGCCCCCCGGCCCGGTTTCAAGGAGTGCTTGAGTTGATGATGATGGGCTTTGCTTTTTATAGACAACATTTGCGGGACATTTAATTAAAGGTCAACTACCAGCGTTACGTGTAATTCTCGTGACTAAGATGCGGACAGTTAATTAAAATAAGATATTTTTATTACTATTAATTTCACTTAAAACGGAATTCAACAATAAATTAAATATAACTAGTAAAATCAGAATTTTCATTCGAAAGAAATTAGGAATTTGAAAAAAAAATTATAAATCCGAATTAAACCATCAAAGTAATAGGCCTGAAGGCCAACTAGGTCTTGATTCTATTGAAAAAGAGTGCTACAAGGCCGGCTCTATTTTAATTTTTAAATATAAAGTGCAAGCTGCTTTTTAACTGTATATTGGTAAATTTAATGCATCAAAATTTCAGTTAAAGTCTTTAATAAATAAAGTGGAGGGGAGATATGTAAATTAAATATATATATATATATATATATATATATATATATATATATATATATATATATATATATTTAATGTTAGTTATTATAATATTTTTCCTACTTATTCTAATATTTTCCCACTCTATTATGGTTAAATATCATTAGAATATTATTATTTTACCACTTAATATTCTCTAACATATCTCTTTATCACTAAAATTTTCTAACAATTGTTTTTTTATTTAATGTTTTAGTTTTTATTATTTTACAATCAAACCGTTAATTACATAAATTTTCTAACAATTATTTTTTTATTTAATGTTTTAGTTTTTATTATTTTACAATCAAACAGTTAATTACATTAATAAATTACAAATATCAAAAGAGTATTTTATGAAATTCAGTATATTTAATATTTAATATTTTATAAATTTCACAAGGTATAATATTTACTGTTTTATCAATTTTATAAAATAATCAATTGATAAAAGTATTGTTTCTCTTTATATAGTTAATTTTGTATTTTTTATTATTTAGAGGGTTAAACTACACTTACACATTTTATGGGTAAAATAAACTTTTACTATAATTTTTGTTAAAAATTTTGTTAACCTTAATATTTTACTAGTAAAATCATAAAAACTGAGACGTTAAGTGGAAAAAAGTGATTGTGGGAAAACTTTAGTAATAAAGAAATATGTTGGAAAACATTAGGTGATAAGATAATAATATCCTAATACCATTTATTGTTCAAAAATGATTAATTAGGTATTAATATACATTAAATATTAATCAACGCAATGGGTTTATATATTCATCGAGTTTATTATTAATATTTATTATGACTGAAAAGGTCTAGACTTTAAATTAACCTTAATTATTAAATTTATTTGGGCATCAGAATTTATCATAATAAGCATTCTTTTTTTATAGTTTAAAATTTGATGATGTGATATTGTGAGCATATATAACGCAGCCGGTGTTAGTTTCTGACGACCAAATTTCTATGCCATGGACTTTTAATTTAGCTTGCACATATGGCATATGTATACTACGTGCTTGTAAGTGGGAGCAGAAAAAATAAAAACAAACAAACAGATTAGCAGCAAACGTACAAATCTCGATTTTTTTGGTTGATTTTTCAAATAAATGAAATAAATTCAGAAAAAGAAAATACAATGAAAACCGGTTGATGAACTGAACCAAGTAACCAAAAAAATATCAGGTCAAGGTGGGTTCATACAAAATTGTGATGTATTTCTTTGGCGTGATGATAGTGTGGGCTAATAGCCGTTCTCTATAGTCTCTAATTAATTTTACTGCACAAAAATTTCAACTTAATTTATTAAAACCTACGATAGTGTTGGCAAATGGTGCGTATAAATATTGAGATTGTTGTTTTTACTAGTATATTTCAGTATGAATATTGGAACAATGATATAAAGATATATATATATATAGTAGTGTTTCAGTCAGGGATCCGCTAAAAGATAAAAAAAAAAGTATATTGGAGTCTGTATTTTTTTTTTTTTTATCTTTTAGTGGATCCATGACTTTATTAAAGTCAGGGATCCCTGACTGAAACACTACTATATATATATATATATGATGTATCCTCATCAAAGAGCTAATTACTCAGATATGCAAGCTAAGTAGAATTGCATAAGGTTAATTATCTAATACAATCAAGGGCGTTTATCACTTTACTGAAATGCAATCTGCAAATTAGACTAATGCTTCCGCAGTGCTCGAGCGAGTCTTATTGATCAATGATTGAAACTTACAGCACTTACTGGTTAATTTGCTTAACTAAATTATGAATGATCGATGAAAATTAATCAATGGTGATCGAAAGTTGATGCATATCACAAAGTTCATTTGTGATTGTAGAAATTGAGTAACGTGCAATATAGAGTTTTATAATTCACTGCGTGCATGAACCTAGGCTAGTTTCTTTGATTTTGTTAATAAACCTCAACTTCAGGTTCTTGTAATGAATCATAAACTTAAATTAAATTCATCGCTTGATAATTATATTATATATTGCTTAAATTAAATTATATCCATCAATAATGGTATTGCCCACATGCATGTACATCACAGTCCGTGTATGTACTATAAGCAAACATCGAGCCAGTGGTGTATTCGTGCTCTCTTTATTTAATCATACAGAATTTTAACACATGCAGCATAGGCCAAACAGCACATTAATCAAGGAGAATCAATGCATACTCAAGACCGTAACTTGCATATAGTGACAGAACAGAATATCACAAAGGCACATCACCAACACATTTCTGTATGCGTGTGTGTTTGAAGCTCCATCAGTACAATTGATAAGCTTAATTAGTTTTTGATGGGTTTCTGGTCTTTGGGAAAATAATGGTGACTCTCAGGAGTTGAGCCATTTGAGTTTCCATATTTACCATAACTCTGGTTTGTATCATCATCATCATCATTTGAATCACGGCTGTCAGTTTCAGCCGAAGACGTTGCGTCTTTATCATCATTGTAATTAGCCTTACGAACTAAGTTGCTGGTCTGGCTCGCGAGCCGATGCTCAGTCACCAGCTTGCGCTTGTCCCATTAGCAAGCCTCCTTGCATCAGCCAGCTGCTGCAGGCTTCCCAACATCAGCGAGATGGCAACGAAGAGCACAAGCAAATTCTTCATTATATCAAATTCTTGGTAGCCAATAATATAAATATATCCTGTTGAGGAGACAGTGATTGAATTAATGCGAAGCTAAGATTTATAATTTACAAAAGCAGAAATAATGAAACTAGCCAGCTAGCTAGATTGGGTTTTATGGAACATACCAACTATATTGCAGCGGTTAAACGTGAAGAATAATGATGGAATGCACGGTCAATTTATAGACGATTTGAGTTAATGGTGAAATGGATTTAATTCTTGAGCACTTAAAAATTCAGTGGTGAAGTGGAGGTATCACAATGTTGTAGCATTATTGGAAGAGGGCTACGGCCACCAAGGAAGTAATTATGATTAATTAATATTTATATTTTATAAGGCGATGTGCAATTAATCATGGATTATACACATATATGTTTCCCCTTTGGGCCAGGCTTCTGTATTGGGTGATGCTGACACATGCCAAAAAGTAAAACTAAAACAGATATTTTTAACCAAAAATAATTATATGATCTCGTCTTCGTACGAACCAAGAGAAAAAGAGCGTCATTATACAAAGACTTTATTAATGCAACGATTTAATTTTAATCATTGTTAGATGTAGATATATGTATTTTTTTTTAATATGAATATATTTTTAAATTATGTAATTTAAAAAAATTAATTTTTGAATGAATTATAATACTGTATAGTTTAAAAAAATTAAAAATTAATTTTCTTATACTCTTAATTTTAAAGTACATTTGTATACAAATAAAAATAAAAGCGTCCGTATTAAAAAAAATTATACAATAATTATTGCACAATCAAATAATTAATCATAAAATTAAAAAAAAGGTCAAATGAAGATATTTAATGGACAATTATAATTATGGATGGATAAGTATGAAATCTTATTATAAGTTTGCATATGTATCAAGCAGTTTATATTTAGCTGCTATCATTCATGTTCGAATCTGGAGAGGCAATTGGAGTGCTATTCAAAAAATAGTGGAAAAAGTATCGAGCATTTTCAATAAGTATACAACCTCTCTTTTTGACACATGTATATCTCTATCAATTATAAAATAATAAATGCATTTTCAAACGATAAATAATAGTAAATATTAGAAGCACCATTTTTTTTTCTATATACTCTTTGGCAATGAATATACAGAGGATCATTGTTTTGAACTTTGAATTTTACGGTGAATTAGTCATCGCTTTATCTATCATTTCTTTTATTTTTTTGGTTTATAACTGCTAAAAGATGTTAAGAATTATTATTATTTTTTATATTTATCATTTCACTATCCTAGAGTTGATAATCTACAATTTTTTTTTAAATCAATGATAATTCAGATTAATATTGCGTATATGCTAAGGGTGTTGAGGGAGAGCAAGACGTCGCTTTACTAGTTAATGATCAGTCTTACCAAGACTTTCAGGTTACGTTTGGCACGCAAAATTTAATTGGACTAATTATTAAGATTGAACTGGACCAGGTTGAATTATATAATACTGTCTTATGTTTGATACTGTATTGGATTGAACTATATTAAATTATTTTTGAATGAAATTAAATAGCATTTAAGTTGACATTTTAAATATAAATATGAACTATTTGTAAATATTTACTAATAAAATAATTATTAATATTAATTTAAAAGAAAATTAATTAAAATTAAATATATAGAAAATTAGTTATTGGGTAATCATAATTATAATAAACAAATATAAATTAGATTAGGTTAAATTAAATTAAAATTTATTTAAACATATAATTAAATTTTTATTAAATATTTTAAATATATTTTATTTTATCAAAAAGTTAGCAAATAATATAAAAGTAACCAATTGCTAGTATTATTAATTTTCATGATTAATTTTAATATAGTGATTATTAAATTAAATAGTACATTAAATATTCAAGTAATAATTAATGAAATAAACAATTACTTTTAAATTAATCCTAACTAAACCCGTGTTTCAATTGGGATTGCTAATCCCATGATCTTAGGATTAAATTGAAATTTAGTCCCATAATCTAATCCAAAGTGTAGCTTACCAAACATAAGATAAATAATTAGTCTCAAAATTAATCAAATCTCACACTTAATACTAGCTCCCAAACACAACCTCAAATCTCACATTATACCAAATACTATAATAATAAATTTATAATAATTCAGGAGAAAATATTATCCAAAATTAGTAATATATATTTTTTACAATCTTTTTTTTTATATTTTTTTAAATTAGGGACTTGGCCCTTCATATATTCATTCCAACTCGATTAAACTGAAATAAAAATTCAATATAATTAATATGTTTATCATTATAATTAATTTGTCAAATAAATTTTAGCATACAATAAATAATAATAATTTAATAAAACTGACATAATTTATCAATTTACTCCTGTACCCGCTCTCATTTTCACAAACCTCATTTTGTGAAAAAAAATAAAAAATAAAAAATCCTCAAACTCTCCCGCCAAATTCAAAGAGCCAGAAAGATGAAAGACTTTCAAACGCCACAGAAGGAGCAATCTCGACCGTCCGATGTCGCGAATCGCAGATCCAAAGAGACTCCGTTGAAGAAATCTCAAAAGGTAATCACTGTTTAATTCCAAAATCTCGCATTCAAATTCAATTTCTCGCCATTTTTGACATCTCCTGTCCGACACAGATTCTTCAGAAGAACTTAAACGCTGCATTTAAGACCGTTTCTGAAGATTTCTCGCCGGAAAAAATCCTCAAGGACCCGCCCGATCTCCCTACGATTTCCGAGGTTCCAATATTATTTGCTTGAAAATTTGATTTAATTTAATTTAATTTAATTTATTTTAATTTTATAATATGACCTGATCGTATAATTTTAACTGAATTTGTTTCACATATTTTTAGAGCTTTTCGAATCCATCACTCTCCGGTCCATCAGAGCCGTTAAATTTCTCTGATCTCACTCCATCTTCCACAATCTCTGTCAACAAAAGTGACGTCACGGATCTCTCAATCGAATGTCATCAATTCCTAGTATCAAACTGCCCAACAATCGGATCCGTGGAGGCGGATGTACTCGCGAATCTTCTCAGAGAAGCTCGATTACAAGTTTTGAACTCGACCGATGTTAATACCAAGAACAAGAGGCTTCTGGATAAGTTGATTGAGATCGCCGTTGACGACTTCTTCGCAATTCCTCAAGAGAGAGATGGCTTCGTAGAACTTGTTTCGATGAAGCATCGTATTGTTTTTGCATGTTTCGTGATTTGTCTTCTTGCTGTATCGGTGATTTTGTTCTTTAATTCGAAGCCTCAACGCGCTTTCATTGGACCTCCGCCTACTTGATCATTTACTTATGAGGTAATACTTCGCCTTTTTGCTCTTTATGTTGATTGTTGAATATATTTAAGTGTGAATGTGTACATCTGGTTTTACTAGTTTGAGCTTTAAGTGTTTGATAATAGATTCTCTAAAATATTAATCCTCTTAATTTTGAATAACGCAGACAAAGATTGAATGGTTAAATGTATATTTATATCATTTTGGCAGATATATTGATCATATAATTATTTTATTACTAGCATAGAAATGGTAGTGACTCTCATTTTATTCGACAAATGTGAACTTTAATGAACTCCTGTAGGACAACTGATGGATGCTAACAGTAATACATGTGGAAGAACAATTCTCTGTGCATCTATTTGAATTTTCTGTGGATGGTAAACGAAGGGACCATTCCATGTAATTTCTGAGGTTCCCTGTTATGGAGTGAATGCATGCAATTGGATTGCTGAGTACTTAAATAGGTAGCTATAATGCTTATCTCTGATCGAGGAATGATAGTGTTGAATTCTTTTCCACTTATACGGTGATGTCCCAGTTCAGAACGTCATTGATTGCTCTTCATTGCAACAATGTTTCTTAATCTTTGTTCTAGTAGGTCTCCAAAGTGTCTGTAGCCTGTGCTTGATTTCTCCCAGTAGAAATTGTCCTTTGACAGATTCATATTACCGAGTGTCATTCATAGCATCACTAGTGGGCCGTAACAATTGGTTCCCCCAGTTTTGCTGTCTTGTTTGACATTGTTGTAGCTAAGCATGATTTTCTCGGAATATGATATTCATCTTTTCGGATCATCAAAGTAGACTCATAAGTGTGGACTGAATTGGGCCCGACTTGAAATCCATGCCTAGGTGTTAGCAATTCTTAAGTGTCCGGTTTACTTTTTGAGTCCAGCAACAACAGGAAGAGAGCCTTTTGCTGGAGGTTTCTAGTCCCATAATTGAACTCGTCCTTAACTAACTGGGAGAGGGATGATAGATATCGTTGTCTGAAGACAGGGAATGACCCTGATGCAAAGAATTGAAGCAATTAATTTGTATAAATATAGTGTATAAAAAATTTTAGTATAGAAGTGTACTTGTACGGAGGTTATGTAGTAACTTCGTTATATTTTTCTATTACTCAATAGAAATGATGTCTAGAAAGCTAGGGGTCACAGAATCTTGAATTGTTGTAATTTATACAGAGGAAATCGAAGTGATAGTTCAGAGACTCTTGACTCATGATGAAACAGAAAATAGAAGTAGATTAGTCAAAAGTGAATGTCAAGGAACCAAAAGTAAGCATGCCTTCATGGTTAAGGTTTTTGGTAATGGTAGAAGCAATGCTTTACAACAACCACAAGTGGGGTCTTCAGATCAGGAGATTTTTTACGCTTTATACCTGTCTTATCGCAGTTTCTATTCATGTAGTTATCCAACTTGTTTTATATCAGGTTTAAAAGACAATGAAGTGAGATGATAATATTTTAAATTGGATTCGTTGAGAGTTGAGAAGAAGAATTGAGAATGAATTGAAGGTTAAGACACCAAGCATGATTATATAGGCTCCTTCTTTGAAAGTGTGTTATGAGGGACAAGGAAGAATAATTTGGCAGTTAGATTAATCATTAGTGGGTCAAAAAAGAAGCCTGAAACTCTTTAGCATGAAGAGGTTTGCAAAAACTAATGATGCCTTTGCTCTAAATAAAATTCCAGAGGGATCTTGTTTTGGACAGATTGGGTGACCTATACTAAAAACAAATTATGATGTGCTGTAATCCTATAAGCTTTTGTTAGTTTATGAATAATAGTCTTGCTTGAGAGCTAGCTGTATTAAAAGGCAAAGATTTGGTGTAATCTTTAATTGTTGAATAAGAGTTAAAGTTCTTAATTACAGAGCGATAGATCTACTTTAAAGCAAGGGTTTAGTATAATCAAGGGGAAATTTAGGGTTTGGGTTCCAAACATCGGATGTTTTACCATCAGCAAGTGTCTTTAAGCTAAAATCTGGTTTAATCAACGAGCAAGGCCAATTTTGGTGTCAAATTAAAATGGAATGATTCGGTGTTGTATCTTTATTCTTTAGCATTTTTTAGAACCTAATGGCTTAGAACTTTGACCTATGTTACTGTAGTAAATCAATTCCCCTTGGACATTTTTTTTCCTACCGCAGTTTCGGATATTTAGTCCAAAAATTCACAGGCATTCTATTTGATTTTTGTTCCATGCTGGTGAAAATTGTAAACTGTATAAATTATTTTTACATGAAATTGTATCCAATCCAGTCACATGGCCGGTTCATAACATATTGTTCTTGTGAGGTATTCAAAATGTAGTTTGATTTATTATTTTTTTTTTATGTCTGACCTAAATACAGTTAAAATATAAATTAGTTAATATTTTTTATATTTTATTGGAGCTTGCTTCACAAAATGGACTTAATTGTAAAACAACCCTGCCCTTATTCAATGTTAATTACAGCACAGGGGATCTTCTTGTGAATTTCTCTAGTATTTATTTTGCCCTACTCTATCTACATTGTTTAATAATTTCTTTGAAACTGTCAGAACTTGTATTATTGGGACTGGATTAGATACAAACAGACATTACAGGTCACCAGATTTCAGGACATATCCCTCTCATGCTG
This sequence comes from Murraya paniculata, assembly GCA_030449075.1. Lineage (NCBI taxonomy): Eukaryota > Viridiplantae > Streptophyta > Magnoliopsida > Sapindales > Rutaceae > Murraya > Murraya paniculata. The sequence goes on along the minus strand of JAEVFN010000053.1, from coordinate 653,448 downwards.
GAGCAATTGACTTTCCAAATACTAATATATTCTTTACATTTTGCTCATAGAAGTACATATCAATATTTCAATATCATATGCACATGAATGCATGAACCAATCATTTAGAGAATTGTTTTACCTTGCTAATAAGAGACATCATTAGCTGTAAGGATGTAGTCATTTTAATGAAACACTATGCGGCTGCCATATGATTTTGCCACCAAGTTGCTATCTCTAAATTGGCTAATACATAAACACTGTATCATTTTTTTTACACTGTTTAGGGGCTACTCTTCACAGTCTTTGATTCAGTACTGAGTTTTTTTTTTTTTTTCCTTTTTTTTTCTGCATATGTCAGCTTACAGATTGATATATTTTCGTAGGTTATAAAGATAGAGGCCAGATGACTGTGATCTGGAGCTGATGTGAAAAATGGATGGACTTGATTTCGACTCCCCGGTTCATTTTCTCCCCCCCTCCTTTCTTGGATTTATCTGCACTATACAAAATTAGTTTAACTGTTCTTTGAATGGTAATACATATGAAACTTTGTTATAGACCCCCCCAATATTCACAACCAAATCTATCTTTAGATTTGGTCATTTTACTGGGTTTGGTTGCTAGTGGCTTTAAACAGATATCACAGCTCACATGTTCATTTACGAGTAAATGATTGAGCCAAATTCAACTCATCTTTAATCACCGTTCACCACCCTTATGCAATTAGTAGACCAGTCTTCTGCTACCGTTTATTGCTTTCTCCCTTTTTGGTGCTCACTGCTTAATTATGTCTCATAGGAAGGCGGCAAACTCTCTGGCACATCATTATGCCTTGTAGTATTCTTTTAGATTTTCAAAAAATTATTTTAAGGTTTCCCTGTATAATGGCCACAACATGCATTGGCACACACATGGTACCATGATTTTTGGTGAGAATTAGGATTAGGTTCATCATTATTAGTAGTATTCTAGACATATTAACCAATTCATAATCATAGTAGAATTTAAACATTGTTTTCCTTATCCTAAAGTCAGATCATTAATCCCTATGTCCTTCACCTTTTGTGAAAACACGCGAAGTCTCCCATGCCTGCACGGTATAAAATGCAATTTAGATCAATACGCTATTGTTTTGCTCCAAAATAGGGCTATTACAGAAAAAAAAAATGCTTTCTCTGTTGTCCTGCAAAATAACATTTATTGTCCTTTTTGGTTCGGTTTGTGTATTTTAAAATTGAACTACACCAAAAAAAAATAAATAAGTAAATAAAAACTTAATAAACATAACCGAACTAAATCTATATTCGATTCGGATTTTGGTATCAGTTCAGAATTCTCTAAATAAACCTAAAATGCCTATCACTTATATACGTTGTATAGTTTTGTTTTACCACATAATATAACAGTGTTGTATCACTCAAATTCACATTTAGAAAAGTACGTACTTATGCTTGAGAGAAGAATTAATTTTATATAATCAGATATGCATATTATTATGCATTTAATTTGTTCAAGTAGGCATTGTTTATTTGTTAGTAGTTGTTATTGGGAAGTGTCACAATGACGATTAATTTTGATAATAATTTTACTTAGTGGGGAAGCCAAATTTTGTTTTCTTAAATGGTAGCCATCTCGGTCTTGATAAGTATGATTCAACCGGGATAATTGAATAAATATCAAACACAATAGGCAAAGTGAGGGACCCATAAGCATGAAATGTGGAGCATAACTGTCCACAACACCTCACAAAGGCGAGAAAAATTCGAAAACCGCCTCCAACAAATACAAAACAAAAGCCGAAGATAGCAAAAGTGCCAGCGAAACAGCCCACATTGCACATGCACTTCTCTTTTGTTTATTTATTTATTTTATCTTTTCTTTCACCTCTCCAATAATCATTGCACGGAATATAAACAAATATATTTTTGTGAGTGGGGGACCCAGAAGCCTAGTCAATTAGTGGAAGCCAACACCATAGAGCCATTCAATCGGTTGTTGCCACGCCATTAACCAACCTTACTCTCTCTCTCTCTCTCATTTTTGAAGCATGGGATGGGCGTCTGAATGACTGAATCTGTATGTGTCCGATTGCTTTGTTATGTTTGTGGGTTAACACCACAACAGTGGATCTAAAAACCCACTCCAGTTCACGACCCAAGAAGAAAGGCTTGTTTCTTTTTTAACTGCTAATATGAACCGATAGATAGTAAAGCATTTGTTGGAATTCTGTATAGAGCAGCTTCGCTACTTACAACGGAGTTTTGAAATATTCAAGTTTAGAGCGGTACTTGTATCTTGAAAATCAACAAGTTGATTGTATGATTTTGGTCAAATATTAGTTTTTTCAAAGTTAATAAAAAAAAAAAGAGAAAGAAAATGAATATTCCAATTATGAAATTTCGGAAGCAGCCTTTTGTATTTTTCTTCTAGGCGGTAACAAGAGTACAAGACCTTTTTTTTGGGTCATTCACGTTAAGATCCTTTTGCCTTCGTTAACTGGCATAAATTTACTAACAATGAAAACTTAGTAAGTTTTGTTGTGGTAAATTTTGGTAATTACTTGGGGGGGACCATTCTCAGTGCTAAACCTTTTCCAATGTCCTTGACGCGTCCCTTATAACAGGATAATGCCATTAAAACAGGATTAAGCTTACCAGATCACAGCATAATTAGTAAAGAGTGTTTAGCAGGCGTATTAATGGACAATAAGCCTATCTTTACCAGGTTGGTGACGGCAGGTGACATCACTGTAAATTATTTTGAGTTCTATAATTATTTAACCTATCATTTCATTACTACATGTACGAGAATTGCATAGTTTTTAGATCAGTTAGGACGTACGTTTTGTATTTTTTATATTTTGACTTTTTTTTTAATTATCATACCACTCTGTTCCATTGCATTTTTATCTCAAATTATTTATATATATATATTAAACTCCGACTCATTTTTACCGTAGGCGATCAAATCAATTGGAATATCACTCCAGAATATAAGCTTTCAATTCGGTGATTGCTACTTGCACGTATAAGAATTGGTTGTTAATTTGATAACATCGTAAAGGCAAGTAACAGTAAAAGACTTGAAGAGACTCAACTCAACACTCAAAAAGAAAGTCGCACCAGAACCAAACGGGACCAACCGACCACGCCCCAATCCAAGCCTCGGACACGACGTCTCCAGAAAACTGAAAAGCCAAAAAATAATGAAAAATTAACAAAAAAATGTGGTTTTAAGGAAATGACGCGTGCGATCTTTTGATTCCTTTATAATCATCCCCCTACCGGCTCTCTCTCCTCTCGCTCTCTATCTATCTCTCCACTCAACCAAACGACGTCATTTCACCCACCCCGTTCCGTTTTCGTTGCTGGTCTCCTTTTTAGTTCTCTCAAAGGTAATGATATTCTCTCCCAAAATTTCTCAAAGCTCCGTTTCCCAAATCCAATTTCTAATAGGCTGTTCTCTCCTCAGCAGGTCTGCACTTGGAATATTTCCGAATATTATCCATCAAAACGATGTTGTCAACTCTGATATCGAATCCGGTAACGAACTCTGATCGCTCCAAAAGAAAAAAGAAAAAGAAGCCCTCACAATCAAAAGAGTCACAACAAAACCAAACCCACTGGAAATCAGAAACTCAGCAACAAATCTACTCCTCGAAACTCATCCAAGCTTTAAACCACGTCAACGGCGCGTCTCCTTCGGCTCCGCGCCGAGGGCGAGCCGTCCGGGAAGCCGCCGACCGCGTGCTGGCCGTGGCGGCTAAAGGGAGGACCCGGTGGAGCCGAGCCATTTTGACTAACAGACTCAAGCTCAAGTTTAGAAAACATAAGAAGGTGAATAGAGTATCGGCTCCTTCGGCAGCAGCTGCGGTTACCGGGAGTGGCCGGTCAAAGAAGGCGAGATTTGGCGTTTTGAGGCTGAAAGCCAAGAGTTTACCGGCTTTTCAACGGAGAGTTCGTGTCCTTGGACGGTTGGTTCCCGGTTGCCGTAAGCAGTCGTTGCCGGTTATCCTCGAAGAAGCAACTGATTATATAGCTGCTCTCGAGATGCAGGTTCGGGCCATGACTGCCCTCGCTGGGCTCCTCTCCGTTGGCGGCGGCGGTGGTTCGAGTTCCAGCTCCTCCGCTGCCGCACCTCCCACCACCTGATGGTGACACTCTTGTTAATTACGCTGTGTATGTTCTATTTTTATTTTCATTTTTATTTTTATCTCTCTTGTTAATTACATATTTCTCTCTCTTTTTTTCATAATTCTATTTTTATATTTTGATAATTTTTATTTCCCTTGTCTTGCATGACTCAGTATTAAAAATTAATAATTCACCTTAATTGTGCTAATATATTCATTCCTTTCTTGCATATGGGTCAGTATTAGAGAATGCTTAATTATACACACACACACACATATATATATATATATACACATACATACACACACACATATATATATATACACATACATACACACACATACATATATATATACACATCCCATATTGGTTCAAAGTAAATTTGAATCGTGTTTTAGTGCTCTCAAGTCCTATTCAATTACTAATAATAGTGTATGCTTAGAATGTTTCGACATTTACAATAGATGAAATTGCACTTTATGGTCAATATTGTCTTGGCATGATAATCAATTATTGGTGGATACAAAATTCAGCTAGAGGGAAGTGCGTTAATATTGAATATCGATCATTTCCAATAAACAGTCACTTAGAGATAGATTTAGTCGAGCCTTTCGTTATTTGCTTAAAATCGTAAATGGAATTTGATTTCAACTGGGGAAAGGCAGGGGGGTGAACGAGACATGGATGCTTCATGAAGGTTGATTTGGTAATATACATCATCAATGTATTCATATCCTATCTGGGCTACCAAGTGTCACTTGTGGGCTAATTTTTATTTTATTTTATTTTATTTATTTATTTACTTTTTGTCTTGAATATCCAACTCCTCCACTGCTCAAAAGATGGCCATAAACGCCAAAATAACTCATGAGAAATCTGGGACATATCATGTGGGTTTTGTCCCCACATTGACAAGTGACAAACTCCCCTTCTTAGTTTTCTGCACATGGGAGATATTGGGGGGGGGGGGGGGGAAGGGGAACGTTATTTGATATTTAGAGAATTCTATTTGATTCATCTCTAATTTTAACATCATTCTAAAAATGTTACAAAATTGTGCTTTGTAAACCATATAGCATAGGCGATTTTGCTTATTTCTTGGCTTGGCTACCCAGTGAGTAATAATATATGGCGAGCCATATTATTAATTTATTATTGCAATTTTAGTGTCATTGAACAATCGTTAAGAAGTTAAAGCTTGTATGGCCGGCGAGGGGAGGTAGCTTATCAGATCTTTGTTGGCCCGCCTTCATTATTCTCTCAAACTGCTGCCCTTAATTTTAAGGGCAGGGGTCCTCGGAGACAAAAGGGTCAAATTTCAATGGTGGGCTATTTCTCATGTGGGGTAGACACGCGTCCCTCGTCGTAACCAAACAGCAGTCGCTGCCCACCTCTCATGCACGGTCGTTTTCGGGGGAGTACTCAACTGAGTCACACGAACGCACAAGTTTCATCACTATCAGAACTCAGAATGCTTATAAATTTTAGAAGCTAGTGTAGTGATAGCGAGTAGTAGTTGCAGTTGTGACGGTAGAAAAAGAAACTTGGATTGAAGAGAAATTTTCAAAAATGGGCATTGAAAAAAATTGACGGATTTAATTTTGGTTTGTTTTTATTTATTGAGCCTTTTAGAGAGAAGCCTGTTTCGTGCCCATTCATCCATTCATTCATTATTACTGTTGTTGTTGGGACATGCAAACAACAGACGACACATGCGCCCATGTGCTTCTATTTAAGCCCCTTTCCCTCTCTTTCAGCAGCAAAACAGTAGAGTAGAGACGCCTCTTTATTTTCTATTTCTATTTTTCTTTTTTTCTTTTCTGTTTCTTCTTTTTTTTTTTTAAACAAAAAAATTATTCACGCAGTCGCATACCTACTTGGAATTGGCAACGAGCTTGAAATGGAATTTTTTTTTTTTTACACTCATATTATAATTAGATTACTACTGATATTGTATCATATTACTATTGGTATTGCTTCATATTACTGCATTCATATTTAAAATCAAATTATTATTGAAATTAGTTTATATTAAATTTTATAAAATATTACTTGAGTTTTTATTTTCACTAATATATAAAAAAAGTCTACTTCATTCACATTTTATAACAGAGAAGACTAGTGCTATTGCTGCTGCTGCAGCTCTCAGCTTGAAATAGAGTTGTTGTAACATAATCCAAATATTATGTCCCTAAAGCTAAAGCTGTTGCAGTGGAACTAACACATTCGAGGTGAACTATGAGTATAAATACCTAATTTATGATATTTTAATTAAAAAAATTTGAAGGAAATATTAATATTATAAGTAATTCCCGGGAAGTTTCTTATTATTATTATTTTTTAATCTTTTTGCAGGCAAGGGAATAGAGGCAGTTTGACTAAGGAGCAATCTCGAACTGATTGACAAAACTTGGGAAGAGTTTGTAGTGCTTTAAACCACTGCGACAATTGAACTGAAAGAGAGAAGAAATAAAAAAAAAAGGGTGTGCTTTTTCAGCTGTCAACATCCCAATCCCACAAAATATAGTTAATGGGTTGCAAGAAAAGATCTAACAATTTTCATTTTTCAATGTTACAGCTATTCAATGCACATGCCACCATCATGGCATGATATAGTTGAGGTCATTGAAAAATAGATTTTGTACCGCAATTACAATATATGAATAGGAGAAGAGGTTGGATTCAGGTCTCATTTAATTCTGAGTGTATACATGTACAATATGATATAATGTTGTTTAGTACAGCAATTTTTTTTTTTTTGGTTAATAAATTTTATTTTTTTTTATATTTTAAGATTTTTTATTGTTAATACGTCAAATTTTCTAGAATTGCACATGAAAGAATCATAAAATAAGGATTATGAATGAAGCTCTATGAATAAAAAACAACAAAAATTTAAAAATGTATATATATACATATATATATATATATTTTTTAATGGAAAACAACATTGTACTGTGGTCAATGGCCATTACTTTTCTATGCTTTGAGCTTGTGTTTAAGAGCCTTAATTGTGTGCCTTAAGAGAGGAATGGCAAGCTAAATTAATGTCATATGATTCCGATTTGATGATGTCCAAATTCCCAAACGCCCAATAAATTACAAAGTGTCGTTGATAGCAACCTATATTTTTGGTGCATGCTTGTTAATCACACTTGTTAATCACACTCCATCAATTATGATTCAACAACCCTGATTGAAAAGCTAAAAAGCAACCATTATCTTTCATTTTATCAATCTTCAATCATCCAATTGACATTACATGTTCGAAATAATCATCCCCAATAATTGATCGTATTTATTAATTAGGTCTTAAAATCATAAACATAAGCATAATTTTGCCACACCACTTCCTTTAAAGTGTTTAGTTCCAGTTGGCCAAAACCCTATTAGCGTGGAATTATTATTATTATTTGGTAATGTATATATAAGAGTAGTGCTTCGCATCCCAAATTATTTATCTAAAAAAAACATCCCAAATGATGTGAAACTCATTAATTAGTTAGTAAAGATAATACAATTAATTTACTTGATCTTTTAAAGAATTATCAACTAATTAATGAATGACATATTATTTAGAATTGAATTTGGGATAAAAAATTTGGGATGTCTATTATTACTCATGTATATATATCAGAATTTCTCAATGCCTAAATTACAGATCTCATAAGAATGGAACTAAACAATAAGAAAAACTCGGATTCCAATACATTGTTTTATTATCTTTTAGCGTTTAGAAGTCAATTTTTTGATGTTTTGGTATGAAATCCATATTTTAACTCCGTACCTCAGATTTTATACACACACACATCATTTGGAATCGAATTTGGAATAAAAAGTTTGAGATGTCTATTATTACTCATGTATACATATCAGAATTTCTCAATGTCTAAATTACAGATCTCATGAGAATGTAACTAAACAATAAAAAAAAAATATTGATTCTAATACATTATTTTATTATCTTTTAGCACTTAAAAATCTATATATTTTTTTTTTTTATGTTTTAGGTACGAAATCCATATTTTAACTCTGTACCTCAGATTTCACACACACACACACACAAGACTTAATAGGCTTTAAGAATATTTTTTAAGCAATGGGTGGGTTTATGATTGTAACAGAGGAATTTTGCTTTGCCCTTTCTTTAATCCGAAGAGATAAGGATCGTATTATTAGTTAGTGAGGTTGATGGATCTCTGTCCCAACTAATTGAAACAACATGAATCCTTCTCCATTATCTCTTTTGCTTTCAATTTATTCTACTCACACTACAGTATTATTCTTTGAAAACTGCATCGATTGCTCATTTATGTTTGATTTTCATCATTGCATGGTCGTAGAAATTAATCGATTCAGATATTTTAATTAAAAGATAATTATCAAATGACGATTATATGCAAAAACTTTAGCATGGAGCAAAGGGTAGCCCAAGAGTTCTTTTTGCGAGTAGAAATTACAACTGTAAAATTTCAAGTAGCTAGTGACAATTACTCAAAATGTAAAATTGAAACCATGATTTTGCCCCATCCCCAGCAATGATAAGATCAAACTAATGGGATTGACAAAAATGTAACTGGTTGTATATATATATATATTTTTGAAAACTTTAATATCGCAGAGTCACAATCTAAATCACAATCTAAATCCAATAACTATTGTTACCAATTGAGATTATGCAAAAACTAGTTCGGCAGCCAGGTGATAAAAGTGTTACAAATAAGAAAATTCCAAAAATTTTCTCCAACTAAAGATTTGTTTTATTGTAATAGTTTCTTCAATAACTTTTAACTCTGCATATTTTTCCCCTTAGGATTTGATTAACTATCATTAAAATGGGGTAGCAAATGCATCCACAATCAAAATTAATTTGTTTGGGGCAAAAAGAGGCAACAATTTGCAGCAAGACCAAAATGTTTCTTTCTTTAATAAAATAAAATTAATTTGTTTCGGGCAAAAGGAGGCAACAAATTTCACCAACACCCAAATTTTTTAAGTTGTTATGGTAGTGGTGGCAAAGATTCTAAATTAATAAATTATATATGGCACACATATATGATTGAATATAGAGTCTGGATATGTTGGAACTACTTCATAATAAAATATTATTGATAATCATACAATTATAAAGATAAATATTAAATCTACACTTATTGGTATGATATGATGATCATCAGTGTTCTATTATAGAGCAGCTCCACCATAGCTACTGCCTTGAATAAAATCATTAGTCACGAGTGTGACTAGCCATGGCATACACACATGTAGATACACACACGCTAGCCTTTTTACCGCGTAAGCAATCAAATCTCTCTCTTCATGTCACACACCCACACACACACATATATAAATTCGTCTGCTTTCTTACTTTATAAAATTTATTTTTAAGGGTAAGAGCCCATGTGAGTACAACAGAAACCAAGCAAAAAGAAAAGGACATGCATTAGAAAATTTGCATATTTAACACTAAAGTATTCTCGAGACCACATGGAGGGGTCATGCTTTTACTCCATTAAACTCCAAGAAAACAAAAGTTTAAAAGAAAAAGAGAAAGAAAAGGAAGAGCTTTGCGGAGATAGATAGCCACCCCATATGCCCACCACTACTGAATCATATATATGTGTGTCTATATATATATATATATATCTATATAGTCTAGCTATATATATAGCTATGGTTTCATATATATAGTCCCAACAAGCTTATACATAATTTGGCAGATTGACTTCTGTATTCTTCCCTGCCAACAAACTATTACTAATAAAATTATTGTTGAACAAATTAACAACAGGGTTTCCAGCAGTTTTAATGATTTCATCTTTAATCCGATCTCTAGCTTTAGAAGATGTTGATTCATATCCCCGTCTTTGATTGTCAACAGTTGTAGGTTAAGGTATAGGGTAAAATATTTTCAGGTTTTGATATGCACAATTTTCCTGAAATATAATTATTACAAAAAAAAAAAAAAACTGTAGATATTGCAATATTTGATTAAGGCAAATAATTGAAGAATAAGCTAGCTTGGTATATGTACTTCACTGCTGGTGACATGCATGCACTATTGCCTGCAGCGGTACCGTTCATGTCTATCAAAAATTGGTGCTTGTTTCCTTGATGAGTACATTGAATGAAAAATAATATTTTAAAAAGGAAGAAGAAGAAGAAGGATAACAAAAAGACAATCCAAGAAATTTCAGGTAACATACGTTAAGCTAGCATCAGTAGGTAAAAATAGGCATACATATAGCACATAATTAATGATGGTGAAATCTGGTTGTGTCATTTATTTGTTCCAAAAATGATATATGATCATGATGCATATGGGGACCAAACATTGGGGGACCTTGCGCTTGCTAGCAGTGCAATTTAGCATATAATATCGTCTCTTTTTGCCAAACCCGAGAGCCCCACCAGAGAAACGACCAAAATTCTTTCGTGTTCATAATCAGAGATATATATATCAATCACTGTAAGAGAAACTATTTTCTACTTTTCACGTTCATTGCATCAACTGTTTGAATCGATCGATGTCGTTTTTGTTTCTAAAGGAGAAATGTCATTTTCATATAAAAGATGTGAGCCACGTCCCTTGAGAAATTTGAATCTACGTAGCTTGTGGAATGTATTTGATGCGTTGCGTGCGTGCTTAGACAGGAATCACCCTCTTTTATTTTCTTTTGCTTTTAGTAATTAATAACGCTTGAAGTGAAACAGGGAAGCTATTGATGCACTTTTGTCTCTCAAAATTTTAAGTCACTCGAGTATAAAAAATGCAAATTACATAAACATTGTTGCACTATATAGTGTAATAGTGTAATTGGTGGAAACGGTCGTTACCATGGAACAAATATCTTATAATCCAAGTTCTCGAAGGACAAAAAGTGAGATTATTAAGGAGCGATACCTATATTGACAGTTGACACCATGTAATCCTAAAGGCCAAAGGCCACTAGCTCTACTACTGTAGACAACACCATCTTCTTTTGCAAATTGTTTGTAATTTGCATAATCGACACTTTACCTAATTTGGTGTGATTAGGAAATTCTGATACGTGTTGTCCACCTAATAATTTAAAATTGAATGTGATAATTAATTGCTGGCATTAATTGGCAGGCAAAGCAAGCTAGTTCTACTTGTGGCTTTCAAACTCAAATCCAATTTTGCCATTCCATTTGTCTTGAATATTGTTAGAATATGACCCTCTATCGGCCCATAAATAGACGTATTAAACTAAACCATTCTTAGCTTCGGATAAAGCCTAGAGGCAACTTAGATTTGGTGTGTATATATATAACTTCTAAAATTCTCTAGATTTATTCTAACCATTTTAGCACGTTTGTTCTCCCAAATATTGCATGCATGATTTTATCAGTTCCTTGCTTCAGCTTCCTACTCTTTTTATGAGAAAATATTGAATTCTAGGCTTGCAAAACCCTTCTTGCTTTGGCCATATAAATTGCCAGTATGATATACATAGCTAGCCCTTTGAGTTCGTATAGGTTGTTAACAAGAGTTGACTTCTCGATTCAATAATTGCCAAATTAAAAAGAATAATTGCGTAGATGCTCTTCTTTTCAAGAGACTTTTTTTGATAAAGAAATAAAAACGAGAATTTCAACTTTTTTTTCCCCCTTTGAAAGGGAGAGTTTCAACTTTCAAATCAAAACACATGATAAATTCTGTACGTAATTTGTTTTTCCAAGAGAAAAAAGATATGATTGTGATCATCTCAAAGCAACTTGTATTATGAGCTGGTTTCATAAACTTTATTTTGTTGAATTTAATATCTATTTAGCACATCAAATGAACATAAATTACCGTTAACATCGGCATCTTAATTAGAGATGGATTCTTTTTGTAGTATATTCCCATTGTCACTCACTTCAACAAGTTGATAGCAAGATATAGCCAAAAAAAAATGAAGGACAAAAAAAAAAAGGGCAAATAGAGGTCTGGAATTACAGTCACCAATACGATTGAGAGAGACTTTCTAAGTACTCTCCAATTTAAAATTTTGAATAAAAATTATAAGGGGAAGCGTCGCGTTTAATTTAAAATTGCATTTGTAAACACTCGAAAATTAACCCACACTAGTAGGAAATGACCTTAATTGAATACTTCACATATATTTATATAAAGTTGTGAGCGTAATTGGATATTTTTCTGGTGTATTTGGAAGTAATAATCTATTTTCCTAAAAACAAACGTCTCTATTTCTCATAGATAGTTCAATCTAAGGTTTTAATTAGATGCATGCACAAACAAATTAACACGGACAGTTGTTGGAATTAATCGTGCATCGAGTTTCTTAATTACCAACCAAACGCATTGACAAAGTTTCTCAAGTGCAATCCATTATCCATGTGCTCAGCCGCAACAATTCACATGGCGCCTCGCATTATTAAATACTTTACTTGTGATACAATAATCAATATGCTCACATTGCCTTATCCGCAATCAACAAAATGATTAGCAGCTGAGGATTTTCTGTGGACCTTATGGCTTACACTTAAACATACAATGAACCAGACTTGTCAAAACATGACATAAAAACACATGAACACAAAACAAAATCCCAAGCGGAAGCACAAAATTTTGGATTCACGAATTTACGGATAAAATCTGATTTTATCTTCTTTTTTTTTGAAAGGAATGACACTTAGAACCTCAAAGTTGTCTCGAAGGATAATTAAATACCATCAGATCCTCAAAGCTTGTCTCAATGGATGGTTAAATACCATCAGCTGTTTCAGAAATGAATGTGCAGACCCTCTTTGTTCAATAGACCCGATATTTTGACTATATGAAATAGGGATAAGAGCATTAATTAATCAACAATGACATCCACCAAAATTATTGTACTACAAAGCCGTTATCTTTACTCAAATAGACATAATTACTAATGGAAAGAGATTGGAATATCTATTTCTGAAATAGTTGGGGTTTAATTGTCTATTGGGACACTTTTTGCGTTTAGGTGTTTCCTTTTTTTTTTTTTTAATTGGAAAAATTCATTTAAAATGTTTGTTGAAGTTAAGAAAAGAATAATCCAGAGTGTATTTTCAATAAATTGAGGAGAAGGGAAGCAGCTAGGAAGCTAGGTTTGTGACGAAGAAATCATGTGAAAGCATGTGAATTGGCCACGAAAATACATGGCCAAAACATGAAGCAAAGTTCTAGGTTCATTTGTTTCTCTAACAAAACATTCATTGATCCCATGTTCCTGGAATGCTTGTGAAAAATTTGTGGGCCGCTGGTCCCATTTCTGTTGTAATGTTTCAGCAGTATTGTTGTATATAAATGGAATTTTGCAGCTCAATGTTTCTACCTTGGCATCTGGGTTCTTGTTTTGTGCCATAAAGGTGCTTAAAACAGAGGTACCCTTTGTGTAAAAATCTTCAGTACTTTCATGGGAACTTCTCAACAGCAGTGCCTCTTCAAGAAACATAGGAGGGTTTTGAAGAAGAGAAGTGCTTTTATAAGAAGCTCAAAGAGGCCACATGATGGGATTGAGACGAGGATTAAGGCCCTCGAAAAGCTTGTACCAAGTGACAAGTCCATTGGCTTGGAAGCGCTTTTTGGAGAAACAGCTGATTACATCAAGTGCCTACAAATGAAAGTGAAGTTTATGCAGATTATGGTCAAGCTATTATCACCGTCCGATGAGTAAAGTTGGTCGATTGATTCATTTACTTATCTCTCTTCGCCGTATAAATATTTATGATGTAAAATATTTTTGTGTACCCTATTAAGATTTACAATTGTATGTACTTATTTAGAACTGCATCCAGCAGCACTGGCGTTATTATTTGTATGTATTTGAGTGTGAAAATGAATTGACCTAAAAAAATATTTGAGGGGAATAGTTCTTTTGATTTTTTGTTGATACTGAATCCTCTTCGATGCATGCAACTGTTTCACTTTTTGTTCATTTTTCATGCAAATTAATCTTCCGACTATGACCATAACTACGAGCAGTTGGCTGTATGCTTGGGCTTTCGATTGTTTGCTGGTCCATTGAGCCTACTTTTCATTTGCCCATGAGTTTCATTTCTAGGCCCAATAACTATTGAGGCTAAGTTTTGTGATTACGATTACATTTTTGGTTGAACAGTCCCGCCCATCGTCTCTCACATAGCCCATCGCAGTCCCCATCTGACACATCACAGGCCCCATCCTCTCCATCATAGCCCTCATTGATGATGGTGCGAGGACCAAACTTTGACTCAAATGTAAGCTCCCTGCTACCATCATAGCAAGTTTCCATTGAGTGGTGGATTATTATTGATAGAAAAGCAACATTAGGATAATGTATTGACATGAATAATTTATAATTTTCTTAAAAATAATGTTTGTAAAATATGGGATATTGGTTTGTATTGAAAAAAATATTTTTTAATTATTCCAATAAATTTGTTGAGTAATGTCCTTAATTATCCACTTTTAAAATTAAAAGCACTTAGTGAGATGAATTTTATACTTATGAAATTTTTTTAGCTCTTTTTGAAATCATATGTTGAACAACTCTCGCCCAACTCTTGCAAGCGATAGTTGTACAACTCTCGCACGTGATGGCAGATGATGATGGCCATCGTTGCCTGTGAGGGTGGAACACCTCTTGTCCGACTCTCACAGGCGATGGGGGCTATCACCAACAACAGTTGAACAACTCTCGCGAGAGATGGAGGCTATCCCTCGAGCAATGGTCGCCATCCTTGCTAGAGGTGTTTCAAGAGTTATTTGGTCAGAAAATGAGTGTATGTAATTATTATGGTAAGAAATTAAGTTACATGCTTAATTTTAATTATGATTTTATAAAAATGGCTATATAAGGATTTTTTTTTTAAAAAAAAAAATTCAAGTTGTTGGTTTCCGTATGAAACCGTTGGTGTTTTACTTTCTGCGTTGCCACTATGTTTATGATCATGTTACACACCAGCATCATGAACAAGATAATTATTTTAACTGATCTAACACCTCTTGTCTCTTGAAGAATTGCTATCTCAATCTCTTATAATTGACTATCTCTTGTTGATACAAGTCATCCAAACTTAAATCATTCAAAATCTTTTAGGCAGAAGATTCCCATGGTTGAAAATTAAACCCCAAAAACTCACATGTAAATGTCAAACTCACGTGAAACAGTTTGTGCAATTAACAAATTTCAATAAATAAACTAAAGAAATAGACTTATAGGTGGGGTGTCAATCAAAAGAGCAAGTAGTGTTATTGCTGGAAAATGCACAGGTGTCAGTAGAAATAAATAATGTGTATTTAAAATTATTTTATTAGATTTTCTTGTTTCCCTCAATAATTCTTATCACTATTTTTATTACGTGCCATTTCTCAACATTTTTCATCGTATCCTCATTACGCTTATCATTCTTTTTAACCCAACTGGACACTTTCTTTCTCATCACAGTACCGTTACTTTCTTGTCACATTTTGATCATTATTTTTCTCTTTACATTATTGATTAATTTGAAAATGTCCCTTAAATTCCTCCGCTGGCTAATTAGTGGGTCCAGCAAGAAAAGAAAAATCTAGGCCCAGAGCGGCATCGCTCACAACGAATAGCGTCAGCCCAATTAAAAACCAGCCCAGGCCCAACTGTACGACATCAATTTGACACACAAGTTTCGTCTTCACTGTAAAAGTGTAAACCTCAGTCGCGTCATCCGCGTCTTTGTCCCGAGCAAAACTCTCCGTCGTGCTGGCACGTCCGTAGTATCTCAGTTATTTAATTAGACAAAAAATAATGGCGTCAGCTTCAGCCGAAACGGCGTCGTCGTTGTCGTCGAGTCAAATCGCAACAGCAGCAGCATCGCCAACAGCAGAGAGAAGAGGGATCCCGGCAGCTCAGTTCGTTGAAGATGTCCAAACTTATCTCTCTCAATTAGGCCTCGATGTCAATTCCGCCCTCGCTTTTCTCCAAGAAAGGTCTCTCTCTTTTATTATTATTATTTTTTTGGAAAACTTATTTTTAAACTAAAAAAAAAAAATGTGAGCTTGATTTTATTTTCATTAATTAATTAAAAAATTATTCAATTTATTTATTCTGCCGAAGACTTCAGCAGTACAAGTTAGTTGAAATGAAGCTGCTTGCTCAGCAGAGGGATCTTCAGGTACTCTTTTTTTATTTTTTATTTTTTTATATATTTTAGAAGATAAATTTAAAATTACAAAATTTGAAGTTTTTAATGTTAGATTACTATTTGCTTTAGTAATTTTGGACAATTTGGTTATTGTGATTGCTAGGCGAAGATCCCAGATATTGAGAAGTGTTTAGATATTGTCGCTACTTTACAAGCTAAGAAGGATGCGGGTGAGGTAGTTTTTTTTTTTTTCCTTTTTTTGGTTCCTTGTCTTTGGCATTATATGAGTTATGGTTTTGGATTAATTATAACCGAATGTTTAAAAGAAACTAGATGCACTCAAGTTCTTGCTGTCATTTCTGGTGATATTGAACCTAGGGATGGTGATTCACTCACCTGTCATTTGGGCATATGAATATTGAACGTTGTGGTTCGCCCAACATTTTATTAATAATTATAATTGAATGTTTAGGGGTGTCTGTCATGTTTGCATTGCCGTTTGTTTGTTGTGAAGTTGTCAATAATGTTCTTGTGGACTTCTCAGTTCATAACTTTTTCATTGAGAGCATGGGTATTGCTTGCTTCTTTTTGAGCCATCCACGAGAGCCGACCTTAATTGCTACAAGTAAGAAAGATGTCTGAAGGGTGTGCTTAAAGAAGAAGAATAAGGAGGAGGAGGAGGAGGAGGAGGAGGAAAAAAGGAGAGGACAATGAAGGGATTGAGTATTTTGGTCCTTACAAATTTACTGACTTCCTACTGTCTCCTTTAAAGCTTTCTCTTTTCTAGTGTTTTTACTCTTTCCTCATCATCACCCTTCCTTCTTGCATCCATAAACTCGCTTTTCTCCATGTCACTGTAATTTCATTCCATCTATTGATCTCAATTCAACGTGGATGCAGAAAATCTTCATTTGTAAAATTCAAACTTATTTGTTTTTACTGTTTGCTGACTTGCCAGTCTCACAAAAGCAAGACTCTGTGCTGATGGAGTTGCATTCAGCAAGTTCCTATCAGTTTTGGGCATCTTTCAAGACTCTCCCTTTGAAATATGTAGCTAATTACACAAATGAAAATGGAGAATACATATAACTTGTGAATATACCCTCATTTTTTTTCTCTTTCCTGGACTGTATATATACTGTTTTTAATGAGTTTATTACTTTCTACCCTTTCCATAATTTCTGGCTCCTTTTAAGTGGAAAAAGAAACCATATGTTGGTCTGATTTTCTGACTGCTAACCTTCCCGTACTGGGCCACTATGTCACAGAGAATTTTGGTTACCCACCAAGCATTGAATTAAGTGATCTTGGCTAATTACTTATATTTGGTGCAGAAAATTGGAACTTTTCCAATTCTTCCGGCGTTTTTGAGATTAACGTCTTAGGTTTCACAAAACTATATAATTGAGAACTCTTGTGGGACCTAAAAACTGTGAGCTGTCTTGTCACATGTTTTCTACATGACTTAGGAACATCAAAAGATGAATGGTTAAGGGTCCTATATTCTGTCTGATTTTATGTAATTTGCTTTTATATTTTGCATACAGGCACTTACTGCTGATTTTGAAGTCTCTGAAGGCATATTTTCACGGGCTCGCATTGAGGATACAGATTCAGTGTGTTTATGGCTTGGAGCAAATGTCATGTTAGAGTATTCATGTGATGAGGTCCATCTCTTTTATCCTTCTTCGTGTTATCTTTTCCTGGATTGAGGATAGATACATAAACTCTTTAGTGACTTTCAATGCAGGCAGCTGCTCTTTTGCAGAAGAATTTAGAGAATGCTAAAGCAAGTTTAGAAGTACTTATTGCCGATTTGCAATTCTTGAGGGATCAAGTTACTATAACTCAGGTAGTCTGCAATTAAAATATTCCTTTTGAAACTATTGTGACGGTATGAGTGTAGGCTTTTTGTTTATTCTGTTTTCTAATAAAATCTGCTCTTACGTTGAATGTTTGAAGGTGTTAATGTGCATTAGTATAGTCAAGCCCAAGAGGCAAAAGCTGTCATGTACCAATTTGTATTAAACTATTAATTCTTGAAAAACTGTAATTGGGCAGGTTACCGTTGCTCGTGTTTATAACTGGGATGTCCATCAGCGGAGAATTCGACAGGCTGCTGCTGCTGCTACTAATGAGTCATGAAATGAACTCTTATCCTATCATGTCACTTGGACGCAGAGGTGGGGCAGAATATGTACCTAACCTCTTGTTTCTTCGTTTATGCTAATGGATTGTCCTTGTATTATCCCATGACTTAAATTAGATATTATTGCTTCTCTCCACATCTACGCTTCCAATCCCCGATTATGGTTTAATGATGGAAGACCAATTGTTATATTACTAGGACCAGTTTTGATTCATGATGAGACCTGAACTTCTGGGCTTGAGCTGCATTTTTTTTGGGGTGCGTTTTGCTTTGTGTAAAACTTAGAAATTCAATTACAGGATCAATTGCGTTCCATTTTCTGCCCATTTTTGTTAACGGTTACTTTGACATGGTCAAACCTGTTGTTGGTAACTCACAGTTGAAACTTTAGACGTTTAAGATGTTGGGGTCAATGGAGGAAATGATGGGACCAAAAGAAGCTTCAGTGGGAAGATATCTGTCGGCAAAACTGGGCCGATGCCCTTTTGTTGATGTCAGCAGCCCCTTCTTATCCTTCCGTAAATCTGGATACTTTTTCTATTATATTGTTGTAATTGGTAGTCAGAAAAGTCATTAACCATTTGTTTAACGTGATCGAGTCAATTAAACAAATGATTATATGCTTGAAGAAAAACACAGTAGTTAGGATTACACGTTTGAATTGTATCGTTACAAGGTTTGTGTTTTTGACTTAAGTTTCATTCGTTTGGTGGAGTTGCACTTGCGTTTCTTCTGTCAAATTTGAGCCATTCTTATTGCTTGATGTGATGCCGAGCCTTAAAATCGCATGGCAATTTGCCGCTATTGAGGCCTCGGGCCTGAGCCTGTTGGTAGCATCAACATCATTGGCAAATGTCGTTAGCAATAATTTTTCCCCCCTTTTTGACCTTTTCAAAAGCAAATGTAAACCAAACTTCTCCTCAATCTTGATGTGGGTGCGTTTCCAGTTTAACACTTTAATTTTTATTTTAAAAAAAAAATTAAAATTTGTGCTTGCATATACGAGAAAATGTCATCTTTATGAAGATGATCTAGTGGGTTTGCTCGAAATTTCTGTAATTGATTTGGTGCTCTGCTTCGGTTTGATTGGAGCATTCTAAAAATGAATAAATAATAAGAATACTAATAGTAAATAAAAAGAAAGTCAAGTAACTTTATTGAACTAATTGGGTTCGGTTTAGTTCTGTGTACTTAAAAATGTCCCTGAGTCCATCCCTGCCTAATAAGAGAGAAATACTTGTAACATAAAATAATATTCTCATAATGAAGGTTTTGTACTACTACGATTATGCATATTTTCATTTATTGCATGTACACCAAGGTTTTTATAGATTATTATATTTACATGTATAACGTGGTACTTCCGGTGATATTGCCACCCTAGATTTGATGCTGCGTTGGTCTTGCACATTAGCCCATAACTGTCGTCGCATTTATTGGGAGGCTCAATTGATTATTTAAAGCATGCTTTGATCAGAAATTCAAAGGCCATAAAAATGTGTCCCCCTGGGCCTCGGTCGCTGCTGTCACAATTCATCGTCTTTGTCTTTAAAAAAATGGACCAAGAAAAAATTGATCTATGCAATGAGTAATGCCAGTCAAGACGCAACGATGATGTAGATTGCAGCATGTCTATTGAAGAACCAACAAAGGTCTCATTTCACGCTAAGTTTGACCTTAAGAAACGGGACCCCGTGCCTTAAATGAATTGTCCCCAGCTACCTCTGCCACGTGGCATTGACTCTTTGGAATAGTCAACAATCGAATGGCAAAATTAAGGCAAACAAACACCTTCCCTTACCCTTGTGCTGTTGTTGTGTTGACATTCTCTATCTAATTTTTCACTTTTTTTTTTTCTTTTTAATCATATGTATAGCTTAATTTTTATGGATACAGACAGACCACATATAAAATCAAATCGGACCAAGTTCGGTTTTTGTTATTTTGGTTCATTCTTTTGGAAGGAACCCCAAAGTGTTTGAACCGAACATGAGCAATTAATTTCATTTTTTGAAGATAAAATCATTGTATTTATATAACCCAAATCTAATAGGCTTGATGATGGGATTGTTTTTTTTTTTTTTTTTTGGGTAATTACAGTTGCTTAATTATAATAATGAAACAGAGATATTTGACTGACTGCCGGGAAAGCCGCTTTGGAGTCACGGGATTAGATTTCACCTACAATTTTGAGTTTATTTATTGTGATGCGAATGTATACCAACAAATTTACTTTGGAAATCTTTTGTGATTAATTTAATAATGATGGCGAAACAAAAGAATCTCATTATGATCAATTAAATAAGTTTTCAATTTGGAGTCTTTCCTTGGACCAAATTTTCAAGTTGCAATATGGTATATTAGTATTTTTCAAAAGAAAAAAACATTTTTTTTTGTTTTCTGATAATAGAAACTTAACCATTTTCTTCCTTTTATGATTGAATAATATAAACTAAACTTTACTTCAATCTTGATGCGAGTAAAAAATTCAAAATTTCATCAAAAACTAATTTTTAAACTTTAAACGGAAATGATATTCATAGACACTTGTGAGTTAATTGATCCAACACTCAAATCAAATTGTTTAAACCTTAAGCGGAAATGATTTTACTTACATTTATGTGACATCAAAAACTAATTTTTATGTTAAATGTGGTATTTAAGGCAGATGATTGCTTAAAATGGAAGCATTAGTAAAATTCGGACGGAGGAACGAGTACGCCTGGAACGTATGAAATCAAAACCCCAGGCAAAGGAATCAATTTTTGTAGTAAAAATTTTTATAAAGACGTGCACGCAAAACGAGGCTGATTTGTCATCACTCCTTTCGCAGACACACACACACACACACACACACACACACACACACAACACAAAAAGGGGGGTGTTAAAGTCGTTTTGTCCGTTTCTAAACGACGCGTTTTGCGCTTCCATTTTTTATAATCATCAATTCTTTTGACTTTGACTTGTGTAGCATGTGCGGCCAAGATCCCAACACCAGTCCTTAAAAATTATTTATAAAAATTTTAGAGTCGTATGATATAAATTAATTAAATAAGATTTCAAAGTCTTTTAATTTTTGTTTATTTATTAATTAATTCGTGAAAGTAACTTGAATTTGCCGCAATCACCGGTGAGTGTTTTCCATTTCATGAGAAACTGCCGGAAAATTTTGATAAAGTCAACGGTTTTTTGAATTATTATTATTCCCTTTCTACGAAAACATTTATTTCATGATGTTACGTAACTACAATTTTGGGTTCATTGATTTTTCTTCTGGAAAATTAATATATATACATATATATATATATATATATATATCGAATCCCTGATTAGTTATGTAAGAAGATTTTAGATGGGCATAATGCAACTTGTTGAATAATTATATATAAACAATTAATTAAGAGGATGGCGTCAGTGTGATAATTAATGGACGTTAATCATCACCGTGTTAAGTAAGTTATTTTTGCCCTAGCAAGTAAATAATTTTAACCTCTTAATCGCACATGACATAATCATAGCCATTGAAATTTGAAAGCCTCTCCTTTTATTGAAGTAAAATAACTGTGCAAACACGCCACACAATACTTGAGATATAAAGCTGTAGGGGTGATTAAGATCATCATTATTAGTATTCCCAAATTAGCCTTCGTGGACTTGGTCCAAAGCATCGCCCTCGTTAATTAAAATAAATAGGGTCTTAATCAAGACTTCGGTTTGTGTTTAATTAAATCCGTTGACTATCAAGACTGTAGTCTCACAGAGGGGGAGAGAGTCTGACCGCCGAACAATAAGATATTAGGGCTAAGACTGAAGGATAAGCTTCGAGTCTAAAAGGTTATTAGAAATACAAATTAAATAATAGCGTGATCATAAATAATACGACAGTTAATCAAATATATTAAAGGGAAAATCTTGCAAGATCCTTGCTTATGCGATAAAAAATATCGAGACAAAGAATAAATGGTTGTTCCTTTGGAATCTAAACTTTAATTGTTTGATTAATATATACGTAACCACAATTCACAGGCAGCAAGTTAATTAGTTTACAACCGCTATTAGTGGCTTACTGATGTCAACATTCATCTAGAAAAGGAATCATTAATTTCAAGATTAGCATTTAGTTAGTTACGATCAAAATACGTAATGTTTAATTAAGAGCCCACACAAAATACAACAATTAATTTGTTAATTTGTAGATGTTTGTTCGTTTTAATTTACAAATTGGACATTAATTAAATTGTGTTATCTGGTTGTTTGTATAAGAATTCTCTCAAGTGAGGATATATATTTGTACATTTTTAAACTCAATAATGATAGAGCCACAAACAGTTTTGTACAAGCTAATCTGATGTGGCATGAAGAGATTTGGTAAAAAGTGATAACAATTATCTTTTTTAATTATGTGGACCCGTGATGATTTTTTACAACCAATCTCCTCATCCCACATTAGTTTGTACGTACTTATTTGTACAAGATGATTGTGGCTCTATCATTACTCTTTAAAAATACAAACTTGAAATTAAACTACTCTATGGATACACAAACAGACACATTAAAGAATGATTCAGTATATTATTAAATCAGTTGCTAAAATAATTTATCAATCTTATTTGAAAAGAATTGTTACCTAGCACTTAATTATGTTATCGTTATTTAACTGTTCTGTTGGAGAATCATAACGGTGACGAGTGGAGAAGTAAGTTGAAAGGAATATAAAATGATCAAGATCGGTTACTCAGAAGAGACAACAATATGCTTTCATATTGTGAACATAACCAAAGGGGAATGCACGAAATGAAATGGCCGGTTACATACAGAATATGAAATGCCAAGTTAATTTAAAAAATTAAGAACTTTGAAATAAAGTGCTTGGGATATTTTATTCGCAAGTGATCAAACAATGATTCTATAGCCATATATGGTTCCTGAAATATTCTCTGCTACCACCAAATTATAAGTATAAGTTAGTTTATTTAATTATTTATACAGGTCCAAGGTTTAACAAGGCAGTTGGGTTGTTAATTAATTGACTTGTTTAATTATATTATGAATACCTGACAACTGCCAACTGATAAAATTTTTTTGCAACTAGCGAACCCTACTGATTCTTTTCTTGTTAGCAGGCTAAAATCATAGAAGAATAATCTTGACCTTTTATTTGTTTATTTATTTATTGGGGTTTTTTTATAAATTTGTTCATGTGAACTTCACTAAGCAATGACATTGGTTGGTGCAGGAATCAAAAAACATTTTGAAGAAATAAGAAACGGCTAATCAAATTGATTTTCTTCCCATTTTAGGCAATAAGGTATCATAGGACAAACTATAAGGGATAGAAAATTCGAGTGCAACATTAAACAGTAAAGCGAACGAACAACTTTTGAAGAATATTTTATATATTTTCCTTTGAAACATTTTTTTACAAAGAAACTATTTGATTAACTAATTATTTCGTATGTTCCTGTAGAATTTATGGGAGGAGTTAATGTCTAGCGTCATAAGAAAGTTTTAAAATATTTATTGTTTGTTATTTTAAATATTTATAGCATAATATACTAGAACGATTAAATAAATATTTTAAATATTTATAGCATAATATACTAGAACGATTAAACATTCTTTTCATTTATATGATCAGGTCTGAACTCATGAGGTCTTTTAAACTATCTCACAAGGGATTTTTTGAATTAATCATGTACTAGCTTACTAACGTCCATTACTTTATTCGGAAGCTATGAAGTTACACACACACACACACACACGATGATATCATGCTCCTACTCCACGCATTTGTAAATCTCACATATAATTATTGAGTCCAATTATTTATTATTATTATTATTATTATTTTTATGTTTATGTTTATGTTTACTTAATTTGATGCATTTAAGCAAAGTTACATTCTTCAAGAAACCTAAACAAAAGTTAACAAATTTCTTAAGCTCGTCCTATTTGAATTTGCTCAAATTTGAATTAATTTATTTATGCACTCATACAACTTGGCCACTAAGAAAATCTTATTAGGATCAAAGTACAATATATTTTTTAATGGACTAATTATTGTAGCATGTGAAATGGTGCACAACCATGTGCAAAACTTAGCAAAATGATCGAGACCGTTTATGCAATATTAATTACGGATAAAGCAAGAGAGAAAACAAGTAAATAACTTGTAATCTGAGTATGTTTTGTGTCGTTGAACGAACAATCATTCAAAACCTTTGACTTTTGACTGCTGCGTTTCTTCAGATTTTATTTATAGATCCCAAAAACTTAGGCATAATCGACCGCCGTGTTACATAATCTTTTTCAGGCTTAAGACTTTAGGACTCAGTCCTTAGACTTTAGGGCTCAATTGCCTCTGTTAATTAAATATAAATATATACTTTTCTTAGTCGGTGTCTATTTGGTGTGTCATAAACAGTTAAACAATTTAATATGACAACACGCGATTCTTTGTTTCCATGTTCACACTTGATTGTCTATTATCTTTTTTAGGGTTTTACAGTCTATGCTTCTCTCTCTCTCTCTTGTGGGTTTTTTTGGCGATTACAATATCCGGAACTATATATGCATAGTTTCATTCTTGATCATACTAATGAGTTGACCAATAGTTCTCCAGTATGAATCTTCCTATGTCTCTTTAAAATGTGAATTTGAGGTTGATAGATAAAAATATTTTACATTAACTAATATTAGTTACTAGGCTCAAAAAAAGAGTTCGAAGAAAACCCTCTAACTCACGGGCTAGCTTTTGAGTATGACCGAGTTTCTAAATAAACACTTAGACGTAGTTGATTTGAAACTGAAATTGTAATACTAAAGTTACACACTGTTATCTAGTCTCTATATGTATTTCAAAACTTGTGAGTGAATGTCGACAGTAGAGAATGACTAATAAGTTGTATATTTCTAATAAGTAATTAAGTGTGAGATGCTCTGTATAAATGAAGAGAGAAGTTACCTTAAAACAATTGTATGTTAAAATATGTAATAAAATTTTGTGAGCAGCAATGAAAATCTGTTGATATGTAGTTCTGATATATATATAATTACATAATATAAAGTAGACGGACCCATGAATAGAATAGGCAAATGGGATTTTGCATCAACCATGGCATGAGATCACATTTAAAGGATGAACGATAAAAGAAAAGCTTCCTTTTGATTAGAATAAAATACCATAGCTCTTTCCTTTTCTTTTATTTGGGAACATTCATGGAGCTATCAACTATATAAAAGTCCAAAATGTGAAAAAGCAACTTAAACGATCCTTGAAATCAAGATGGTTTGTAAAATCATGAGATCTTGATAGGAGAACAAGGAAAGAAATTGAAGAAAGAAAAAGAAAATGAAAAAGATAGAGCGTGTGGTAGAAGCAAACCCTAGGAATATACTAAAACCGCGTAAAGTGCATGTGCTTTTGGCAGACTTATTGTATAACAAACCACAGCCGTCCGATTTGACACGTGGTACAGCTAAAAAGCATTAAGCATCAAGAAAAACAAACATATTCTGGCACGTGTCAGTCCATCACTGGGAAATGGGAACCAAACTTATATCTGACCCCAGTAACGTTCATTACAAAGATGGTTCACGAAAAGGATGCAATAATTTAATTTTCAATTTTATATAAGAATATTATCATTATTATTATTGAAAAATTGGCTGTATCCCTCTAAAACCCCTTTGGCTTGATTGAATTGACAAATATATGGTTTTGGATTTTTTTTTTCCATTATAGCTTTTTATTTGTAATGATTATTTGTTATATATATGTGACGCAGACCGAAGATTTAATAGCCACTTGAAGAAGCAAAAAGTACTTCAATTATGTATGCTCTTTTAGGGTTTTTGATTTCTTCTTGTGATTCACTTCTGAAAAAGTTTTTGATGGCTAGCACGACGCAATCACAAATCTTATATATATATATATATATATATATATATATATATATGTATTATACACACACACACACACACTGGACTTGAGGTTAAGGATAGAGTTGTCTAAATTTGAATTTAAATAATATATAGTTCGATGCAAAAGCTTAAGTTATTAGTTAATTAGAACTTTAGAGGTCCTCACACATGGATTTGTTGCGTCATGTGGGTGTGAGATTACATGAGAAAGGTGCAGATCATATGAAATTGAGTCAAGATTTTAATTAAAGAGACTGTATGATTTAAAACAAAGGCCCAAGAAATCATTATCTAATTAATATTCTAGAAAGACCCGAGAAAGGCTTAATTGCAAATTAATTGATTATTCAAATTTCATAATTAACTAAATAAAAGCCTCCTCCAACATATGCTAATAAATTTTGCATCAATCACCGCCATCTAGTTGTCAAATAGATGTAAATACTTTAGTTTATTCTTTAAAAGAAATCTAAAAATTTAAAAATTTAAAATGGAATTAAGCGCTCATACTTGTCAAATACATCATGAGGGTGGTGGCTTGTCGGAGAGGAAGAAGCTAAAAATCGAAATGCAGCTTCGCACGTGCCCCCGAAGCTTCTTTCGCATGCTCACATTAACGCGGTTAAATTATTTTCAATTTCCATCAGCTTTGCGTTGTTCTCCTTTTTAAGCACATTTGTATTTTTCTGCATGGAAAAGGCATAAAACTATTTTTATAACATTATTTGAACTAAAGCAACCCCATCAAGGAGGAACAAAGTGTCCCTTTGAAACTTGAGTTCTTTTTTTTTGAATAGGAAACTTGCATTATTTCAATTGAAAATGACCCATTATTATTAATGCGCGCTAGCTCCCTTCTTGTTTTCTTAATTTTTCTAATTCTCTAGGGTTTACTTATGACGATTGATGACACTGGATTCTTGTGTCGATCAATTGCGCTTGGAATATGAGGAACGCAAAAGGGTTTGTTTGGGCATGTGATGATTTTTGGCAAATTGTGTTTCAATATTTGAAGCTAATACGGTGATACGTAGAATGTGTCAATAATAAATGTACGGATCACGCTTAAAGTTTCCAAGACATGTCACACTAATACTAACACCACTGGCTCTACTGTGAATGAAGTCATCGGAAATTGATTGATTAGAAATGAAAATGAAAAAAAAAAAATTAAAAAGGGAATCATAATGATAAATTTGGAATCATATTTTCTTGTGCGAATAGGAAAAAAATTTGGATATTGTCATATTGTCGGTGTTTATTATTATTTTTTTAATTTGTTTAATTCGTGCATTCATTCTTATATAATAAGCTGTGACGTATATGTGACAAAAATTTAAATAATATATATATAAAAAAATTTATCTAAAGATAGAAGGAAAAAAAAAATGAAACGCTTTTAAAATGTGAAACTATTAAAAAGGGTGTTGACATATACTCATATTTTCAATGTAGTTTTTTATTATTACTTTTACATTTACGCGTTGGACAAAGTTAAAATTAATTTTTTTAATCCATACTTCTCCTAGATTCGAGCTGGAGTCGCTAAAGCTAAAAAAAGTTGCTTAAAAACCATTCATTCAAGCTCCTAATCACAGTTCAAGATGACATAATATCTAATTGTTGGATTATAAGGATATTTTAAAATACTAATATCTCATATTGGAGGAAAGTGAGAGTAGTTATTTTTGTGATTGATTTGAAATTAGTCACATATTTGATTTAATTACAAACTATAGTCGAATAAAATTGTGAGATATCTAGATTGATAATCTAAATTAAACAAGAAATTCAATGACAAAAAAGTCTATAGAGGGTTTGTCTGTATAGAGAGACATACAAGGCCTTTTATGATACCTACTACAATAATTACAATAAAATAAAATAATAAAATTGTTATAAGAATCGTTCTCTATTGGGTGCAGCCTCACAACAATGCTTTGTATCCCGACGATCAAGCCATTTTATTTGTCGTTCTTGCAATAAAAAATCTTTTTTTTTTTTTTAGATGTACAATTTGGTCTTAGAGACAGTACTTTTCACGTCTTGAAAAATTTATGTTCACTGATCGAATAACAATTTTAGTGTTATGGGATGCAACTTTCTAGTTTATGATTGCAAGTTTTGTGTTGGTGGGTACAATTATGGGTTAATTAACAAGGGTGGTAAATCAAGCCATTATTTATCGCCATTGGGCTTACTAATTGGTGTCATTATTCCAATTGATTTTTGAGTCTAAAAAGAGAAATACTAACTCATATTTCCAACAATAATAGTCATCAATTTTTTATTTATGATTTGACGATCAATTAATCAATGATTTATTAACCTAAATGTCTAAATATTTTTTTTTAATATATGCATTCAATGTCATTCATCAAATTCATCAAAGTCAATAAAAAATCAAATGAATTTAAATGAAATTGATGATATTTTATGCTTTTTTTTAACTTTAAAAAGTTAAATCAATCCAAACTCAAACCTAACTTTGATCTTGTCTCTTAAATTGCCAACACATTGAATGAATCTTGTCAAATAAAAAGCACAACTCTCATAATAAACCATACACAAAATTGAGCTTAAGAAACAGAGGGACATTTATGTCATTGACTATAATCAGTAGCTTTGCCATGCTCTCACGTAAAAACAAAAAAGTTATTTCCTGTTGAAAAGTTAAAATAAAAATGAAAATAAAAATGCCGCGAAAGAAACTCAAAAAAAAAAAAAAAACTCGTAAATTCACATGCATGCACACGAGCAAAAACAAAACCCCGTTTTCAGGGGCCACGTGTACACTCCAAAGCCCGTCCACGCACAACCGGCTAAATCGGTCAAAACATCCGCGTACGCAAGCGTTGGGCCCACGGAGGTCCAGGGGCAATTAATGCCAGCACCGTCCCCAGTCGACATGGCTCCGTACGATTACTGGACCGACATCTGCCGGTGAGCTACCAAATGGGAAACCTCCTTAGTCCAAGCTGTTTTCCAAAATCTCACCGGCACAAAAAAAAGAGACTGTCCTCCCGTCTCTATTCACACTTCAAAAAACACAAGCAAAGGCCAAAGCAAGAAGACTGCAAGAGCAAAGCAAAGTAGGCCTCTTTTTACACAGAATTTTTTCCTATTTTGATTTTACTATGTGGGTGTGATTGATTTTTGATGGAGAAACGAGAAGCTGAGACTTCAATTTCGATGGCGAATTCGACACTACTTTCCGATGAGAATCCGGTGGGCGGGGATGGATTAGGAAGCATATTTGACATGTCATGTGAGGTTGATAAGTGGGGTGCTTCTTTCGGTTTCATGGACTTGCTCAGCGTCCAGAACCACAATACTAATTATAACAATCAAGATTTCGGTGGTGATTCTTTTTTATTCAATAATCCTTTACATCCACCACCACCGCCGGCAGCACCGCTTCTCCCACCACCACCACAGCGGTCGCCGGCACCGGAATCTTCAGAGGTGTTGAACAACCCAGCTACTCCCAACTCATCCTCAATCTCTTCATCATCAAATGAAGCAGCAGCCAATAATACCAATAATGAAGAGCAAACCAACACGAGCAGCAACAACAACAACAACAGCAGCAGCAAAGCTGGTGATGACGATGAACAAGAACAAGATAAGACTAAGAAACAGTAAGTACCCATGAATCTCTCTTTTTTTTTTCTTTTGGGCAAAGTAAAGTGACATGATTTTCTATGTGGGTTTCATCATTAGGTTGAAACCCAAAAAGAAGAATCAAAAGAAACAGAGAGAGCCAAGATTCGCGTTCATGACAAAGAGTGATATTGATCACTTAGATGATGGATACAGATGGCGAAAGTACGGCCAAAAAGCTGTCAAAAACAGCCCCCATCCGAGGTGACTAAATGATCAAATTAATTAAGTTACATATATAAGTACGTTATTAATTGATTTCAAACATACTGTACATAACAAAATTTAACCTCTTGCTTGGAGCAGAAGCTACTATCGTTGCACTAGTGCCGGCTGCGGAGTGAAGAAGCGAGTGGAGAGATCATCTGAAGACCCAACGATTGTTGTAACGACGTATGAAGGACAACACATACATCCAAGCCCGATAACGCCTCGAGGGAGTATTGGAATCATGGCCAATGATCATAATTCGGCTGCTACTTTTGGTGCTTCATCATCTTTTCTGATGCAGCAGCCTCCGTATCTTCAACTACATCACCAACAGCAACCCTACATATATAGTTCATCGCCTCCGTTGAATCTAATTACTTCTAATGCTACTAGTACTACTGCTAATACTAGTTTCAATAATCCTGCGTTTTCTAGTTTTGTCCATCCTCATCGAGCAGAGAGACGTAATACGATGATAAATCCTTCGCCAGCTTCTTTGCTTCGTGACCACGGGCTGCTTCAGGACATCGTCCCATCGCAGATGCGAAATGAGCCAAAGGATGAGCACATATAATTAGAAAATGATCGATAGCCTCTTTTTGCTATCTTGTATTAGCATGGTATGTAATTCTCTTACTAACGAATTACCCACTTCACAATTTCGATCACATATTGATTATTACCCTTTTTTTCCAATTGTGATGATCGAAGAATTTCTGCGTTTATTCTTTGTATCTAGCTAGAGATTATATATGAGTAGTATTAGTGGAGTTAAATGGTTACTTTAGTTTGGATCCTCTTTTTTGCATCTAATGATCTTTTACTTCTTAATTATTCTTCCTCTTTGCTGTTGTTTAATTTCGAAGCGCATGTGCATCGGTGCTAGTTAGCTAGCCAGCTAGCTAGCTAGCTAGCAAAGTGATCTGTGAGTCAGAATTAGGGTTAGGGTTTTCACATTTGAGGAATTTAAATCGGTTTAAGATTTTTAACTTTATGGGAAAAAGGAGAATCTAGAATGAACTTAGGAACTTGATCCTGCGTGTGAAGGTGAGAAAGTGAAACCCTAAAGATGGGATAAGGTTGTAAATATGTGCTTAGGGGACTTAAATGCAATATCTCAAATCATGCATGGAAGCAAGATGTAGCAATAAATATATAACTTGACCACCATGGCCAAGTCTCTAACCTTTTATAGCCTTTTGCTTTCTCTTTAAGCCACATATTACGAATGGGAGCTTGAACATATCACTAGATGTTGGTGACTTGTGTGAACATTTTGGCAGTGGAATAATTAAGAGGAGATCTTGATTGTAAGTATGGTCTGAGATTTTGGGTGAGATATGGTATTTGCGTTACGCATTGATGATGATATATATGCTCATATTGCTAGCTACTAAGCCATTCGCCGATGCTCACTTAAAATGCATACTCGAGTCTAGACAACTCACAACGGTGGCTAGCTCCAATGATATTGTCTATATTTCTTTGCCTTTGCTTATTATCCAGTGACCCCCAGAGTTATGTGTGCAACTAGAGAGACAATAATGTATGATTATGAATGCAGTAGCTTGAATATTTGCACAATCGATCTCTATATTCGATTTTGAAGCCTTAATTAAGAATATACATATACATGTACTTATTAATAATACATAAATAAAAAAAGCGTGTATGTAGGGCTTGTAACGATATAATATTGAATTATATGACTTGTAAAGCTTGTTTCGAGCTATCAAAATCTGCAACAGGAAGAACTAACGAAGGATCAAAACCACATGCTCCATTGAATGCATACCACTGGAAGCTGAATAAAGCGTGCAGGATTTATATTGACTAACTCGAAAAAGATAAAAAGATAAGGTGATCATCTTTCCAAAAAGTCTAGTAATCACTATCCAAATTTTCTAATTCCTCCCCATTTTTCAACTGTAGAAAATTTGGTATGCGTATTGCTTTTGTCCTCATAAAAATCTACGTACACACACATCTCGGTGTCTTTCACAAACAGTCTGTCAAGATTACCCAGTTTCTTTACGCTGATGTAAATAGTTAAAACTTGAACTCATGATTTTAGAAGATGCAAAAATTCAAAGAAATCCAGAAATTTAAAATGCCAAGCTACGAGTTTACACTGTAATTCCTTTTTGGAAGGCTTTGGTAATTTGAGATCTCGTATGAACATAGGAAAATTTTGCATACAAGGAGAAAAGAACAAACAGGATATAAAGATTCTTGTAAAGTATTTGCCTTTAAGCACATCGTTGGAAAGTGAAAATTTTGGAAAGCACTATCTTGTTTGTTCTTTCGGAAAAAAAAAAAAAAAGTGCTGTTGATTGTGTTAGCTAGAGTTGTCTTTTTATCCCAAACTTTCAAGCCACCGATTGCATTAGCTTTTCGTATGAAGTTTATAGAGACCTTAACAAACGGCAAAGTTTTATGAATTAATATGCAAGCAATGATTCCTAAAAAGTTGAGTAAAATTAACTTGATAGTTTACCCCCATAATTGCTTTTGGGATTTCAACTTGATTCTTGCCATTGTTTTGTATTTGAAAAAGGAAAAGAGAATCCTTAGTAGAATCTCCTTTTCTAACAAATGTGATACCAATTAAATTTATTTAGTAAATTATTTTAATGTGTATTAAAAGCCTAGAAGACTTTTGGGCACCAAGAATCGTGAAAAATAAAAAAGACATGAACTTGATTGCATATGATACATCTAAATTTACATTCATACATTGAATGCAACTAAAAGATAGTTAGATTCTTATTCTTTCTAATTAGAACTCATCAAACTTAATTTTGTGTCTTAGTAAGAATTTTTTTTTTTTAAATTAACAATATTTATAATTAGGTTTTAATCCACAATCTTATATTTAATACAAGCTAATGTTAGAGGAGTGACCACACTGTGCACATGAGACATGATTGAGCATTTATGAACTCCCAAAAAGGCTACAATTTTTAGCCTTAGGGGCTAAGTAAATATGAGAATAATGGGATCAGTTGGAAAGCAAAATTAATTACTATTTCTGTTTTTGGAATTACACTAGGGGAATCACTAGGCTTTCTTTTTTTAACTCAAAACATCCTGAACTGGACCTATTAAGGGGAAAAAAATATTTATTGGCTGGTACTATTTTTCTTTTGGCTTACTTTAAAGAAAAACATATCGCTATCTTCATTCTTGTAAATATATGAAGTTCGAAGTATCTAAAGCCACTACCCATTCGAAATGGGCCAATCTCATTAGAAACCCAAAACTGTGTTAGTACTGGGCTTTTGGTTTCGGCTTCAACCCCCGGCACA
The DNA here is from genome assembly GCA_030449075.1 of Murraya paniculata. NCBI lineage: Eukaryota > Viridiplantae > Streptophyta > Magnoliopsida > Sapindales > Rutaceae > Murraya > Murraya paniculata. The sequence goes on along the minus strand of JAEVFN010000053.1, from coordinate 619,981 downwards.
TTTTCGATTGTAGTAAACTTTTCACACCCCGTAGTAACCCTATATCACCCCACTTTTGTCATCGCGGACTCACAGTTCCGTTGTTACTTTTTTTTTTTTTAATGGGGTTCTATTGTTACTTAAAATTACATAAAAAGGACAAATATAAATTTAATTACACTAAAAAAGTTTTTACAAACCATGAACCCCAACTATTTTTTTAACATCCTAGCATATGATATAATTAATCTTGTTGATAAAACCAAAATAATGAAGAAATAAACTGTCTAACAAGAATAATTTTATTATGAAATGATATGTTTACAAAATTTATGCTAAATGATAGTGAAATTTAATTAAATTCTACTGCAATTTATGTCTTTTTCTGAAATCTCATAAAAGAAAAGAAAAGAAAAGAAAAGAAAAGAAAAGAAAAGTGGGGTTTCTTAAGGATTTGAAAGGAATATTAGAAGATCTACTCTTGGCATTTGTTGACGGTGACCCACTTCACTCTATGTAACGAATCTTTTTGTTTTATAGTAGCCGTAGAATTTGAGTGAAATTTGTAGTTCATTGCATTAAAGAAGCCAAAGATGTCATTGGGTTCATATCCTAATGGTTGGAGCTCCCTCTTTCTTCTGGGAGGGAAAAAAAAAGGAGCAAATGAAGAATTGAGATAGATTTCTCCTCAATGTTATTAATGAGTGAGATTTTTGAGCTAGTCTCAATAAATTTTTGTGTTATATTATAAATGTATTTCTCTGGAATGGCGAGTTCATAAGTTTATTTATTTATGTTTAAATATTTGGAATAAAATAACAAACAAACGAAATGTTGCTTCCATGTGACAGCAACCAAATCCCACAACCCTTTTTTTTTTTTGGAATTACATAAGATTATTGCTCAAATTATAACTTATATTACATGAGACTACAACTGATATTTACAATCAGACAATTACTGGACAAGTAGACAATTACTAGGACTAGATATCAAATCTTATATGGTACTGTCCAGATTTTCACTCTCTCAAATATTCAAGAGATGTCAGCTCCACTCACATTTCGAAAGGGAAAATACTGCTTTCACTTTAATTTGAGAAAAAAAATTAAACCCTCATAATGTTTTTGTGGGGGTTCAAACCATTACCCTCATACTCATGAGGGAGTGGCTCTATCATCTCGGCCTTTGGTCGAGTGGTTAAATACCACTACTTATAATAGCAATGATTGGATCAGCTTTACCCTAAAAGAGTTGTCAACAATCAAAAGACCTACCAACTTCAAACAGACCCCTAACCACTAAGCTTTCAATTTCAGTATGCGCATATATCGACCTCAAACATACTGCTAACTCTCTGTCTTTCACCATAATCTGAAAAATTTGCATCTTCTGTTAATACATAAGCTTAAGAAAATGTCTTGAAAAAGCTTGAAGGAGCACGTGGAATTAGGTTACCAAATATGATCATGACCACTTCCAAGGCTTGAACTTGGTCTTCCCTTAACCACTCTTCAGTACAAAGTATGAACTTGTCACAAGATCCCATGCAACGTCTATATAAGATAAATTTGTTTGCACCATCCAAACTCACTTGGCTTGTAAACATTTTAAGCAATTTGTTTTCCCAGTATAATCATTAGCAATCCTAAGGCTACAAGAGATGGCCAATAATCACCTAGGCTTTTATCTTCTCATGCTACTTAAGCTTGTAACCACATTTGCAATCCCACCAAAAACTTTGCAGGAAGCATGTATTGGCGACATTGGCTTTGAATTGCAATTTAACATATACAATGATAGCTGCCCAGAGGCAGAGGCTATAATCTTTTCTTGGGTTGAAAATGCTGTAATGGAAGATTCAAGAATGGCAGCGTCACTGCTTCGTCTTCATTTTCATGATTGCTTTGTCAATGCAAGTCGTCTCGGTGTTTATTTATATTTCTGTCATATATGATGATGTATATTAATTTCTAACGTTATGGCATTTTAAGTTCATGCAGGGTTGTGATGCTTCAGTGTTGTTAGATGACACGGGGGACTTTGTTGGAGAAAAAACTGCACCACCTAATCTGAATTCACTGAGAGGATTCGAAGTGATAGATGCAATAAAATCCGATCTTGAATCTGTTTGTCCGGAGACTGTCTCTTGTGCTGACATTCTCGCAGTTGCGGCAAGAGACTCAGTTGTTCTAGTAAGTGATGTTCCATCAACTTTGTGCTTCACCATAATGATAATATTTCTGGTTCTGCTGAAACTGAAATGTAATTTGCAGACTGCTGGTCCAAGCTGGGAAGTGCCAATGGGCAGGAGAGACAGCTTTAGTGCAAACAAAGCAGCAGCAACCAACAACATCCCAGCTCCAAATTCTAGTCTCGCAGATCTGGTGGCCAAGTTCCAGAACGTTGGGCTCACGCTGCAAGACATGGTTGCCCTTTCCGGCGCACACACGATGGGAAAGGCTCGATGCTCGACTTTCAGCTCCAGGCTACAAAGCAGCAGCAACACAAATGGTCCAGACAACAATCCAGACTTCCTTCAAAGTCTACAGCAGCTTTGTTCGGGATCCGACATCGATGCACTTGCGCAGCTAGATCTGGTGACCCCTGCAACGTTCGACAACCAGTACTACATTAACCTTCTTTCTGGAGAGGGCTTACTTCCATCCGATCAAATTCTCGTGAGCCAAGATCAAACACGCGAAATCATTAAATCATATGCCGAGGACCCGTCTGTTTTCTTCGAGGATTTTAAGAATTCTATGGTGAAAATGGGAAGCCTTAGAGCCGTGTCTGGAAATGATGGTGAAATTCGTCGCAACTGTCGCGTGGTTAATTGATCTCAAACTTGTTAAATGTTGCATTGCACTTAACCAGTAATCTTGAGTATGTATGCCTATCGTTAGTAAACTTTCCAGCAAAATTGCTCTAATAAGAGGTCTTAAGTACTACTATCATAATTAATATTTTCTAGACGAAAAACAGCACCCAGGAAGCTCGGATGACCTACAAAAGAGTTTATAGCTACAATGGTTAACGCTAAATATTTTGACTATGGCAACTAGTTTATCTTACAAAGGAGATAAGGGAGCAAAAGAAGAGGTTACAACATTGTATTACAAAGGCATTGACTGCCTTGGGTATGACGGCACATGGGGTACATTCATCAAGCCAGTAACTGCAAGGCAATAATAGCCTTACAACAATGAGGTCCCGGTATTGAAAGTTCAAAGCAATTGTTGCTGCATGTCTTTACCAGAAGTTTGCTATAGTAGATCAGCATCCTCTAAATGGCATAATTTTATCCCCTGTGCCAGCTGGCTCCTCATTTCCATTTCAAGTTCCTGTGGATGAATTACATTTTCAACGTGGAGGACGGAAAGAATACAAGATAACAACGCATTTCAACCAAACGTGTGAAGCTACAACAAAAAATCACACCCTCCTAAACAACTTATTCAACTTATCCTTGCCTAGATTCCCCCCACCACCCTTTTTTTTTTTTTTCTTTTCTTTTTTTGTGCAAAAGGCAAGGGGATAAAAGGTGGGAGTGGGAATGGAGGTTGGAGAAATTAGAGTGAAAGAAAATTGTTACAACCTGATGGCTTATTCTTCCACATCCAATCCTGAGCAGCCTGAAGCCCCTGCAGTATATGAAGAAAATAAGAATAAGCGGTAATAACAGAGAAGATGAGTAGATAAAATTGACGGCACTCTCGCTACCTGTTGGAAGCGTGTCGGATCATTAACTGAACCAGCTGCTACAGGTGGTAATTGAGTATAACCAAGCTCCTGCAAAAGCCAAAAGTTTCAGCAAATATAAAAACTATGTGATGTTACCAACAGAAAAGAATGGAGCTTAACCAAAAGCTAAGATGATAATCTATGGCACGTATGCTATAAGCAAACACAACCCTGAGGTACTGCAAAATTCAAGCATATGCTAACATGAAAAGAAAGCTGAGACCTGTGTTATCCCAGGCATATTCTAATGACCAATATATTCTGCATATAAAATTGTTAATGCATGCTATATATGTAAGCAGACACAAGGAACTAGTACAGCTGACCAAATAGAGGCTCCATTGATCAAGTACCAAAACATAACAATCATAGAATTTGGTGAATATAGAACAATAATAAATACAACATGATTTCAGACAATCTTGCTCAATTAGACCGGATTTCATACTTTCAATAAGCCATTGCTAGAATGTTGGTAAATCAAAAATAAATAATTTCTTAAAGAATAATACCTGAGCATTGTGCTGACCTCTAACCACAGGAGCTTGATACTGGATTTCCACACCACAAGGTCAGCAGTAGCAATCACATCTTATAAACATTGTAGAAAAACAATGTAGGGAATACTCACCGAAGAAGAAAAAGGCTGTTGTAACTGCTGCTGTTGCTGCTGCCGGAGCTGTGTTTGAAGCTGCACCTGTTGTGTTTGTGGAATGTGCTGAGCAGGCAAAACTTGGGGGTGCAACTGAGATGGAGGCTGCTGTACTGGCGGTTTTTGTTGCTGCTGCTGTTGTTCGAATAATGTCAACTCTTCAGGTTTCTCCCACTACATTTTCCCAGTGAAATAATCGTCACATAGATGGATGGCCAACTGCAACATTAAGCATGTAAATGGTTAAATTGTCTTACCTTGCTAACACCAGTTACACAGTTATAATAGTATTTGTATCCATCAGGGGAGGTATGCTCCGTCCAGCTACTTTTTGCAGGGGCTACTGTCTGTGATGACACAGGTGCAGCAGGAACAGATGTAGACACAGGCAGATCTGCAGCTGGTGCTGAAGCAGGAGCACTGACAACAGTCTGTGGAGCAATCCCAGCCCACTGAGACTGCAAAATAACACGCTCAGCAAATAACTTAAATGTTGCAAGAAGTTCAAATGAACTTTATTTTTTGTGCTTGTAAATATGAAGTATATGATTAACAGTATTGCAGATAAAAGAAGACACAATTCAGTTCCAAAAAGCTTCGACATATTATCAAGCCAAAGGCCGTGTGTATCCCTATGCGGCAAAAACTGGAAGTGACAATCATTCACCACGTCAAGGTGCACAAAGAAAAACTCATGCAACTGATGCACTTCTAACAAGTGAACACAGCCCAGTATGAAGAAGACTCAAATCAGAGAATTAGTCTAATCCTGTCATACCTGCTGTTTATTACCCTGAGAACCTTGCTGCAACGGTAGATTTTGATTTGACGGTTGCATCAGCTGTAATTGTTGCTGCAGCTGGGAGAATGCCTGCTGGGATGATTGAAAAGTTGCTTGCAGGGTCTGCGTCTGCTGTGACAGCATCTGAGCTAACTGAGACGGAGACTGCTGATAAGGTTGATGTAATTGCTGCTGAACAGGAGCAGGTATCTGCTGTTGATTTGTCCCACTAGGGAGTGAACTAGATTGAAGCTTGATATTTAGAGGGGTTGGTAGTGCTGTAGAAGAAGAGTCAATCTGCTGACCCTGAGGTTGGGAAGCAGGCAAATGTCCACTCATACCAAGTAAATGTTGTGATGGTAGGGCTTGACTGAAAGATGTTTGACCAGGAATCTGTAGCTGCCCGAGAAGGGAGTTTTGTGTGTGGGAGTAAGAAGATGGAACCCGAGCATGAAGTTGAAGTGGAGGCATATGCTGAGGTGATTGAAGAGGCTTCTGTAGTGGTGATATTTGCTGACCAAGGGATGGAGCTTGCGACTCAGGTTGGCAAAAATTCTGAAATATTTTATAGAAAGTTTTTTTTTCTCATTATGGTATGACCAGGGAAGACCATTAAGGCATTAAAATGTAAACATATTTCACTCACCTGTTGTAAAGCAGATGAAGTTGAAGAAACAGCCAGTCCCGGAAGAGGACCATCAGCAGGACCAGCCTATAGTAGCGAAAGAATGGTTAAGTAACAGAGAAATACACAAATTGTAAGAAATAAGAAACTCTTCGTGCAAGTAAACAAGACTAAATATGTTGCAATTCCAAGCCATCAAGGCATCAACTATGGTTTGCATTTCACACATTAAAATGCAATACCATAAATGAACATTCAAGATAACGTGTTGCAGAATCATCAAATTTGTTCTTACTGGATTTAAAGGCATTCCCAGGTCACCTGACCTAGGAGGCAACTGATTCCCAAAACCACGAATACCAGGATTAGATAGCGGCCCCATATTCTGGGGACTCATGGGATGCCAAGCATTCGGAGGAATCCGGTCGGTCATAGGGTCACCAAAATTTGGTGGGGGTCTATAGGAATATAAAATCATTAGTTCACCAGCATTAAATTAGATGCGAATTAAGAAAAAGGCAAAGTAACAAAGCTCATCACTAAATATGTTGGTGGAAGGGGATACCTGGGACCTGGTGGTTGGAACCGAGGACCAAAACCTGGACCTCCAAATGCAGGACCACTCCTAAGGAAGAAACAACAAGATGATATCACAATGGGAGATAATTTGCTCAATCAATAAACAGGAAGGCGTAAACTACAATCACGTTTCATGTATATATAATAGACTAATCCTGCCTCATCTGTTTGCAATTAATGTATATAATGTCATAACGAAAAACCTTGAATCTCCAGGCCTGGGCCTCTTAGGATCAGCAAACCGAACAGTTAATGGTTGATCACATCCCTAAGGCGCAGAAAAAAGATAAATTAATAACCTTCAAAGCTCTAATTTATAAACCAGTATATTCTAAAAGTAAAAGACTACGGCCTAACATTCTTCAAGTAAAAAACAACGCTTACTCTCATTGTATAAATTCCATTAAGAGCATTTATAGCTGCCAATGCCATATCTCTGTGAGAGTATTTAACAAATCCACATCCTTGAGAAAGAATCAACAAAAGTATTAGGAATAGGAAGAAGCAACATGATGAAAACAGCTTCCACATAAAAAAATGAGGATAGACAATAGATGTTGATATTAGAACAGCAAGAAGCAAAAACAATCCATGACCCTAGTATTACACTGGAGATAGCCATTTGATTTGGGAACTACTAAACAATACTAATGATTTCAACCATATCATAAATATTTTAGAAAAGAAACTATAAAGTCAAAAATCATCAGCCACTTTTACTCATAAATTCCCAACTCTCTTGCATTGAAAAAGGAAATGCACATGTACATGAGCAAAACTGATAATTATATTATCTGCTTGGGTCAAATGATCTCTCAGCAATCAACTGTGACACTATAACATAGGAAAAGCGAGCAACTGAAGCAACATTTCATCCAAACTTCAAATCAAATTAGTGGATTGAAGTTTTTAAGACTAAAATAGGAGAACAAAGGCATACCACGACTCTGCTTCAGTTCATCACGCATGAGGTAAACATCTTCAACTCGACCATATGGTGAAAAAATCTGAGAAAGAACACACTTTCTTTTACTACTGGAGAAAGAAAGTTCCTATGCCTAGTATTTAATAATCATAAACAAAGACAGCAAAACTAAACACAGACGGTTGACATCTCACATACTTCCTCGACTTCTTTTTCAGTAGCATGTTTGTTCAGCGAGCCTACAAACAGTTTGTACTCCACTGCACCTATCATAAACAGCAATAACATGCAGATTAGAAACATTAGTTACATTGGAACAACATAACTATTTACATATATATTAACACCATTTCAAATGCAAAACTATATGTTTGAGAACAAATTTTCCCCCAGCAAAGCATTTTCCAGCAGACCATGCCCATCTCTAGCATCAAGAACGTAAATACAATTGAAGAGAAAATAATCATCAATAATTACCAAGGCGCTCCCTTTCCCCATCCGCGTATCGAACTTGGATAGGACCCACACCCTGGAAAACACATTTAAATGTGAGAAACTACCATAGTTACCAAAGCACTAAGAAATCAATACCAGCAAGAAAACTGACCCCAGGTAGAGTATGTTGATTGTGTAAGGCTCTAATGGCCCTATCAGCTTCTTCTGAAGTTGCATATTTTATAAAACAACAGCCTGGACAACCAAAGAATGTTTACCCTGATTTTATTAAGCCATTGACACCCTATGAATGATGGTGCAAATAGGTAGGTCGAACACATAAGTCAGTAGTATACATCCATGTAATACTATTTACTCTGAACATGGATATAAAAGACAGAACTCCAAGACAAAATATATCATTGCCATTCACCTAGATCCATTCATTCAAGAAAGAATGTTTAAATAAACAGAAAACAACTAATTTGATAGGGAACTAAAGACTTTAAATTAAAATGAAACAAAACTCACGACCGGCACATTAAACATCAAAACATGATACAGCCTGCGGTTGATACAAAATGTACAGAGACATATACGCCTAAAAATGATTAATTTCGTAAGCAAGTCCATGGGAATAACCTCAACTTGCAAGAGCACCTTGCTTCATAAAGTATAAACAGTATGATCATACACAAGTACCAGACCAATCTTATAAAGAAGGGACCAAGTTTTTCCTTGTGTTCTGTGTACACACACACACACACACACACACACAGACACGCACGTATACAAGCCTAGTCTTTGACCAATGTAGTTTTTGCTTTTTAATAAGAAACTAAAAATTGTATTAATGATGGAGAATCATTACAGGAAGTGGGCCAACCATCCACTAAGAAAGCAAAACAATGAAAACTTTTCTGTGGTACACAAAAGTATACCCAAATACCCCTCTACAAGGTTAGGCCAAAGTAGCTCAAGATAAGGAAAGTAGAAATATAGAATATGCATACCTGGACAATCAGAACATTTACTACCACTATAAAAAGAACTACCATAATTATAAACAGATTATCCATTATTGTTCAAAAAGAAGATGCCCTTTCAAATTCCAATAAAACATCACACGTACTGTTCAAAGATATGAGATACCCTCACAAGGAATGAAAGGTGCACCAAATTAACCAATTAAAACATTTCCTACACCTGACATGCAGGCTCCATAATTATTAAGTCCTCTAAACATCAAATTGAAATCCCATGCAATCATTTACAAGGAATCGAAAGCACACGCTGAAATTCAAATAGACAAATAAGAAGCACAATCCAATTTTCTTTCAACAAAGAATAGAGAAGAGGGGCAGAGAGGGTCATTCCCAAACATCAAGCCAATGTTTACATTCATCCAAAGCAGAACAGAAAAATGAAATGGTGACACAATTACACCTCCAGCTCATATAACTCTCAAAAGGAAACAGCCAAAGGGCAAGTGCATGATGTATTTACACAGAGAAGTAATAAACAGGCCAAGAAGCTATTGGTTGTGGAAAAAGAACACACATCATCAAAATAAAGTTAATATCTTTGAATGCCCATACGCTTTGCAACAACACATGACAATATAAGATTCTGGGGAGCCATAACCTAACATCAACTGACAAGCCACAACAGCTTGACCTCATTTATAAAATAGATTGAGGTTCTTCCATAGTGTGAATAAGCTCAAAACTGCTTGCATCATTTCACATATACTAGAGATAAAAAGAAACATTCAATACTATGCAGTCCATTCATAAGGCGTCCAATGTGAAACCCACAAAGACTAAGAGAACGTACCAAACATTTATAATCTTCGCCACAAATGCAAGTCCCAGCCTTAAATTCATTCCAAGATTAAGCATTCGGACATCTAATTAAAATCAACAAAACAAAGACTGCAACTGAAATCTAATAAGCGCATCCTTAGATGAAATTTCTAAGGTAAAATTTATTTACATCAATGTAAACGAAGTGTTAACCATATCCATAAATGTTAAAGCAATAAGAAAGAAAAACAATTTAAAAGTGACTATGAATGATCCATCCATACAAAGATACTGAAAACCACCAATGCACAAAATGTTCCCGTTCAAACATAGTAAGTTGTTAATCAGCTACTAGTTGATACTGCTTCATACAATATAAATAACGCAACCATGTCATGAAGAACCAGTAGTTGCCTTCTCTAACGTGAAAAGGGCAAAAGCCAATCATCTATCTCAAGAAAAATTTGACAACAATCATCCTGAACCAATTATAAAAAGGGAGAGAGAACAGAAGACAACAAACATAATGCAGAATGCTTCTTGGCACCCACACAGAGAAGTTAATCAGCCATATGATCCATGGGATTGGTACTAGACATGCTCAAATCATTAATTAATTATCTCATGAAGAGTCTATTCTGCTACTTCTAGCATCACAGAAACTTAGCCACATGACGTGGTTATTCACAAATTAGTGTGCCTTACAATTTTGATGAATAAGGTCTACATTGCTGAGCACATAACCAACTATAATTGCCCAAAATTAAAAACAGCTAATGTGATAGATCGGAAATCGTATTTGTAAGAAAACATCCAATAGATGATTCAAGTACACATCACCACTGCAGAAAAACTAACAGGAAGGACAGAAGACCATAAGTAAACACAGGCCTGATATTTGCATCCATAAATTGAATTTTGAAGCAATATGAACTTGAGCATTCAATTCCATTGAACTAAAGAGCACCTGAACCAGAATCAATCCCTCCAGATGAAAGGGTCACAAGATTTGATTACTAACTTCAGCGTTTACAGTTGAACAACCCCACATTTGACATCATATAAATAGAGTAAGAACATCACATATTACATCCATAAGTATCCAAACTGTGATATCCCAAAAATCAAATCACAACACCCAGAAATAATTCCATTCATATTTTACATCACATATCAAGGCATGAGGAACTAGAATTCAGCAAAATGCCAAGCCATTAACAGAAAATATCCAAAGAACCTGACGAGCAATTGACAATGAACCAAAATTGTTCAGAGTGGTAGGCCTGAGGTCACGAGCAGCAAGCAACAAGACAAAACTAACTAAAAACCAAGGATTGATAGCTGTGCATAACTTTTTATATTACATCCTCAGGCGTGCCTGGATGAACACAACAGAACCAAACTATCCGAAGTTAGTTCACGCACTTTAACTTGCAAGCACATTGAGAACATTGGAAAATGGCCCATGATTCGACCATTGCAACAACACATGGAAGAAAGGAAAAAACGAATAGGCCTTTATAGAAAATAAAAACTAGGATTGACATCCCATGTTCTGATCATCATTGAAGAAAAGAATGTCCAAAGACATATTAACATCATGGTCCGCATAAATGCACACTTGTGGCACATAATGGACAATGGGCTCACATTTCCAAAAATAACATCAACAAAAGCCTGCTCAACATCACAGGAGCTAAAAAGTACTCTCTAATACAACCACTCTGGAACCACAAAGCACCAAAACATGCTTCAATTTCATATTGAAGCATATGAAGTCATCCCACTAGGCCAAATACATAGAGACAGCAACCATAAATTTGCTATCCCCTAATATCTATCCAACTATTACCTATATGGCTTCCAACTACTTGTAAATCGTACAATCCAATTATCATCCATATCTAATCCACAATTAACTTCAAATCCATCTCATGTAGTCAATACGGAAAATTATATAGAGTCATAGTAAGCCATCAAATATCTTTTAACAAAAAAGAGATAAAATCTAACAAGAGAAAGAAAAACCACAAAAAGCCTCCAAGTATAAAGTGATCAATAACCATGAAAAAGGAAAAATCCATAATTACTATCTATACTGTACAACAGTTGCACTTTTGAATGTCCTGACATTATTTACCTACTCCCATTACATATACTTGTTAAGTATTGCCCCACCATTGTAATTGACAAATTATTACAAGCAAACAATCTAATAGCAACTGCTATACAAAGCTGGCATTATATAAGTTCACATCTTGCCTCACGTATGTACAGACTGACAAATCAAAAAGAGTCGTAACAAACCAACAAGCCGAAAACTTGTTGCAAAACTAACAGAGACGAAAGATGAGCTTAGTTTGCTCCCATCAGCCTCTCAGGGGAACCTGAAAAAAGATAGGTATAAATCACAGTTACTTCAGGAAAATAACATTTGTACATACCTTGCTGTTGTCCTGTCTTCTTATCCTTAATCAAAGCCACCTCAATCACATTACCATGTTCTTCAAACAGGGGACGAATCTGAGATCAGATAAGCAATTCTTTACAAAATAAGACTAATCATAACAAGAAGGAAAAACGAAGCATGATTACGGGACACAGTTAGATGTATTAAGAGTTACTTGAAAGGTTGTATTGACATATCTTCTTAAAAAAAAGATGTAAAAAGTAAACAGTCATAATTGCGATAATACACACATCTCAGTAACCTACTTGGAAGTATAATATCCAGGTTGATAAACAGTCACTCAATTCCTAATCAGCTACGAATCCCAGATGTACAGATGTAAGAGCTTTTCAAAAAGGAATAGAGAGGTAATACTAGAACACAAACACTCATGAAAGGTAGATTTCGACACAAGTTAGGCATCAGTTTACTTACATCCTCTTCTCTGGCTGTCTTTGGAACAGACCCTACAAATAGCTTGGCAAAGCTGCTGCCATCAGCAAGATCTGAGAGGGTAACAAAACACATGTTAAGGTGCTGATGATAAGAATCAAGACAGAACTCCAAAATAACAACTATCGTGGAAACAAAATTTAAATTCTGGTCCAACTGAACTATAGGTTAAAAATAAAAAAGTTTAATTGACACTATCAATGTAAACCAAATATTTACAATTATAACTGATACCCCAAGCTATCAAATTTTATACACCCCTGGAAGTGGAATATATGCAAGAACGCAAACAAAATTAAAGAAATCTAACCAGGAGAAGGCCCTCCTCGGCCGGAAAACCCACGCTTCTGTCCTGAAAGTTGCGAAACAGGCAACGACTGTGGCACGGGATAATTCATCCCCGACCTGGGCCCGGACATCGGCCTAAAGCCTCCACCCATTGGCCTGAAACCTCCTCCGACTCCACCTGGTGCATGACGTGGCGGGCTATCAAACGGGCGGTGTGCCCCATCTGCCCCTCCTACCGCACCACCCCCGTCAACATGAAAGTCGTTCGGACTACGGCAACGATTGAATTGAAAAGAATCTTCATAACTACCGTTGCCGCTGCTGCTGCTGTTGTTGTTGTTGTTGTTGTTGTAGCGGTTTGTTAAAGGGCCGTCGGTGAAGCGAGAGGGACGGGTGTGACGGTTGTTGTTATAGTGAGAGCCTTGATTGTTGTTGAAGCTGCTGTTGTAGTTGCTGTTGGGCCCATAATAACGGTCTCCTCTTTGTCTCTCCAGCTTTGCTGTCTGAGCTAAAACCCTAACCCTAGAATTCAGATTTTAGAATTTAGAGAAAACAAAGCAGAAGAGTGTTTGTCAAATAAAATACAAAGTCGATTAGAAAAGGAAGGATGGCGGGCGCGAGACTGGAGAGAACGAGATCGAGGCGGCAAAAATAACATTGGGCCTCATATGAAAGCCCAATTGATCAACACCCTTTTAAAATTCTTATATAACACCCGTCTTAAAGTACTCCTTTCAAATATAAAAAATTTGAAAAGAAAATAGCTTATTTAAATGTTTAATTAAATTAATAAAATAATTTAATTAATTTAATTTAAAAAGGGGTTTTGACAAGAATTTTGCGGGCGCGTGAAAAGGGATACTCAACATTATTATATCTCCCCACTGCAAACAGAAAAGGCCAAGCCCAACAAGATCAAAATTTGTCACATTGATCAAGCCATTTTCGTTCCATTTTTTCTTCTTCGCCCAAAGCCCTAAACACCTCCCGCAAACTCTCCAGCGCATCGCTGCACACGGCCACGCAGCACAACCGCCGCTGGGGAATCGTCTCTTTTAAATTTGTACGGTAATGCTCTTTTTTTTTCATCGCTTTTGCGTATCTCTCATGTGATTACATGAAAAGTAAGTTAGTAGCTTGTTTGATTCCGCTCGACCTAGAATTACAGAGAACTGTTATATCTCTAGTATATAATTGATTTTGAGCTTTAAGCATATGTTTGTATGCGGGTGTTTGAGTTCTCTTGCTCGTTGCCCGTCAAACATGTTGGGTGTATTTATATCCCAATCAAATTGATCTGTGTTTTCAGCACTTTTGTTGATGGTGTTTGATTTGAATAACAAAGCTCGAGTTCTTTATAAGTTGTTTTTATGTATTATTGCTTCTAGTAGGTGTTATTGTATTGAAGTTGAACCAAGTTTCAGCTTGTAGGTTCCCCATTTTTTGTTGACTTTATAAACAAAGCAATTTTATATATACTTTCAGATTTTGTATTTGTGATTTTAGTCATGCAGTGAAGTTACTAGAAGCCTGGTTGGCCCGTTCTTCGCCTTTTTTTTTTCCTCTTTTTTTGGGTACTGAAGCAGCCTATAGCCATGTTTATGATTCAGATTTACTGAGGCTTTGTCAACATGATTAGTTGTTGTGGAGCAGGGCAGATTGAACTTGAAGGTGGATCTGAGTTGCAAGATTAGCATTACTGTGATTTTGAAGAAATGGATATTGATTCTGGCCTAAAAACTTTAAATATCAAATCGGCGGAGGAAAGTGGGCATACACAAATGGATTCCGACGAGTCTTCTGCACTGAAAGTATGATTTCCTTGTATTTTTTTGTTTTTATTCTTAATTCCATTGTTTTGTTGCTGAGAAAATTACGTAAAGAATGATTGTTATATATATGTTTGATAACGTTTATAAGGGAAAACTTACCACAATCAGGCTATATTTGATCGCATTATTTTGATTTCTTGAGGCCTAAATTTATGGTAACACAGCAATTTAATTTTAGATGGAGTCCCTGTTTTCTTAAATTTTTTTCAGCAGCCAAATGAAATGGTTAACTTTTTTTTTTTTTATTTGACTGTTAGCGTCAACTGATTCCTCTGCTTTGTGATTGTTATTTGAAGGCAAATGACAAAGGAAAAGAGGAGATTACTGAGTCAATGGACAAATTACACATAGAGGAATCATCATCTGGACTGGCAGGGTCTTCATCTATCAACTTCAAGAGAAAACCAGTAATTGTCATTGTTGTTGGAATGGCAGGTAATGTGATAATTTCTCATGGGCTCTGTTGATTTTGTATCAAAAAAAGAAACTAAGAGCCTAAAATGTTATTGATATTATAAGAGAATGACTATTTTGAAATATTTTAAATTTTCGTAGGGAGTGGGAAAACAACATTTATGCATAGACTTGTTTGCCACACACAGTCTAGAAATATGCGGGGTTATGTGATGAACCTTGACCCTGCTATCATGACCCTTCCATTTGCTGCCAACATTGATATAAGAGATACAGTTCGATATAAGGAAGTGATGAAGCAGTTCAATCTTGGACCTAATGGTGGAATTCTCACTTCGCTTAACCTGTTTACGACAAAGTTTGATGAGGTAACAACATATAGTGAATTTAACCTGACAATTTTGTATTTCATTTTCTCACATGAGTTCCTGAAGCTATTAAGCTTCTGTTCTTCTGAAGATGAGGCCATACATAGATTCTGAATTTGTTGAATGGTTTATCTTACTTCAATATTGTCAACTTAACTGAACATTGTGGACAAGTATTTAGATCAAATAATTAGATTGGTGCACTTTTGTGCATATTAGATAGACCATCCAGTGTCTTGTCCATCTTTCATCGTGTCCCGTGTGAAATTTCAGGTTATTTCATTGATTGAGAGGCGGGCAGATCATCTTGATTATGTTCTGGTGGATACTCCTGGTCAAATTGAGATATTTACTTGGTCTGCTTCAGGAGCCATTATTACAGAAGCTTTTGCTTCAACCTTTCCAACTGTTGTTACGTACGTAGTCGATACACCTCGTTCAGCAAGCCCGATGACGTTTATGAGCAATATGCTTTATGCTTGTAGCATACTGTACAAGACACGGTTGCCTCTTGTGCTGGCATTTAACAAGACTGATGTGGCTCAACATGAGTTTGCTTTAGAGGTATGGTTCTTTTCCATGTTGGATTACTGCTTGTGCAATTATTATCTTCCGTAATTGGATGACTGATTATGGGATGCTTCATTTCTTGACATTTTTGGAAAGATTCAGGACTAAAACAAGAATAGTAGAAGTATCATATTCTAATTTTGATATATATATATATATGTGTACACACACACGCAAACAAAATTACTTTTGGACACTGTTAGTTTGGCATGATTGGACATATGACTGAGGTATGCACATTAGCTAATTTCACTAATTTAATACATTCATGGATGTTGGCTAGCCTGAGTTTGATTTTGCTAATTTCAGAGTTCACCCAGTTTTCCAAGTGGATGAGGTTATTGTGAAATGATTCTTTAAAAATGCTTTTCCATCATTCCTTTTACCTCAGAATAGTCATTGCATCAGCATGGGAAAGATATAACAGTTTCATGTTTATGAAATTTTGCTACTTTATAGTGGGAAGATTACATTGAATTGGTTATTGGCTCCAATGATCACTGAAAACAATGCTTTATTTAATTAGCATATGCATGTTATACTGCTTCTAAAATCTAAATAACAGTTGAAGTTTTGTGCATTCTTTGATTTTGATGTAGAGGCATATGTAAGCATCGGTTCTTGTATTGTCGAATCTGCTTTTTATGCAGTGGATGCAAGACTTTGAGGTGTTTCAAGCGGCAATAAGTTCAGATCACTCGTATACTTCGACTTTAACCAACAGCCTCTCCCTTGCGCTAGATGAGTTTTACAAGAATTTAAAGTCAGTTGGAGTATCCTCTGTTTCTGGTGCAGGAATCGAAGCATATTTTAAGGCCATTGAAGAAAGTGCCCAGGAGTTTATGGCAACCTACAAGTACCGTTTTATCTTTGATTAAACTTTTTCTCATTACTGTAGGCCTCTACTATTAGTCAGTGTGGCGACATTGTCATATTTATGCTGCCTATTATTGTTTGTGTAGGGCTGATCTTGACAAGAGACGGGCAGAGAAGCAGCGTTTGGAGGAAGAACGCCAGAAGCAGAACATAAACAAGCTGAGGAAGGATATGGAGAAGTCCGGGGGAGACACAGTGGTCTTGAACACTGGTCTGAAGGACAGAGAAGCTAGGATTAGAGCTGCCATGATGGATGAAGACGAAGAACAAGAAGATGTAGATGAGGATGATGATTTTGAGAGATTTAGCGAAGAGGAAGATGTTATCGATGAGGATGAAGATGAAGTTTCCAGGTTTTCCTTCTAGTGGAGCTTTTGTGAGATGCAAGAATTGTTGAAACATTACTCTAATTAGAATCTCTTGCTGTATCTAAATCACCATCTCAATGCTAGATGTAGGACACATTGCTTTTGTTTGATGAGATCTCTTCGTAGATGCTCCTAGTGCATGATTGTATAAAAAGATGCTGCCTTAAAACTTCAAATGATACTTTCAAATTAGACAAATTGCTATTGTTGCTAATGTTTTTAAACCCCTGTTGCAAATGGTGCAAGAATGTTTTGCCTGTATTGACAATTCCCATATGATGACAAAGTTTTCAAGGAACCCAATTGCTTTTGCATACATTTACTGAAGACAGTGCACTGAATCTATTGCATGACAGTCTGAAAATGCTGGTTTAATTAGTATAGGTTCTGTAAATATTTGTGAGGATGACAGATTGATGAATAATGCTGGTTTAATTAGTGTAGGTTCTGTAAATATTTCTGATAATGGTGCTATTATTTGGAAATCGGCAAGTTGGAGAAATTCTTAGTGTTGCCGACAAGTTATGGTCATGAGAAAGACATAGGTGGGATGGTCCAATGTAGTCATGCCATGTGTTATCATGATTGGCTGAGTGTGTATTTAATGGTTTGTGGCAATTGAAGGGAATTTTGAACCCAAGTGGGAGTTTTGCCGTGCTCCTCATTGCTAAATAAATATATGTAATTGGTGTTGAAACGGAGACATCCCATTCCCCATGTATATTTGTGTGTATTTCTTTTTGCATGACACGTGACCATGCTTATGCGTTTAATGGTTACTAAATGATGGCGAGGCATCGTCCAAATTTGGCGAGCGAGTTGCAGATTCTTTATCTGCGAATAAATTCTTAAGAGCCTTATGGAATCTCAATGGAGTGAAGTGAAAGTGACAAATAGATGACACGTGTGATCATGTGAGCCCATCTTCTTTTTATCTCCTAAAAATGATTAGAAGTTGGCATCCGGCCCTACTCATTTCTCTCTTACAATCTGACACATAATCACACCGAGCAATAATGTTAAACATCACCGAATTTTGGAATTTGGACGGTCCGCGCACCCGAATCATGTGATTTCATATTTTATTCTTTAGTGCTTTTAATTTATGATATAATAGTCATCTGCAGTATCTTTATTATCCCAAAAGCACTTTTCAGGTGAACCCCGCTTAGGAAATAAAATCTCAGTTTGGATCCTTATATATAAATTATTCGTGTTCATTTGTAAGTCAAGCTCCAGAAATTAAAAACAAAATATTTTCAAGAATCAGATCATTTGGTTTGATGTTTCGACTGATTTCTGAGTTTTGCTGTGAGGGACTTAAATCCAATGCTCAAAATTAAATATCACAATGGATTTTTGAGTTGTGCCATTTCCAGACTTGATTCCAGCGGAGCCAAGCAATATGCTGCCATTATAACAAACTTACAGCGAATTTTTGGATTCGGTTATAACAAAATGTGATTTTGGCAAAGGTCAAAATGAAAAGAAAAAGAAGATAAAAAGAGAAATTGTCAAGTGATAGCAGTCTAAATTATCCTATTAAGTAATAAAATTGAGCCATTTATCACTATCCATGGAGATAACTGTTAAGATTCATGCAAAGAGAGAATAAATTAAAATTAATTTATGTATATATATATATGGATGGGATAAAAGTGTCAATCCGGAAATGTAATTAACCATAAATTATCTCAATTAAACGACAATTTCATCCACGTCAGCAGAAGCATCGTTTCATTTGAAAACTTCTTCCTCTTGCGTTTATTTGTAGATAAGCCATATAAATTTCAATTAAAAAAATAATAATAATGAATTAAAAAGTAAAAACAGTATAAAAGGGAGGGAGTGTTATGCCTACGGATGTTGGAGGAGTGAAGAGAATTGTGTAGAGGCAATTGAGTTGAGGGAATTAAAATCAAAATCGGAAAAATGGCGAGGCACGAAGAAATACCGGTACCGATATTCGCGTCATTGAAGGAAGTGTACGGAGAAGGATCACAACTGGAAGAGGCTCAGCTTCGTTTCGATAACTTGAAGTCTAAGTTCCTTCAGGTCTTCGGTCACCCTCCCGATGTGTACGCTCGATCTCCAGGTCAATGATTTTTTTGTTTCTCTTGTTTGGTTACCGAGAAAAGCAAAACTGACGATTAGAAAATTTTCCAAATTTTATTTTTTGCAAACTAGTTGAAGATTTTGAGTTTGAAATGATTTCTATGGAGTGTTTTGATTTTACTTGTAATTATATGACGGTTGAGGATTGATTTTGTGTGAGCATGGAGAGTAGATTGTGGAGGATACTTTAGTCCATTGTGTAGCTGTTTGGTTACTGATAAAATGAGAGAAAAAAATGACAAGAAAATTTTTCTGACATTTCTGTTAGCATTACTATTGTTATTGTTATTTGGCGATTGATGATTCATTTTATCTAAACAGGGTGAATGAACTCAGAAGGAACTTTCTGTTTGGTTAAACTTTAAATGAATTTTGTGTGTGTGTGTGTGTGTGTGTGTAAATATATAGTTTTACTACTGATGGAGAAAATAGACGGTGGATGCTTTACCTGTGATTTTGTGTGAGGCCAGGGAGAGTGAACTTGATTGGGGAGCATATTGATTATGAAGGATATTCCGTATTGCCAATGGCAATTCGACAAGATACAATTGTGGCGATACGGAAGCATGTTTCAGGAGAGGCTGAAAAGGCTCTTAAAATAGCTAATGTTAGTGACAAGTACACTGTGTGTACTTATCCTGCTGAACCTGATCAGGTGCTTTATATTTATTAAGTTGGTGGTGTGGATTTAATTATCTCTGTTTATATTGTTGATTTATCTGGGGACATGTTCTTTTGTTTTTTGGCCAGGAACTTGACCTGAAGCATCATCGATGGGGCCATTATTTCATTTGTGGGTGAGATATAGTTCACTTTGTTTACATTATTTAAGAATAATGTCATGTAATTCATGGCTTCATTCATAAAATGAAGCTGTAAGTTAAAAAGGTCCTGACAGCCCTAAAGGATTCCACTTTGTTTTGAAATTAGAAGATAATCCAATTCATTTTACTAAACTTTTAACTGAATGTTACTGGGTAATGCTCGTTGAAATAATGATTTTAACAAAATAGGAGAAATCTTAAATTTCTTTCTTGGGATTTACTAGTGATTTGTTGTTTTCTCCAGATATAAAGGTTTTTATGAATATGTGAAAGCTAAAGGATTGGATGTTGGTCCACCAGTTGGACTTGATATTCTTGTTGATGGAATAGTTCCAACAGGTAAAATTTTGGATCAATTTCATGTGATATGGCATTGACTGTGCCTAATGAAGTGAAAAAAAAAAAAGTTACTTATCGTTAATTGAATCAAGCCCTAACACACTTTAATTTAGGTTCTGGGCTATCCAGCTCTGCAGCATTTGTTTGCTCTTCAACCATTGCTCTTATGGCTGCTTTTAGTGTGGAAGTCCCAAAAGTAAGAATGTACTTTTGTTTCGGTTCTGGCTTTTATAAAGTTTTAATAATTTTTGTGGTGCTGGGATAGTAGGGTGGGTTGACTCACCTACCCATGCATTGATAATAAATATCTGGATATGTATTGTCGATTCTAATTCTTTCCTTGTTTGACAGAAAGAAATTGCGCAACTTACATGTGAATGCGAACGATATATTGGAGCGCAGTCTGGTGGAATGGACCAGGTTATAGACATTTTGCTCTTTCCTTGTTAATATCATTGAAATTTCCTGAATGTTTATCCTGCATGATTCTTCCTGTGGATTAGTTTTGTAATTGCTTGTGTTGTATTAGGGGCTAGTATGGTTATGGATTACACAAAAAGTTATTATTATTATTATTTTATTTTATTTTTATCTCAGTTACTTATTGTAGTTCCTGACTTTCTGCTCTCACAGTTCTATGTTTGTTTCCATTTTTTCCTGTCTGTTGCATATTATGGATTTATCAATTGATTTTTGTGGTCTCTGAAATCTGAACATTGGGAGTGACAATTTATGCGGAATTTCCTTTTCTGCTATTGTATGCCGACCTACCCACTCCGCAGGTGTGGTTGCCCTGTTCATCTCCCCATTTTTAACTTCCCCTTTGAAGTTATACATCATTTTTTGTTTAAAGATGTTTCCCTGAACCCTTTGTAATTTGGTTTTACCAATAACCGTTTTTTTTTGTCAGTTGTTTATTTTATACTCAACTAAATGATGTTTGATATTACTGATAACTAAATAGCATTCCCATTCTTTTCCTCATGGTAGGCAATCTCTATCATGGCCAAATCTGGGTTTGCAGAGCTGATTGATTTCAATCCTATTCGTGCAACTGATGTGCAACTTCCTGCTGGCGGAACTTTTGTGATAGCCCATTCTTTGGCGGAATCTCTGAAGGCGGTTACTGCCGCTACAAATTACAATAACAGAGTTGTTGAATGTCGACTGGCTGCTGTAAGTTCTATGTCCTGCTTTCAGTGTGCTGCGACTTTGGAAAGACTGACTAATTATCATTTCTGCAGACAAGAGAGATGGTTGCTTGCTTGCCTATGTCTGCGGGTTGGAATGCTGTTTTAATAATAATAGTAAATTATTTACTGGAGACTAAAAGTCTTTGAAAATATGGTGGTTTTAATCGAAATCCTTGGTCAGTAGTAATATCTTAATATTAGCAACTTTCTCAAAATATGTTTTAATCGAAATCCTTGGTCAGTAGTAATATCTTAACATTAGCAACTTTCGCAAATTATGTTTTCAGTAGCTTTCTGGTTTGTTTCCTTGATCCTCCAAGCAAAATATTGGTGTTTTAGTAAAAAGTAAAATTTGTTAAGCATAGAATTCCTAATGGTTTTAATCAATATTATTCGACTTTCTAAAATATTGTGGATGTTGTTTTTCCATAACTTTTATCGGTTCTAAAAGTTGCTTTGGGAAATTTCAGATTGTACTGGGTATAAAGCTTGGAATGAAACCACAAGAGGCGATATCTAAAGTCAAAACTCTCTCTGATGTTGAAGGGTTGTGTAGAGCATTTGCTGGGAAAAATGGTTCTGATGATCCTTTCCTTGCAGTTAAGGTAGTCATTTATTTTCTGCTTTACTTACTTATTTTGGGTTCTATTGTAAGTAAGATAATGTAACTCAGCTGCTGCCTTATTCTAATTAGCTATCAAACTGTAAAACATTATATTTTGCTGAAGGAATATTTGCACGAGGAACCGTATATGGCTAAAGACATTGAGAAGATCTCAGAGGAAAAGCTAACGTCCATCTTTGCGGATAATTCCTCTTCTCTGGATGTACTGAATGCTGCGAAGCATTACAAGTTACATCAGGTACTTGTCATTGGCAAAATTTTCTTTTTATCATGATGGAGTTACGGGGTTTTACAAAACTTCCTTGCTCTTTACCTTATGATCGCTAGTTTCTCTTCTTTCTTTTTTTTTTCTTTTTAAAGTTTTTTCTTCTAATCAACATCCACATTGCAGAGAGCAGCCCATGTGTACTCTGAAGCCAAGAGGGTGTATGCTTTCAAGGACACTGTGTACTCAAATTTAAGGTGAGTCTTATCTGTTGGTATTAGCTACACTTTTTAACTACTGGGATTTATTGAAGCTGAAAGTTGTAACATCTTATATTTTTTCATATTAGCTCTTCAATTCATATATATACTGTAGTCAAATTTTCAAATTCTAACTTGTGAAGTTTGGTATGCAGTGAGGAAGACAAGCTGAGGAAGCTGGGTGACCTTATGAATGACAGCCACCGCAGCTGCAGTGTTTTATATGAGTGCAGGTACATGATTTTATTTCCTGTTTACTGTCTGTTCTTTCACACACACGCGCACGCGCACAAAGAATTGGATCCATTTTTTGACTTAGCAATTGCATGATCTGTGTCATTAGTGTCACTTTATACACAGCCTCTTTCAAAAACATGCCAGTCATATTTAGCTTAGCTTTCTTTTATCCTTCTCTTACCAGTTGCCCGGAGTTGGAAGAACTGGTGAAAGTTTGTCGGGATAATGGTGCTCTTGGGGCAAGGCTGACAGGGGCTGGATGGGGGGGTTGTGCCGTTGCTTTGGTAAAAGAAAGCATAGTGCCTCAGTTCATCCTCAATTTGAAGGTACTGTTTTAACATTTTGACTGAAAATCTCTGCTCGCAAATTCTGAAAATGAATGTTGCAACACATGTTGATTCTTGTGCATCTGTATCAGGAACAATTTTATCAGTCGAGAATCAACCAAGGTGTGATAAACAAGAACGATCTTGGCCTTTATGTTTTCGCCTCCAAGCCATCAAGTGGTGCTGCCATTTTCAAGTTTTAGTCCATGTCCGATTAATCTTCAACTTAAATAAAATATGGTCGTGTACTATCAGAACCTCAATCCTTACCGTCTTTAATTTTAGAATCATCGAACTCAACTCGGTATATTTTTATTTAGCGCTCTCCGTCGCCATGTTCAAGCGGTACCTGCTTATTTCCGGAAGTGTCAAATGTTATTTGGATCCCCCTAAGTTGCTGCCGCTGTACCTTACAGCCGCAGCAACTTAGCAATTGCCATGTTATTTTATTATTGTACAGAAGTCAGGAGATTATTTTGACAATTCACCATTTTTATTGGCTGAACAAAGCTTAGCCTAATGGGCTGTATGGTCAGTTAGTTTTACAGAGATTTAACCCCACTAGTGTTTTATCTTTAAGCCTAGTGGGCCACGATCACGTGGCTTTGCACCTCGCTTCAATGCTACCCCTTTATGCTTATGCTACGGCCTCACTTTCATTTGTTGTCTGCTTGTGCTGGGCTTCTTTTGAGTAGGTGTGTAAATTCGTGATCGCGTAATTATTTGCCATCTGTCAATTTAATAAAGGACCCTGAAGCCTGATTCCCCTAAATGGCAAATTTTTGTTTTTTCCACAAATAATTTAGTTTTTGTATGATGGTTAACATTTTAATGAGTTTACTTCTGGGGGCTCAACGATGGGATTAGTATCATTACTCTTTAATGACAAAAAAAAAAATTAGATGAGAATACCTTCATCATCTAAAAGCAAGGCTGCTTTTTTAAATCTGATCGCATACATGTTTCACCTATTATAGTTCCTAGGCAGCTAGGCTTATGTCCTCTGTTCATTATTGAGGAGTTTCTCCCAAGTGCATGTACAAGTAAACCATTACAACTTAGAAGATGCCACATGGTAGGGCATATTTTTGCCCTCAATTTCATGATAAATTGGGCTAACACGTGTTACCAATTTATTTCCCCATGTGCATCGAGTGGGTGCAACATCAATGTAAAAGATTTCGAAGAATAAAATCTAGAATGATGTAGGTCCTCTTGATCGCTTGATTTATTACAATTTTCACAATAGATAAGGTCCCATCATTCTATGGCATAATCTCAGTATCAATTCTTTCGGACACCAATCCAATTATGACAACAATATGACATTGACATTATATATATTTGTATGTATGTATGTATGTATGTTATGTATGTGTATGTCCATCCCCTCATACGATGAAGTTATATTAGCAAATGCCGAGGGAAGCTCATGCGTGAGATTGACGACTAGCTAGTGAGAGACAGGCAGTGAATTATTAAGATTCAAGAGCAGAGCAGTCTCCCACCAAAACGGCATCATTAAACTTTCAGATTAGATATTAGATATCATCACTACGTGATTAATTATTTTCACGTGTGAAGTTGGTGTATTTAAATCTGAGGGCCAACGGGCCTCGATATCATATGAACTCATTTTATCTTTTCTGCTTTTTTCATTAGCAAACACAAAAGTCAGTCAATTTTTTTTTCTCTTTTAAAATAAAAATAGATAGGAAAAAGACATGTGGAGATTCTGCATCCGCTGCTGAGTGGCAGAGGAGCACAATACTCGCATTCCTTTACAGCTGTTGATTGTTTTCTGTGTGTTTAAAGACTTTATGTTGTTTTAGTTTTGTCTTTGTTCATGCAATTATCTCTTAGATTTAAAGTTGGGTGTTTTTGTATTTTATTCTGCACGTATGTATAAAACACTTGCTATGAGCAAGTGGCGTTACTTCAGATTTGCATAGCCTCCTGATTTAGCTTTTGAACTGTTGTAAAAATATATATATATATACACACACACACACATATATAAATATATAAATTTAGATTTCAGAGTCAGACAATTTAAAAATGAAATAAATTAAATTGGCAAGTGTCGGTGTTGTTTCTTGACTGCGATGTTACGTGCCACATTCAAATCTTCGCCGTAATTACATGACACCCATAAAAAAAAAAACAATATAATAAATAAATAAATAAAACACGGAGAAACAATCGCTGAAAGCTGGCTATAAAATTTGGCAGGCATTGAATTGAATTGATCCAGCAACAACAGCAAGAAGCACTTTCCAAGTGAGTCCTCAGAAATCATCAAAACCCCTCGTGTCCATTCCTTATATTTCGCTATCTCTCTCAAAGCTTCCATTTTTATATACATTTTCATATACATTCACAGTTGCACACATTAACGCGCTGCCATTTTGATCGGTAGCCCAGTTGCATGTGTGTACTTGCACTTGCTTGGCTTGCATTGGATCTGGGATTTTCCTGCCTTCATTTCTAAGGTTTTATTTTCACTTTTTCATTTGCTTCTTTTGTGGGTTTCAATTTTATTACTTCAAATTGTTATTTATATTTTTGTGTTCCTTGCTTTCTTTCAAGGTTACTTAAGATTCTTGCTTTTATTTTGTTTTTCTAAGCCTGGCGGCTAGATTTGTTCTATTGATAAATTTTCAAACAACATTGTATTTTGTAGCGTTTAGTCCTTTATGCTTTCTTTTTCATATTTTAAGTTGGCGTCTGATGATTGTCGCCTTTTGCTATAGATGATAATGGTATTGTGTTAAAGAAGCAATTTTTTTATGTGGTTTTGTATAAAGATTGTTATTTGTTTTTAAGTGGTTTAGTGAAGGTATTGGGGTTTATGCCGTTTCCATTTTGATATTTGTGAATTGTGATGCCGATTTTTTTTTCTCTGTTTTGTTAGTAAACGCAGGGCAAATTTTTGCCAAGTGGCAAGTGGCGTGAGGGTGAAGTTAAATTTGCCAATTATTGAAGATATTTTAAGCTTTAATTGTGGGTTCAAAACTGGAAAGTTATAATTGCTTGTTGAAGTGTTATGATTGTAATCTTTCGGTATAAATGGTAGTGTCACTGGGTTAAAGGAGCAATTTTGTTATGTGGGTTTGTATTAAGAATTTATTTTTGGTGGTATTTTGTGAAAATACTGGAGCTTTAGCGATTTGTTAAGTCGAGATTGTGGGGTTTTCTAATGGATTATATAGCTCCAACAGCGAGAGATTCTGAAGTTGATCTTGAAAGTGGGTGTTCGGTTAGTGGAGATGACTATTCGAGTGAAGAAACTTTTTCTGGCTTTAAAAGGCATGTGAAGGCAATGGTAGCTAAAGTGTGTAGTTGGTTCATTGATGGATCAATCGAGAGTGAAGATAGGGCAAGTTTAGGGGGCAATATATCGAATGGTAATGGGGATTCAGGGGAGATTGCGATAGGGAAAGAGAGTAAAGATGATGAAGGGAAGAAAGCAGCGAAGGAGAAACGCAAGAAATCAAGCAATAAAAAGCCCCCAAGACCTCCCAAGCCACCTAGAGGTCCATCATTGGATTCAGCTGACCTGAAGTTTATCGAAGAGATTTCTGAACTTGCTATGTTGAAACGTGCAAGAATTGAGCGAATGAAAGCTTTGAAAAAGATGAAAGCCGTAAAACAGTCAACATCCAATAGTAATCTGTTTGCCATGGTGTTCACTGTTCTATTTTGTCTTGTGATATTTCAAGGTAATATTTCCTTTACAAAATTGAATTTGATTTATCTTGAATTCAGAATTATTTTTTCAGGATGTATGACAGTACAGATATATTGGTGCAACTAATATCTTTCTGATTATTGATTTGAATTTTGCACTAAATGCCTGATATAATCTTTCTTTTGCCTCTTCTCTTTTGTGAATTGAAGTGTTCAATATTTTCTATTGTTCCTTGTTCAAGCTAAGCCATGACTGTATAGTCTCTGCAAATTCCTTCTCCAGATGCCTTCATCAGCTTGTGAAGTCAAGGAGCATGTCTCATGGTTTCTAATTCTTTTACATAAGTTAATGCCAAGTCATGCGCTATCAGTTCCCTATATTTATGTTGATTGTCATGACAAATTGTGAATTTTGGATCTTGTTTTGGCAGCGCTATATCAGCTCTAATCCCCCACCTTTTTTCACCTTTAGTCTCCCTCTTCATCGAGCTCATTTGTTATTTGCCATCCATAATCTAAGAAAATGAGGGGGAAAATTTAATTGCAGTCAATCATATCAAATGGATGTGTTCTAAGATTAGAACCTGCCAGCTCTCATGTGTTTTTAACACCCAATAGGGATGGAATCAATCCAATACTAATGGTATAATCTGATTTTCACTATGGAGAATTACTCTTTGATTAATGGTTTTTCCGAACAAAATACTTTCTTTTGCATAATTTCACTGTACTTTTGGTGCAATCAAGTGTTCATCGAATTGTGCTCATAATATTGCCTTCGCAGGAATGTCATCCAGAGCCAGAGGTACATCTGTAAGCTTGCAGGGATCTCCCCTCTCAGCTCGATTGACAGAGGTTGGCTTGATTTCAGTATTTTCTGGGAACCCATCTGCCAGTGATCCTAACGTACCTAGTCCCGGCTTTCCCAAGTATGCAACCATTCATTTCCGCTATAAATCTATACAAAGTTACATCTTCCTGCTGTATGAATTCTATAACTAAACACTGGTTCATGTGAAAATTGCAGTATGGTGCAGCAAGTTACTGGTTCAGATCCTCAGCAAAAACTAAATACAGCTGCCAGATGATTCAGAATCATTACAATGAGGAAGATCATATAGAAGGCTACATCCGATCTTCCAATGCAAGCCACTCTCCTGCTCTGACATTTGATAGATAATTTATACCGTACTGATTTGAATACAAGGGTGGGTAAAATTAACGTACAAGTGTTTTCAAATGTGTTTTGCTTAGGCCATGCCACGAATGTTGTCTACATTAGTTGCTTCCTCAGTAACCATCTCTTGACCAAATATGTATGTAATTATGCTTGTGGACTTGTGGTTATGTTCTATTAAAGCACTTGACGAAAACTCAAGAAGTGTTGAGCTCAAGGCCGATTGACTTGGCAAGATTTTGTACATTACAATTTAGCACCTATCTTGTAAATCGCATTACGTTATCTATCAACGAGTATCATTTGCAATTAATTGTATGGTGGTTTTGTGAGATGGGGATGGGATGGTCCGCGCGTGCCAGCTTTTATTCTTCAAAATAACAAATTCACCCGTCGGCCTCGGACATTGATGACTGAATTTTGCATAAGCTAGCACGTGATTTCACGTGCGCCCAGCTTCTAGCTTTCTTTGGTCATGTGAGTTCACAGGTTTCTCAAAAGACCAACAGAAATGACTTTTAATTAGCTTTTGTAGCTTTCTTTATTAACATATCAAATTCTGAAGCTGCTCGGACAAAAAGGCTAGATCATTCAGAGAAGAGGATGATGGATATGAATATTAATTTATGAGTAATGATACAGTCACAAATTCTTATACAAATTAAATTTGTACAAACTGATATGGTATTAATTCATTGGTTGAAAGAAAATATAAAATAATAAAAACAAATCATGTAGACCAAGTAATATTTAATTCAACCAATTAAATCATACTACATCAGTTTGTACAAAATAAATTTATACAAGAGTTTGTGACTGTATAATTACTCTTAATTTAATTTATACGATTCGTTGGGAAAGAAAGTATTTGGTGAGTTCCTTCTCATCATACGTATACATAGTTGTCACGTGTATCATTATTCATTCACGTATAAACAGGTGAAATTGGTTTTGTGAAGTAGCTCGGGGGCGGCTCAAATTAGAAAAATGGCCATTTTGTCGATTTTTGAAACATTTAGGACGAATCTGTATATTAAAGCAAACCTGAGGGGTTTGTTTATGCGTACTTTTATCAGCGAGAAAGGCCTTCATTCAATTCATCTAGAGGCTTCTACAATCTTCTGGACAAACAGAACCTTAGCAGAGACAGGCTCCACGGCTCCAAGCAAATTGCTTTAATGAATGGTCCAAAAAGAAAGGAAGAAAGACAATGAAGACTCTTCTGTTTCTATGGCTAAAACTGCAGAAAGCTAGAGGTTTCTAATATTGAATTAATGCAACATATCAAAACTAACATATTATTATAACAACAAGATAACACGATGACTACGATGAAATCAATGAAGTAAGATAGATCAGAAAGAGGAGAATCTTAACTCAAACCCTTGGCCAAAAGACTGATAATAGCAACAGCAATATCAGAAAGGCTTTTCACAAGCTTGTTTCTGTCACTCAGAGGTGATTTTGCTGACCCAGAGAAGCCCTTTTCACAAGCATCAGCTTGCTTGCCCGCATCGGCAATACAATAATTAGCAAACCCAAAATGGCCTTTGCTTAGAGCATCAATAGCCTGCGGAAGCTCATACTTGACGACTGGGATGTACAATTCCGCACAATTAGCCAAGGCTCTCTCTTGCTGAGGATTTGGAGCTTGCTTGATCAAACCCTCAATGTAATTCAATGTGTCACTTGCATTTCCTAGCACAATGTTGGCCATAATGCTTGCTAACCCTTTGACATCTGAGCTTGAGCTGTTGGTATTGGGCTCCAAAGATGCAATGCACAAGTCACGAAAGGGTGTTCTTTTGCATATTTGGTTTATTAAATTGTCATCACACTGGATGATGTTTGGTACAATAACTGAGAGAAGAAGTAGACGAAGAAGAAATCTTGGAGCTTTCATGATTTCTTTTTTTTTTTTTTTAATTTTTCTTTCGGCTTTCTGCAGGCCTGAAACTGAAATGGGCAGAGAGCAAAACCGAAGTTTGATTGGTTTGGTGTCGAAAGCTGATTTCGATGTCGTTTTATAGTGTTTTTCATTTTAAAAAATGGCCTTTATTTATTTATTTTTTCCCTCTTTTTGTCTTCAAATGAACCGTTGGTGCGTGGATTTTGTTTGTCTTTATATTGACAAAATTTGATGCTTTCATACTTGCAAGAACTGCACATTGTAACCCCTACTTTCACTTTTTCTTCTAATTATTATTTCATTATAAAAATACCGGTAAGAGTTTATCGTAATCTAATCCTAAAAGTTTATCTAAACTTATATAATTATAACACAGTTCAGAATCTAAGGTCTGCTTTACACTTACAGACACTTACAGAATATATTAAAAAGGTTCATCTTTTGGCACTCGCGAATGGGGACTGAATGGTCTATAATTATCATTTGTGAGCAGTTTTTGTCGCCGTTGTTTTCTAATTCACTAAAAGGAATTACTTTTTCTGTGGGTAGGTTTGTGCCATTGTTTTCAAGTTTGTAAAAAAGGAATTGCTTTTAGATAATCTAATTATCGTGATTCATGTTTGCATTAGTTGAAAAGTTGCGGTGCCTGCTTGACAATATCTTTAAGTAAGATGTGTTGTCTGCTTGCTTTTGTCAATCGCTTTACTAAATTATCGACCTTATCTTTTGGAGAAGTAATCATTCCGCAAACAGTGCACATGTTTCTGTTCTCAGCTTCTCAAATTAAATTTTTTTTGATCCACCATTTTTAATTTCTTAAAACTGATGTTTTTACATCAATGAGAACTGAAAGAAAGAAAAGGAGTTAAAACTTGTATTAGAAAGAACCAAAGCAGCATCCATTAATCCTGGTGAATATTTGTCACATCATCGTTTTAACAATAGAAGCAGTGATAATCGAGATGTCATGATTGAGTTTGTTCATTCGAGTGATTGGTGACTTGCCGGAGAAACCTCTCTCACATGCATCAGCTTCAACGGCAGCATCGTTGGCAGCATCAACAGCAAATTTGGGGTCACCTTTCTTCAGAGCTTCAGTGGCTTGCGGCACATCACCTATGATTACAGCATTGAATCTGCCCTTGCAAGCACTCAAAGGCTCTTTGAGTTCAGGGTGCTTTCGCTTGAGCTCCTCTATGTGTTGCAATGTCTCAGCGGCCTTAGCTTTGATTATATCAACCATTATTAGCGCTATTGTTTGGACATCGCGGGCGGTTTTGCTTCTGGGGTCTGATCTGAGTGAAGTCACACAAAGATCATAATACGGCGTTTGCTTACAAGTTTGCTCTATCAGTGGCAGGTTTTGGCATTGGCTTATTGGGAAACATGTGACAGCAAGGACAAATGGAAAAACAAATAAAATTGCTTTCATTGTTGCAGAATAGCAAAAAAAAAAAAAAGGAAAAGAGATTTGTGCCAACAGCTAGATAGATTGAAGAATGAGGCTGAGAATTAGTTCAATGATATGCTTCTTCATTTTATAGGGAATTTTGGTTCCTTATCATCAAAATTAACTTTGTTGCCACTTCGCCTTTCTTTTGATTTTGATGTGCCAAATGTATCAAGCCAATTTCCAATTTTCTACAAGTCATACCAAACATTCAGATTTTAAAAAATTGTATATTTCGGTAATTGTCAAGCGTAAGGAAAATGATCAGAGGCCTCAATTTGCATTAAATGATCTTACTTATCGCAGATAATTTTTCCAAATGTAAACACTCATTGATGATATATGCTAAAACTAGGGGGTAATAGTTTTTAATATTAAGTGCAAAACAATATTCATCACCTCAAATTCTTCGTCGAGGCTTTTTTTTGTTTTATTGTTAGGGAATATAACAGATTTCCCTTTAAATATAAGTTAGAGACTCTCTTACGTAAACTCAAATAAAATGTGATATTACCTCCTTCAAATAAAAAAAATGCTACACTTAAATCTCTTACTCTAACAATTTAAGTTATTTTACAATAAAATTGCCCTTAATCATGCTGCAAACGTCCATGAAAATGAAATTTTTTTTGTTAATGATGTGATAATATTGCCCTTGATAAGTTAACTTAATTCTATTTTCATCACATCATCAATTATATATTAATTTTATTTACATAAGACAATACATTCTCTCACTGATAACACATAACATTGGTTTCACCAAACCTCCAACTATTGTATTGCCCAATTTGTTTACATTTTTCAATTTTTAAGCCAGGAAAATATGGAAAAAAAAATTAAAAATTACATGAACAAGTAATTAACTCAAATTATTAAGGACAATATTGTCATAACACATACATAATATTTCATTTTCATAGTGTTTACAATTTGTAAAATAACTTAAATTGATTAGGAGCAACAAGGACTTTTTTTTTGTAAAATAACTTAAGCTATTAACATAACAGGGTTGAGTATAGCATTTTTAAATTTGAATGGAGTAAGTACCATGACGCATAAGTGTCGCAGCGCATTTGAATTTAGGTGTAAGTGTTTTTAACTTATAATTGGGGGGAAATTTTGTAATTTTTTCTTTATTATTATTATTTAGCCTCACGGCAATCCATTTTTGCTTGCCACCCACGAGAGATATTTGAACTTCAACCTCTACTTTTAACACAATAGATTTTACTATCTTTATTGAGGGCTCATTTGGGATTACCTTTGAATGGTTAATAACTTTAAAAAGTTAAAAACTAATTTCAATATTTGGTAATTTTTTTTTAAAAACCCATTTTTGACAAAATCGCCCTATCTTACATCGGATTTAAAAAAAGCATGAAAAGAATAACTTTTCATAATTTAATTTTAAAATCAATTTTATACCTAATATAATTTTATATATATCCTCACATATATTATAAAAATTTAAAATTATGCTTATTCAATCATTAAAATTAAAGAGATTATTTTTATTACTAATTATATTGCGATAATAAAATAAAAATATTTATTTTAGTTATAAAATATTATGCTTAGACAATAAAAAAAATTATATATGCGTGTGTGCGCGCGCGCGCATATGTGTGTAAATAGACTTAATTTAATATTATGTATATTTCAGTCATTTGTGTTCTTACAACAATTTGACTTTATAACTCATAGCTTTTAAAATAAATTTTAATAAATGCTTAATTAATTTTCTTTACAGCACAATTACCATTAATTATTTTAAAAGTTATAATATTACCAAATTACCTCTAAATGGCACCTAGAGTTAAAGTCTTACTTTAGATATACAATCTAAATTTTAAAAAGTGCAATGAAATTTAACAAGTGTTGCAATAATTTGTAATCGTTAATGAAAAATTTCCAATTCATGCAACAACGATTGTTATATAGAGACCGGATTAGCATCCTCTCCTAATTTTTTTTTCTCATAGTCTCTTCTAGTTTTGTAAATCTATTGAAAAAAGTTAGCTTTATTATAAATAAAGTGAAAAAACCTACCTCAAATTTCAACATTATAATTCAAAACTTAATTTTTCATTAAATTAGGAGAAACGAAAAGAGAACAAAAATTAGGAGAGAATATTTCTCCTATTTAGAATTCAGCTTGCATGATTTAGTGAATTTTATACTTTTTAATCCGCACATAATAAACTAGAGCAGAGAGTTCCAAAATACCGATGAAATTTTTCGTTGCACTCTCTAGTTTATGCTTTTCCAATTTTTCAACCGTTTAAAACCCACATGCCTTTTCGGCCAATAACAGATTAGAAATATACGTTGCTTACACTTGGTAACGCCAGTTGGCCTTCTTACCACAACAATTATATTTCCTTGCTCATATAAAGCAACTCTTAGCAAACAATTTTGTAGTCACCTCACAAATTTATAACGCCTTAGAATTTATAGGAACACAACATGAGCACATACTAATCACAATCATGTGCCAGAAGTTTTCCCAACCTGCGGTATAACCTTCCAAAATTGGCTACCCATCTAAGTTGTCTCCTTGAATTGTACCCTACAAAAAGCAACAACCCCTCACACAACGTGAAAGCTTTCTTGCTTTGCTCGTATACAAAGATGAGTTGGGTGTCTCTTTTGTTCATTCCCCTACTCCTCCAATCCTCAGTTAGCTGCTCAGCTTCAGCTTCAGTTTCAAAGGTCGAAACTGGTTTGATACAGGAGACATGCAAACACACAGATTATTACAATCTTTGTGTTGCATCACTTGAATCGGACCCTCGAAGCTTGAATGCAGATGTCAAAGAACTGGCTCTCATATTGGTAGAGCTACTCCAGGCTAAGGCTAATGAAACCCTATGGCATGTTGGGGATTTGTTTAAGAAAGTGAGTGATCCAGCCTTGTACAGATCCTATGGTACTTGCATCGAAGAGTACAGGGCAATTGTAGAAAGGCAAATACCTGAAGCCATTGGTGCTCTGCAATCTGGTGACTACACAGTTTCTAAAAACGATGCAGAAGCTGCTGCTACTCATGCCGATAGCTGTGAAGAGCAATTTGCTGGGGAAGCACAGCCGTTTAGTGACCAAAGCAAAGCTGTGCATAATCTCTCGCTTGTGACAGCAAGCGTACTCGGAATATTGCAATGATTACATACCTCTGATCATGGTTTTTCTGCCTTCACATTTCTGCTTAGGAACTGCTGTTAAGAGTTTCAAATTCTTTCAAAATAAATTTCAAAACCATTATTTGACTTGAACAACAAGTCTATCGCGTGTATTCTACAATCAAACTATTAATTCAACATTCAATTATAAACATATTTCATTTTTCAAAAGAAAAGGTTACTAAACTGAAAGGAAAAATAAAAAGTAAAACAAAAGGCTCTAATTTATGCTATAAAATGTAAAAAGTACTTTAAAGGGTGAACACAAGGTTCAAAAGCTTCACAGTAATTGTCCCCGAAAAAAAAAAAAAGGAAAAACAATGTGTTACAATGATGTGCGAATGTGGTATATTACCCTGCAATCATTTAATGCCTGTTTTTACAAACTATCACCCAATATACTGTGTAATTCTCATCTACATTTTTTTTTTTTCCTTTTGAATTTCTTCTGATCCTGTCATATTTTCAAACCATGAAAACTAAATCTCGATACAGGAAGGTGAACCAAAATTAGCGCAAGAAAAGAAGGACAAACATCATAAAATTCTACGCCCCGGCACTTGGGTACTTGGAGACTCCATTAGCGTCCACATACCCAATGATGTAGTTGGGCAGATGCTGTGAGTACACAGGGATTCGCGGAAGATTGTAGTCAAGATTTTTCCAACAAGCTTTAGTTCTCCTCCCACTTCCAGAATCAAACTGTGAACTCTTGGACAGCTGAGAAGCCTGCACAATGAATAACTCCATTCGTCCTGGGGAGCCTTGAAAGCCATTATGAATATTCTTCAAGAAATCTTTTTCAACAGCCTCTATATCTAGTAAATTAGTTCTGCCAGGTTGCAAGCCCCAGTAGAAAACAACATGCGGCTCTGTTACATCCACATCAATATATTCTGTAGGATTAGGGTCACAAAGACCTTGTACTTCCTCCAACTGCATAGAAACCCAGGACACGCCAACAATAAAGATAACAAATATAATTATTACACATAGACAATCATCAGTGCCATGACATTTGTCCTACAACAACGGATGGAAAGATATTTCGAAAGGGTACACTTTGGGTAAAAAATAATAAAGTTTTGCACTATATTAAATGTAATACCAAAAAAGTCTACACAACCTAAATCACCACCAACTAGTTAATGCACATGGCTAAGCAGCATTGTTTATCTACTTACCTTCAGAATAAGAGATCGAAAGCGTGACTTAACCCAACCCACCCAGTCTCCAAGCTCATCTTGATTAGAAGCCGAAAGGTAAACCTTGACAAATCGTGCATACTTCTTTGAGTACGGAAAAGGCTCAAAAAGTAAGTGCCAATCAAAATCTGGCCTCATGAGATCCTGCAATGCCCAAAAGTAAATCCAACATAAGCTAAGGCACGTGAATGAAGGAGAGAACAAAAGAAGAAGGAACTTTTCGTTCATTGGTAATAAATTTGAAAGGATTAGCTTTATATTGGGCCTAAGATACACACAGCCCAAAAGTGGACAGAAATTGAAAGATGGAACAACTTATAAGCCGAATGATTATTTATGGCATATTTTACCTTTTGAATCTACTAATTTCCTTGCATTCCACCCATATTGAACTCTCTATTTAGCACACAAAAGAAACAGAAAAACAGACAATGATGATCGCAATTGAAGAATACACACCCTAGTTGTATTATGGCCACGAAGAAACTCTGTTCTGATTTTGTAGAATGTGCTCCTAGTAATGTTGGAATGGCAATATTCATGAGGACTACACGGCAATCGGATAGGCATTAAAGACCGTGTCTCAGAAGGATATCCAGCAGCTGGTAACATTGGATCCTGCAGCATGACTGGTGTAGGCCAAGGCCAATAGGCGTATGTCTTAAAGAAGTTTGCAACCAGAGTATTCAAACTGCCCTTTGGATGATTTTGGCAAACATGAGCAAAAAGGATAGCCAAATGAACTCCTCCAAGAAACCCATGTAACTGCAGTAAAGTAAAGAATTACTTCCGAGTTATCATTCACCCAATCACTAAATGTTTACAAAATGATTAAAATTTCCTGAATCTTATAATGATTAGAGAATTTATGGCAAGCAAATTTCACTCACATTACCATACACTCCTCGCCTTTTTGCCCACAATTTGATACATCGCAGCACTGACTGGAACTTCTGGAACACATCAGCCAAAAAATGAGATCTACAGAAACTGAAAGGGCACAAGAAAAGGAGGAAAAATAGTGTTTTCAGATCTTTCAGGAAAAACATTAGCACCATTTTGGAACAATTTCAGACTGCAAAATAGAAACATGAACCTCATTATCCATCCACTTTAAACAAATTTCTCATGCATTGCAATCCAAGGGGAACAATATGTAAGGCGTGGAAGCATCATAACCTCCCAAATATCAACAAATTACAGGCAAATTACAGCTCATAGGACACCATAATGCAACATCTACAATCAAAGCATTGCACAGCAAGCACTTTTACTTTTCCAAATGCTACTTTGTTAACGGCAAAATTTTCAATTGTCCCCAAGGAAAGGCCCATTGCAAAAAACCTCACGAAGTGAAATTTTTATCACCCAATACCTTGGTGCATCCATTCTATATCTATCATCTATTAGTAAAAACATCAAAGGAATGATATTTTGATATTTTCTTTTACCCAAAAAAATAAAGGAATTTATGAAAAAATATCAACATTCACCTCCAAGTCTGGAACAAGCTGAAGAATGCGTTTATTTGCTCGTACTCCAGACAAGCTCTTCCAACTGGTTTCATCAATATCCCTCAAAAAGAATGGATTGAGCACATCCACATTCTGCAATTCACAGTCACAGGAAGTCAACACTAATCACAGTGCAGGGGAAGAGAAAAAACTCAAAATTAAGACTATAAAACATACTGCAATGGCATCACTCAAAACATGCGAGAATACTCACTAGCGAATAAGAAATAAAAGTTTACAAGTTCACAGAACATTAGTGGAGGAAAAAAACTTTAAGCATTGAATTAGTTAGACGTTTCTCCAAAATAATATCTGAATTAAAGTTACTAAACTTACTTCAGGAACAGACAATACGTGAAGACGTGCATAGGGAAGGTCGATCAAGATCCCATCAAACTTGAATCGCATCAAAGGAACTTTTGCATCCTTCACACAGTGAATCTCTGATACTTCAGGTCTGCTCTTAAGCATGTTGTGCAGAACAATAAAAAAATCCTCCTGTATGAGTTAGACTTATCAAAAATTGAGAGGATGCTTACTCCACTTCAACGTTCAAACAGGGGGGAAAAAAAAACAAACAGGCAAATAGATAAACATACCGTCATTGTGGCAAATTCAGGACCAAGACATAAAGCGTCAATATCTGACTCTGAACCATGAACCTTAATATGGGAAAACAGCTTCAACTAATAAGAGACACAATATACCAAAGAAAAAATACAAGAAGATTAGTAAGTTAAATACTTACTCCAAGGCCATAAGACCCATATGTCAATATCATTGCATGTGTCTCTGCAATCTGGTCTTTTGGCAATCGCCGTTGCCAAGCAACTCTCTTGACCCATGCCAAGACTATCTGCAAAATTATTTATTACGTACTTGAATTATTACTTTTTTTTTTTAGGGGGGCGGTGGGGGGGGGGGGGGGGATACATAATCAAAGTGACCAACTAATGATCATAAATGGACTGAAATGCATAAAAATAAAGTAAAATAATCTCTAAAACATATATAGCATGCCACTATCAAAACTCGGAAAATTAGGTAAACATGTAAATGAACTAATTTTGAATTAAAATTATTATTCAACCAATAACAAAACTTGAAGAGAAATAACCTCTTTTAGCTTTTGAATGACATTTCTTCTCTTATCTTCCTCTTCTGCTGAGGGCACAAGTCCTTCATTGGTCATCAACTGCATTTATTATTTACATCAATTTCAAGATTAGCAATTAAACAGATACCAAATGACAATAAAAATGGAACTTCTAAATTAAGATATTAAGAGAATTTACCTGAACAAGCGAGAGCGATCTTTCCTCGTCCATTTGAGCTAAATCAGAAGGATTGAAAAGGAAATTAAAAGAAGGCACTAAAAAGACCGGGGGATTGCACGGAACAAGCACTTGCTTCGGGGAAATTAAATTAGGGTTTATTACACCAAGTGATTGCGGAGCTACGACACCAAAATTAGCGTTTTGGGGACAAAAATCGATGAAATTGTAAGGATACACAACAAGATTATTGCTCTGATTGTTATTAAAAGCATAAGCTGCCATAAAAAGAAGAAAAAAAAAACTGAAATTCTTTGTCAACTTTTGGAAGCAAGATTGAATGTGGAAACAAGAAACGTTTCGATCGAAAACCCTGAAAATGAAAAATTCCCTTCTCCTGTTTTCGGAAATTTTGCGACCCTGCAGAGAGAGAGATGGGGGTCAAACGACAGTGAAGGCAGTGCAGTCTTCTAATACGTGGAACGTTAGAAGGGTGCTCGTGGACCCGACACTTGGCAAAAGCGCGTTTGCAGTTGTGTAATTGTTTGCCTCTAAAGAGTGGCCACGTTAACCCGAGGTTCCTCGACGTGGCAGCGTACAATTGGCAGTCAGATGGTGACGGGAAATTTGCCCTTTTTTTTAATATTAGATTTAAGAGAAAATAGTTACGATTGTTAGATAAGTAAATGTACCCAATTCTTTACTACAAATTCCCGATTCCCTCGTAGGATATTCTAATTTCTTTAAGATAATTAATTTCCTTTTCTCGGGAATATTATTCGGAAAGCCAATATTCTTCGTTTGTTTTCTATTTAATTAGGATTGTCCAACTTATGATTGCTTAACAATCATTCTCAGTAAATAATGATTTTAAATCATCTTCTATTCTTTTTTTTTTTTTTTGTTCTCGATAAAATTTTTTATTTTTCATTTTAAAAAGATTGAAATCCTCTTTTTATCTAAACTCTTATAAATTTTTAAAGATATTATACTATATGTTTTTCAATTATAGTAATTGTGAAGATAGTAGAGTAAACAAAGTTTGGTGTCCGCTGAATGCGGCTAATTTGCTCTACAAAAAGGAGTTGGTAAGGTTAGAGAAAGCCAACAAAATCGTTTAACCCCACCCCCATAAAAAAAATCAACTACGCCTTCGCCCCATTGCTTGAGTCTTTCTCGATATCTAAATCCTCACTAAACAAAACAGGCGCAGATACCCAACTTCAACTATAACATAAAACATATGTAAATTTGGTATCACATAAGCATATTGGTGACCTTACTCATAAGTATAGATGCAGTTTCGTAACCATTGCTGTGAACGAGGAGCACTAACTATATTTCTTTGCTCTCTCTCTCTCTCTTTTAATTTTTCTCTTTTCGAGTTATATTATAATATTGCATTCGACAGATTAGATACCAATTTATAATTCATAATTTTCATGATTATAAATTTTTAATCTAATTCAATTCATAAATTGGTAAAATTAATTCAAATCCAATTTATATGGATTGATTTTTTATAATAAGATTTGAACTCTCAATCTAATTCAATCCACCAATTTATATATAAAATTTTTACAAATCGAATAAATTGAGCATGATTGGACTCTGAACACCTATATACCTCTATACCATAATATACTACCTGTCTATTATTAATCCACATCTATGCAATTATAACATAATTTAGGGATCCACGGAGTATAACTTATAAATTTACTGAGTATAACTTGTAAATTCAGTAAATTTACATCTAATGAATGTGATATACATACCTAAATAAGGTTTTACTAAGACTGTTTATCTTTCCAGCATCATCATCACATAACCCGTGGTGAAACCAGTAAGCAAACAACCTTATCCCAATGGAGAAATTCAACAACCCCATCAAACAACGACGAATCTTTATGAGAAAAAAACTTACTTAATTCCCAACTCAAACTCCACAAGCAATTAGAGAAAATGTCGGATTCCTTAAATTTAGCAGGTGATACACGATCAAACGGCAAATTACATATCAACAAAAAGAGCTGCAGATTTTGATCAAAGCGTACACCCACAAAACAAAAAGAAGTAACAGAGCATAGAAGCTAAAAGAAACGACTCGAAAACAGTAACGACTTTCCACAACAAATCATCTATTGAGAACTCAAGCCAGCTCAAGCTCCATCCCGTTGCGAAGTACGAGAAATTGAACTCCGGCAACCGGAAAAACGACGACGGCAAAGAAAACTCCAGGTCCGGCAACCGGAAAGCCGACGTGTACCACCGAGCAGTCATCTCCTTTTCTTGATTCTGGGCGAACCCTCTAGCATTTACTACAAGAACGGGGAAATCGACACAATTATTAGTGGGATATTTTCGCCCCCTAATTTGGTCGCTTTATATGTCACCTTTTGGCCATTCAATATATTTACGTCACAGCCACGTGTGACAGCGGAGGATTAATTAGATGGTAATTAATTTACTTAATTAACGAAAGGCAAACGAGGCTGGCCGACATATACACACGGACTGGGCTTATTTAATTTCCTTTAAGAAAATTGCCAACAAATAATACATGTGAATCACATTGATGGTGTCTTTGTCCCAAAATATTGTCCTAATTTATTGGATTGGATTAACTATTAAGCTTGGACTAAATTAGATTGGATTAAATTAAGTTGGATTATATATAATGTTGACTTATACTTGGTACAATATCAAATTGAATTATTATGAATTAAATTTAAATAAAGTTAAAGAGTATCTAAGTTAATAATTGAATTTAAAAATATCAATTATTTATAGATATTTAATAAGAAATATTATAATTAATTAAAAATAATTATACACACACAATTAGTTATTGGATAGTCATAGTTATAATAAAGGAATATAAATTACTTAAATTAAAAGTTATTTCATATGAAATATATCATTTCATTAAATAAATTTATTCAAATAATAAATTAATTAATAATTTTTAAGTAAACCATGAATAACAAAAGAATAAATTACTTAGTTAAAAACAATAAATAAATAAATAAATAATTTTTAAGTTATAAATAAAAATAGTGTAATAAATTATGGAATATATCATAAATGAACAAATATTTTTCTTCATATTATCTAATCCTAACTAAACCCACATGAAAATTGAGATTACTAATCCCATGAATTTAGGATTAAAATTTGAATTTAGTCCACTAATCCAATCAATGTGAGCATGCCAAACATGAGATTAATATTTTGTCCTAAAAATTAATCAAATCCTAAACTTAATCCAAGCGCACAAACACTGTCTAAGAAGACAAGTTTTAGTTACAAAAACATACAGCGGGCATCTCCTCCTGTTTATATGGTTAATGATTGGAAAAGTGGACACATTTTTGTAAATTGCGTTGAAATTATGGATGAATAAAACAATGATGTATAACCTGATGGTATTACTTGGGACTATATGAGAGACAAACTTTACACGAGCACTATTCTTATGAGGAGCCATGTTGGTTATGCTCTAACTTAGAGCATCCATTGTAACCATTGGATGTAAAATTAAAATAACTAATACTCATTTCATCTTTAGATCCAATGGTTACAGGAGATGCTCAAACTTAGAGCACCTCCAACACAACAATTCTCTTCTTATGAATATGCAAAAATCTTAATTATCATAGTTAATCGATAAGGCTTACCAATTTGATAGTTATTAGCAGCAATCTTGATGTTTTCATATCACTAGCTTCGTAAATCTTGATTTTTGGTTAAGTTCGTTCAATTGCTTAATTTCAACTGACAAAGCAGTTGTTTGAATCCAAACAAGTCAGAAAATGAACGTAAGCATTAGTTTATCAGAAATTAGGTGATTTTCGCGTAATCACTTCGTCTTATTAAAAAGCGCTTACCGGCTTCATTGCTAAGGCTTTGAACATTATAAGCTTGTCATTTTCATCACTCATTGAAGTTCTTTTTTTCCTAATATTTTAAAGAAAGTAGAGATATATTTTCTTGCGCAAGGAGTTTTAATCGGTTGCCAACCATTTATATTTATATTCATAGAATTGTTAAAGTACATTGTCATGTACCATCTATCAATCCCATAATTACTATCAGTAACAC
Source organism: Murraya paniculata (assembly GCA_030449075.1). Classification (NCBI taxonomy): domain Eukaryota; kingdom Viridiplantae; phylum Streptophyta; class Magnoliopsida; order Sapindales; family Rutaceae; genus Murraya; species Murraya paniculata. The sequence goes on along the minus strand of JAEVFN010000053.1, from coordinate 577,209 downwards.
AAAAGTTGAATTGGCTAACAAACTTTTACATTACAAAAAGAGAAATGACACCTACACCCCCAAAGTTCTATCATCATTTTGAAATAATTAAATTTTTATAATAATATTAGGGAAAGAATCTATTGTCTATTTCTTGTAGCTGCTTTTATTATGGATTCATTGTGAGTTATATTGACATTGTAGCATTACATTGTCTTGTTGAATTGGCTTAAGTATCTGTTAGTTCACAAAGACACTTATGAATTGGCTTCTTGTTTTGATTTCATAGTGTAATTTAGATTTATGCGTTGTGCCAAATATGGACTGATCTGCGTTCCACCTACTTATTAATTATGTCGTACATGTATCAAACCGTTTAACATTTATTTTCAAGATGTATAACAAATATAATTGTTGTATTTATTTCTCATATATTAATTGTAGAACAACGTAAATCATTATAATTATTTTATGAGATATTATGTTAATGAGTCTAATTTTATTATACTGTATATAACTTCAAGACGACCTTCTACCCACAAACCGACGGACAAATTGAGCGCATCAATGTCTTACTTGAGATGTATCTAATGTATTATGTGAGCGTTCACCAGTGAGATTGGACTAAGTGTAGATGTTCCACCGGAGCCAAGTCGTGGCCGTGAGGAAGGACAAGGTCAAAGGAGGCCCCACGGTAAGTCCAAGGCTCCATCAAGTATTGCCAATTCCGCTTTGCGACTTAAAGCATCCGCAACGATGTTGGCTATACTATGATTAAGTTTCTTGTATTATTTTAACTCATAATGCAATAGATAATTTTGTAACTAATATATGAGTCCATACTCAACCAAGTATATGAGTAACTTCGGCCCGGCAGTCATTTATGCTTGCCCAAAAGTGTAGTCGCTCTCATTTTTCTCTCTTCCTCTCGTTCTTGTTTTGCTTGGATTTGGCTTGTGCAGCTTCAAGCCTGGATCAAGGCAGCAACATCTGGATTTGAATCGAGTTGCAAGGCCGAGAAAGGAGTCTTAACAGGAGCTTGGCCGTGACAAATCAAGAGGGGAAATCTTACCTCTTTTCCTTGAGCTTGTGTTTAAATATAAAAATTTTATAGCATTTATTACGTAAAAAAGTGAGTCAACTCGATACAATTAGTCGAAACGAGTTTGTTATTAGCAACTGTAGACTCGATTCTGGCATATACGCAACACGATTTAAACCGAACCCGCAACCAGCAGAGGTCTTGGTTTCGCAAACTGCCAAGGATGAATTTGAGACGAGTGCTAAAATTTGTTTTGACTTAATTACTACTTTTAAAAACTACAGGGATCTATTGAATAATCATCCATTAGTTGTTAAACATTCTCTGTAGGGGTGTTCGTAGATCAGATTTTATGGATTATACATCAATCTAAATCTGATCTATAATTTTATAGATTGTAAATTTATAACCCAATCCAATCCACGAATTGACGAATTCAATCAAAATCCAATCCATATATCTGCAGATTGGATGTAAATTTGACTCAATCCATATCTAATTCACCATTTTACGGATTGATTTACGGATTAAAATTTTTTAATTCTGTTTATTCTACGAACTAATTAAATAAAAAAAATCTAATATAAAAATAAATTAATTGCCTAAATAAAATTAAAATAATACAGTAAAATTTTTAAAATATGACATAGGGCAAAGAAAAAAAATCTCATTTGTTTAAATTAATACATGAAAATTAACTTAAATTATAAAAATTAACTATTTAGAAAACTATATTTATTTGTTTAATTATTTAATTATTTAATTATGTTTATTATATATTATTATCAGATAAGATATGTAGAGTGTTAATGTAAGTACATTCTAACTTATTTATTTATTAGTAAATAATAATACCACATTTAAAAGTTTTATTTTTTTAATTAAATAAATATATTTTATTTTTTTATGGAGTCGCAGATTTTGCAGATTTACAGAAGTAAATCCATATTCAATCAATCGATTGCTTATTTTTAAATTTTCAATCTAATCAAATACAACAAATCAAATTTTTACGGATTAAATTTTTACAAATGAAATAGATTGAGCAGATCAAATTAGATTCTGAATATCTCTTTGAGCAGATCGGATTAGATTCCGAATATCCCTAATTCTTTGGACTAAGTTTTATTAGTGGCCCAAGAAAGTTTAATTACACCCAACGGGACTTTATAAAGTCGAGTATGGGCCTGGTTCAGAGTTGAATAAAAAGTGGGCCAGAATAGGAATATTCGAGAGAAGCAAAAAACCCTAACCCTAGATTCCTCTCGAAGTCCCAAACCTTGCACGTGAAAAGCAGCTGACCTAAAGAAAACCGAATAAAGGGAATGCGCCGCAATGACTATCACTACAAACGTACGCATTTCTTATCACAGCCGTACAATCTAAGGCCACGTCACCAATCTGCGTCTCCTTTGTGTTTCAACGGCTCGGATTACAGTTGCAGAAACTTACTGGTACAACGAACGAACACGCTCGGAAGCTCCTATCCTCCCCACTTCCCCCCCTTCTCTCTCCCCGTCTCATCCAAAATTTTCCTGCGAAAGAAAACTTCAATTTTCTCGGGAAAGTTTCGTGAAAATGGAATCGGAGTTCGCTTTCGAAGAAGAGAATAAGCTTAGCGTGTTGAGTGAAGAAGTTACAGATACTGAAACTGAGAGCGAAACCAAAGATGGAGTAGAGGAAGAGGAAGATGGTGATAACGAAGAAGAGGAAGATGACGGTGACGAAGACGATGATGACGACGACGAAGAAGATGAAGATGACGATGATGAAGCTGAAGACGACGACGACGACGACGAGGTGCAGATTTTGCATTCTACTGGGGGACCGCCGGTTCAGTCAGCCGACGAAGAAGATGATGAAGAGGATGACGATGAAGGCGGCGAGGATGATGATGGCGACGGCGACGACGATGACGACGACGACGAGAATGACGATGACGAAGATGAAGATGCTGAAGAAGAGGTAATAATTCAATTTCTTAAAAATTGCCTTAACTATTTGTTATTCGTTGAGATTTAGTTAGTTGTGTTATTTTTTGTTTTTCTGGTTGAATAATTTGGATCTGCTTGTCTATGCATCGAATTTGCTTGCTAGTTATTCATATACATTTGAATTTTAAGTAACAGTCTCAGATCTGTAGATTCGTTGCTTGCGTTGTATGTTTTGATGATGATCTTTGAAGAATTTTGTTGGATTTTCGCATAATTTTGTTAATTTTTTATCGTTGTGAACTGAGCAAATCCTGTGTGTTGTCATCTCAAGGTGAATCGTCAAATTGCAGCTTTAGTTATTGTATTCAATCATTGGTATTGGTAGATTTTGATGTTAAAGTTAATTAATTGGAAAAAAAAGGGGTAAAGTCGAGTGGTCAATCTTAAAGATCCCAGATCTTCAACGCGTTTTATATGTACTTAATTATTGGGATTTTATGATCTGTTGAGAATTTTTTTAATTCTTGGTTTTTTTTTTAAAAAAAAACTATTTTATGATTTATTTTATTTTTAAAAAATAGCAGTTTCTGCAATTTCACTGTGACTCGTTGGGGCTGTTGTCAAATCATCAGTAAAATTGCTGTTGAGACACTTCAAAATTAAGTACGCCCGTAGCAGTTGGAAACATTCCTCTGGTGAAGATTGCGCCTCTGCTTTGAACGCCAAATTTTTTGGCCTGTTTCGTGAAACTTGTGTTTTCAAAATTAGATTATATATTTGGTACTTATGATCACACAATTGATGCTTATTTGCTTAATGTTATCATTGTTATGGTCTGAATTTTGGCGCCCCCTCCCCTCCTCCTTTTTTTTTTTTTTTTTTTTATTTTTTCTATTAATATATGCATATCTGTCTGTAGGAGGATCTAGGAACCGAGTACCTAGTCCGGCCAGTAGCTCGTCCTGAGGATGAGGAAGATGCAAGTGACTTCGAACCTGAGGAAAATGGTGGAGAGGAGGATGTCCATGAAGATGAAGACAACGACGAGGGTACCGGGAAGGTTGAGGCGCCAACAAAAAGGAAGAGATCGGATAGGGACGATGATTCCGATGATGGTGACGACGATGGTGGAGAGGATGATGAGAGACCATCCAAGCGATAGGGTAGGCCTCATCTTGGTTTGAGGACTGGCCGTTGACAGAATAGGTCACTCTCTCTCCTTCTATCTTAATCCATCTCTCCTCTCTGTAGAAAAGAAGGATAGGATGTTTTATGGATTGCGTGTTTGTGTTTTTCAATCCCGTATCATCATGTTTCAGTACTATTTAGGCTTACTATATGTTTTAGCATAGTTAATGTTGACGCTTGAGGAACACCACCCCCCCCCCCCCCCCCCCCCGCCCCACAAAAAAAAAAAAAAACAAACACTATTGAAAAACATCTGGTTTAGAAGTTGTGTAAGCTATGATATTTCGAAAAGTTAAAGAACTTACCTTTGCTAGGTTGGTAGGTGGGCTGGTTTGTTGTGCTTTCTAATTTAGATGGACCATGGTTGGTGGATATTTACATGATTCTGTGTCTGTTCAGCATTGGTCGTCTCATTACAATTTCTATTAAATTTTGGAATTGAATAACGTTGCGGTTCTGGCTTTTGGGATTTTTAGGCCGGATCCGGGTTTTGACCTATGTGATTTGGCCCGATCATCCAGCACTCATTTCGTATAATCGGACGGTGGTCATTTTATTGCCTGTGCAAAAATAACTCTTTATTGCAACATTTCCATTTTTCCAACTCAGAGCCGGAGGCACTACATCAAGTAAAATATTTCCCGTTTCGTTAAAACAAAAGGCTGAAAACGAAAACAACCTCCGTTTCGATAGGTCCTGTTGTCCTTTTCCGCCGTAAGTAGATATTGAATTGATGCATTGTTAATCACTGTTGGTGCCAATGGTGTGCGGACATTTTGATGTTAAAATTGTTTTCCCATTATTATCCTCACAATAATGGTGCCGCAATGCCCCCACAAAGCACGAAAACAAAGGCCATTTTCGTTACGTGAATGTGTTTTCCTTTCGTAGTGATATATCATAGATATTGTATTGTTGTTATAGATGCTAACTAGATTTTTGCTTTGTTACTCGCTCTGTCGCTCGAGACAGATTGCATTTTCTCGGCGGATAGACAAAACGAAGCATATCGTCAGATCATCCCGTGAAATACTCAACGCTTGTTTATCGCCTCGTGAGATGACAAACTGATGACCGAATGGGCCCCATTGGAGGCAAACATCGACAGAAAAGAATGAGCTGCCACGGAGGCCCACTGGCAGTTGCTCCCTACAGCTGGCAACCTCATCCATTTGAGCCCAGACATTACATTCAAATCCTCTTTTAAAAATCTCTAGTTACGTGTAGGCCCAAGGGGGGTGACTTCTTTTCATTGTGTTTGTCTAGCCAACTGCCACGTGTACACCCTTTGGTTCACAATGTATTCCACCACCAATGAGAAGTTCGTACTTGAAGATTTCAACAAAGTGAAAATGAGAAAAGTTTTTTTTTTGTTTTTTTAATTCAGGGTTTATTTATCTTTTTCCGTAAGTGTAAAATAAATCTTGCAAGTATTCGGCACACATTTTTAAGACATGCTTGATAAATCTCCAAACTATATGTGTGCGCGTGTGTGTATTTTGAAAGACTCCTAAAAACATTATAATTATATAAAATAATGTAAACGAATGTTGGTTGATTATTTTAGAAAATACTTTTAATAGTAAAGTTATTACATGAAGATCAAACTTTTATATCCCAAACAGAATGTGAATAAAAATTAAATTGAGATGATTACACTGCACCAATTCATACAACAAAATCTGACCTTGAAATTTCAGTCTTAACCCTTAAATTTGAAACCGAAATAAAGCCACATACCTGTTGAAGATGTAAATAACGCTCGGCAAAAACTATTCCCAGTATCATTTTAACTAAATTTGAATCCCTCAGAAGGAATACTAGGCTGGCCGGTTCCGAAATTGAATTCTGGGTTATTGCCATCTGAAATGTTTTGTTCATCGTCTTCTTCCTCCACCCAATACCTCTCTAGAAGCTTAACAGCCTTCTCATAGATCTCGTTGTTGTCATGGCTCTGCAGGTTCTCGATTTTGTCCAATCCATCACATTCATCTATAATTTCGGAATACACGTTGACTGCGGTACTGCCTGCTTCTTTGTCAGCTTCACCAATCTTTAGAATGTTTTCGAGGCCCTCCAGACACACAGTCACAATCCTTGGATCTGGGCAGACGAGGAGATCACAGAGTGGCTTAATACAGCCTTGGTTCACCAAAAATCTGCAGAAACCTCATCAATCAATCGTATGATATATCATATAGATGCAAGAACCTTACACTGTCTAAGCTAACAATTTTCTCTACTACCATGGGTAAATAGACGTCATCGACTTTACCATTCAAAAAATAGAAAAATGTCAAGAGAACCAAACGTAAAAGGGATGAGTGCAAGGATGCAAGCTACGTATAAGAGTTCTTAGATGTGAGTGACATTAATATGAAAGGGATGGTAGCAAGCAAAGACTCACTGAATCTGTTCTCGACTACCACCAGATGTGGCATTCGAAATAGCCCATGCAGCTTCCTTCTTGACTTCAAATTCAGCATGTTGAAGCAGGTATACAAGAGGAGCAATTATGTTTGCCTCAATAACAGCCTGCTACAGAAAAAGTTGGACTTAGTAATTAATTGTAATGAGGAATGTGCTACAGGTTCAAAATTTCAGAATGACACAAAAACAGAACTTTGATGAACTTTTCCATGGTTCAGAATTTACTATGGCTGACTATGTTTTTATGCTGGTCAGGCGTAACGAAGTCACAACATGCGTCTTAGTGAACCGTAATACAATAGGATCAAAATGCACTCAATGGTTGTTGGACAAAAAAATGTTTCAGCACATCACCTGTATTTGACTTCGACTCCCAGCAGTTATGTTTGAAATTGTCCAACAGGCTTCTTTCTTGATGCTTTTCTTGTAGTTTTGAGTAAGAAGTTGGTACAGACGAGGGAGCCCTTGGTTGTCAATTACACACTGAAAAAGATAATTGATGAGTCAACCTTTGTCATGACGGAAAAATGATGTAAAGTAACAACAATTTGATCTTTACATAAATATTCTATATTCTCAATAACTCCTGTACACTTAATACAGTATTTGGTGCATGGGAAGAGTTGAGGAAATATTGGAAAAAGAGAAAGAGGACACTTCGTAGAGAAGGTTGTTCAAACGGGCTAAACAATATTGAGATGAGGAAACAGATGCTATAATGTTCACCTGTAATTGAAGTACACAAGTGGCAATGGTTATAGACAGGAGTAGCAGGTTAAAGAGTGAAGGGGGCATAGGTGGAAGGGTCTGCTTTATATGCAAAAACTGTGTTCTCCCTGAAGTCCTCTTACCTCCCGTTTTGTTTTTGGTTCAATAACGTCATCCCAAAAATATAATGAATGAATTTTTTTTTTTAACAAGAATCATATTCTTCCATTCCATAATGCATACGAAACATTTGGAGCTTGGCTTGGCCCCAATTTTTTCTTTTTCTCTTGCATTAATTATTAACTTATTTTGCTAATCCATAAATCTCTCAACCTGTTTAGCAGGTTTGGAGCTGGGAACTACAGCCAGTGTTAATTGAAATTTGATTGCAATTCTAGTAATTTAAAATAAGTACCTGAGTCTGGGTATCATCACCAGTAACAATATTGCCCACAGTCCGAAGAGCAGGCACAAGGACGGTTGTTGATGAATGACTGAAGGAAAACAAATACATATTAGCAATAGAAACCTAATCCAAGATGTACAAACATAAAACGGCACTACCAAAACTGTGTGTTCCCAACCTACACAGAATCCATTTAATTTTAACAATTCAGCACCAAGAAGGCCCAGCTTCTCCATAAAAAGGAAAAAGACTTAATTCACTGATTCTCCCATTGAATTTCAAAGCTGTTATGACTTACAAAGAATAAGATGGAAGTTAAAAGAAAAATATGCCATCTTACAGGAGAAGCTCCACAAGTCTTGGACAGACTCCAGCCTCAATCACAGCCTGGATTTTATCATTTGTGCCATCGGAGAGGTAAGAGAGAGCCCAGCAAGCATCAGTTAGAACTTCTTCATCACTGGAGAAGATCAGGTGTTGCAGGGCTGCCAGTGCAGGTTTCACCTGAAAGAGGAGGAGAACAATTTTAAATATGGTAATATCATTGAGAGTGTTCTAGGCTACCAAAAAAAAGTATCATAAATTTATTTCACCTGATCAAATGGTGCTGGTGGCTTTCCACGGCAGAAATTTGATAAAGTCCAAGTAGCATTCCTTAGCATTGACAGTTTTGAGTGCTCGTTCAACTGAGCTAATAATGGCATTAGTGCACCATGACTAAGAACAAGATCCCTACAACTGGGCGAATCACCAGCAACATTACCCAATGCCCAAACAGCCTGCTTAGTCACTTGAGAGATGTCAAAGAAAGCTCATGCACACTCCCAGATCAATTAATTATGAACCAATGATCATACAACTAGACAGAACTGGTAACCACCTGTTCTCGCACATCGTCACTTGCAGAACCCAAGAGTTGCACAAACTTGGGTACAGCACCATGCTCAATAACAACCCGTGTGTGTTCCGATGTACCAGATGCAATATTGGTCAATGCCCATGCTGCCTCAAACTTACGAAAAAATAAAAATCAGATGCAACAGTGCCCAATGGTTCTAAATTGAGTCGCTAAAAGTCCCACAAAGCAAACCAAAATAGTATGGTATAACAAAATAAACAAGCTTCACTAAAGTCCATACTTGCAATTGAGGCAGATCATTCCTATCAAGGAACTCTACAAATCGAGGCACGACACCTGCTCTGATTACCTCCTCAATTGGAGGGCATCGCTCTGCATATTCATTTTCACTAACTTCAACAATAAAATAAATACACAATTGCACCAAAATATAAATAAAAGAGAAAAAAAGTGCAAACCTATCGATAATAGCTTTCTGAATTGAGTAGTTGCTTCCAATTGCAAGCCACGATTATCAGAAAGTAGTCCTTGTACCATTGAAGGTATGCTTTCCAACTGTAGTGATCATGCAAATTAGAACTATACAGAATAAATTAATACAGCTAATTCTAGTCTACGAACACACCCCAAATAAGACCAAAAATCAACTCGTACGATCAAAATTTGTAATGCATCAATAGGATCACATTTCAATTAAATCGTATTTTTTGTTTTCCAACTGAGAGAACCATTCATTCAAACAATTAAAGTGTTTTTTCTCTTCGTTTAAGCTAAATCACAAGCACTAGCCAGTTCAATTAAGTACTGAATGTCAACGTGAATTTCACTGAACAAAAACACACAAGAAAAAAAAAGATAAAAAAAACAGAAAAGAAAAATCAAAGTCTCAACCTTTTTCTCAATCGAAGCATTGGCTTCAGTTACAGGCTGAGACTGAAGTATAAGCCCTTCTCTGCGTTTCTTCAAAAGACTATCTTCTCTTTTATTCTTCCGAATTTCGACCAAATTGTCCTCTCTTCTTCGTCGAGCTTCATCTGCATCAACCCCAGTCTTGTACGATTTCTTTCGCACTTCAGTTCTAGAACCGGGTCTCAGCGACATTGCTGCTTTACTTTTGTGTGAAACTCTGTACTTTTGCTTTGTGCTTTATATGTTCGATGAAATGCCGAAAGAGAGACAGATGGAGAAAAGGGCAATAATTGTGTGATGAATTATAAGATGCACATGATGCAAATACGCACCCTATGGCCGTCCATAACCCAATTGCTGATTTTTCTTATTATCTTTACGCCAATTTGGTATGCTAAAAAGGTGTACTCAATAAGGTATGTAAGGGAGTGTTGTGAAAATTGTTTTGATTATGTTGGGGAATCGGTTTCTGACGGAGTGTCGCATGTTTGTACAGTCAAAAGTACCAAAACAGCCTAGGTAGTATTTGTTTTTTTTTTTTAATCTTAAATTGAATTATTTTAAATTTTTAATAGAATTAAATATCTGAATTTAAATGATAAATTTACTTATTTTTTAAATTATTAACAATAAATATTAAGTTGATTTTTTAACTTAAAAGAATCTAAAAACTATTATTTTTATATTTATGTCCTTATAAATTATATATGTTAAATAAATAATAAACATTTTAAAGAGTATAAATAAGATAATATATTATCGTAGTATAAATCATATTTAATTGAATACAACTCTTTAATATTCTATATTATATATGTTAATCAATTTTATTATAGTTTATAATGTTTTTATATGAAACATATTCATAAAAAACTATGAAGATGAATAATGTTAATTTGACAAAAATAAACAAATAAAAATAATAATAGTCTATCACTATATATTATCGCAAGTTATATTGAGATGGGTAATAATGTTAATTATTAAATTTTTATTTAGGTAAGGATGAAAATCAATTAATTAAATATGGATAGTTTGGATAATATCTTTTAATGATATTCGATTAAGCAAAAAGTTAAAAAATTTAGCTTAATAACTTAATGGACGAAAATTTTTATTAAGTTGAAAAATAAACAGATTTAATAATTTAACTGATTAAAAAATTAAGCTATTAAGTCAAAACACAATGGCCCTAGTCAAACACAAATGGCCCCTTAGTTGTTTTTTTTTTTTTTTGGTCTTTTCCTTTTATTTATTTGTTTTTGAACAAATCCTTCTATAAAATAAAAATAAATTGTGTTGTTGAGTGTCTCTACCATCTAATGATTATTTATGAGCAAATAGGGCTTGTTTTGTGTTTACATATATATGAATTTTGCTATATAGAAATTATCTTACTAAGAATTTTGATATATTTCAAACCCTAATGTATTGTACATGAGTGAAATGAATAACTAAAATAAGGTCGAATATTTTTTTATAAATAAAGTGTAACGTAACTTGAAATTATCACATATGTTAGTGAATACCTAAAATAAAATCACATGTTTTTTCCTAACAAGAAGGCACAACGCAACATAACTTCACCTTGTATGTTAGTGAATAACCAAAATAGGATTGTATGTTTTTCTTATAAATAGAGAAGGGGGCTCTCATCATGTTCTTGTTGGTATGGTGCCTACATGTTTACCATGTCACCAAGCATGAGTTCGAGGAGAGCTAGTATCATCAAACTAGAAGCAATGAACAGGATGTATATATTCTTGCCATCAAATTAGGTATTATAAATAGAGAAGGTACAACGCAACTTGAGTTCATCGTGTATGTTAATGAATAACCAAAATAGATTTTTTTTTTTTAAATTATAAATGGAATGCATGCAACGCAACTTGAGCTAAAGATGACATGTCAATGCTTAATTTTGGGTTCAGTCTTATGCAAGATATTGCATTAAATAACTTAGTAATTACATTTACATTTGACAAACATACACATGATATGCCTTTACGGACAATTGATCAAGTAACTTTAAGCAATTTTATTTTGTTGGCCACTCAAGTTCAATCTTCCGGAAGGCAGGGTAGAGGACAAAAAATTAGCTTGAGCTTTGCCTTTTCCCCTACCTTTAAAAAAAAAGATACCAATAGTATACTATTACTAACTAATTTATACTACCTCAAATATATCATAAATTTTCACATCTCAAAAGTGTAATTATTATTAATTTTTTTAAAATTATCATTTTAAATTAAAAAGATCAAGTTAAGGAACTCACACTTTAAACCCAGCAAAATTCTTTGTAATATTTTGCCGTACAAATATGAGTAGGGCTTTTGACACCTCTTATATTGCCTATAAAATCTCTCTTTAATTACCTAAATATCTGAAGATAAATTAATTACCTCTTTGTTTAAATGAAAATTCAATTAAACACTTAAATAAATTATTTTTTCAACAAAATTTTCCACCCCATTTCATAATTTATATTTATATTTTATATTTTAACTAAAAATAATTTTTTGAGAAACTTTTAAAAATTAAGAATTATGGAGATAGAAATTATGTAACAAAAATAAAATAATTTAAGATTTTAGAGTTTGTATATAGTTATAAATAAAAACTTAAAACAAATACTCTTTTCTGGGTAAAATTTAATGGCAAAATGATTGATTTAAACTCATTAGTATTTTCTAAATTAAGCTATGGTAATTTATGAGATGGAATTTAAATGGGGTGTTGTAAGGATTTTTAAGGGGTGTTATACGCTTTATTTTTATCGGCCTTATGGCCCAATACTAAAGACGTAATGGGACTTACAAAGGCCCAAAGAGAAAGCTATAAAATTCAAGGCCCGCCTGATTGCAAGATCCTGTTCCTACTTGGAGCCATAATGGCGATCGCATCGGTAGTCATTAATCATCAGCGAAATCATGTCGGTGATGTCAACGCGCTCTTCAAAAATTGCCGACAGCTCACCGATTAAGATTTACTGAAGCGTGGCACTTTCCAATAAGTCCATGACACAACACAATTTAGTGCCCATGGAGTTTTCCTGAGCCACCCACAAGCTAATCCCGCTCTCACTTCCATCGTAATTTCGCTTTTCTTTTATTTAATAAATATATTTATTTTAAAAAATTGAGCAAATTAATTTTTTAATCACTTCAAGCATTTTAATTTGTAGTGGCTAAATAAATAAATTAACATAAAAGTTACTTCGTCAAATATAAGACTACCGTTCTTTTGTTTAATCTTAAATTAATTATTTATAAATAATATATCAAAATATTTTATTGTATTATGTAGACAAACGATAAATGAATAATCAACAAATGATATTTATATTAAGAGATCAATTTTTGAGTGATTGATACGTAGATTATTTGTTTAGAGTAATAAATTATAAGTAATTGACTATAGAATATCAATTTTTTTGTTATTAAGCAAAATAAAAATTGCAATTAAGCTACTATTGTAAATTATTTTCGGATTGCTATAAATTCCTATAATAAAAATGTTAAGATTGCTTTTATTGAATTTAATAATTTTTTTTTTATCTTCCTGCTTCCAGTCAGGTATGGGTCTAGTTGCATTCTTAATTACTCAATGGTCTAAGACGAAAGAAAAGGAGGGAAATGTTCATTGAAGCCAAGAGGTTGACACGTCAACATCCTCTTCTGCCGCTGTACTCGAGATTAATTTTCAAACAAGAAACCAATCCCGATTCCATGTAACACATCATCTTCATGGTCGTCCACAATCACATCCTACATCCTCCATCCGACGGCCAGAAACGATCGGGACCCACAGGATGATTTTATAATTTATTGAAAAGTAGAGATTTCATAAATAGAAAACAGAGCACCGATCTGCCAACTAACCGCTCAAAGCAAAAAGCCTCTCATTCTGCATCACTCTTCTCTGCTTCTGATAAGATTTTTGGACAAATCTCGGCCGTTGATTTGACATTCGAGTTACCGGATTTGTATCAGATCTGATCGAAATTCTAAGCATAAGCTGAAATTGAAATGTGCGTTTGTTTAGTTTAGTGTTAGTTCTGTGTCATGTTCAATTGAATTTTGCCGAAAATGACGATCTCTAGTCCTATCACTCCCGGTCAGGTACGCGCCAATGCGTTGTCGTTTTGAGCTTCTTTTGCTTGCTTGCAGATCTTGTGCTCACTCATGCTTATGTTTCAATGTTTAACGAATTGCCACAGGTTTCGTTTTTCCTTGGATTAGTCCCAGTGCTCATTGCTTGGCTTTATGCTGAGTATTTGGAGTACAAGAAAAGCTCATTGCCTACTAAAGTGTAAGTTAAATAAATCATTTATGTATGTATGAGCTGATAAGTTATTATGTTTGTATGTGTGTATCCATGTACTAAGCATGTTTATATATGTATATTTCATGGATTTCAATGTATTCGTGCTCGTACGAGTTCATATATAATACTTTGGTATATGTTTTTGTGTGTGTTACAATTGATAATGTGTTAGGATTGGTGCTATTGTAATGTATCAGCATGAACTTGATGTTTGATTCACTAGAACTTATATTGTTTTGATTATTTATTATTGTTTTTTCGAGCTTTGGTGAACTTTTTGAGTTTGATTAATTCCATGCACCCATCTAGCACATTATGTAATAAAACATGATGATCATCAAGTTAAGTGGAATATAGTTTGCATTTAGTTGAATTAGCTAAACTACCTTATTATTATTATGTTTATCTTTTTGTTTACTAAAGTTGCTAGTTCCGCTTGTAGGCACTCTGATGTTAATTTGGTTGAAGTGGGATCGGGAGAAGGAACGGTGAGAGAAGATGACAGAGCAGTTTTATTGGAAGGTGGTGGTCTTCAGTCTGCTTCTCCGAAAGCTCGGAGTTCATCTGCATTTTCTCCTATTTTCAGGTTTTTGAAAAACAGCCATTGACCCCTTGGCTTTTCTTCCCCTCATTGGTGGTTGAGTATTAGTTTACGCTGCTTGATTTTACTTGTTAGTTGTTTCTGTGGCTTGTGTTTAGATTCCTTATGATGGATGAGTCGTTCTTGATTGATAATCGATTGACCCTTAGAGCTATGTAAGTAACTTATATTACATAGTTCAATTTTGTAAGTGTTTAACTTCCCTGATTTGCATCGGTAAATCAGAATGTAATTTTCTTCTTTTTCCCTCTCTCCTTAACAGATCTGAATTTGGTGCCCTTCTGGCATACTTTTACATATGTGACCGAACAGATGTCTTTGGTTCGTCAACAAAGGTAAAGTTGATGATTTTTTTTTTTCCTCCGACTTCTTTATGCATTCCAGACAATCCTTAATGTGAGAGTTTTTTTGTTGGCTAATGAGAACTTTAAAGTCTTTAATCATACGAGAAATATTGAGTTGTAAATAATGATTAATTGAAGTCAACTTTCAACAAATATACAGAATATGATACTATCTGGTCTTGATTTCACTTCACTAATTCTCTTAACATGTGTTTATATTTGTCTATATGATGCTTTTAATCCTTCAAAATTATTGTGAACAAGTTACTGACAAGGAACATTGTTTTCCCTGTGAAATCTAGTCATTTTGGTAATCGACGTTTCTAATTTAATCAAATTGCAGTAAAAATGGAATAGGGTCATTTCTAGATAATTATGTGCCATCCAAGATTTAGTATTAGTTGATTCATTACAGTTTTAAAGGTTACTGATTGGGTTATTCTCTTAATCATCGTCTGTCTGTATCTGTACAGGATTACAATCGGGATCTTTTCTGGTTTCTCTACTTCCTTCTCATCATTGTTTCTGCTATAACTTCATTTAAGATACATCATGATAAGTCACCATTCTCTGGGAAATCCATACTTTATTTGAATAGGCATCAAACTGAGGAGTGGAAAGGTTGGATGCAGGTTTGTTTATTTTTCTCTCTTCTTTTGTCAAGATGTGCTTGTTTTTATATATGGGATGAAAGACTTGATAAAGTTCCTCCAGATGCTTCTCTAGCACACAACTCTGGGCATATGCTGGTTACAGTTCTTATATGTCTGTTGCAATACCATTATCAGCGTTCTTACTCTTTCTTCTTGACTTACAGGTATTGTTTTTGATGTACCATTACTTTGCTGCGACAGAAATTTATAATGCAATCAGAATTTTCATTGCTGCATATGTTTGGATGACTGGGTTTGGTAACTTCTCATATTACTACATTCGCAAAGATTACAGTCTTGCTAGGTTTGCACAGGTATCTAGCTACCTGAACAATGAAGGTTGCTTCTTTGAGTTCCACCTATCATTAATCTTCTTCTAACTGTTACTGTTTCTTGTGCAGATGATGTGGCGGCTTAATTTTTTGGTCTTATTTTGCTGCATTGTCCTTAATAACAGTTACATGCTGTACTACATTTGTCCCATGCACACTTTGTTCACTCTCATGGTCTATGGGTCACTTGGTATTCTAAACAAGTATAACGAGATTGGAGCAGTCATAGCAGTAAAATTGATTGCCTGCTTCTTGCTGGTTTTTCTAATATGGGAAGTTCCCGGGGTGTTTGAACTGATTTGGCGCCCGTTTACTTTCCTCGTTGGTCAGTAGCTTTCGAAAAGCTTTATTTTCTTGTAAAAATTTTGGACCTCACATTGACCTAAATATAGTGTTGCAGCCTATACTGATCCGGCGAAACCGACATTGCCTGTCTTGCATGAGTGGCATTTCCGCTCAGGTCTTGATCGTTACATATGGATAGTGGGGATGATATATGCCTATTACCATCCTACTGTAAGTATTCAATACTTGTGTTCCACTGAAAAAGAAAAGTTGAAAAAATTAATGTGATGTAAACTTTAGTTCTTGAAATGGTGACTTTCAATGTGAAAAGATCTCTCTGGACTTTTTTTTTCTTTGCATCAAGGATTATATGATAGTTAATTGTTATTATAGGTTGAAAAATGGATGGAGAAACTAGAGGAAACAGAAGTGAAACTCCGAATATTAATAAAATCAGCTATCGGACTGCTGGCCCTAACGGTATTGTATTTCATTTTTCCTTTTTTCCACGTAAAAACTTATTTCTTAATGGACGGAAATTTTATGCAAATAGTTCTCATGGAATTTGTAGGTTGGATTTTTGTGGTTTGAGTACATATACAAATTGGACAAAATTACTTACAACAAATACCATCCTTATACATCATGGATTCCAATTACGTAAGTGTCACTTTTCTTAGTTCTGTTAAGAGTACATTCATATTTTCAACAACTAATGTTATTTACTTACGTTCTCACAAATATTTTTTATCAGTGTCTACATTTGCTTGAGAAACATCTCTCAGAATTTCCGCAGCTACAGTTTGACACTTTTTGCGTGAGTAACCTATAAGTTCTATAATCTGTCCTTTTTTTTTTCCCTTTTACAGAAGCCACATATTTGTCACACCACAGGGAACAATCTACATATTTCCGTGCATTTTGTCTTATTTCTTGTTATCTTTGAAAGATTTTTTTCCCCCCTTACTTATCAGTCATTTGTTTACTAGATGGCTTGGGAAGATAACATTGGAGACCTACATCTCGCAATTC
Source organism: Murraya paniculata (assembly GCA_030449075.1). NCBI lineage: Eukaryota > Viridiplantae > Streptophyta > Magnoliopsida > Sapindales > Rutaceae > Murraya > Murraya paniculata. The sequence continues at coordinate 560,181 of JAEVFN010000053.1, read as the reverse complement.
CATATTTGGTTAAGGTATGCTGAAGCTGACTTCTAATTGCTTGCTAATGCCTTTATATTCTTAGAATGATACTTGATTGGGAGTTGTTTCTTCCATTTGCAAATTTTCACTTTATGCAATGATTTTAACTAGATGATATTTCACTTCTAGAAATCTTCATTTCTTGAATATAATTTCCTTTGAACTTGCAGATCCTCGGTTCCAGATGCGCAACCAAAATTGTTGCTTTCACTGATCCCTGACTACCCATTGTTGAATTTTATGCTCACTACTGCTATTTACATTGCTGTAAGTAAAAAAATGGTTTAGTTTAAAAGCTTGAGAATATCTCGTATCACTCATGCATTGATTTTTTTTGCTTGCTTGCAGGTCTCTTACAGATTATTTGAGCTAACAAATACATTAAAAATAGCATTTGTGCCCAGCAAAGATGACAGACGCCTGCTTCATAACTTGATTACGGCAGCTATCATCTTTGGAGTTCTATACTCTCTGTCTTTTATTTTCTTGAGAGTCCCTCAAATGGTAGGATTTATTACTTTTAATTCATTTACGGGTTCCATTTTTTTCTTCCTATTCCTTTTTGAAGATTTTGACTTGGTAAGATAAGTGTGATATGGTTTATTTGACTCTTTTCCTGACTCATAATTTGCAGGTGATATAATATAGAATGTAGAAATATAAGGCCACAAGCTTCTGCGTCAGCTTTCTCCCGCTGATGTAGAAACTATTTTCTGCGGAAAGAGTTTTCACGTGCACACGCAACAAACTGTAAAATGGATTCGTAGATGATTTCACTAGGTTCATGATGTGAAATTGTGTCATGTTTGCCGAGGTCGTTATTCCAGACATCTATTGTATAGGAAAGCAGTATGTTACCTCCAAATCCAATAGAGGGGTCGATTTTGTAACACATTTACCACAACAGCAGTGAAATGTGATATAGCATTGCCATTATGGTGCAGTCAGCAGTGTCTAAAATAAGTTTGCAGTTCGTTTATGCCTGCTTTAGGTAGTTTTTTCACTTGAGATTATCAGTATAAGCTGCTTGGCGTGGAATTTATGGGATCTAAATTGAATCATCCAACCATTTTCATTTTCAGTTTGCGGGAATGCTACAGGAACATCTTATGAAAGCAATGATAGTCACCGGCTGGTGTCATATAGTTTAGGATGCAGATTGAGTACTCCAATTATGTAATCTCCGCAATACTTGAACGTTAAGACTGACCTTTTTTTTTTTTTCCAATTGGACAAGTTAATACCGATTCTTGATGTTGCAGAGTTGGATTCCGCAGCTCATCGCATGTATGGAGCAGGCTTCCTTGCAGTGAAAACTGATTGATGACCCCAAATTAAAACGAATAGGGAGAAAATATAGGGGACGAGAGAGAATGCCCAACACAAGTAACAAATTCACTCACAGGGCAGAGAAAATGAGAGCTCCAAGAAGGAAATTCCATCGCTATTTTTTTTCCTTAATCAGACAACTAAACAGCCCTGATACAAATTTTCATCAGTTTTTAAGCTACAGAAAATACAACCAAACTGTCTCTAGCCAGAGGAAAGAGAAAATTTTTCCTTAATCAGAAAACTAAACAGCCCCAATACAAATTTTCATCAGTTTTTAAGCTACAGAAAATACAACCAAACTGTCTCTAGCCAAAGAAAAGAGAAAATTGAAGATGAATTGGAAATACGGATGGCACTATTTCGAAACTACCAAGGCAATATGCATGTATTAGAATGAGCAGCTACAGAAGCAGCTCAGCTTCCCTTCCATCCTCAGAATATATGCACAATGTCGTAAGCAAATCTGTATTTAAGTTAAAGAAAGTAGCCGCTGAAACATTGAAACAAACCATATGATAAAAATGTATACTAGTTTGATTAGTTTAGTGTCAACTCCAGTTAAAGAAAGTAGCTGCTAATATCAATATGGTACTTATTAAGTATCTCAATTTTTTTGAAGGATACGTCCAGAACAGCACGAACGACTGCAAAAATATATAAATTACGAAGTTAGTTGGCTAAAAATAACTAAAGGAGCAGAACCAAGAGAAGAATATTATCGACACAGTTAAACGCAAGTTTTGTAGTCTATTATTGCACATATGATGAAAAAGTGTTCAACACCAATCCTTGTTTCAATGAATATAATTTAATGAATATAAAAGAAATTTAAACATTTTTGCTGAGACCCTGTAAGTCTATCTAAGCTACCTTAATAGATGCTAACAGAGAGAATCAACAAAATAGAAGCATAAAACAGTAGCTTCAAGAAGTAAAATATTCACCATAAATACAAACAGATACAACAGCGTGAAGCCCGTGCAAATGAGTAATATATTCTCTCAAGAAAATGAAAAATGAAAAAAGAAAAACAATAGAAGGTAGAGAAGCGTACCATAAGGCCACCCAGAAAGCCATCAAGTAGAATACGGTTCCATGAGTCAAAGTATGAATGTACTGAAAACTTTGCCTTGGCCATGAGGCCAATTGAAGTAATTGCCATGATGAGAAAATAAAATATGAACCCCGTTAAGCCAGTGAATCCCAAAATTCCAGCAATGACCCCTCCGATGATAGACAAAAATGTACGGCTGCAATAAGATAAAGCTTAGGTTTCCAGTATTGACAAGGAACTATAAATTACCCTATGACTTAAGGTAATTAATATAGTTTAATAAGTTCGAATGGGTGTTTTACTTGTAATTAAATATGTAATGGCCATTGGTCCTGATATCGTAATAGTTCATAATACGTTCAACGATCCTTAACTCTTTAATTACCGAGATCTTCTCACACAGTCGTTCTCTTCGGAGTTCAAAAATGAGCAGTTCCCCTTCCATGAAGTTAAAAATATAACCTGTTATACAATCCATTTATTCTACATGAACCTCAAATGTTCGCTTGTTCTACATTCTCTAAAAGTATTGGATACTACTTACTCAGAATAGGCTGCACAATATGCATTAAGCTTCAAATTTATCCAGAATGAATCTCAGACTGGGCTGCATAATATGCCCTATAAATCTTTATCGAACTAGAAGTAACAGCTAAAAATTACCTATAACCATCATCCCATTCCAACGTTAAGAATTCTCAAGTAAGTTGAAGCCGACTTTAAAGACCTCTCATCTCCCTATCCTCTCCGACTCTCTCTCACAGGACATACACAGATCTCACATTCCTCATTGCTATAACAGAAAACATGATCACTCAATTTCCCAGCAGGGACACAAAACAAAACAAACCTGTAGTAGATAACTTTCATGTTGCTCTGCAAATTCTCAGCATTGAATATTTGCAAATCATTCGGGAGGTCCCTTGACTTCTTACCAGCACTTGAATCACTGTGAGGAGCCATATCTTCCACCTGGATGATAATGCAACTATAATTATCGAACCACATATGAAATAAATCATTAAATCATTACCTAGATACCCTTTTTTAACTAGTAACAACAATGGATAAACTAATCTTGCCCTGTGAAATTCAAATTTTCAATTGAAAACCGAAACCTTAAATAAATTTGGATTTAAAGATGAATTTTAAAACGGATCTGATAATTAAGATTCATAACACAAAAATTCGGGAAAAAAAACGAAACTGCTCAAACAAAAACAGATAAAAAGATCACAAGTCGTAATAAAAGGACAAAATTTACCCACGAAATCGGAGAACGGGAGATACTTTCTATACGTTGCTACTGAGAATTAATGAGACTCGTGTCCTTGTTCTCATTGTTCGCTGTGTTTCGATTTAGACGTCGTTGATTCGTGCTCAATCAGAAAAGGCTATACACAACGATCCCTGTTGTTTTAGAAAATAATAAATTAGTCAATCTCATCTTCACTTATCTTAAACTAGTCCTACTGAACGACGTCGTAGGCTCTTCATTTTATTGAAAAGACAATTACGCCCTTCCCTCAACTCTTTTCCCTTCCACTGGTCTGGTTCTTCGAAGTTTTGGCACTACTGACTCCAAAAATCAAAACTGATTCATAAGGTACGTGAATTCTTTTTCCAGAAATATTTATGCTTTTTAAGTTTTGCCTGTTGCCAAGGTTTTAGATTGTGAATTATTGAATTTTTTGAGCTTTTTGTTATATGAATAAATAAATAAACAATGTACTTAAGCAAAGGATGTTCGTTGATGTTAAAAACTCAAAAACCATCGATTCCTTTTGTACTAAACACAAACCCAATTCCAAATTCGATTACTAATGACGAAAATAAACATACCCATGTTGATGAATTTCAAGTTAGTAAAAGATTAAGACAAGAGCCCAACATAGCTTCAGCTTTAAACTACTTCAAGTCAATAGCCAACTCAAATACATTCAAACACACAGCACAAACATACCAAGTTATGATTGAAAAACTTGGTGAACAATGTGAAATTGATGGAGTTCAGTATCTTTTGCAACAAATGAAGGTAGAGGGAATTAGCTGTAGTGAGGGTGTTTTCATTAGTGTTATAAATTCTTATCAGCGAGTGGGATTGGCAGAGCAGGCACTGAAAATGTTTTATAGGATTAGGGAATTTGGTTTGAAGCCAACAGTAAAGATTTATAATCATGTTTTGGATGCCTTGTTGGGAGAAAATAGGTTTTCAATGATTAATCCGATATATAGTAATATGAAGAGAGATGGAATGGAGCCAAATGTCTTTACTTATAATATTCTTTTGAAGGCATTGTGTAAGAATAATAGGGTTGATGGGGCTTATAAATTGCTTGTGGAAATGGGCAATAAAGGTTGTGCTCCTGATGCGGTGAGCTATACTACAATAGTATCTTCGATGTGTAAGCTTGGACAGGTGGAGGAAGCGAGGGAGCTTGCAATGAGATTTGAACCGGTTGTGTCTGTTTATAATGCTTTGATTAATGGGTTGTGCAAAGAACGCAGAATTGAGGAGGCATTTCTGTTGTTATGTGAAATGATGGATAGGGAAATTGACCCTAATGTAATTACTTATTCTACGATTATCAATTCTCTGTGTGATGTTGGGAATGTGGAGTTGTCTCTTGGTATTTTGGGTCAGATGTTTGTGAGAGGATGTAATCCTAACATCCACAGCTTTACTTCCTTGCTGAAGGGCTATTTAGTGGGAGGAAGAACACACGAAGCCCGTGATTTGTGGAACAGGATGATTAGAGAGGGATTCTTGCCAAATGTTGTTGCTTATAGTACGTTAATACATGGTCTATGCTCAAATGGGAATATGGATGAGGCTGTATCTGTATCCTATCAAATGGAGGAAAATAGCTGTCCTCCAAATGCGACTACATATAGTGCTCTTATTGATGGATTCGCAAAAGCTGGTAATTTTCTTGGTGCATCAGAGATATGGAACAGGATGATAAGCAATGGTTGCATTCCAAATGTTGTGGCGTATACCTGCATGGTGAAGGTCCTTTGTCAAAATAATATGTTTCACCAAGCTCACTCTCTTATAGAAAAAATGGCTTTCGAAAATTGTCCTCCTAATACAGTTACATTTAATACATTTATCAAAGGTCTATGTGGCTGTGGAAGAGTAGACTGGGCAATGAAATTGCTTAATCAAATGAAGCAGTATGAATGTTTGCCTAATATTACTACTTATAATGAGCTGCTGGATGGTCTTCTTAGAGTAAACAGAGTAAAAGAAGCTTTTGAGCTTGTGACAGAGATAGAAAAAAGCAGGATTCACCTAAATATAGTGACTTATAATACCATTTTGCATGGAGTTTGTCGTGCTGGTATGGTAGTGGAAGCTTTCCAGTTACTGGGGAAAATGCTGATAGGGGGGATGAAGCTGGATGCTGTTACATTCAACATAATAATCTATGCCTATTGCAAGCAGGGGAAAGTTAATAATGCCATTCAACTTTTGGACAGAACTAGAGGAGGAGGAGAGTGGAATCCAGACGTAATATCATACACTAGTCTCTTATGGGGCATCTGTAATTCGGTTGGCATGCAAGAAGCCATTATTTATCTTCAAAAGATGTTAAATGAAGGGATCTGCCCCAACTTTGCCACATGGAATGTGCTTGTCCGGAGTTTATTTAGCAACTTAGGTCATTTGGGGCCAGTTTATATTCTGGATGATATCATGGCTAACAAGTAACTCTTAGAGTTTGAGTGTTTCTACAGAAGCCCAACAGTTAGATTGAATTTTCCAACATCTTTAAAATGCACAAATATTTTATATGCTGAATGGAGTTTCTACGAGGCAACTGCATGCAGCATCAATTGTCAGGTACATGGGAAATAAGTAAACCTGGATTTTTTTTATTTTTAACATTCGTGCACAACAATCCTCTACTGTCCTCAAATTTCTTTCCTTCACTTTTCTACTTGAAAGAGAACAAGCGGTGAATGGAGGAGGCGTCAAAGTTCTGTGTGCATACACTTGCAAATTCAGAAACACCAAATCCTCTACATGGATCAGTTGTGCTGGATAATCAAGCCAAACTGTTAACCGCCCTGATCCTTGGTTACTTGATCCAAATTATGTGATTGGAGAAAATTCTAATATTCACAAATCTTGTAAGATTCTTGGTCAATTTGTAGCATTTTCTTGCTAACAGATTCATCTCCATTTCTTTGATCTGACAATAGACACCGTCTATATTGTGACCAGCAACCACAGTTTCAGTGAAGACTCTTTAGTAGGTAGCTGTATGAATCAATCCAACAAGTTTCGTATAGAAGACAGAATATGGAATGCCTTTAGGGGGAGGAATTATATCATTGTTGCTCAATTGTTTTTTTTTCCTCTCTCTCTCTTTTATGTCTTGTATGTAGATTGTTAAAGGTTTTTAAAATATGAAATATTTTAATTTTGTTAATAGTGTACCCGCATAAAAATTACATACATTTTCACCATGTGTATAGTATTTCATATTACATAAGCTTTTTTGTTTTGCTTTGCTTTCCTTGTTTCTCGTCTTCTTCTTTTCTTTGAATGCATTGAAGAGCACAAGTTTAACGTAAAAAATAACATAATCTGATTATGTTGCTTGTAAACAAACCTTGGTCTGTAATCAATCGGGTTTTAAAGCCTTTGTACAAAATCAAGAAGCATTAATTAGCCTTTTCTTCGTCTTGTTGTTCTTATGAATTGGCATTTGATGTTAAGATTCCAGAATTACAATACCATTTACACCGGTTTAATATTTTCTTGAAAGATCTTGGGGATGAAAGCTTGGCATAACAATTGCATACATTCAATAAGGCACAAAATTACTCTCTTTTATTTTCATTTGATTGGCACAAGAAACACCTTACCTCATGAAGTTAGAGGAGCGAAGAAAAGAAATAAAACTCCCTGATTATTCATCTGGGCAAAGGGAAATACAGTCCAAACAAACAAATATAAAATGATAGAGGCAGTTTCAATCCCAGGCTTTATATTAAACTGTGTAGATGAGATCCTGCAATACGACCATTAGCTCCATTTGGAAAAAATCCTCCGGGGATACCTTCATGGCCACCTCCATAAACAATCCTTAGAATTTCTTCGGGAGTTCTATCAAATGCAATTGAGTATTCATTTCCAGCAAGCACATTGCCTCTGATCTTCCTTTCAGTTCCATGGAATTTTGGAACGAGAAGGCCTTCATCTTTTAGCCCTGAACGTCCAAGATTATTTCTCATCTGTGAAATTTTGTTTGTGAATGCTGCAACTGGTATGCCATATGGATGCACTTTCTCATTTGCTTTTTCATATAGCAACGTTCTGATTATTGCATCTTGCCCGGATTTCACACCCAAAAGACCTGCAACAAGCTGATAATACAGCCATGCAATGCAAACATTAGCCAATTTAAAGCAATGCGGGTGCTAGTGGTGGTTTCAACAATTAAAACATCAAGTTTATAATGTAAATTGAAGTATATTTGTTCAGTTTATGTATATTTAGGCATACCCTTTTGGAAACAGAGCCTTGGAGGTTTGTATTTGAACCAACATAACCAGTGAGTGCAATATAAGGAATAAGATATGATGCAATGAGGAAATTGGTGTTGCTGACATAAGGGTCAAAAGGAGGATTCAAAGGCTCCCCAAATGCTTTATCAATCACTTTCGCAAATGATCTTGCACTCAAATCCAACAATGGCCTTGGAAATCCCCTTACTGCATTCTTTATAGCCCTGCATATGTATCAAGAAAATGAGGTTTTATTCAACTATTGATACAAATGACCAAATAAATCACAAGATATCTGAACATAAAAAAAGTTGAAGCAAAAATTTGAAACCTCAGGTGGCCAACTTGTTGCCAACCAAATTGCAAGGCAATATCGTGAGTGAAAGGATCAAGATTGGCCTTTCTGGCACCAATGGGAGCTGGACCTCCCATTGTTAAATTTGGTGCAATTCTGTCCAAGCCGTGACCCATTGAACCAAACAAAAAGAACTCAGCTCCCAAATACTCTAAATTCAATGGAAACTCTAGAAGATCAACATCACACCGTGGAACCGATGATGTGTCACGATCAATGACACTCTCAATGAGAAGCTCAGTAGAGTATGAGCCTGAAACTGGAAGCAGTAGCAGGATCAACGAAGCAAAAACAGAAGCGAAAATAGCCATTGTTTTTTCCCTTCTTTAAACTTTCTTTTGCAAGTGATGTGTTCTATCTTCTTCACAAACAAAAGTGGTATTTATATAGATGTTTTAAAGCAGAGTCTTGAATTTATGAAAGGAGAGTGAAGCAAGGATAGGGAGATGCCTCGTGGGTTCAAATATGATCTCAACAGTGCTGACTAAATCAAGTGGAGAAATTGCCGGGCAGGTTTGTATCTGTTAATGGAAGTTGACTTTGCTTGATGGCCGATTTTTTTTTTTTTTTTTTTTTTAAAGAGGGAGTCAACAGAAATTTTCATTTATCATATAAGATAATAATATAAAGATGTCGATTGCAAAGAATTCGACTTCTGTTAGTGTAAATAAATGAGGCAAACCGGTGAAAGCTTCTTGACAAAAGAAGTAAATACTATATTTGTTTATATTTTTGTTTCATGAAATATATTTCATGGGTGTATAACAAGAATGCTAAAGTGACATTATTTTAGCATTGATTTTTACTTGAATACATATTCAAAGGCCAAGAGATTTTATAAATTCAACCAAATCTGTGAGTGGTTCGAACTAAACATCTTATATTATTAACTCGAGGAGAGTCCACTTCAGAATTCACATACCATTCCACTTTCCACTTGCGGTGTTGTGCACATACATATACGTTCTTTTAAGAAATTAATTAATTCGAATATTCAAAATTCTCGTGAGACTCCTTGTTCCAGATTTTTGTTGGTAGATCATCCCACCGATTCTAACATGAGCTATTCTAACGTGTATTAATTTGACAAGCTTCACACAAAAGCTGAACAGCATTTTCAACACCGTAATCTAATTTGGTACCTTCTAAATGAACCTTTTTTCTGTAATCTAACTGGTTCAGATCATGAATCAGCCGCTTCTTATTATCTTTTGCTCTCTTCTCGTTTAGGATTGGCATTAAATGGTTCTTTATTGCATTACCATTTCAGGTTTTTCGGATGAAAGTTTGACACAACAAATTGCACATACTTGCAATGTTGGAGGATATAATTAGAAAAGAAAAGAAATGCCGTCCGAAGAAACAAAGTTAAAAAAGTGGGGACAGTTACAATTCCAGGCTACCATATATATTAAGCAAGATGTGTGGAGATGGGGTCTTGCAATTTGACGAATAAAATCCTCCAGGAACACGTTCATCGCCTGATACACAAACAATTCTCAGGATTAGATGTAAGTTAGACGTGGTAATTACACATTAAGGGTCCATTAACAGACCCTAACTATACGATGACGGGACAGCTAAAAAGGTTCACCGAAGTGGTCATATTCGCTAACATTGTTGTATTTTTGAAAGCAACACTGCAAGATTTATGATCACAAACACAAAGTATTGATTGGACTGTAATTTTGGGCTTGTGCCATAAAATTACGACTGAGAACATATACAGTCGTGAGTGTGTTTGTGTGTGTGTGAGGCGCTCGAGCATAAGCTTAACTTCTCAATCTTAGAAAATCCTTGGGCAAATGCATTTAACTCAGCATCCGTCAACCGATCATGCGACGACTCATCGTCCGGTAGACACGTGTTGATCCAATCGCATTTCATCAAACCCCAAGTGATCGATGAATGACTTCGTTTTCTGATTTGTTCGCGGGTGTTTTCCCAGAGGTCGCGAACTAACTAACCCCACAACCGAACTGATTATGTGCTATGCAGCTGCAACCCCAACCCTTGCCTTGATAGAGAGATACTGATGAAAATAAAATAAAATAAAATTATAAAAGGAAACGGTATGAATATGGTCGCAACTTGCAACGAGGCGACAAGCAGCCGCAAAGTTATGTTTTAAATTCTTGTAAGCCTGGATGCAAAAAACCGCAAAGTTATCTTTCGCTGTTTTTTCACACGATTTGTCGTTGACATATTCATTAAAGAAACGACAACTCCTCGAGACAGAACTTGTAAAATTTTGTAAGGCCGCCGATTTCTCTGCCTATACTATCCGGTATTCATGTTCACTTACCCACTACCAAATCAATAAAACCTGTTTGAAATGATGGGCGTGAATTTGCTCTTGTTGCGTTCAAGTTCTTGTTCAAGGTTCCTGGCGAATTAAAAATGGCCGTTTTTGAGTTCACAAGCCATAATCATTCGTGTGGTTTTTTCAATTTTGTAAAATGATGATATCAGAGCCTCTAATGCACGAGTTCCTTCCCGCTTATGTATTGGGAAAGAATCAAAGAAAAGATATATTTTGACAAGTTCAGCCTGGAGCTGTATCATCAACCCTCTATATTTTATACCTCTGTATAATATAAGCTTGTTCAAGTCAAGGTGTTGTGTTCGAAAATGGGGCAAAAAAAAAAAGTGAAGGTGTTTCATCTAGACAATTTTAAATTAGTAAGATTGTAATTGCGTATAAAACATTTTCAGGAGGTGTATTAAATACTACATCATTATAGATTTTGGAAGATGAAAAAAATATAAAGGATTGAAAAGAACTTCCTAATTATTCATCTTGAAAAAGGAAAATCAGACCAGACATTAATTCTAAACTCAATAAGTAGTGTGCAAATGAGATTTTGCAATACGACCATCACCTCCCTTTGGATAAAATGCTCCAGGCACACTTTCATTGCCAGATCCGTAAACAATCCTCAAGATTTCTTCAGGAGTTCTGTTATATGCAACTGAGTTTTTATCTCCTGCAAGCACATTGCCTTTGATTTTACCTTCAGCTCCCAGGGCTTTTGGAACAACAAGGCCTTCATCTTTATTTACCCCTGAATGTCCAAGAGTGTTCCTCAGCTGTGAAATCTTGTTTGCAAATTCTGCAACTCTAATCCCGTACGGATGCACTTTCTCATTCGCTTTTTCGTATAGCAATGTTCTGATCACTGCATCTTGCCCGGATTCAACACCCAAAAGGCCTGCAACAAGCTGATATACAGAAGCGTACATATGCTAAAATGTTAAGTGTCATAAAATGAGTTGTTAATTTTCAATTGTCGCCTGAGTTTAGTTCTCACCCTTTTGGAAACAGCATCTTGAAGGTTTGGATTTGCACCAACTTACCCAGTGAGTCCAACATAAGGAATAAGATATGATGCTGTTGAATATGAAGCTCAAATCTCACTTTTGCACAACATATGACAAGTCAAACGGCTTGTATGCTTACAAGTGATATGTCAGTTAATGAGATTAAAGAGTTGGACGACATTCTGGAGCTGTCAGCTGCTCAAGTAAGCGATGCACGTGTTGTTTCACGTGCATTACTTACTCAAAACGACATCGCAGCATGGATTTAGTTTGCTCGTGATGGAATGGCAGCTTGACACGTCTTCATCAGCTACAATTGAAAGGAAGTTAAAGCTGTTAGTGAAGCGGGAAAACCAGAGGATGAAGACTCTGGCTTTGAAACCCAGAAAATGGCTACTGGTGCGCTGCAGAGGATAGACATTCTAGTTTCTTCTTAGATGGCTATATATATGCAGACTGTAACCTTCTGGGAGATATACTTTTTCAATTTGTATCTTGCTCAAGTTAGCTAATAAAAGCTTCTCTTTTCTCTCACAGTGGATGTAGGCTAGAGATCATAGCCGAACCACTTAATTCCTGGTGTCAATCTGAGTGTGTGTGTGTGTGCTTTCTTGCCTTCTCTGTTTTTAATCGTTCTGTTCAGTTTGATAAACAAACGGGTGATCAACATTTAACCTAAGGCTTGGCAAAGTTGTTTCTTGAATCAAGAACCGAAAGGAGCAGGTCTTGGGGTAGCTAAATCATCTTCTTTGGTGATTAAGTTTCAACAGATGCAATGAGGTAATTGATGCTGTTGGCATAAGGATCAAAAGGAGGATTCAAAGGCTTCCCGAATGCTTTATCTATCACTTTTGCAAACGATCCTGCACTCAAGTCCAACAATGGCCTTGGAAATCCCTTCACTGTGTTCTTAATAGCCCTGAATATCAAGAAAATGAAATTTTATTACTTCAACTCTCTGATAAAAATTGCATCACGAAAGCACAATAAACTAAACACAAGGAAAGTATAACCTCAAGTGTCCGACTTCTTGCCAAGCAAATTGCAACACTACATCTTTAATGAGAGGATCAAGATTCGCCTTTTTGGCGCCGATGGGAGCTGGACCTCCAACGGTTAAATTAGGTGCAACTTTGTCCAAGCCATGACCCAATGAACCAAACAAAAAGAACTCAGCTTCCAAGTACTCTAAATTCAAAGGGAACTCTAAAAGATCAACATCAGATTGTGGAAGCATTGCAGAATAGGAGCCTGGAATCAGTAGGAGGATCAATGAAGCAATAACAGTAATGAAGGTAGGCGCCATTGGTGTTTTTTCTTCTGTAAGCTAAGCTCCTTTACAAGTGGTGCGTTGTGTCTTCACAAAGGTCGCTTTATATAGATGTTGTAAAGCACTAGTGGTTATGAATGAGTGCAGCTGAGAATTAAAGGGGAATGCCAGCAATTTGCGTAACGTACGTACATGTAGTTTTATCCACTGCGGTACCGAGGAGTTTCGATGAGATGTTTTTGTTAGGCGTATGATTGACGCAACTAAGAGATATAGGAGCCTGGAATTAGATTTTCTTTCTAGTTGGGTTATCGTCACTATCAATCACATGCATCCATATGTTTTTTAATGTTTCTTGATGTTCAGGATTTAGGAGTTATTATTATTATTATTATCTTTTTAAATATTTGAACTTTGAAACATTCACTATTCGAACACCATACATTATGTATACACATTATACATGTATCTTGTACTATCTCAACAAACCCTTTCAAAGCGTGCCTACTGCTAATTTTTTAACTTACATATAGATTAAAATATGATTAATAGAATTGCTGTATGTAACGATAATATTTCAAAATCGACCCATAAAATTTTATTAATTGATATGAGTTACAATATTTGAAAAATGGCAGTTTCGGTACATTATAATGTTGATTAAATGGGCACTGTAATGCTGTGAGTAATTGCAAAATGGTGAATTAAAGAGTCAAATGGTCACATTTTGCTTTTAGCCTAAGAGGATTATGTGGACAAAAAGCACTTGGATAGACAACTTTAATTGCCCTTCATCTTTGCACACTCCCATTTTTCATCTTTCAAGCAAAATACATAAATAGATTCAAGCGTTCAATGTTGAAATTTGTGTTGATTTTTTGTCTTCATGGTTTTGGTGAAGAGAGTCTAAAGTTTAAAAACATAAATAAATATAAAATAAATATAAAGTGAATTAAAAACAAATTAGATTGAAACACCCTAGGAAATAATAATGGAAATTAGATTTGTGGTAATTTTTATTTAATTTTTTACTCTTATTTGTCTTGGGTTACTTCAACGACTGTATAAGGGAAATTTTATTCAAGTATAAGAAACATCAGTACGCCTAACTAGTTGGGGAGACAAGATTCAAGAACATTAAGTATTATTGGACAACTTTATAATTTTGGTGAAGCACGACAGTTTAATCACAAGCCACTAGAAGCTACGGCCGCCGCGGGTTTTGGATTGTCAGGGCTCAGGTACATAGCAAGTAAGTTGCATGCGTTTTGCATGCGGATTAGGAACGATCCTCTTCCTTTCTTCTTCTTCTTCTTCTTTTCCCTTTTCTCTTCTAACTTCTTATTTTTCAAATTTAATTGGTTAAAAAAGTTGGTTGAATTATAAATAAAGTAAAAAAAAAAAGGCTGATTTAATTGTCAACATCAAAATTTAAAATTCAATCTTAACCGATCTTGATTGGTTTAGTATTACTTATGTATGTCCTTAGTTTTCCTAATTAATTTAGAATTTAGAATCACAACTCATGTCGTTTTCCTTGACAAGAAAAGTCAACATCCATTAACAGATACAAACCTGCCCTGCAATTTCTCCACTTGATTTAGTCAGCACTGTTGAGATCATATTTGAACCCACGTGGCATCTCCCTATCCTTGCTTCACTCTCCTTTCATAAATTCAAGACTCTGCTTTAAAACATCTATATAAATACCACTTTTGTTTGTGAAGAAGATAGAACACATCACTTGCAAAAGAAAGTTTAAAGAAGGGAAAAAACAATGGCTATTTTCGCTTCTGTTTTTGCTTCGTTGATCCTGCTACTGCTTCCAGTTTCAGGCTCATACTCTACTGAGCTTCTCATTGAGAGTGTCATTGATCGTGACACATCATCGGTTCCACGGTGTGATGTTGATCTTCTAGAGTTTCCATTGAATTTAGAGTATTTGGGAGCTGAGTTCTTTTTGTTTGGTTCAATGGGTCATGGCTTGGACAGAATTGCACCAAATTTAACAATGGGAGGTCCAGCTCCCATTGGTGCCAGAAAGGCCAATCTCGATCCTTTCACTCACGATATTGCCTTGCAATTTGGTTGGCAACAAGTTGGCCACCTGAGGTTTCAAATTTTTGCTTCAACTTTTTTTATGTTCAGATATCTTGTGATTTATTTGGTCATTTGTATCAATAGTTGAATAAAACCTCATTTTCTTGATGCATATGCAGGGCTATAAAGAATGCAGTAAGGGGATTTCCAAGGCCATTGTTGGATTTGAGTGCAAGATCATTTGCGAAAGTGATTGATAAAGCATTTGGGGAGCCTTTGAATCCTCCTTTTGATCCTTATGCCAGCAACACCAATTTCCTCATTGCATCATATCTTATTCCTTATATTGCACTCACTGGTTATGTTGGTTCAAATACAAACCTCCAAGGCTCTGTTTCCAAAAGGGTATGCCTAAATATACATAAACTGAACAAATATACTTCAATTTACATTATAAACTTGATGTTTTAATTGTTGAAACCACCACTAGCACCCGCATTGCTTTAAATTGGCTAATGTTTGCATTGCATGGCTGCACTATCAGCTTGTTGCAGGTCTTTTGGGTGTGAAATCCGGGCAAGATGCAATAATCAGAACGTTGCTATATGAAAAAGCAAATGAGAAAGTGCATCCATATGGCATACCAGTTGCAGCATTCACAAACAAAATTTCACAGATGAGAAATAATCTTGGACGTTCAGGGCTAAAAGATGAAGGCCTTCTCGTTCCAAAATTCCATGGAACTGAAAGGAAGATCAGAGGCAATGTGCTTGCTGGAAATGAATACTCAATTGCATTTGATAGAACTCCCGAAGAAATTCTAAGGATTGTTTATGGAGGTGGCCATGAAGGTATCCCCGGAGGATTTTTTCCAAATGGAGCTAATGGTCGTATTGCAGGATCTCATCTACACAGCTTAATATAAAGCCTGGGATTGAAATTGCCTCTTATCATTTTATATTTGTTTGTTTGGACTGTATTTCCCTTTGCCCAGATGAATAATCAGGGAGTTTTATTTCTTTTCTTCGCTCCTCTAACTTCATGAGGTAAGGTGTTTCTTGTGCCAATCAAATGAAAATAAAAGAGAGTAATTTTGTGCCTTATTGAATGTATGCAATTGTTATGCCAAGCTTTCATCTCCAAGATCTTTCAAGAAAATATTAAACCGGTGTAAATGGTATTGTAATTCTGGAATATTAACATCAAATGCCAATTCATAAGAATAACAAGACGAAGAAAAGGCCAATTAATGCTTCTTGATTTTGTACAAAGGCTTTAAAACCCGATTGATTACAGACCAAGGTTTGTTTACAAGCAACATAATCAGATTATGTTATTTTTTACGTTAAACTTGTGCTCTTCAATGCATTCAAAGAAAAGAAGAAGACGAGAAACAAGAAAAGCAAAGCAAAACAAAAAAGCTTATGTAATATGAAATAGTATACAAATGGTGAAAATGTATGTAATTTTTATGCGGGTACACTATTAACAAAGTTAAAATATTTCATATTTTAAAAACCTTTAACAATCTACATACAAGACATAAAAGAGAGAGAGAGAGAGAGAGGAAAAAAAAACAATTGAGCAACAATGATATAATTCCTCCCCCTAAAGGCATTCCATATTCTGTCTTCTATACGAAACTTGTTGGATTGATTCATACAGCTACCTACTAAAGAGTCTTCACTGAAACTGTGGTTGCTGGTCACAATATAGACGGTGTCTATTGTCAGATCAAAGAAATGGAGATGAATCTGTTAGCAAGAAAATGCTACAAATTGACCAAGAATCTTACAAGATTTGTGAATATTAGAATTTTCTCCAATCAAATAATTTGGATCAAGTAACCAAGGATCAGGGCGGTTAACAGTTTGGCTTGATTATCCAGCACAACTGATACATGTAGAGGATTTGGTGTTTCTGAATTTGCAAGTGTATGCACACAGAACTTTGACGCCTCCTCCATTCACCGCTTGTTCTCTTTCAACTAGAAAAGTGAAGGAAAGAAATTTGAGGACAGTAGAGGATTGTTGTGCACGAATGTTAAAAATAAAAAAAATCCAGGTTTACTTATTTCCCATGTACCTGACAATTGATGCTGCATGCAGTTGCCTCGTAGAAACTCCATTCAGCATATAAAATATGTGTGCATTTTAAAGATGTTGGAAAATTCAATCTGACTGTTGGGCTTCTGTAGAAACACTCAAACTCTAAGAGTTACTTGTTAGCCATGATATCATCCAGAATATAAACTGGCCCCAAATGACCTAAGTTGCTAAATAAACTCCGGACAAGCACATTCCATGTGGCAAAGTTGGGGCAGATCCCTTCATTTAACATCTTTTGAAGATAAATAATGGCTTCTTGCATGCCAACCGAATTACAGATGCCCCATAAGAGACTAGTGTATGATATTATGTCTGGATTCCACTCTCCTCCTCCTCCAGTTCTGTCCAAAAGTTGAATGGCATTATTAACTTTCCCCTGCTTGCAATAGGCATAGATTATTATGTTGAATGTAACAGCATCCAGCTTCATCCCCCCTATCAGCATTTTCCCCAGTAACTGGAAAGCTTCCACTACCGTACCAGCACGACAAACTCCATGCAAAATGGTATTATAAGTCACTATATTTAGGTGAATCCTGCTTTTTTCTATCTCTGTCACAAGCTCAAAAGCTTCTTTTACTCTGTTTACTCTAAGAAGACCCTCCAGCAGCTCATTATAAGTAGTAATATTAGGCAAACATTCATATTGCTTCATTTGTATAAGCAATTTGATATGGCAGGTCTTTTGGGTGTGGATTCTGGGCAAGATGCAGTGATCAGGGCATTGCTTTATGAAAAAGCAAATAAGAAAGTGCATCCATATGGGATCAGAGTTGCAGAATTCACGAACAAAATTTCACAGCTGAGGAGTACTCATGGAAATTCAGCAATAAAAAGATGAAGGCCTTGTTGTTCCAAAAGCCCTGGGAGCTGAAGGTAAAATCAAAGGCAGTGTACTCGCAGGAGATAAATACTCGGTTGCATATGACAGAACTCCTGAAGAAATGCTGAGGATTGTTTATGGATCAGGCAATGAAAGTGTGCCCGGAGGATCTTATCCACAGGGAGGTGCTGGTGAAATTGCTAGATCTCATCTACGCACGGCTTAATATGGGAGCCTGGAATTGGAATTGTCTCTGCTTTTAAGTTTTTGTTTGCTTTTTAAGGCATTTCTTTTTCATTTCTAATATTATCCAACTTTTTGATGACGTAAGGTGCTTCTTGAGCCAATCAAATAAGAGATAAGTAATTTAGTGCCTTGTGAGTATGTGCAATTCGTTTTATCAAACTTTTATCTCAATAACCTTTCAGGAAAAAAGTTTTAACTTGTGCAAATGGTAATGCAATAAAGAACCATTTAATGCCAATCCTAAACGAGAACAGAGAAAGTGATAAAAGATGAATCATGGACTGAGGATCTTTTAGTAAGGAAACCAATTTGATTACCGATCAAGGTTCAGTTAGAGGAGACAGAATCAGATTATGGTGTTCAAATTTTGTTAAGCTTTTTTGTGAATTAAAAATTTTGTGAAACATAAAATCTCTTCGTGTTTCAATATTAAGTAAAAACCAATGCCAAAAGTTCACTTTAGCATTATTTGTTGGATTAGGATCATTTACTTATTTTTGTTCCCTCACTTCCTTCATAATCCAGTAAAAAAAGTTGGCTTGATTATAGAAAAATAAATACAAAACTTAACCTTAGCCATGCGTGCGTTAAACAAGAAGAGAAATGGAAATAAAAAAAAGACAAGGAATCATTGTCCTTATGCACTATACATTCATTAACAAAAATATAAACATATATTTACCTTTTAAAATAAATTTCATGGTCCATTATAGTTTTTTTTTTCACTCAAATTAAATCTGTGGTGGTTTTGATCCCTTTTTTTATGTTAAATTATTATTAACTTGTAGATCTAAAGTTTTGAATTTCATATCTAAAACAATAGATAACGTAGATATGCCCTTATGAGAGATTTGTTACTGTATGAGCAACACTCAGAGGGTAAGGACTGCTAAAGGAGTCGAGAAGTATTCCCACTGGCAGCCACAAAGAAATTGTTCGAGTTTACAGTTTAATCTAGTAGCAACACGCATGATATTAAGAAAAAAGGCTTTTGCAAGAAGGTTGGCTAAAGATTTCTTGTAAAAACATTAGCCCCACTTAGTTCATAACGAGAATATTCTAATCTTTTTTAATTTCATGGATTATTCTCACTATGCACATAAAGGAGGAGCCGTACGAGATAATCATCTCATGTACAGTTCTGAAATGGAGGATTCTTTGGAATGAATAACGATTGTAACAGACGTTAGCTCAATTTGAAGGCAATTATATGGAAGCTTTGTAGAATTATATATTATGACGCTATGCGACTAGAAATCGATCCCTATGATCGAAGCTAATATTGAGTAGGGATATTTATTAATAGAGTAGTAAAAGTATTCCTAATGACATAGCATTTATCAATTGGTTGGTGAGATAATATAATTAATTTATTTGGATCTTATAAAGAATTATTGATCACTCAATAAATGAAACATCATTTAAGATGAAATTTATGATAAAAAATTTAGAATGTCTAACATTATTTTACTCCACGCTTGTGAACAATCTTTCACTGATTTGTCTAATTTTTTTTATCATAATGGATTAACTATTCGTAGGGGGGGGGGGGGGGGGGGGGGAATTGGTCATCATGCAAGTCAACCTCCATTTATAGACACAAAACTGCCCTACAATTTTTCCTCTTGATTTGGTCAGTACTGTTTATATCATATCAAACCCACGTGGCATTTTCCATTCCATGCTTCACTCTTTCATATCATCTGGACTCTGCTTTACAACATCTATATAAAAACCTCCTCAGTGAAGATACATCATATCACTTGCGAAAGAGAGCTTAAAGAAGAAGAATAACCGATGGCTATTATCATTTCTGTATTTGCTTCATTGATCCTGCTACTGCTTCCAGTTCCGGGATCATACTCTACTGAGCTTCTCATTGAGAGCGTCGTTGATCGTGACGCACAATCGGTTTCACGATGTGATGCTGATCTTCTCGAGTTTCCATTGAATTTAGAGTATTTGGGAGCTGAGTTCTTTTTGTTTGGTTCATTGGGTTATGGTTTGGACAGGGTTGCACCAAATTTAACAATGGGAGGTCCTTCTCCCATTGGTGCCAGAAAGGCCAATCTTGATCCTTTCACTCAAGATATTGCCTCGCAATTTGCTTGGCAACAAATTGGCCACCTGAGGTTTCAAAATTCTTTATGTTCAAAACTTTTGATACTTCATTTGTTTCATTCGTGTCAGGAGCTGAAGTCAAATTTCATTTTCTTTTCTTGATGTTCAGGGCTATAAAGAAGGCAGTAAATGGATTTCCAAGGCCATTGTTGGATTTGAGTGCAGGATCGTTTGCAAAAGTGATTGATAAAGCATTTGAGGAGCCACTGAATCCTCCTTTTGACCCTTATGCCAGCAGCACAAATTACCTCATTGCATCATATCTTATTCCTTATATTGGACTCACTGGCTATGTTGGTGCAAATCCAAACCTTCAAGGCTCAGTTTCCAAAAGGGTATGCACTTAGCTTAATACAGAAGCTGAACACATACAATTCATTTTACATTATAAGCCGAATCCTGGTGCGAGCTTGATTCGAACCGCATGATGTTTTAATGGTTGAAACCAATGCTAGCACCCGCATTAACTGTTATAACTTTGGCTAATGTGCGCTTTGTATGCCTCTGTATTATCAGCTTGTTGCAGGTCTTTTGGGGGTGAAATCAGGGCAAGATGCAATAATCAGAACATTGCTATACGAAAAAGCAAATGAGAAAGTGCAGCCGTATGGGATACCAGTTGCAGCATTCACAAACAAGATTTCACAAATGAGGAATAATCTCGGACGTTCAGGGCTAAAAGATGAGGGGCTTCTTGTTCCAAAATTCCACGGAACTGAAAGGAAGATCAGAGGCAACGTGCTTGCTGGAAATGAATACTCAATTGCATTTGACAGAAATCCTGAAGAAATCCTGAGGATTGTTTATGGAAGTGGTAATGAACGAATCCCTGGAGGATTTTTTCCGAGGGGAGCTAATGGTCGTATTGCAAGATCTCATCTACACAGAGATTAATATTAAAGCCTTAGAACTGGAATTGTCTCTACCTTTTAGATTTGTTTGCTTGTTTGGACTGCATTTCCCTTTGCGCAGATGAATAATTAGCGAGTTTTGTTTCTTTTTCTCTTCTTTGCTCTATCCTTTCTGTGTTAGTTGTATTTCTTGCCAATCCATCTAAAAAAAGGGGGAAAAATAATTTCGTTTCTTCTTAAATAAGTGCAATTTTTTCTATCAAGCATCATCTCAGAGAGTTAACTACATTATGTTACTTCAAATAGTTAGCAATTAGTCAAATTCCATTACCTTCGTGCTTTAAGTTTGGCTTCAGAGATGCACATTCAACATGCATCCTGAAGTCACAGTCATAAGCATCGCATTCGTAGATGAGGCCGTCCCCAAGGAATCCACAGACGTTATTTTCATTTTATAATTACAAATTAACAATTATAATAATCATTGATTTTTAAGAGTTCCTCTTTTAAACTTCTTTGGTCTCTTTATGTTTGTTGGTGCCATTACTAGAGGTGTGTAATTAATTATGATCATTTATTGTAAGTGCTTTCGTATCTTTCAGGAAGGAACTGCTGTATATATAGCTAGCGCACATTGGAATTTAGGATTATCTTGCTCGGTTAAACTATATGTCTAAATATCATTATTCTTAATTGGTCGTGCAACTCTTCAATTTGTAATCTTCTTTCTTATCTAATGAAGTTTTCGAATTATACCAAAAACAAAAGTTTCAAAAATAAACATCTAAAGAAGCGTAGTGGCATTTTTCATCAATTATTATTGGATGAAAAAGCAATGTTAAACTTAGGGTTATTTTTCTATAACAAAAAAAGTAAAGGAATCAAGTTACTGTTAAGCTAAATAATAATAAAAGAGTATTTATTTGAAGTGTAGAGTATATCTCTTATGTGCATATTAAGCGCAAATGTTCAACCTACGCACGATAAGTTTTCACACAATTCTATAATTAATTGTAAGATATAAATTATGGTAGACTGACTAATAATTATAATTTATCAATAGATTACAACATAATTTTAGGGAAAATAACCCACAACTACTCAAGAGTAGAGTGAAATACCAATTAAAGAGTATGAGACTGAAATATTGAATAATGAAGATAGTGATATCATTTTATTGGAGAGAAAGTCAATAATCATTTTATTGGCCCATCATGCCATGTTGGTCGTCCCAAGGGTCTCAATTTAATTAATTAATTAATTAATTAATTTATTATTATTATTATTATTATTATTATTATTATTATTATTATTATTATTATTATTATTATTATTATTATTATTATTATTATTATTATTATTATTATTATTATTATTATTATTATTATTATTATTATTATTATTATTATTATATATTTGGCTTTTGTTGATTCATGATTCTTTTCAACCATATTAAGTTATTAACTAAATTCAACAACAATAATAAATAATCTAATTTGATAAATGATAAATAATAATAAGTTATGAATTACAAGATATATTTTTTTAAATAATTAAGTGACTGTCAACTAGATTGGGATGTGTTATAAACTATAGTAATGCAAATTACGAATATGTTTTATCTTATTTATAATTTGTAGTTTTTCATTTCATAAAAATACAATTTTATTTTATTTATCTCTTAGATATATTTTTTAATTTAATTTAGTAACTATTCTATTTATTTTTTAAAATTTAAATTGTTAACAATGATTCAAATCATTCAATTAAATTTAAATTAACTCATTTAATATATTTATTAATGTGAAATTACATAATTAAAATACAACGTAAAATTTCAAAATTTTATTTTTCTATAACACAACAATATAGGATATTAAAATTTATATATTTTTAAGAATTAGAGTGAGCCCATGGGCTGGCACGATGGGTTCTTAATGGACTGTGCCATACCAAGGGCCAGACTGATTAGCCCGACGCGGCTCATTGATGGTTCATGCCGTGTCCCGTGTCGTATGACTAATGGGCCGTGCCATGCCATGCCCATGGGCCAGCATGGGCCATTAGCGATCCCTATTTGGAGTGAAAGTTGTACATTTGTCATCTACACACAGACTCAAACGATCTGCCATATTCCTTTGACGGTAATAGACAATACGTCATCTACATGTTCAAGAAGGAAACAACAAACAATCGAGACAAAACCATGTGAAATTTCAGATGCCGCGGATTTGTCACTATCTGGTTTCCATTCCAAATTCAGAAACATTTTTGAATTGATGGGTCGTGGGTGCGATGTTGTTGTTGCTGTCAAAGTTCTTGTTCAAGGTTCCATTTTCCTAAAATTATGCACTTTTTATGTAGAGTTTGGCGCCCCCGCCTACAAACAAATAAAAATGAGATTGAGAGAATTGTTTTATGCATAACAATGATATTTCAAAATACATAAAATTTGATGAATTGGCATGAGCTCCCTGCTTAAATTCAAATGAAATGTTATAGCTACGACTGGTAATATATCATGGATGCTATTTTACTTGGTGTTAAATGGCAGTTTTGGTTCTTTAAAATTGCGATTAAAGAGACAGTATAATATTGTCAAAATACGAACAATGGTGAATTACAGAGCTAAACAGTTACATTTTTCTCAAAATAAAAGGCCTTCGGATAAACAGCTCAATTGCCTTTGGTCTTTGATCACAGCCATTTTCCTTCATTTGATAGGACAGTAATTGATCTTAAGGCATCTGCACAAAAGAACAATGTTTAATGTGTATGTATATATAATTTTGTCACATTGCCCTTCATAGCAAAGTTTGATGTTCAAAAGATTCTGAGATCAGACAAATTACACATATACAGAATGCACGGAATCTTTATTTGACGGATACAAGTTATAAACGCCTTACATCATCACAAAGAGAGGTACAGGAGCAAGAAAATAAACAAGTAAATCATTTATTGTTTGTCTGTGCAAATTAAGGGAATAAATAGAGACAATGCCAGGCTTGTAAATTAAGCGGTGTGCAAATGAGATCTTGCAATACGACCGTCAGCTCCCTTTGGGTAAAATCCTCCAGGGACGTGTTCATCACCACTTCCGTAAACAATGCTCAGAATTTCTTCAGGATTTCTGTCAAATGCAACTGAGTTTTCATCTCCAGCAAGCACATTGCCTGCTATCTTTCCTTCGGCTCCCTGAACTTCTGGAACAACAAGGCCTTCATCTTTTATCCCTGTACGTCCAAGAACATTCCTCAGTTGCGACACCTTGTTTGTGAAATCTGCTACTGTTACCCCATACGGCTCCACCGTTTCATTTGCTTTTTCGTACAGCAGCGCTCTTATTACTGCATCTTGTCCTGATTCCACACCCAGTAGTCCTGCAACAAGCTGATCAACAAAAGCAAAGCACGTATAAGCCAAATATATGATAACGCGTCTGATATCTTGTTCAACTGGTAAAATCTCTTGGGTTAGTACAAGGGTTCTAAGGTTCAAATCTCATTTGTAGAAAACGAAATGAGACTTACCCTTTTGGACGTGGCGTCTTGGAGTTTTGGATTGGCACCAACATAGCCGGTGAGTCCAACATACGGAATGAGATATGATGCAATGAGGTAATTGATGCTATTGGCATATGGATCAAAAGGTGGATTCAAAGGCTTTCCAAATGCTTTATCCATCACTTTTGCAAATGTTCCGGCACTCAAATCCAACAGTGGCCTTGGAAATCCCTTCACGGTCTTCTTTATAGCCCTGAACATCAAGGAAAATGCAATTTTATATCGAATCTCAGTACTAATAATGAACCAATCAATATGAAGCACTATAAAAAGCAAAAAAAGAGAGTAATTACTTCAAGTGTCCAACTTCTTGCAATGCAAATTGCAAAACAACATCATTGGCGAAAGCATCAAGATTTGCCTTTTTGGCACCAAGAGGAGCTGGACCTCCCATTGTTAAATTTGGTGCAACTTTGTCCAAGCCATAGCCCAATGAACCAAACAAAAAGAACTCAGCTTCCAAATACTCTAAATTCAATGGAAACTCTAGAAGATCAATGTCAGATTGTGGAAGCTGAGCGGAATATGAGCCCCCAGGAAGCAGTAGAAGGATCAGTGTAGCAAAAACAGAAGTAAAAATAGCCATTTTGCTCCTTTTCTTTTATAACTTGTAAGTGATGAGTGTTGTGTCTTTAGCAAGATGGTCTTTATATAGATGTTGTGGAGTAGAGTCGAGAAGGAATGCCCGAAATGGGAAATGCCGCGTGGGCAGATGAGTTGATGAGGATTACTTGGCCAAATATGGGAATGCCGCGTGGTGGGTTTTTTTGTGATCTCAATAGTGACGTCTGGGTTGTGTATATAAACACCATCTTGGCTATAAAGAATTACAGCACGGATATGTTATGATGACCTGGTTGTGATTTCCTTCTTTTATTGCTTTTGGTCATTGTGAATGGATAGGTTATGTTCCTTGCTGTTGAGACAGCTTCCCAAAAAGGGTTTGACGAAAGTTCTTGGAGGGGAACCATAGCAGCTCATCTTGGTGATTAAGCAGTGAAGTCAGCAATCACACGGTGACTCAGCACTGAAGAATTACACGGTGACTCAACACTAAAGAATAAGCATTTGGAGGATAATATAACATAAGTCACCGATTGCGGATTAGAATGACGAAATAAGCCAAACGTATGAGTGGTGGGTGCTACTTGGTTCACCTGTTAAAGTTTTATGAGTTGATACAAGAGATTTAGGTTTCGAAACCCGTTCAAATGGGTGTTAAGGGGGTTTAATTTCCAATAATACTTTGATGAGAAAGAAAAGTTCGAAAATACTTGTGCTGAATGAAATACAAGTTCCTTTCTTTTCTTACTCAGTGACCCCTTGAAGTTTATATTTTTAAGCCTTTCCCCATCACAAATTACTTATTCAGCATTAAATATGAGAAATTACTATATTCAAAAGTCTTGTATCATTTTGGGACAATTTATTGCAGATTTTTGCTTGCAATTACATCGCAAGATACAAGTTCTATGATCTATCGCAAGCACAGATGCAGTTGCTTCAGATACTTTCTCAAAATCTCTCCTATTGTAACTAGAATTTCTATTTTGATGTAATTGTTTTTAATCACTACTCATGAAATATTATATTTCCATTATAAATAAATAAATAAACACAAAAATTAATTTTAGTCTACATATGCTTAAAGTATGCTATGAAATGTAAGTTTGGGGCTTTAAATGGCAAAAAATACTAAAGAGAGAGAGAAATGATAGAAAAATGAGAGAAAGTGTGTTGAAAAAAAATAGAGAGAGCGGGATAGGCAGAGAGAGAGAGAGAGCCAAATTCTCTTCTTTCTCCCTCCCTAGCATTACTCTTAAATGGCTCCTCTAATTCTTTAGTTTCTGCAATCAATGTGGTTTTAGAGCCTTTGTACCAAATCAACAAGGTATGAATGAGCATTTTCCTTTTCGATCTTCCTATGGATTAAAATAGACGGTCCTCTTTTGCATTACCATTTCCACAAGTTTAAGATTTTCTTCAAATATTTGTTAGATGAAAGCTTATATAAGAAATTGCGAGAAATTACTTGTCCTTATTTGATTGGCACAAGAACACCTTACATCATCATAAAGAGCGAGGAGCGATAAAAAGGGGAAACAAAAAAGATAAAAGATAAAACACCCTAATTATTCATCTGGGCCAAGGGAATTCGGACCAGACAAACTAAACTAAATAAGTAGATACAATTCCAGGCTACTATATTAAGCTTTGTGGAGATGAGATCGAGCAATTTGACCATCACCTCCCTTCGGATAAAATCCTCCAGGAACACGTTCATCGCCAGATCCATATACGATTCTCAGGATTTCTTCAGGAGTTCTGTCATATGCAACTGAGTTTTCATCTCCTGCAAGCACATTGCCTCTGATTTTGCCTTCAGCACCCAGGGCTTTTGGAACAACAAGGCCTTCATCTTTTATCCCTGCGTGTCCAAGAGTATTCCTTAGCTGTGAAATTTTGTTTGTGAATTCAGAAACTGGTGTCCCATATGGATACACTTTCTCATTTGCTTTCTCGTAAAGCAAAGCTCTGATTACTGCATCTTGCCCTGATTCCACACCCAAAAGACCAGCTACAAGCTAATAAACACAAGCCATAAAAAGCCCAAATTAGGCGAACTTATGATGTACATCGATTTGTTTCGCTTACTTTGTGAGTGAGGACTTACCCTTTTGGAAACAGCTCCTTGGAGTTTCTGATTTGCACCAACATAGCCAGTGAGTCCAACATAAGGAACAAGGTACGATGCAATGAGGTAATTGATGCTGTTGGCATAAGGATCAAAAGGAGGATTCAAAGGCTTCCCAAATGCTTTATCAATCACTTTTGCAAACGATCCTGCACTCAAATCCAGCAATGGCCGCGGAAATCCCTTCACTATCTTCTTAATAGCCCTGCACGTCAAGAAAATGCAATTATGAATCAAATTTTCGGACAAATTAAGGAACAAATAAAGCATAATAAAAGCAAAATGAAAGTAACCTCAAGTGTCCAACTTCTTGCCAGGCAAATTGCAGGACAACATCATTAGTGAAAGGATCAAGATTGGCCTTTTTGGCACCAATAGGAGCCGGACCTCCGAGCGTTAAATTTGGTGCAACTTTGTCCAAGCCATAACCCAACGAACCGAATAAAAAGAATTCAGCTTCCAAGTACTCTAAATTCAATGGAAACTCTAGAAGATCAACATCAGATTTTGGAACCGGTGTAGAAGAATATAATCCAGGAAGCAGTAGCAGAATCAATGAAGCAAAAGCAAGGGTGAAAACGGCCATTAGGTGCTGTATTTAGCTTACTTTAACAAGTGACGTGTTGTGGCTTTACCAAGGTAGTGTTTATATAGTTGTGGAGGTTGTGAATGAGTGAAGCAGAGGACTGGGGAAGAGCCACGTGGGCAGAAGAGGATGAATTGGTCAAATTTGGAAATGCCACGTCGGCATGATATGATCTCAACGGTTACTGAATCAAGGGGAGAAATTGTTGGGCAGGTTCTAGTTCATGTCCATAAATGGAAGTTGTCTTTGCATGCGGACCTGTTTACTGTTAGAATTATTCGAAAAGCAATGTAAATACGAAGATTTTATCCATTTATTTAGATTCATGGATGAGTGTATAAGGGAATATAAAATTTTATCCAAAATTATACAACACGTATCATTTAAAATTAAATGTATTACACCATATGACCAAAGAATAATTAAAAAAATATTACCATAAAAAAAATAAAAAATCAATCGAATTTAGACACAACGAATAGAGCCCCGAATTTTAGGAAAATTCAAAGTTTCTGTTCTGTTTTGGCATTAAGATCATTTTTTCAGTTGAATTTTTCCTCACCAGAATGCTAAATTTACTCCTTCCACCAAAAGAGAATGCCTTCTAAATCTTGATTCGCCTAATTTATGAATTTACTTATGTTCACTAGTCATTATGTCTCTCTAATCATACTGCTGGTAAATTGACACTTGATTATAAGGACCATTAAACAAAATATACAGAGTTTTAAATTTAAAAGGGGAGAAAACAAAAGGAAAAGAAGAAGGTTATCCGCATAATCTAAATGGCTATATCAAAATAATATCGTTTACTGAAATTGTCATACAAACTTAAGCATAGCCTGCCTTGTATCTCTCTCAAGCCAAAAACAAGGAGTAATGCTACATTAGAAGACAGCGCCGAGTTTTTGACTACCTACTTACTTTCTCAGATCTAAGATTGTTTCTTTGTATGGTGCTTGTATTGGCTGATCTGTCATTGCTGTCTTCTCCTTCATTATCATCTACATTTACTACAACGAAGCCATCTTCAACGTCATCGTCAACATTATCATCCATCTCATCACCCTCACCATCATCATATTCTTCATCATCATAATCTATGTCATCCTCCTCTTCATCGTAGCCATGCATTTCCGCACGCAAAGTGTGAAACTCGGGAGGAGGAGGGCAATCTTCGGTGATTGCCTTGTCTCTCTTTATCACAAGATGTCGAATGACTTTTTCATCTTTGTCTAACATGGCCTTGAAATCATTGATCCATTTGGCTTCCAACTGAAAGTTCATCAATATGTAGTGGGCTTTCTTGGCTTTCTGTATCTTGTATGCTAGTCTGCGAAGACCCCAATCATTCAGTCTCCACACCCTGCCTTTCTTCTCCCTCAAAAAATCTGCAACACGTAATTAATAGTTGAACTTATGGCAGATATGTGAAGAAATTTCAAAAAAGAATAGGTATAACATTAAGACGACCAACATTTTAGGCAATGTCAATGAAACATATTATAACATTATTTAGCTGCTGGCACTTGTCCAAGCCAGCAGCAGCATTATGAATATGGTTAACAAAAGATTACCAAAAGTCAACAAACCCTGGAAATTTCAACAGATAAAAAGAAGATCTTCTCTCTTCTGAAAAACAAGTCTCATAATATTACTATTCAAGTCACACCTCATTTTAATAAAAAGATCAGCAAGAAAGATGCAAGAAACCAAAAAAATGAACAATATCGAACCACCAGCAATCCAATTTTCACCAAAGATCTTTCCTAAAATATGCTTCAGCAAAAATGTAGAAAGAATAGAAAGACAGAAGGCGGAAAATCACCTTGAACTTTCTCATTAACACTTCCAACCTCCTCTTCATACTTCTCATGAATTAAATAAACCACTTCATAATGGCGCCCTGTAAATAGATGAAATAATAAGCTTAATTAAATAAAATTCAAGAGGTAATGAACAAGCATTCTCCCAGCTCATGCGCTTTGAAAAAAATGATGAGACAACACTTCTTCAACCAAATAAAGTTAAGCAAGCAAAATTGCATCTCAACCAATTACAAAGATTCACCAATAAGAACCTCAGTAGTCAAAGTTACTGAGAAACAGTCATAACACATGGATTCCACCATAACCACTACTCTAAAGTCAAGCAAACTCTCACAAACTTTCAAGACTATGAAATAGAAACTGCACACATATTCTTTTATGTTTAACCGGTAATCTTCTTCAGTGACTACATACTTATAAGCAACCCAAAAATCAGAAAAGACCAAAGAAAGAAAAGGGTACTTACTTCGTTCCACATTCAATTCACTTTCCAACTCAATGTTTAGAAATTCGTAGAGCTTCTCTGCAAATTGCCAAAACATAATAATAATTAAAAACAACAAGCTCTGCACAAATTCAAAATATTCCACTTCCAAAAATTGAAAAAAATAAAATACAATAATCACTTACCTTCTTCATCATCAGCAAAGTCAGGAAGAACTCTACCATCTTCCTGCACTTTCTTCTGCAAATAAAATTAACCCCCAACTCACATCTCAAAATCAACCACAAAGTGCTAATAATTGTCCACAAAATCATGTACCTTGTAACGTGCAATGAAAAACAACCTGAGAACTCATTTTACAAACAAGAACTAACAAATTCCATAAAATTCAAAACTTTATCCAAAAATCCATAGATATAACAATAAACAATGAAGCCCATTAAAATATTGACACTAGAACAGAAAAAGCAGCAAATAAACTAAAAACCTCTTTAAGGAGAACAGCTTCCGGGAAAAAGAGATTGTCTTCATCAGCTTTTGAGAAGAAGCTATGAGAATCTTCTTTGTTGTTGTCGCTGTTGTTCTTCTTGTTGCTCCTTTTAGCTCCCACTATCACTGACTTTCTTGCAAATGTTAAGCATGAGTTTTGGTTATAAGTCATCAATTTTGGGAATTTAGGCACTAGATAAGTTGCTGCGGTGCTGTGCAGAAGTGACTTCATTTTTCGCTCACAGAGCCCAGAAAAAGAGAGGGTGGTGCATACGAAAACGATACCTTTATTTGCGGAGAAAGAGGGGTTTTTTTGGTAATTTGCGTGCAAGTAAATTCGAGATTGTTTTTGGTAATTCAACCAAATCAACATGTCGTTTTGCGAGCAATATTGAATCTTTACGACAAATCGTTTCGGCATAGAGGCTGAATACGGCATATCGTCGTTCTAACGGGAAATGTCAGCATAACGAGAAGGGATGATGTTACGGACAATTTTAATCTACGTTGGTCTCACGTCTCAAGATGATTTCATTTGGACAATTTTGATTTAAGTGTTGTCTTCCAAATCAAATAAATGCATATGTATGTTTCTCCATCTGAGTCACGAAACCTGAGAAATGTGAATGCATAAATTAAAAAGCGCAAAGGGAAAAATTGTGATGATTGTAATTGTGTGAATTACAATTAAATTATTAATGTTTTTATAATTTTTAAATAAACAAGTAATTTCTAAAATGAATCAATCAACGTTTCTATAATGAATCAATCAATCACATCACTTTTATTTTTGTTTTTTTTTTTCCATAGGTCAATTGACCATTTGTGACTCAATGTTACGAGTATAATTACGAATGACTAGTGAGTATTATCTTTTTTAGTCACTTTTAATTAATTTATTTCATGGAGTTGTTAAGGGTTATTTCATCTGCAAAAAAATAACTGTCTCAAATTTATGGATAAAATAAATTATTAGTGACTAATTTTATCTATTAGGTAATTCATAATTAAATCTGTAGAGTAACTCTATCATCAAGACCAACAGTAATACCATGTAAGCAAATGATAGTGTATTTAAAATTGTTGTGACTTATTAATAAATATTAAACATGTACTTATTATTATAATTTGACGGTCATTATTAACGTTTCACGGTGGAATATCTCCAACATAGGCATTGCCAAATTTTAATACTTTATCACTAGAAATTTAATAAATAAATAGATAAATTGTGGCATCTCCTTGTTAAATTAGGGTCTAAAAGGTTATGGTCAAGTCAGATATGAGACACAAATAGGATTATTGAGGTCATAAATAATAGCAGAAAACAAAGGCAAGTTCTAAGGTTTGGCATAAAAAAAAAAAAAAAACACACACACACACTCACACACTCATACACTAGTAGCAAAGTTTTCATAATTCATATTCTTGTTATTATTTTACTTGTATATATGAATTGTTCTAAGTATAAACAAACAAGCATGAATGGTTTTAATATGTGAATCTTGAATTAAATAATCATAGCTTTTGAAGTTTTGGTGAGTATAAATGTAATATAGATTTTTTTTTTTTATCAACTTAAGCTTTATCTAGTATTGAAGTGTTTTGGCTTCCATAACTGCTATGAAAATAGTTATAATTGTGATCAATTTAATTTTCAAACCACGGAAATATTTATTAGATATTTTAATGTTGTGACTTAAAAATTACAATTGCTCAGTCACACAATACTAAACAAGGCCCTAGTTTAACTTTGAAAAGAAATCCGAACACTTTTTACTGAATGTGATTGACTAAATACTTGGAATTTGCTTAAATGAGATTGAAGATATTGGAGAGCTAATTACTCAAGGGAATTTGTGTTTTAAATTAGCTTGTAACATGGAACCAATAGTGAAGCTAAAATATATCTTATATTTCGTTTTAACTTTTAAATATTCGTTCAGCGTAATAGTTACAGCGTCCCAATTAGCCGCCATTTTCCTAATAAAAAAAAAAAAATTTAAAGAACATTCTATTTGTCATAAACTGACGCTAATTCATAAATAATGTTGAATCTTGAAAGGTTCAAGAAACATAAAAAAATCAAGAAACAGAAATCTCATTTCACAATCATTCGTTTACAAGAAAATAAGCAAACGAACATAAGATCAAATTCGCATGTAAATGTAATTGCCAAAAAGATCGCAGTAGTCCGTGGAGAACGAGGACGGCTCAACTAATTTTGGGCCTTAGGTGATTTATTTCCATTAGGTCTTTCAAAAAATTTTATCACCAAAAATTCATTTATTTAAAATTAAATTTCTTAGATGCAAAATTATTAATCAAATTTCTATATTCTAATTTTACTAATATATTTTTCTCAATAGATAACATAACTAATCCATTTAATATGTCTCATGACATGGATGATCTTAAACAAGTTTTTATATTCTAACTGTCGTGGCTTTTTTTTTTTTTTTCAATTGATAAATTTATTAATGGATAATAATAAGTTAACAAATATTTGACTTTTATGTAGTTTTAAATGAAATAATGTCAATTAGAGATTTTATAGGAATAAATAGAATAAAAACTTGTTTAAAAAAAAAATAGCCCGTAGCAAAGTTTCCTGATTCTGTACTCAGCTTGTAAATATTAACAGTTCAACAACTTAAACAAACAATCACGTAATGATTTAAAGTGATTGATTTTCTAATCTAATTTAGGATTTCTATTATGAATTTGTTTTGTTTAAGGTTTAGTATTTGTTTTAGAAGCTATAAATACTGATGTCTCGGACGTATACAAGCAAGCAATAAAATTAAAAAAATAAGTAAGTAAAGCCCTTTTGACAAATTGAAAGAAGATGACCCTTTTTTCCTATTCTCAACAATTTTCGGTTCCATAATCAGGCGTGCAAGCACATATTGAACCATGGTGGTTACGTACAGAAGGCGGTGGCAGCATGCAGCTTGGTCAGCTCTTCCTCAAGGTATCCTGCAAGTAATTTCAGAGAAACTAGCTCTGACTGACTATATATCTTTCAGTAAAGTTTGCAAGTCATGGAGAGATTTTTCATTAGAGTCATTGCAATTATAATCCATCATCACGGGGACTTCCATGGCTTTGCAGGTCAGGCCAAGCTTCAACTAAAACCAGAACATGTTTTAGTATATTCGAAAACAAGATACGTTACCTTGATATCATTAAGGCTTTTGGAGGATGCTTATGGGGATCTTTTGATGAGTGGTTGATAATTGTGAGACCTGTTTATGGACAATTTTGGACGGTCTCGCAGAATATCCCTCTAAGGAAAATCCAAATCTCTTTGCTAAATCCTTTTTCAGGAGCTGACTATCTTCTCCCTGCTGTAAAAAATTGCTATCATAAGTTGGCATTGTCCGGGGGTCCTCATGAGGAAAGCTGTGTGTATATCCTCCTAAATTTGAAATCTGCTAAGTTTGTCTTGTGGACCAGACAATTCCATGATTGGTGTGAATGTGAAATAGAAGGAGAAGATGATGATAATCCCTTTATGGATGTGATCTTGTTTGATGGTTGTTTGTATCTTTTGACCGAGGCCTATGACATCCATGTTGTTGATATTAAAACTGCTTGCTCAATAGTTAAGAAGAAGAACCGAGGTTCTTCGACTGCTACTGCTTCTGCTTCGGTCAAAGCTCAGTCTTACAAAGTAAGAATCAATGTGAATGCAGAAGAAGAGGATGTACTTGTGCTGAGGTACTTGGTGAAATTATATGGTGAAATTCTGCTTGTTTGTCGATTTCTGAGTGAAAACCATGACACTGAAAACTCTGAGATATATAAGCTGGATTTGTGCAGGAGGAGTAAATGGGTGCTGTTGCATGGCCTGGGGGATGATCAGGTTTTATTTCTTGGTAGAAATTCTTCAAGATTTTTTTCTGCAAAGGACCCGGGGGTGGGCAGAGGCAATTGCATATATTTCACTAATGAACATGAGCTTCCACGGCGTAATGAGTGGGATACTGATGTGTTTCCGCCTCATAAAGGGTCTGAGATTAAAGATTGGAGTTTTTTCAGATTGGGTAATGAGAATCCGGAGAATTTTCGTGGCCACGCCGAAAGGGGTAACTGGCCACCTATTTGGTTAACTGCGTCTTTGTGGTGGTATCATTCTTTGAGGTATGGTGAGCGAGGCGGTATTATGCTCCGAGGAATACGCCTGAAGTTCTGAATCAGCTTATTTTTATTTTCCTTGGAATGTGTTGACCCAGCTTGTGCTACTGCAGGGTCTTTGGGATTTCTTATTTTTGCTTTGCTCGTGCTATTTACGAAGACATATTTATATATTTTTATGTGTAGCTGATGACTGATCGTTTTCGATGCCGTTTTCAATTTTCTTGGCCTGCTTTAACGCACAGATTCACATAGGCCTCCTTTGAACCCTAAAAATTTTCAAACCGCAAGTGTGTGCTATGATGTGAGTGCTTCCGTGTACGTATAAAATATTTTTTGTTGTTTATATTCTGTATTAATGATGATTTATAACCACAGGACTAGGTTGAAAAAGAAAATCTCAAAGTCAACCCAACATCAAATTGTCTCCCAGAATCATCAACCAGAATTGTAGCTGCCCCTAGATAATTTTCACAAGTAATTCAGCATCCTAAACATTTCTTGACTACACGGACCAATTAGTCCCAATTCCATTGCAGAAGTGACAGACGAATCAACCACACCAACTCTACTACAAATAGCCAGGCCCTTGGTTCTTTTCATGGGATACCTTTAAGCGGCTACTTGATCAAATAAATTTATAAAGAGAATTGTCTAAATATTTCAACAGACCGTAAACTCAGTAATGGGACGTATTTCAAAACAGGTTTCCCCGGTCACATGAATGAGAGTCATTTGACAAACAAATACTGAACTTTTTTGGGGTTAAATTTAATGCCCTCATCCGCAATGATAATGGCCCAATTAATTGAATTGGGTTCGTTATGGGTACCCCTCAGAACCCAAAAAAAAGAGAAATTGTTCGCAATGGCAAGAAATAGTACCTAGGCAGCTTTTATTTCAGGTTACAAGAAAGATACGGTCACCCTCTCAATCGTTCTCTTGCTGATTCTCCATAACTATTTGATAAGAAATTAAAGAGAGGCTAAACTTATGTTGAATGAAGATTTTTATTACTCACCCTACACACTTTTGAGCTTATAATTATGCTCTTTATATAGAGCTCAATCAACAAATATTAGCACTAAAATAAGGTTCTACACCACTTAGCCAAAGACTAGATAACCAAATCAGTTTTAACAACTAACAACTAAAGATTACGACAATAAAAAACTTATTCTTTGCAACAAAGATTAAATAAGTTAAAAAAAAAAATAAAAAACTTCAACAATCCCTGCCCTAAACTGATGTTGGAAACAGCCAATTTAACTATAACAGCCCTGTAACATAAAATCCTCCCTCAAATTGAATTCTCCAAAGCACAGACACCAAGTAAACTTCTAAGCCTCTGGAATGCTGCCAATTTGAGGGGCTTTGCGAATATGTTAGCAACTTGGTCTTCACTCTTGCAGTAAATGAGATCAACCGTTCCATCTTTCGTAAGATCTCGCAAGAAAGTGGTATTTTACATCAATATGTTTGCTTCTTCCATGTAGAACAGGATTCTTAGAGAGCATTATTCCTAAATATCTATCACAATAAATGGCAGTAGACCCTTCTTGCTTGAAAAGAAACTCCTCAAGTATATTCCGTAACCAAATTGCTTGACAAGCACACGCTGCTGCAGCTACGAACTCAGCTTCCGTAGTCGATAATGTTACAATTGATTGCTTCTTTGAGGACCATGAAATTGCTGCTGATCCCACCATGAAAACATACCCTAATGTGCTTTTTCTATCATTTGGATCTCCTGCATAGTCACTGTCTGTATAGCCAAATAACCCTGTTCTTTTCCATTTCTTGAAGAACAAACCATAATTACTTGTACCTTGTAAGTATCGAAGAATTCTTTTGGCTGCTAGCAAATGTGTCTCCATTGGGCACTCCATGTATCTGGTGATAAGGCTTACATAATATATTATATCTGGTCTTGTTGCAGTTTTAAGTACATCAAACTACCCATAATTTGCTTGTAAAGGGTGCTGTTAGCCTTCTTTCCTCCTAGATTTCTAATAAGCTTCAGCCCCATTTCAGTTGGAGTGCTAACAAAATTACAATTCTACATTTGAAATTTATTTAAAATTTCTCCAACATATTTCCTTTGGGAAATAAAAATACTAGCAGCGAATTGCACCACTTCTAAGCCAAGAAAGTAATGCAACAATCCAAGATCAGACATGTCAAATTGAACCATCATGGACTCCTTAAAAGCTTCAAACGTGGCCCTATCATTTCCAGACTTATAAGCAAACTAAGAGCATTTTTCCTCTATTTCAATTTTTATAAAGAGTGAATGTTTTTTGGATCCTTCCTTTAGAAAATAGGCGTCCATGCAACCATACCAAGCTCGTGGAGCTTGTTTTAATCCGTATAAAGCTTTGTTTAATTTATACACCTTATGCTTGCTACCATGTATGACATAACCAGGGGGTTGATCAATAAATACCTGATCCTCCAAATTGCCATGTAAAAATGCTGACTTCACATCCAACTGAAAGATAGGCCATGAATTTTGTGTTGTTAGTTATATAACTAGTCTGATTGTAGCATGCCTTACGACAGGAGCAAAAACTTCATTGTAATCAACACCATACTACCAACCATGCTTTGTATTTGTCAACTTTGCCATTTTCTTTTAGTTTTGTCTTGTACACCCATTTCACACCAATGGTCTTTTGCCCTTTAGAAAGCTCCACCAACTTCCAAGTGTTGTTTTTCTCAATGGCTGCAATTTCAGTATCCATGGCCTTCTGCCACTTAGATTCTTTGATAGCATCCTAAAAAACTATTGGATCACAATTTGAAAAAAAAAAAAAAGGGTCAGCCCTAGTTACCTCATAATCTGACATCCATACTAGCCTTCTTTTAGCTCGTCGAGGTCTTTTGCTATTTGTTTCAACGATGACTGGACTTGGAGGATCTATAGGAGCTGTTGGTACTGATTGTTGCTCAATCTCATCTTGCTGCTGCTTAGTGACATCTAGTTGCTGCTTAGCTTCATTTTCTGCATCAAACTCAGTAGGAATTTATTGCCCAATAGTGTTATTGTTCTATAAATAAGATAAAAACTGTTAATTCTAACATTAAAAAGAGATTTTGTAGGGATTTAATAATTTATTTATCGAAAATATTATTATAAAATAATAATAATATATAAAAATTAATAACTTAATAGCTATAATTTTTTAAAAAAATTGGTTCTTTATATGTTGTGAGTCCTTAGCCAACTACCCTAAGTTGCCTATGAGAAGAGACGCTCCAGGTGGAGAAGAGAACATTGTTTATAAATTCAATCTGTATTTGTTTATGTTTCGTGAATTCATTCGACTGCAAAACATTATTAAGCATATCGATTAATTCAATGCAAAGCATATCACTTAATTCATTCGATTGCGAACAAATAAAACATTACAGAATGAATTGAATACTCACTTAAAGCTACGCACAGGAGGCTCATTAGTTATTTCACGCCCTAGGAAGGCCAACGGTATTCTTGAAAAAATAAAGATGCAAATGCTTGATTTCGTACACTTCAATTAAGTAAAACTACGAACAACCGCTAAACATGCAATGATTTATTAATCTGAAGTTGATACTTTGACAGTTTTAGGCTTTAAAACAATTCAATACTCGAAAATTCTATGATGCCGTGATTTTCATAGTTGTTGTGTATTGTTAAATTAGATCAACCGCTCATATTAATTATATTATAACAAGAATGTTTAATTAAATTATATTTAACCAGTTACAAGCTGGTTAAATTTTTTTAAAAATGTAAAATTTAACTGGTTAAAATTAAAAAAAAATTTGTTATTATTATTTTTTTTTGAAAAGTTGTTATAATTGATTTTCTCCTGAATCATTCATTCACCTAAATTTAGGGAATTGAAGAATTTTCTAAGCAATTTAGTTCCAAAGCATGAAGTTATCATTATAAGATGTGTGGGTGCTGCTTGAATTTGCTAAGCAATTTAGTTCTAGATCAATCATCCAACTTTTTTATTCACTAATAGTAGTCTTCCTTCTTTGCATGATTTTGTAACAGCTCTGGTTCTTCAATTTTTGTCTTTTTTAATTTCTTTTTGCCCTGCTTTTTTTATAATTAATTATGATTAAGTTCTCATATTTTCGGATTAATCATATTGTCAAATTGTAATTATGAGTTTGCACTCCCAAATTCCTCGACCCACCCGTTGTGACCATTTGAAGTCCTAAAACAAAATTTATTGGTTAAAAATCATTTTGCAGCGAAAATATTAGTGTCTCATTTCTTATACAATACATAGAATTATTATAATTTAGAAATCGTATCTTTGCTTTTTCGTTGAAGAAATTTAGGCTCTCGAATCATGATTGTCACCACCCCTATTATATCACAATCTGTCACCAACGATCTTTTAAATTATGACTCAAATTTGATTTGCACTTAACGTGTGAGCGCCTTTATTACTATTGAAAGTAATTAGCAAGAGAAAATTTTTCCTATCAAAATTAGAGAGAAAAACTCTTTTTTCTCTAATTTGTATATTGTGACTCATGTGTCTCTTTTTGTAGAGAAACAAATATTTTTATATATCTATTGGTGGAAACCTCATGCTCCTTATTTATCTCCATTTTTTAATTTTATTAAATCAAAATATTTTATTTAAATTAAAAATACCCAAAATTGGTGTTACTTATTCTTGTTATAGGGGTCCACTTTGTAAAATAACACAAGGCCCCTTACACACGAGTATATTAAATGGAGCCTCTCACTAGATACTATATTTAGCCTTTTAACCCAAATAGCTAGTTAGCTTGCTTGTCAATCCAATAGTGGTGCAATCAATTAAATGAGTTAACTTGGGAATCATATGGGTATATACAATGGTGGCTACAATGATTAGGCCTATAATTAAACTACTTTGATTATTTAATTCCAAATCTACTCCACTAAAAGATTGGAACTGACCTCCATAATTGTATGATATATAGGATAATATTCTCAAATAATAATTCGAATCATGCCACATTGATTTCTTTACTGAACAATCCTTTGTACCATAATGCTAATTAAATTGATATCTCAACTGTCCAATCAATTTAATTATATCTTGTTCCTTGACACTTATTGGTTTTTTCTAATGATCATTTTCAACATCAAATTAATTATGTTGACACACTCTGACCAGAGAATTCTATTATCAAGTACTGAAAACCTATCAAGAGATGTGTTGTACAAATTCTATATTATTAATTTATAATCACACTGCTTATAATTGCTTCCACCAAGATATCTGATAATCTTGACTATAAATGTATGTCGCGCCTATTGGTAACTCAAATGAAATAACAATCACAAACATGAAATTATAATTAACTCAAGATTGATATTGCAAAAAAATCAATGCTTATAAGATTTAATAAGTCTAACAGTCATTTTAAAGTTAATTAAATTTCATATGTGATCTAGTTCAATGTAGTCAAACTATATGAGTAAATTTATACATGATTAAGACAAATTATTCAATAAATTTACTAACGTGTAAATATAAATAGAGCGCCTAACTCTATTTATCAACGGCGAACTCAATTTATTTAATCATAAGATAACTTGTATTTATGTTTTCTATGAATCCATATGTTGATCACATAACATATATATAATATAATTAAACGAACCTTATTTAAAATATTTATGCAATTAAGATATTTAAAAAAATATATCAAATATTTTGTTAATCAAAAAACAAATAATCAATATACTTTAAAGAGCAGATAATCCTAACTGAATCAATAGAAAATACCGCACACCGGAACAACCACCACCAAATTTGGTACAGTGTGTTTTTTTTTTTTTTGCCCTCGAATAATTTCAATATGTAGTTTATTAGAATTGTTTTGTATCACTAGGTTAATGAAGAAATTGAAACTAAAAACTTAATTTGGAATGGTGTAGAGACTTGGACAAAATTGAAAGTGAATTTCGTCAACTGTATAGTGTGCGCTTGAGGTTTGCACAACTGTTAGTCCAATTGTTTTATTCGCAAGATTAATACCAAGTCTCCAAGTTCTTAACGTAACATGTTTGATTGTACTTTTAAGTTTCTGCTTTCATTTTACAAATTTAAACAGACAATTTGACATGCATTTTATAAATTAAATGCATTTTTCTGTAAATGTAATCTTATCCAGCCACCTGTCTTTGTGCAAGTGAACCCCTCAAGCAAATTTCTGATCATGTTTCAAGCAAAATGCTCCATATCTGATTTTCAAAGTAAAATGGAGAATTTAAAAAGAAAAATGAGAATCCAAACAAATTTTTATAATCTAGGCTAAAATGCCTTCTCTACTGATTGCTGGCATATAATATTTAAAAAGCAAAACTTTTCTCAGCATTTTAATTAATAAAATAGTAAAAGACCTAATTCAGATTCAGAGCCCTGTTTTGTAGACTTTTACTGGCATGAGGACCATAATAGATGAGAAGAATCACCATTACTTCTTTCCTTTTTTCTTTCTCTTGTTGCTGCTGCCGCCGTTAGCAGCTGTGCCACTGCTTTTCGAGCTGCTGCCAGCTTTGGCAGTTGGGCTATCAGTGGAGGTGCTGCCACCGAAATTGTCAAACACCCCGGCTTGCACAGCGTTCTGTAACCACTCGAGGAATTCATCCTCGGTCATTGTTTCTTCCAAATTAGGTGGTGGCATCCGACCTCCTCGTTGTCCTGAACTTGTTCCCTTGCCAGTATTGTGCTTGGAGGTAACACTAGTGTTCACATGAAAACTTGGCTTGTGAGTATTGGCTGGACATCTCATTCCCTGAAAACAAAATCGAAGCAAAGCATTAATGCATTGTGCACAAAAATGAATGAAGGTTTTGAAATGGACATCTAGGCATCCAATGAAAACTTCCAACGGTTACACTTAAACTATCCAATCTAGATCAACCCTGATGCAAGTGTTCAGTTCACTCTCAAATCCTTAATACGTAATCCACAATCACCAAAAACTAAACCTTGTGCCCAAGATGTAGTCAAAATCTGATAAAGTCAAGTGTATGGTGTCCAGTGCTCTCTGAGGATGTCCCTGATTTATGTCAGGCAACTGGAGATAAACATTGAATCAGGATGCTAATAGGAAACAGATTTACCTGACAAATATACCAATCAGTAGCATTGTAAATTCTACTATCGGCACAAACATATGCACAAGGAACATCTACCTGAACATGAAAGAAAAGGCAGTATCAGATCTCAGTGTTATGCTATTTTTTCCTAAAAATCATAGCACCAATTTTGAGTTATTTTACAAAGTATCCTTGTTTATAATAGGTACTTACCTTCTGAAATATTCCGAAAAAGAGAGGTTGGGAAGATTGTTCAACCCATCCATCTCCATCTTTTGCTTGATGATAATCATTGCATTCCTTCAAAAGGGAAATTTCAAGGAGAAATCATAAGCACCGGGAACAAAAGTCTCTTCTTTACAGGGAAAAAGTGCTCCATGCTTAAAGAAAGCTGGATCATATCTTCCACTATATCAATATGCTCGCCAACATTCATTAATGCCTGATATCTTAAAACCACATATAAGTGCAGAAAGCAAAAAGGAAAACCTGGCACCATCTTGCACGGGCCTTTGATTTCTTGGTCTCTATCCAGACGTGAAAGTTATTACACTTTTTACAGGCAATTCGCCTTGATTCTCCAAAAGGATCCTCACCATCAGCCTCTGACCGTGCAAATCCCGAACCAAAGAAACCACGCCTACCATTCTGGGCAATCAATCAAATAAGAACACAACTAAGACCAACGGATTTGACTTTCATTTCAATAAGTGCCAAGAACATAGCAGAAAGTTAAAAGAAACGTCTTGAATCAGA
Source organism: Murraya paniculata (assembly GCA_030449075.1). NCBI lineage: Eukaryota > Viridiplantae > Streptophyta > Magnoliopsida > Sapindales > Rutaceae > Murraya > Murraya paniculata. Next base: position 517,508 of record JAEVFN010000053.1, on the reverse strand, counting down.
AAACTGATAACTACGATCTCCATGATACTTTTGCTCCACTGCCTTTTTGGGAGACAATATTCCAGAACTCTTAGATGCATCTAGAGCTGGTAAATATTACTTTGAACAAGCAAAAGCAAACAGAATTTAACACTCGCAAATGGCAAGCAATGGAGGACAATAGACAAAAAGCAATATGTTTTATCCAAAACAAAAGCAATGCCAGTTTGTTATCCACAATTATTTTTATCTTCAAAAAATAATGTCCCCACCTCACTCTATATTTTCAGCAAAAAAATTAGACAGCCTACTGAGTACAAATTAGTAGGCAATTCTTCCTCGAACATGTCAATGGCTTAGGAGAACACAGAGAGAATGCTGAACGAAGTCCAAGGTCAACAACAGGATAAAAAAAGGGGAAAGAACAGCATCTAGCTATTTGTGTGTGTGTGTGTATCCAAACCTTCTGAGCAGCACTTTGGAACCTACGGAAATAGTCTAGCAGCTCTTCCCTCCTCAACTCATCATCATACGCTTTTCGCTTAAAGGAATCAAGAAGAACCTAGAGAAATAAAGTTGAACACAAAATCAGAGAAAAATCATGAAAACATAAAATAAAGATTCCTCCATATGACAATCCAGTAGAAACCAAAGACATTACCTCATATGCATTCTGAAGTTTTTTAAAAGCTTCAACAGCCTTTTCGTTACCCATATTCTTATCAGGATGGACCAGCATGGCCTACAAAATTTGAAAGAATCTATTAGAAAAAGATAAAATCTTATCCCTTTCTTCCCCATTTTGGATTAAAAGAATTTTGTAAATTAGCAAAGAATTGACACATAACTAGTAGGGAACAAAACATTTGTACATCAATAAGACCTAAGAAATTCTAAGAAAATGACATATATTGCAGATATAAAGCAGAAGAGAGATTAAGAAGTCATGCTAACAGTAGGCAAAACAACGAAAAAATTAAAAAAAAGGGTATACCTTTTTTCTGTATTCCCTTTTGAGTATAGACACGTCAACATTCTCAAACCGCGACAAGCCCAAAGCAGCATAGTGATCAGTACAGTTCAACAACCGAACAACTTCATCTTCAGAAGTCATCTCAGAGTCATCCCCACTAGTTGAAGGCACTCCAGAACTACGATCTGCTGATAACCCAGGAACATTATCGGAGAATGCAGGGTGCACCGGCTCACCACTGGAGAAGCTTGGTCCACCTTGTGTTCCAGAGGTTTGCTCAGGGGAACTATCAGTTCTATGCTGATTTACGTTATTCTTTAAGAAGAATATTAGAGCATCACTTGAGACAAAAGATAAATTCAGTGCCAACAGCAAACCGAGCCATCCAACATAAGTCCAAGCACAATATATGGAGTACGTAGTAGTAATAAAAAGTGCAAGGCGCTCATGGGTGAACTTGAAAGCCAAACCTGAAATATTAGTGGACATTAGTTCTGACAAACAAATTCGAAAGCAAGATATGATCCTCATGCAAAAAAAGGTAAAATCGTCACCTCCAAGAAAGATAACAAAAAATGTTGTCCAGAAACTTCCATAAAGCCATAGGAGAACAGTTCCAGATAAGGCAACAACAATGAGTGCAAGAGCGAACCCGATAAAGAAAGCCACCAAAGCAGCAACAACCTGAGAATACAAAAATTTTGGTTTCGCATAAGAATACATGTAAATTAACAGCTTTGAAAAAAAATCACAATATTAATGCTCCAGAGAATTCAATTCTAGCAGGAAAATAGAAAATTATCAACATACCCTATGAACCACGTCTCTGTCACAAAATCACATAGCTGATGGTGCCATAACTCATGAGATAACTCATGAGATTAAGTGAGTAGATCATTTACCATCATATAGAATATGACTCTATCCTTGTAATGGTACCACTTTTTATACCCATCTAGACCCAGAAACTACATATAAAGCACATAGAACATATTCAAATTCGATGAGACATAAAAGGTTTTCTAGTTTATTGCAAAAGAAAAGAAGGATGCTTGAAAATCATAATTACATGAAGATAGAAAATGCAGCCAAAAAGCTGCAAAATGATTGTATTGTTTTCTTAAAAGAAGGATGCTTGAAAGTCATAATTACATAAAGATATAAAATGCAAAACGAGTGTATTGTTTTCTTAGCTATATAAGGTGAAATTTAAGACACAAAAGATAGAAACTAAGCTTAATGAGAAATAACTTCTATTAAATTACCAAGAATTTAATCATTAGAAACCCTCTATTAAGTGGCAACATGAGGTTTAATCAGGGCTTACCAAGGCCATAAGAAACTTAAACATCCCAACCATAGCAATTACTGAGAGAATGCTGCACCATATGACTGAGAAAAATGATGTTGTGCCCATACGCATAAAGGAATCAATGCCCCTAATGGTACAGTCCAACCAGAGCATTGATAGAAGGAGCATTATTTTTGCGAAATGTCCTAGATAGTTCAAAACAACAGGATAAACTTGCTGAACCTTCATTGAAACATAATCATGAGCATTATATATGTTGGCTGTAAGCATTGGACTCTGCCTCTCAAGCAACTCGATTGCAGCCTTCAAGGTGGGCACTACATATGCCCTTAAGCTTCTAACCACTACATTAACAGAAAGCTTTACCTTCTCCATAATATTTTTAAGATGCAATCTGTTTAGAGACCAGCCCATACCAGTTTTTCGGTGTTTACGACCACGGCGAGCATTTTCAATTCTTACACCACAGGTTTCCCTTGAAGAAATATTATTGGTTGAATCCCCTGAAATGGTCTCTGAAGAAACCGATTGCCCAAGATCCTGCCTTGTGTCTGTTCCTAGCTTCTCTATCCTCGGAGATGCCTCAGCATTGTGCTTCCTTATACTCTCATCTCCTGCATGATGATCATTACTTGAACTGTCCGCCGAAGGAATTCCTGGATGGCTACCGTTTGGAAGTTCATCTCCAGGAAAAACCTTTACCTTGCCGTCTCTTCCTTGTCCTGTCATATCAGGGACAGCAGACCCTGAATTTGAACCCTTTCTTCTGTGACTTGATGTTTGGCGATCCACGCCATTCTTCTGTTGATTACCCTTCCGAGCCATGGAATGACAAATATCACTAGTCCTTTAACGTCGAAAAGAAATTTACCCACTCTAATCCATCATTGGAGGCATGCAATGTGATATGGATTCCACATGATAAATGGGTCTTTTCTTCTCAAAAAGTATTGAAACTGTCAACAGAAATCGAATAGTCAGCGTGTCAATTTTATGGAGATGCTTAAGCAAGATAATGCAACAAGCAATTTCGCATAAAAAATGCATGCCTGGTGCCAGGGCTCCCAAAGGAATATTACTTGATGAACGAATGCACCACTAAGCCAAGGAAAAATTGAAAACACATAAAAAGATAAAAGGAAAACTGATAAACCTAACTGTGGAAGAAGCACCGACACAAGACCAAAATTTTCAATAGCAAAATGGCAGCAGTTTTTGCACATAACTAAGAAGCATTGCTAGAATTATTAATCTTCAACTGTTTTATTGAATGGATCAGAATGCCCCACTAAGAAAAGAATCTCTTTTGAACCACAAACATTAAGATGAACTGTTCAACTATTCCTGGACAGCACAATGTAACAAGATGTCAGAAAATTGCAAGACTGCCATACAGTATTCAGCTCAATGCTCAGTTAAACTCGACAAAATCACAAACAAAAACATCCACTTCCATTCTTAAATTGCGCACCAAAAACCAGGGTCAACCTCAACACAAGCTAAAGTTCTTAGCAAGGTAAGCACACTCAACTCTTGCTACTATAGAGCATAGATATATAAGGTGATGCTATAATACCCAAACTCAACCTCAATAACTCAAGCCAGCAGAAATTAAATAAATAAACACAACCCATGTCAAGCAGATGCTCAGGAATCAAAATGTGAGGCCAAAATTTACTTTCCCATCAAATATTTAGCACAAAACGAAATTCCACTATTAGGATTTGACCATAAAGACCTTAAGCTACAATCAAACAATTCGAACACATAAACTAACCAAAGTGACAAAATCAAGCGAATCCTACAATAGAGAACTAAACCTAAAAAGTTTGATAATAACCAGAGTAATCCACTTCGCTACATTCTTCAACTAATTTAATTGGAATGAACTTTTGACCAATTAAAAAAAGTTTTAATTTTTGCACAGATGATATAACAATAACAAATTTAAAATAACAAGTAATAATTATAGTACAGGACATACCTTAAGCAAATTCAACTGCTGCCACTTTGAGATAGGGAGATGAGCAATAAGAGAAATAACTTACAAGCCCCCACAACCCAAAAAAAAAAAAAATTAAAGTGATTTTGTTGCTGTTTTCCGACTTTTTTTCTGTTTTTTTTTTTTTCTTAATATTTATTCAATGGAGATGGAGTCAAAAAAGTTATGAAATTTAATAACCTTCTGAAAAGAAAAAAAAAAATTTGTCTAAAATAGGGACTGGCGAAGACAGAGAAACAGACGCACGCATACGAAGCTCTAATCGAAGTTGTATTGTTTATTTGTTTTCATCCTGTTAGGACCTGTTTGGCCATTTGGATTCCGCTGTCTCTAACCAGGCGTAGGAATGTCTTCTATCAGCTATACGTGTACAAAGCGGATTGGCATTGCTGGTATAATTCTTCTAAGTGGTCAAATTTTTTGAAAACTGATTTGATCAGCATTTGCGTAAATAGAACGTCCGTCGGCCGCCCGGTTTAGTACGAGCCTTCATGGGTTCATTTCAATTTTTCAAAACAAATAAATAACTAAGCAAACAAATTAAATCCAATCACTTGACAACTTTTTTGAATCGATAGTGAGTGTTTGATATGCGTTCGGCTCATGCAGATATCCATAATAAAATCAATTTAAATCGTACCCAAAATAGATATCCGAGAAAATAATATGTGCAAAAGTTTGTAGAGTTACACATCTTAACTTACAGATAAAAATTGGTAACCTATAAGCGTGGCTAGAACTTGAGTGATAACACATAAGGTTCATGCAATGCATCGGATTCTATACTACAATAAACCAACCATACAGTGCAGTCAAACTTTTGCCTGTTATTTGAAGATGGTCCACTCGAGCACAGCAAGAAAAGCAAATCAGTCTCGACGTGAGGAACTTTCGGTTCAGTTTCTGGGATTTGGTTGCCTTGGGGCATCTGTAAAGTACATCCCAACTTAATTGATTGTGTTGCAGATTTTTATCTTAATTTGCGTAAATCTTTGTAAACCCTTACGTGAAACCATGGACAAATGAACATGCACAAATTGTCAAACAAATGAAAAATCAAACTCTCGTCTGCACATAGTTTATCCAAATGCCTGTTGAGAGATTGTTGAAAAGAAAAGTAATACAGAACGAGTGGTTCAATTAATTTACATCAAGTATTGGAATAAGGCTCGACAATAAAATTATTCTACTGTCAAAAAATAAATCCTTTCCTATCCATTATTTTGTACATTACAAAATTTCAATATGATTTATTAAGTTAAAAATTTCTTGTACGTGTTGATTGCAGATCTGCAAAAGAGATTTTACAAAAAGATGTTAAAAATTGTGGCATCAAAGCAGATTCTTGCATAATGGCATGCAATTTTAAGTGTTTTGCACATTGAGATTTAGTATATATAAAAGGGGAGTGCAATTCCCTTCCTTACTATCTCACCAAAGAAGATGAAAAAACCACCAAAACCACAAGAGAAGAAAACCACCAAAAAACAATCAAAAGCATCTCATGCTCAATCTCCAGTACTCACAAATCATGTTATGAATAGTGTTATGAAGATGAAGAAGCTCTCAAAGCCCAAAGTGATGAAAAGCTCAAAGAGAAGGTTGCATCTAGTTCTTTGTCAGAAGAGAAACTTGTTCAATTATGGATTTCATCGCTTGAAAAATCCCCAAAGTTGGCTCTTTCAATTTCTCAAGCAAAACCGGAACTAGAAAAAAAGGTTCTTTATTGGAACCCACAAAAAAAAAGAAAAAAAAAAGAGGTTGATCCTTTCGAAAATCCGACACTTCTCAAAAGCTATTTTCAAGATTAAAAATATTTTGAAAAACATTTGAAACAAAAAATTTCTTATTTTAAGAAATGAATACAATAAAAATCCACAAGAAGTTGTTAAAAATCTTCTTCTAATAAGACTTCTCAAAATCTTCACCTCTCATTTGAAGTTGCTGAAGGATTTGCAACCTTTAGGATCAATTTCCTTTTATCCAAAAGAGATTGTAGATTCCCAATTTTATTGCAACATTTTTCTCGAAGTTTTCCATTTCTTGAATTTGTACTTGGGAGCATGTTTATATCCATGTCACCTAAGACCTTCCATCTTTGGGTGTAAATTTTAGAGTCAAAATGGTGGGAAAAATTCAATGCCCAAAATGCTTTAAAAACCAATGTCCTCAAATTTATTATTATTGTTGTTGTACTTATGATGATGATGATAATTATATTTAAATGGTGTAAAAAAAAATTTAATTTTCACTAAGAATACAAATATCAATACACTCCTCATTCTAAAATTTGTAAAACATACTCCATTTTCATTTCCATTTAAGTAAACATTCTCATTCCCCGTTGACATGCCTCAATTCCACAAGTAAATGCACCACTGAAGTTTTCCATAAAAAAGTGAAGGGATTGGCGCCTTACCAAATTTCAATAAATTGCAGCATTATCATTTTAAGTATATACCATAATGGATAGGACACGGAGGAGCTGGCTTAATCACATTAGAAAGGTAACTTCACTTAGTGCCTATCTTGGGGTATGCTTCGGATTGAGGTAATGTCCCATTCTAATCCAGGGCTGTTGAATCTTGAATGGATCCACTATTTATACCAGTGCATGATTAATAAGTATTGACGACAAAGTGAAAAATTAGCTTCTATCAATCAGTATTGACGACAAAGTGAAAAATTAGCTTCTATGCTTTCACAATAATTTAGAACTTTCAAACATGCTGTAGTTTAGTTTAAATGTGTATCAGTGTAATTAAGACATTTGATCAACAGATAAAGCTATTTGAGATAGCAAACATATTATGCATAAATTGGCTTCAAAATTATGAGAACCGGAGACTGCAAAGGTATCACTTGACAGCAGTCTACTGAATACCTTTATGGAAGAAATCATTCAACAAACCAATTTGTTTGCAATATGCAACATAACTATGTTCTGGCAATCAAAACGTGAAATATTATTTACTTGGAACCACAAGAAAGATTCACCACCTGACTGCTTCTAACCAGAAGTAACAATAAGCTGTAATATTATTATACATAACATATGTTAAATATTAGCTTAAATACAACAATTATTCGAAAGTCCTACTTTCTGGAAAAGGGATACTGCTTACACGAACTAAAGTTTTTCTCAGACTATAAGTATCAGGTTGCAGTAGGTTGCATAGATTTGAAAAGATCTTTACTATATATCCATCTTAAATGGTTATGAATTTTTTGTTACCACAAGCTCAACTTATTGGCACACAGTGATGTAGACCCTACTACACAACACTAAAATTGTAATGTGATGTCAAACTTTATTAACAAATATTCCGTAGAAGAAAAAATTAGTCACTATAGCATTAAAATAGTAAGCTCCATATGTACAAGTATAATTTCATTTCATTTCATCTTATTTTCAGAACATGCAAAATCACAACAGAAAATTACCGAATAAATAATAGCCACAAATAAGAAATTTATGTCCAGTTCTCTTTGATGTCGACAAACCTTAATTACAAGATAATATTGTGCTCCGGAATGCATGAGCAGAGAACCACAATGGGAGAGTAGAGCCGTGCTTCACAGAGTACATTTCCTTCCACAGTCTACTATTCCGATGATAAACCAGCACCTGCTTATGAGTGGCCAGGAACACATATTCACGGGCCTGACTTATAGGAAAAATGCTCGGCACCATACCCTTAATACATCTAAGACTCACCCTGTCCACCGAATGCCATTCATCTCTATGGTAATCTTTCAACACCCAAGTTTCCATCCACTCATCCGATATTTCGATAACCGACAAACACCCATCACATTCCAACAAATAAGACCTACTTTCGGATCCAACTTTGTCCGGCAATGAAATCTTCCTCCAAACATCACCCTCCAGATCTAACGCAAGTATAAAAGAGCAACTATCTGTCAACCAATGAAGAGCCCCATTAACAAACACAACTTGATTCCTGTTCATGATAGAGAACTGATGATAATCTTGAACAGACACAAACTTCCTCCATCTATTTGACTCCGAATCAAATACCAAACATTTGAAAGTACCATCGGGTCTATGCCCAAATGTCCGGTGATATCCCGCTAACACAACATTAAACTTATTTTTTGCTAAATCACAAGCCAGACCAACTAAAGTGGCCTCACCATCAGGATAAAATCTAGTGACAGGCCTTTCTCTACTCTTGGGAAGCAACTTCCATTCCCTAGTCATGGGATTACAAACATAATAAACACCCATTTCAGGAATACTAGAGCAACACAACAAGCCATTACATGAAGCTCTAACCTTAACTCTATCATGTAAAAAATCTAAGGAAATTTCAGTAACACCCCTCAAGTTATCAACACAAATAACACCTTTCGATTCTATTAAATCTGAAATCTGCACCAATAACATTGGATTCTTAGAAGACACTTGATTGTATAGCTGAATGAAATATTTATCTGAAGTCAATTTGTTCCAAAGTTTGCACACTGTTTTGGTCCTAAATAGAGACTTAACAGGCAATCTTGCAAGAATTTGTTGTATCACTTCATCAGGAAAAAATCCCATCTTAAAACAAAAACAAAATTTACACAAACCCAGTTGAGAAAAATTAGAACGGACTGAAATTTGCTTACCAGATGGAAATTTGGAGATTTTCTCTTTTTTTTTTTTTTCAATGAAAGTTCATTTGATGCAAATGGCCATTTGGGCAATTGTTAAAAATTTTTGAAAAAGATCAAATTTTTTTGAAGAAATTAGGATGATTTCGGTTAAGTGAAGATGAGAGTTTGAGGGGTTTAGTTAAAGAATGATCAGGGATTTGTTTGATTGTGATTAGATTTGATTATGCGAGAAAGTGAAGGGGAAAATAGAGGGACGCTGACAATCGCGAGAAAATTCGAGCTCTGTGGACGAAATCAACGGTGGTGATTCGGTTTTGGAGAAGATGATTATGGTGGCCCATGACAGCTTGGGTAATGGGCCACACGGAATATGAGATTGATCCAATGGGCTAAAGTGGTTTGATGTCTGTCCAGAATAGACAAGGACATAAATTGAAAATTTTTTTTTTTTTAAAAAAAAAGGTCCAACATTTGTCTGAAGTAGCATTGACGCACAAAATTAGAGAAGAAAACAGAAAGAAAAAAGAAAGAAAAAAGAAAGAAAGTCTTTTTATTCTGTACTACAAAATTGAGATAGAAAATAGAGCACTGAACGCCGCACGGTGATACAAGGTTGACAGAAAGAACAACAATATAACGTTGTTTTACCTTTTTTTCAAAAACAGAAAAATGGCATTGTTTTGCTGCTATTTATGTGCAAAGTAAGGCAAAGGGCATTAAAAGACCACCCAGTTGGACACAAAAACAACTAGGGCCATGGGAAATTAACACTTTCATTCAATCAAATGAGAGAATAAATTTTGAAATTCTGCTGGCAATGATTTCAGCCAAACATAGTAGAGTTGATCACCGAAGCTAGTTTTGCTAATGCATGAGCATGAGCATTACAAAAACGAGAAGTGTGTTGAATCTGAACTGCCTGGAAGTCTTTACACCACTTCTGAATACTTGATATTACCCAATCGCCTGTCCCCTACTACTATTACCCAATACGCCACTCCAAAGCTTAGGTGGATGATGAGAGCAACTAGGAGTATAAGAGGGAACTTTAACTGTAAAGTTATTCGATATCCACTTTTAACTGTATACAATTAGGGATATTTATTTGTGTTGGGAATATAGATTAAAAAAAAGGGGGCTGCGGGGTTGTGATGAGTAAAACAGCTGTTATAAGATAGATGAACTCTGTAATAAATTATGAGTCATGGCAATAAGGGTTATATGGTACAAAGCAATGTTCCCTCCAAACTTTTCATTATATTTCTCCAATCTATCCTTGCATCTCTCATTTCTTTTTTCAAAAGAAAAAACATTTCTCCAGTTTATTAAAGTATTTATTAGTGAGTGACAAGTTTAGTTAGTTTTAAATCCTTTCTGGAACACATATAACTGAATTTTTTTTTGCTGCATTTCTAAAGTTTTCTTGAAATATCACATGCTAACATTACATCATAAGTTAAATGTCTCAGTAGAACAACCTCGAAATATGTTGAATTATGGTGCCTCGTAGATTTCAAAGCCTGAATGAGCTACTGCAAAATCTTACGTCTCCTACCTATATTAAGATAAATTAATCTGGCCACGTGTGTCCAAAAGAAGGTGGAAATGGATATTCCTATTTCACAATTAAAGACATGATTAATATTATTATCCCATGAACTCTTAAGAAAATAATTAAACTTATAATGCAACAAGAGGTCAAGATAATCACATTTGAAAGCGATATACAATGATGGAAACCAAAGAGAACACAAAATAAAAAACTACAAAACACACAAGCATCAAATGATTATATACCATCTCATATTCCATATTCCAATTGGCTTAGCTCCTGAAAAACTAAACTAAAAACAACCTCCCACCATCATGTTACCACAAAACCTCCTCCCCAGTAAACTCATAAGCAGCAGCAGCAACAATATGATTCTGGTGACCGAAGAGATGAAAGCAAGAGCTGAAGTTTGCCATGGAGATGAAATTTGCAGAAGAAAATTCATGCTGCTGTTAGCAGACATAGGATTACCAGTTGGATTGCTAACACTCGAAGACATAGAGGAATGTGGTCATGTGAAGGAAATAGGGTTTGTGTGGTTGAAGCATAAACAAAAGAAAGATCACAAGTTTGAGAACGTCGTCGTTTGGTTCGATACCGAAGTTACCGCTTATTTTGAGAGGAACAAGATCAAGAACCTCACTGGGGTTAAAGCCAAAGAGTTCATGATTTGGTTTTGACTGTGTGAAATTCATGTTAGTGGTAACTCCCCTACTGGGTGTATTACTTTCAAAACTCCCGCTGGTTTGTCTAAGAGCTTTCCGATTTCTTTGTTCGAGGATGATCATGGTGATTGGAATAACAATGAGGAGTTGAAGAGGACGAAGGAAAGAAGATCAATTTGCGTTCAAGTGTAAACAATTTGAACAATACTAGTCAGACAATTGTATAGCTAATTGAATAATTATAACATCAATGATTTAATTTGTAGCTAACGTCTGAATTACACTGTGTTTTCTTTTTATATTTTTGTTTTTGTTTTTTCATTTATCACACACCCAGCATTATGTATTTGCATGCATGCAGAAACACATATTGCTCCCCAAGACCAGTATGTACGGATTTAAACCCCCTAATTTTGTATTATATACTAAATTAGTTGGGGAGTTCAGATAAAAGATCCGGGGCAGTATTGTCGGCGCGGTCGCACTCTGATAAAAAATGAGCTACTTAAAGTTAATCTCCAAACCTAACCTACCCTACAACCAGTAATCTAACCAAATAGGTACTTATCTCCTTAAGATCTCGGTAGCTGATTCTGCTATTAGCTCTTGCTTTCCGTTTCTTAATACGTTATGTTTATGAGTTGGATTTGACTAAGCTTAAGAGTAAGATCAGTACGAGAAGTAATCGACGTGTAGCTTTTTCAAGAGGATAATTATTGGATTGGTTTCCCTCAAGGGTATGATTATGAATTGAAGAGAAGAATATGCGTAGAAACACCAGTGATTTATTTCAGGAATATGCTTGTGAAATCTTCTTTAGTACTCTCCTTGAAAATTGATGAGATTCTAAATCTTTTACGCAAGTAAAGGGACATGGCTTTTAAGAAAATGATGTTTGCATGAAGCTGTCCGTCAGCCAAACAGAGCCAATCCATCAGGGAAGCTAAGCAATGGACGTAACTTAAGAAGATTATTAATAAACACTCAATTTTTCCTTCGTTGACTTGAGTGGTATAGTAGAATTTATTCCTTTTCACTAATGCATGTGGCGGATTTTATGTCTGTACCGGGAGTTCCACAACAACTTACTTTCTCTTTCACTATTTGATTTCATACCAATCAAAAATGCCAAATTGAATATGCATATATCTTCTATTATACAAAACTTTAATTATATGCCGTGGCACAACACGACTAGGTAGCATAGTATCATTTGAAATTGCAAAAATGAAAATAGTAAAGTTTTTCTATTTGTAAATCACTTATATGACATGGGACGAAAACAATCTATAATCTAGCAGCTATTTTATTCTCCATATAATAGGGTTTGGAATATAAATTTGTAAAAGAAAGCAAATAGAAAAAGCCATCACAAAATTCACAAGTTGCTCTTTCAAAGTACTTTTTCAAAAGAAAAAAATTCGCAGGTTCCCAGGACTAGGAGGCACAGCGGTCACCTGACGTTACAAGTCAACTCATGCTTCATCCCTTTTTTTTTTTTTTCTTGGATGTAGCATTTTGCACGGTTCTGTATCTGCTTCTCAGCATTAAAAACACAAATTAAATTCATCCTAAATTGATGCTGAAATAAAGGAAATTTACAGGGAGAAATGTTATATACTAAGATGGTTTCTTATATACATAATTTGTTTTCCAAATTAATAATTTATACAACATTTTGTTTGCATCATTTCTAAGAAAGAGGACCCATCTGTATCAATCATATATGACTGGAACACTATCAACTAGAAATCTGCCAAGTGCCAACATTCTTATCATAAAAGATACCTTATGAACAGCATTTATCTATTGCAACAGATACCTTCAAGGCATTGAATCATGTCCTATCAATCCCAAATAAATAAATAAATAAATAAAATAAAAGGAGAGAGCATTACGCACAAAATGAGCATGTTTGTTCTATAAGAATGCAGATGAAGAAAATTAAGAAACGAGGAAAATAGCATGCCGTAAATCTCTAAGGTTTGGATAACTAGCACAAAAGAACTTGGTGTGGAAGTTGGCATACCTCAGTAGCTTTAGAGCAGGAAATAATATAGATTGCCAGCAGAGGTAAGCACTTAGACGCTGAATTCAAGAGGTTGAGCAACCAATTCAGCATCATCCTTCTGAGGTTCCCTTTTCTTAATGATAGAGAATGGTCTCAGAATGCATCTTGATAAGCGGCTTAGTGGGTCCTGCAGACCTTCCATCTGATAGTGTCCAAACCGCCAATCTCGTTGGATAAAAGGCTGTTGAGTTGGCTCATCAAGGCCTCCTGACAAAAGAAGGAAACGAATGTTATTGCATACCTCAGAGGGATCTCGATAAATATAATTAAAAGATGAATTACAACCATCATCATTGACAAGAAATAAGAGTCAGATACATGTATGATTAATACTCTACATGACTAGTTTTGCCTACACAAATTTATATCATTTTGCCAAGCTCTTCATACTAATAGTACTTAGGAAAAAATTTGAAATCTGATTGGCCTGTTAACAAAGGAAAGATTAATAATATAGGAGTACAATGAAGCAAGCAAGATTCTTGGATGTAAGTGATTGATAATGAATAACAAGAGTAAATTCCAAGAAAATGAAATGAGTTCATTTACCTGCATACATCAATCCATGTTTATTAACTGCCCGATAGAATGGTCGTGTCTTTTTTTGTTTAGCAGCTAACTGAAGTTCACTCCATGCGTGTGCTCGGTCTTCACGTGTAACTTTACCAGTAGTAACTACCTGAAATCAAGATTTGATCTAAACCATTGATGAACATCACAAGAATTTTCAGAACCAAGAGAATAAATGCAAAAAAAAAATGAAACGTTACCTTGGTAAATAGATGGTATGAAGGACGAGGAATGCGGGCAAGATTGTTCGCCCGGTCCACTGCAACGAGTCCAAACTTGGGACCATACCCATCAGCCCATTCCCAATTGTCAGAAATAGTCCAAAAAAGATAACCAATCACAGGGACACCCTATAAATCAACCATGGTAAGGTCCAACATGTGATGATTATTTAATGAATTAACCAAATTTCAATATGAGTGAAAAGTTAAGAGACAAAACTGTAATCATGGCTGCATAAACAGCAAGCAAATGTTCTATAAGATACGGTCGACGGATCAGATCTGTCTTATCAGAAACCCCATTTTCTGTAATGATGAAGGGTAAGTTCAAATGCTTGTATCTTTCATGGAACTGATGCAGCACGCGGAACAGGCCATCAGGATATACGCCACGTCCAGATTCACTGTACTCATCAGTCTCTACTAGCTTCAAGCCAGCACCAGAGACCACTTCCTGCACAAAGAAATGTTAATTGGTAAGACCAGGTTGTTACAGTCTTATTGAATAAAGAGGTTCAATAAGCACCTGTCCGTAGTAGTTAATGCCTATAAAATCCAGCCTGTCAGAGATACTATCCACATATGGAAAAGTGGTAAGGGTATTAGCCAATGTAACTGCAGCAACGTCAAAGAGACCATATGGTCGCATAAATGATACATGGTGTGCTACCCCAACCTTCGACTTTGTTGATGTGCTACTGAAAGTAAAAGAAAAAGTTATGGTAAAATTGATATGATGGAAAAGCAATAGAAACTTAGTGGATGCATTTAAGTAACTCGCTTATCAAGCAATCATGGAGATGTAAGAAAAATGTAAGTTAGGAGAAGAGATACAATGCCAAGAATTTAGAAAAGAGTATACACAGAGACAAATGTGATGATGAAAATATTTCAGTAAACAGTCTCAGTTACTTCGAATTAAAGGAATTTTCAGTTAGGCTGATTTGAGATGGACAAGTTGTTTGTCCATGAAATGTATAGCTTATACAGGAAACACAAGAATCATAAGTAACTGTGTGTGTTAGTGCTAACTACTCAGTGTTCCAACTTGCCATCTATCAAGAAAAATTCAATGCAGGATTGTTTTATGAAGCTTATAAGGGAAGAAAAACCTTTTTGCATGAATATAATCATAGGCCTTTGAGTGTGCAATGGCCATCCAATGCATGGCTTGATTGAATACACCAGTAGGTAATGCAGAAGTGGCAACCTCCAGCATATCAGGATTACCACCAGGCCAAGCCCCCGCACAGTAAGTGAGCATACAAAAGACATGCGGCTCATTAAATGTTACCCAATAATCTACAATATCTGATACACTGTCGACAACAAGCCTGCAGAAAAGCAGAACCTGTAAGACTTGCAAGGCTGATAAGAAATACACTAGTCATTCCCTAAAGCAAGAAACTACGTGCATACATCGATATTGATTGCCATTGCCAAATCAATTACTAGAAATCTTTTTCCTTAAGAGCTACATTTAACTTAATTTTGATTTACGACAAACCATAAATTTGTGTTATTGTTATTTTGTTCCTGAAAGGCGGATAAGAAACAGAGCAGCCACTGATACAATCTACATTATTTCAGAAAATTGATGGTAACTTGGACAGCTGGAAAAATTCATGAAATAGTCAACAGTTAAAGCAAAACTAACCTGGTAAAATCCATGAAATAGTCAATGGTTTTTTCCAGCTTCCAACCGCCATACTCAGCGGCCCATGCTGGCAATGAATGATGGAACAGGGTCAACATCACTTTCATTCCATAGGAGCGAACCCTATTGATGATCCACTTATATCGCTCCAGCGCTGCAAAATTAACCTAGAACAGAAAATCATGCAACTTAACTAAGCAAAGATACAGCTCAAAAAATTGTTAAGAGTATGAAATTTGGATGGATTTCCTAATGTTAAGTTAAATGTCAGAACTGTTTTAGGTCTCCAGCCAGGGTTCAAAGATCTCAATCAAATGTATTAGCTACATAACAAATAAATACGACTTACAGTTTCTTTAAGACCATTGACTGGCTCCTCAGGCATGATCCTTGACCAATCAATTCCCAATCGAAAGACACTGACACCAGTGTCTTTCGCCAGCTTCAGTTCTGTATCAGGATCAGACCAAAATCGTAGCCTTTCCTCCCTGCAACATTCAAGTTATTGAATTGAGAAAAAAAAGAGTGAGTTTTGAAAATGCAATGATTGAAAAAGAAATGATGCTGGGCTAGACCTATGCTAGACACATTTCCTAATAAAAACAGCCTTCAAACATGCAAGACATCGGATTATATAATTAAGCTTACGGGTGAGGAACGTTGTGCCATGCAGTTACATTGTGACGGACGTCTTCATTTTCTGTTGGTACTTGACTTTCTCCTGACACTTCTTCTCCTTCATCTACTTCTCTGTACTTTTGAAACCCCCTAATCATAGCTTCCATGCTTATCTTAAGAGGCTTCATTTTCTTCTTCGTCTTATTAACTTTTTTACTCAGTAATGGAGCTTGCTGAGACCCACCATCACCAGCAGCTGCACCCATTAATCCGTCTGCAGGTTGCAAAACCTCCTTATGTGATTTCTTTCTTGGATCTTCTTCTGCAAACTGAAGCCAAGCATCATTAAGCCTGTCTTCAACATGTGCTGGTGCCGTTGCCAATCCGAAGAAAAACTCATCTTCCCATTCAGCTGCATCACCAAAGACAAGGAAAAAAAAAAATTTTGATTAACAGAAACTGAAAATACCTAGTCATTTTCAAAGCAAGAAGATACGTAACATTATGAGCACCCCACCACTTCCTGTTAAAAAACCTCAAGCTTTCCGTTCTACCCCAAGTTTTCTGTTGTTGACACATTAAGATAAGTGCTTTAATTGTTACATAATATGTAATAAGCCGTGGGATAAGGATGAAAATGTAGGGGGAGCTTAAGTTTTTTCAATAGAGTAGGGGTTGGAGCACTGTAGACAACATTGTACAGTGATAATTAATTGTTGTCCAAGTCTCAACCCATGCAGCACTAGTCAACAAATACCATGTATTAGTGATTATCAACTTTGTCATAACATCGTTGATGATAGTTGCATTCCAACCATGAGTAAGTGTTATACATGTAAAGGTTGGACACAAATTTGTATTCCAATCCATACGTGGCCCTAATATAAGTCCATGAGATGTTAAGACAAGTAATCACTTAACACACAGTTTGAAAGGATCTCATGTTTTAAGCAATAATAAAGTCAATAATTACTAGTACATCTCACATGGAAATTAATTAATTGGTGCCTAAGGAAGTTTAAGTCTACAATACTTAATCTAAAATTAATCAAGCTATTACGACATCGTTTAGCGTCACATATGGAAATTCATTGATTGGTGCCTAAGGAAGTCTAAGCCTATAATGCTTAATCTAAAATTAATCAAGCTATTGCGACATAGTTTTGCAAGATATAGGTCCGAAAATAACACCAAAAATGCTAAAAAGAAGTTCATTTACTAACCGTCGACGTTGAAGGAGGCCAGAATATCAGCAGACTCGTCAATTGGAGACCGAAACGGGCGGAGATTCTTTTTCCGATAACGCGAAAACGAGAAGGCATTCGCAGCCACAGTCACCGTCACCAAGATTCCGGCGAGCTGCGTCGCCGATACAATCAGTGTTACTATAGTCATCTCTCCCAATTTTCAATTTCATTCGCAGAAGAAGAAGGAAAAAAACATCACGTTGTTTTAGACTAGATTGAGTTCCATACCGAGACAGTGAGAGTTGACTACTATGACGTGACTGGATCGCCACGTGGTAGTGAAACATACCAAGAACATCTTTGCCTCGCGTGAAGTACACGTGTTTTGTTGCTTTAACGGTTCGTTGCCAATTGCCATGGGGAATCAATGAATGAATGGCCAGAGTGCATAGTACCAAGCGGTCTATTTCTTTGGGGCGTGAAAGATGCTGTTTGAAAGGGAAACGATCCTGTGGTCCTGGAATTATTAGGAACGATGGTCCATCCAATCTAATGGCAATGCTGCCTCGAGCTTTCCACGCATTTATGGCCGTTAGATTTTGGAGAGTGAAAAGGCACGGCTTTCAACCCAAATACTTTTGACATTTTTGTCGATTTTTGTCAGCAGTTAATTTTTAAATAATTTAGAGGCATTTTGACGATTGTTAATTTATTAGAGGGATAAATTGAAATAAAGCATTTTTAACATGATAAGTAGACACTAAGATAGATTCAAGAAAAAAGACAATTTTAAAATCTCACTCCTCATGAGTTGTTATTATATTAGAAAATTATCCCCGCTTGCATTTTTTTTTTGTTTTTCATTTTCTATAGTGTTTTTGTTTCTTCTTAGATCATACTTAAATAGTAAGAAATATCTATTAGAAAAATGTAGATATAAAAAACTAAAATTAAATAATTTCACCCATCCGTCGATATGTTTTTGAGCAGCTGCATCTTAGCATAGTAGAGGTGGGTTTACTCTTCTCCACGTGGCTTCACTGGTAAGCAATGACAGAGCGGTGAGTGTAATGCTTAGCTGTTTTGATGGTGATACACTTCTGCTGCTAACAAAGATCATCTCATTCATTCGAGAATAAAAGAGTGGGGGCAATTGCCAATAGTTGAATGTTTACTCGACATGAGAATTGTTAACTGTTTTTCAGATAATTTGGTGTTACAAACAGCTTTGGGAGATTCAATTACAAAACTTGTTATGACGTATAAAGAATAATGTTAGGTATCATAATAACTAAAACTCGATTTAAATTTTATGTGATATTCATTCATTGCATGGTAGTTAAGTAAATTTTTTTGAGTTATAAACTTTTTCATCCAATAGATTAGTGATACATAACATTAAAATTTAAGTTGAAATTTAAATATTAAAATCCCTAATATTATTGTCTAATATTTATTATGTCAATAGACTTTTAGGTTTGGATCTGCCTCGTTCAATTGTAGACGTGCGAATTGCGGAAAATAGATAGAGAAAAAGTTCTTGATATTGTTGATATGTTTATGTTGGAGTATATATGATGACCAAAATAAGCCAGCAAGTATAGAGGGGCGGCTCAAGTCTAAGTATATATATGATAATGAAGCCGATGATTAACTACATGCATGCATTTTGCCGTAACAATATAGTACTACAGTAGGGGTAAAAATAAAGGGATCAGTGATAATGATTAAACTTTCGAGTATTAATCTATAATTCAAAGTTACAGCTTTATACATTCCAGAAGAAGCTTAAGCTTTGCGTACATCGTTTAATCTCCATTGCGGTGTAGCAGATCGATCGTTGGAAGAAGAAAGCAAATTAAAGAGAGTAGCAAAAGGGCTGTCATTATGGAATAATTTGGACAATGTCATTGCAAACACACTATAAATCAGAATAAGTGAATTACTTATCAGTCCATTCAGAAATGAGACGGAAAATTTTTCAATCATTGGGTCGAGCCCCGCTTCACCTTCAATTGAAACCATAACTGCAAAAGTTCTGGTTTGAAAGAGGCCTACAAGATTTGATGACGCCTATACTTCATAGAGAGTACTAACATCAGTCGGCAGTCTTAAATATCATATTTCCAAAATATTCAATATCAATATCACTCGAGTGTTTATTTGCCCATAAGAAAATAAAAATTATATAAAGAGCTTATTATAACCAATTTAAGGTAACTAACTATTACCAATTTATTTTGATTTTGTTTTTTTCTAAATTTATATAATGAAAAGCTTTACTTTCTCATTTAAAAACAAAAAAAAAAAAAACTACTCAAATAAAACGTAATAAATACAATCATATTTTTAAAATAAGGAATATCTTTTAGGTTACGTCAGATCAGGTTATTCTCTAAAATCTACCGTAAGTTATTAAATCGAGACTTGAAATGTAAACCTAACTTCTCCACTACCGACGGCTGGGATCGGTTGAGACCACACATGCAAGTTTTATTGATAGAAACATGAATTATTTGTTAACTCACATCTCGCTTTGTTCCTTATTCTTTGCTTTGCCTAAAGTTAGAACGAATAGGTTCTGTTTATTAGTACACCGTTATTGATGTGTTGCCGCATCTCTCCTTTTAGCACTCACCTATCTACTTTTGCCGCAAGAAGATTTCAATCAAAGCTCTATGGTGTTGTGTCTCCATATATTCATGCATGGACATAATATCTTATATATGATTCCTTACGGAAAAAAAGCGTAGATGTTATACAGTTCAGATGCTCTTGGGGTTTCTCCCATTCATTCGGCGATAAAAGCAGTTGATGAGTATATCTTTACTCGACGGTACTGTTAGCAGTTTATTAGATAATATATCATTACTAGGAGATTCAATTTTACAATATGCCGTGATGTATAACAAGATTGACATCCTAAAACTGTTGGTGCGAATAGTGAAGACTCAACTTTCCCCAATGACATAAAAGCATTTGTGAGTTTTTCACAATCTGTGAGAGGAATACTCTACTGCACACTGCAATTCAAGTGAATCACTACGAGATGCGAATACTTACTCTTTTCTATTATTTCGGGTGTGTGTCGGGAGTGATGTGCGGGAACTGGGCTACCAAAGTCCAACTACGAAGGTGTTCAGTAACACCTTGTAATTGGGTTTTGACAGCTCAACAGCCTTTTTTTTTTTCAGTTCTACTCCATAGTTATGACTTTTACTTTACAGCGGCTGTATCTTAAAAGTAACAACACCTCACTCCCAAATGCGTCCATCATTTCACCATTTAATTTCTTTTTTAATATTTACTCTTCTAAGTTTATGGTTTGCATGCGCGGGGTTTTCAAGCAGTGTATCTACCTCGTTCATTTGTTAGAATGATAATAAATAAAAATATGAATTATAGAAATGGATAAAAAGTGAAAATAAAATTGCTTGTTATATGGTTGAAAATTTATAATAATATTATAAATTATTAAGTGCAGATATCTGTACTTTTTAAAGTTGAAGTTTGAGATTAAATGATATATAGTATATTTTAGCTATAATTTAGCAACCTTCAATAGGTTTTCACAATTCAAAGAAATAAAAATAAAAAGCGTATGCGGCTTTAAAATGATCAAAAATTTTATGACTGCCCACTTGTAAAATTCAAAATTGAAAGAAGGGGAAATGGGGTGTCACCATAATTTTATGGAGGCTGTAGTTTGGACCATGAAACCTGAATTAAAATTATTCACACACTTGCAAGAATCTTTGCAGGTTTTGTAATTTGTATGTTTCTTGGCCCAAATGGGCCTGTCTCGCTATTTTCAAAAACGGCTCCAATTTGGCGGCATGTACACGATGAAATTAAAAAAATTTTCAACATTTCTTCTTTTATCTCTACACGCAAAGTTGCCTTTTTGCTATTTGCTTTCCTGATTTGGTCATAAAATTGAAATTCTTAATTCAGGGTTGAAAGTTTCAACCAAGCAATGCGAATTACGCAACTTCTCAGAATGATACATGTTTTCCAAGTAGTGCATGTCTGTAGCCAAATTTGGTTCTTGTTACGAATTTTGAAGGCTCACTTGTCACATCAAATTGCCCATCATATTAGAGACCAAACAATTTGCTCCTCGCACATGCCCATGCACATTGATGTACAATTGTAACACATCAAATCCACTAAATTTTTATAAATTTTTTTTTTAATTTTTAACCCCGTAGTTTATATTACTCCGTTATTAATTACTTTGAGCAACATTGTCCAATATATATATATATACACACACACTAGATAGGATGAGGGAAATTTTGTTAATAAAAAAATTGAAAAAAAAATAGTTGCACCTACTCAAGGGGACAAATTAAATCTCTATGAACTCTTTTGCAAAGTGACATGAATCATTTTATTAGACAAGCTTGAATACTATTTGTATCTTTGTGAGTAGTGACCTTCAAGTTAAAGATTTCAACCATCATTGTATTGAAGTAGGTTAGACCTAAAAGTCTTGCGTTTGGATCACTTCGGATTTACATGAATTAAATTTCTAAAAGTGCTATAGACATTTTGTATTGGATTCACATGACAAGTTCGCATAATTCTATTGAAGTGACGTGTTTTACTCAAGTACAAGCTACATGTCTACGTGCCTATTCTAATTAATTCTTTTAAAAAAAAAAATCATTGAGTGTAATATTTTTATTGTTGGGGCCCGTATCAAATTACTTTTAAGAGTTTAAGTCAAAACGGTAACTTAACTTGCTCAATTCTCTTGAAACCCTTTTACTCCACATAAATACCATAGATAGTGTTTATTGAACGAAACGTGAACTCCAATGTAATTACCCCGAACAAGAATATTGAAACTACAACAGACAATAGATAGGTTAGTTCAAACTATTAAGCTTGTTATGAGGATGGGCATGTTTGAGGAAAAGCAAAGCTCAAAGCATGGGCATGCTATGCAAAATATGTGCAGTAACGGCCGCCTCATGGGTGAAGTTGACAGGAAATAATGGACTGGAAGCCAATCAATGAGCTAGCTTGCTAGCACTTGCACTGTGTGAGATTAAGATTTTCTCTTAATCTGAGTATATTTTGAGTAAATTTTATTAGTAGTTAATAAATTAAAAAAAAAAATAGTTGAATTCTAACTATAAACTACTATTAAAATACATGTGACAGAAAATTTATAAAAAATTATGAATACTCATATCAGGAAAGGATCTCAATTCTACTGTATGTATACGATCAATCCATAATTATGGACATGATCATGCAACTTGCCTGTTGAGTTGCTGACCATACGTACATATATTAATGCAAATTGTCAAAGACTTGGCCAATAATCGCACGACCAGCTCCAACTTCAACATCATTTGCTTTGCTTGAAATCCTTTTTCAATTTTAAGATGATAGCCGGCTGTTGTTATGGCTTAATTGATTTTCATCCGAATACTAGGTATTAATTACGGTACGTCCATAATTAATGTACCGTTTAAAAATTTACAATTTTTTGTCACGCTCCCGAATTTTCGTTGCTGATACTAAAAGCTTATAATATTAATGTCTATAATGTATAATAAATTGGGAGACAATAATAAAAATTTGTGGGGGTTAACAAATGAAAAAGAACTTGAAAAACTTAAGATTTTTCATAAGACAACATGAGTAGGGACGCTAATTAGACAACACGCGATTGTAGTCATTATCTTATGCATTCCTAGAGATTGAGCATAGCAAAGTCATTGTTTGTTACAAGCACCTGCATTTCCATTGAAGTTCCTAAGTTTTCAATTATGCTCTCAAGTTTCTCTCTTTGACTTCCACTTATAATCATTATGTATAATATACAAAATTTATAGGGTTAGTAACAAATAATTTAGGAGTACAATAAAGAGTTTAGGGTTTTTAACGAAGTATAAGGGGCATTTTGTTGGACGATTAATGGGTTATATTGTAAACACTACAAACACTCCTGCATAATTAATGGAAATTTTATATGTAGTTCGCGACATATATGAATCTTAATTTGCTGGATCTTAGAGGAGTCAAAGCATGTGAAATTTAAAAATCATGATAATCATATGGTTAAAATACTACAAACAAAACGCAGGCCAAGAAATTGGGCGGTGAGATTTGCTCATAATTACATTATTTTGACCAAATCCATCTTTGGAGACTGTGATGTTAATTAAAAGCCTCATCAGCCTCACTAGTCACAAGCACGCCGCTGAGGTTCCATTTTCCCACAAATCTCGACAAAATTATTTTATTTAGTTTTTAGTCAATTAACTAAAAGCATAATGTTCTGAAATTTTTAAGTGCCTGTACTCTCAGCTTAAGGTTTAAGTGCAATTACCTAGATTCCCATTTCCCAATTGTGTTGTCCCAACTCCTACCGTCCTGCATTGGATTTTGCTTTTAGCTTATTGTGCCAATATCTATACTTGCTTTGTGTGAATGCAAAATGGCAATAAACAAAAACTCCAAATTGATTCTCATTAAATTTGGCTGGCTTTGTAAATTATTCTCCAATTTCTTTACAAATGTTTACTTTGTATGAATTGTTTTAGAAGAAATTCTTCTACAATAAAATTATTCCTGCCTCCCTAACTGTAACCAGCTTTCGCTGAGCTAAGCTTGTAATTTAATTAACATATAGCCGACCTTAAATTGAAAAAATTATACTTTTTTAAGGATCAAAAGAAGCATTTGTGAATGTTATTGGTTTTATTAAAAATAAATCAATTCAAATTAGTTAAATTGTTATGTACTGTTTGACTTTATACTTTTTTATTCGGACAAATAAATAAATAAATATAAATAAAATAATTCTCTAGTGAGAATATTTTCATTTAATAAAAGTGAAAATATTACTAATAGATTAAAAAAAAAATTAACGTGTTAATATACAAAAAACGCACACCCTGTACATATATATTGTGGGGAGAGGGAAGACCCTCAAAATGGAGCCTAAAATAGTAAAAATGAAAAAGTACTGAAATTGGGGTTTCTACAAGGGCTGTGTTCGGTTTCGTGGGGTTAACTTAGATAACACACGTGGGGATGTTGGAACCACACGAGCACATCAGAAGACCAACGGACCAAAACCTGCCACGTGTGGAACAAGACAGAATATCATCCTAATCATCCAATTGTACGGACATTCACAAAACTGTAATCCACAGTAAAAATTTTCGGGCAGTTGAAGTACTGCATGGTTTCTTTAAATGCCGCTCTTTCACCTTCAGATAATAATATTTATGTCCATATAGTCAAATATTATTACACAAACAGATTTAATTTATTAATATATACTAAATTAGTCCATTATTATCAGAATATATCTGTTTCAGTGAATTTTTATTGCAATCTGCTAACAAAATCGTAAGTCTACAACGAGTTTAAATCCGTATAAACACAAATATGTCAATCAAGTATATTTCATTAGTGTAACTTGTCTGACTATGAATGTATTTTATGCCAATTGTTATTTGAGTTTAAACACTAATAAAAAATAAGAGTTGGTTTTCAATAAATCGAGTGTTTTATTTTCATTGAAATTTTATTAAAAAAAGAAGAAAAAGATGAAGAAAGAATTTACCAAATATGCATAACTCAAAATGTTTGTGCCTAATATTCATATGTAAACCTCACGCTGATAAATAAATATTTACAAATAACTCAAATCTTTACAATTGGAAGAGAAGATACTCAATCAAATCCCTTATCTTTTTCACCATCCAATCACGTCCCTTATCTCGATTAACTAGAATACCTTTTATCATCAGCTTATTTACTCTAATAAATTAATTGCGAAAATCGAAATTCTATTTTAGTGATAGTCTATCCCATACAAATTTACAAACTTCATTTTCTTATTCGGAAAATATATATTAAAAAAAAAAAAAAGAACCCGAACTGTTAGTAACAGAGAAGAGAAGGGTAAGCGGGGCAGCGGCGGTCAGCTTTACCGGCCAGGCCCATCTCCGCCAATGACGTACACATTCTTTCTGGGCCTTGGACCTGTCACTGACAGCGTCCATCAGTGCACAGCCCACCGCCTGTGGCCGCCCACACTCAATTTTTTCCCTCTGTATAAATCTCTGCTTCCTCTCCACTTTTCCCTTGCATCCTTCACTCACTTTCTTCTTCTAATTATTCTCCTTCTTCCCTCTCTCTCTCTCTCTCTCTAACTCTTTTCCCAAAAAAAAAAAAACTCAAAAATGAAAAAAAGACCCAAATTGTTACCAGGTATGCAAACCTTTTCATTCTTAGCATTAACGTCACACTTGTACTTTGCTTCTAATTTATTTTTATCATATAGTTGCGAAAAGAAAAAAAAGCTTTTATATTCTTGCTTGGCATGTAAATAAACATACACAGCCGCTTGATGTTATATTTGATGTATGTGTACTTTTGTTTTGCATACAGTAAAAATCATGCATGGGCGCGAAAGCAAGAAAGCAGCTGCTGCCATGGATGGACTCGTAACGGCCAGCTTTGAACTGGGAGCTAGGGCATCCATTTTAATAGCTGCTCCTTGTTCATCCTAATTTGGTGCTATCCTACCTGAGCTTTTTCAATAACTCTTCTCAATTTTTTTTTCAAATTTTTTTCTTTGGTGTCTTCTTGACCTTGTAAGACCTTTTCTTGACCTTGTAAGACCCCGAGTCGTGTTTTTTTCATTTATTTTTCGTTCCGTTATAAATTCTGTATCTCAAGTTTCTGATATAGGATTTAATCTCCGTTCTTCCCCGTTTCCGCCCAACTCATCTTCTCCTTCCTTGTCTATCCCTCCTGAGCTGTTCGAATCACAGTAAAAATAATTTACGCATCTTTCCTCAATTATCCAATTCAATGAAGACCTTAAATTCCAATGTGGGGTTTCATTAATTTAATGTATAAATTAGGAGGAAAATGTTTCAACTTCGAAGAGTTGTTGTTGTATTGTATGTAAAGAAAATGAATGAATGAATAAATAAATTAATTAAAATGGTTTTTGTGATTTTATTATCTTTGTTATTATCTGTGCAGAAGTATTATGCTGTTGCCAGGCGCCAGTTTCGTTGTTTTTTATGTTGTTGTATGAGAATTAAGCAAAAAGAGAGAATAAATATTCTTTCAGATCTGTCTGTGAAACAAGTTCCCCTCGTGACTGCTCTTATACATACAGCATAGATATCCACAGTATTACTGGGGAGTTGATTAATTCAAAAGCACTTTTTGTACCAAAGAAAGTTATTCAGAAAAAGCTGATTTCCTCCAAAGTGCTTTCCCACTCCTCATTAATGCCATGAGGTCAGAGCTACATATTTTGGGTTAAAGAAAATAATAACAATTTGAACCCCAAAAAGATGAAAGAGAGATGGAGTTGAGTTAATTTACTAATTCTGAGTGTTTTGCTTTTTGATTTATTTTCTTCTTTTATGCAAGACAAGTTACATGAAAAGTGAGTTGGCTCTCAATTTGGAAGTTGACATGCCCCAAACCGTAAGCTCATTTTTGTTACAAATTTACAGTATTGTTTATTATTAAAATAACATATACATGCATGCAAATAGATACCGGCTAGTTTGCAAATATATATAGATCCCCTTAATTTTTAGTTTATTAGAATATAATCATACAAATTAACATTTTTTCCATCTAATTTTTTATTGACATTTAATAATTTACGTACAAACATATATATTTTCATCTGATCTTCACTCAAATATAATTAATCACAATTTTTTTAGTTTAGTTTAGTCTGGTCAAAAACCAGATTCTAACTTAATTAAAAACCCTTTATTTAATATTTGTTTGCGTGTACTAAATTAAAGGAATTCATATTCATGACTGCAAGAACTTGAATTTATCATTTTTTTTTCCCAATTCAACTTGACATAATTTTAAGCTAAAAGATTCCCATACAACATTGGAAATATGTCACATCGATGGCTTGAAATTTGAATATAGGAAGAAATTTCAATAGGCTGCCATTTTAATATACCTAATTTTTAATTATTATTCGTGTAAACAATGGTGGGTGCCCTACCTGGGAGAATATTTTGATTCGACGTGTCCCCAACCCCATGATGAAAAAATACAATAAGTTTGTACAGTGAATGGGGTGTTTATGGATAAAATTTAAGTGATGTTATATCTTGGACATGTCACGTGGAAACTTTATGATATGTATATATTTTTGATCATTAATTCCTATCCCCCGCAAAATGAATACCATCCACATACTTTTTTCACTGCTCGAAATTTGTAGATATGCAGTTCATGTGGTAACTATTCATGGCTCTTGTTATCGGGGGAAAAAAAAAAGTTTGCATTTATACTCTTACATTGTATAATCTAATTATATTAAAGTCTAAAATTTTGCTCAGCACAAAGTTAAATCAACATGGAATCTAGGTCCTTATACCAAACTTATTACAATATATCTTCAAGCTTTATGTAATAAATATATGGTTTGGAACAAAGAGGAATACAATAATGTTTTGCAGTAAAACAGAAGAATCGGCTGTGTTTTGCTGCAAAATAGAAAAATACACCACTATTTTATTACAAAAAGATAGTGCATTGTTCCAAATTACTTTTCATTATGCGCGAACATCTGCTAATGAGAATTGTAACATAGATTTCTAGGACCTACAACAATCCCCTCTAGATATGATGACTTCTTTTTTAATACTTTGAACTGAGGTCTCATATTCCAGTCAATTCTCATCTTGTTATTCTTACCTTTTAGAATTTAGAGTACCAGAGAGGAGTCATAGATTTAGTGAATTCAAGCACAAAATGATGGTGTCCGCAAGTGGGCATTTGAAAAAGCTCAATGCCTTTGCCTTGTTGTCTCCTTACTAAACAGTATCCATTTACCCCCTTGCCTTTTTCTGCTGGCATGCAATGAAGCAAATGAAATGTGACAACATAAAAGGCTAAAAGAACGAGCACTTTTGAATTGAATGGGAATTGAGGGAGGAAGCAGACCCATCATTCCCCTTATATCCCGAGGAAGCACTTTTGTGTTAGGTATAAGCAGCAACTGGGGGCCATGTTGTTTTTCAAACTTCTTACCATCTTTGGGTAACATGCTAACATGGGCTCATTCATTATGCCTGCTTTCTATTTAATTACTTTTTTCTCAAATCATTCCTTTCATGACCTCTCAATAATGCCTTGATGAAGAAAATATTACAGCAATGCTTTGATTTTGACAGAAAGAAAGAGAAAGAGAGGTGACTCATGATGATACAAGATGCTTTGAATTACAAGTGTTTTTCACAAGGAAATTAGCTCATACGTGTGTTTCAATTACAGCATCTAATTAAGAAAATTGTGACCACTTTCTTCTGCCAAATTAAGCAATTGTGCCTATATTTACGCTGAGTTGCTGATATGTAAATCTAATTCATTTAGGTTGCACTTATCAGCAAAATTTAAAATATTTAACTCATCTATGATTATCAGGAAATTTTTCTTAAAGCCCTATGATTATTTATTACATCGAATAATAGCACAAAATTCCAGAAAACATAATGAGGTTTAGTTAAATTAAAGGAAAAAAATATAATGCAGGAAAGGCAGGGGAAAAAAAGAAAGAGTAAATATTGCCAAAAGAGCACAAGAAGAGCCAAAAGATAAAACAAAACTCAGTGGGCGAAGTTGCCTCCATGAAATTGAAAAAAAATATGCGTCCGCGTTTTAGCCAATTGTGGTAAGACCACAAAAAAGAGTAACTATTTCTTTTTTTTTTTCCCATCCTTTTTCTAGTTCCGAAGATTGTTACTAAAAGCACCCCACTAATAACTTCTGATTCGAGCTTGGATTTGGGCCTACTTCTAAATTTCTAAAATCAATCGGGCCGGAACCCAACTTTTCCAATCTTGAAAACACCTACTATACAGAATGAATTCTGAAATTGCATATTTGGGCTAAAACTTTGCGTTAATAACGAGGGGGGAAAATATAAAAATAAAAATAAAAAATGGAAAGAAGGGGAACGGCTCACACTTATTGATGATTACAATCAATCGGCACAATTCTATAACTGGAACAAAGGAACTAACGTGGTGTATTTCGAATATTTTCTTTCTTTGAAGGAAATTACATATTTGGGCTTTCCTATATGGTCCATGATGCTTTCAAAACCCAGTCAGTGAAGGCCCATTTTTCATACATTGTTAACGGCCCAGTAACAACGAAGATTCTTTGTCGAGAAAAGGTTTTCACAACCCCTTTACTAACATTATAGCGCCTTATTTTTGTCATTGCTGGAGGAAATTGCATAAATTTATAAATATAATTTTTTTTAACGTAGCAAATATTAATCTAACTACATTGAGTGTCTATTTGTATGACTTATCTAATGGCTATAAGTACTTATTTAATTTTATAAACTCTTTTCAAATCTTTTGTTGTTGTATGGTTATTTTTTCAATACAATTTTTTGAAATTTAAACATGTTATTTTGTTTTTACTAGCAAAACCTCAAGTTTTGGGCTTCTGAGAATAGAGGTTGAATAAAATTTTTAAAATATTAAAATATCATTTATATATTTGATAATTTTTATTTAATTCATTTCATAACATAACTTTAAAAACTTACTTATTAAAATAATTTTACGATATTTAATAAAAGCTTTCATTAATGACCAAACAACTAAGATTTTTTTAGTAAAAACTTTTCTAACAAAAATTCTACTTAAATAAGCTCTATTTAAAAAAGTTATGCTAAACAGAGCCTAATATGTCTTTACATATGCAAATCTGACACTAGTACCCTACTATCTTTAAATCATGATCTATGATATAATTTTTTTTTTGATAAATCCAAAATAATTTTGAAACACAATGACGAAATAATTTAACTATCAATAGGAATTTTGCTACGATATGTAGGTTTATAATTTAATTAATTTATTCAGATGATATAAGAATATAATTAAAGCTCCATTGTAATTTTTTTTCTTTTCCTAATTTTCAGGGGTGGCTTTAAGTATAAGCGAATAAGTCAATTGCCTAATGCCTTATTTTTTAAGTGCTTCATTAATAAGTCTCTAATTAATAAATTTTTTAAAAAAAAAAATTATGTATGGCAAGAAAGTCTATCAGACATCTCTCTAATTAATAATTATCCTATAATTAAGATTTTTTTTATAACAAAATCTATATTTGGTGACCTTATTGTTTTCAAAAGATATAATTAATAATATTGTTTAACTATTAATTCATTTATTATTAGTTTTTCCAAGAAAATTAAATAAAATTTTTACCTTTTTAGTTCCTTAAAAAAGTTTAATTATTTAACATTAGATCTTTCACTTTGAGTATTCCTTTTAATTTCTATTAAAGACATTATAATCTAAGAAATCATAGACGAAAAAATTTCTTGCGCTCTTCTTTATAAAAAAAAAAAAATTATTACATGCATTAGTTCATTCAAAAATGAAAAAAAAAATTAGTTTCTTCAAAAAAAAGTTCATATCTATTATTTGATCATCAATTCCCCATGTCAACTTTTTATATGCTACCCTTCTAAATATTCTATTTGAAAATCGTACATGCATTAGTTCATTCAAAAATGAAAAAAAAAAAAATTAGTTTCTTCAAAAAAAAGTTCATATCTATTATTTGATCATCAATTCACCATGTCAACTTTTTATATGCTACCCTTCTAAATATTCTATTTGAAAATCGTATTGTTCTCATTTATTTGTTTGTTTGCTTTTGTAAAAATTTTAAAGGAAGTAAATTTCAGGTTTTGTTTTTGAAACTTTTTAGGATCTTCTTGGTTATTTGTTGAAATTCAAGAATTAAAGATAAAATGAATTTTGAGCTCTTTTATGATTTTTTTTAATATTGAAGTTGTTGAATAAAAAAAAGCTTCATAAAATAAATTTACCTAAGGCTCCAGATACTCGAAGGCTAGCCCTGATAATTTTCATCAAGGAAGAGTTAAGTGGGATTTGATGAAAGTTTTAAGGGGATGTTAAAAGTTTCATTAATCTTGAATCTTTAGGGAGATTATTTTATTAATCAAATTACCTGGAAAATGAAACCACTAATTGTTCTCTAATAGAATGATTTTGACCATTATTTTAAAATTTAAACTCAGAAGCTTCAAATAGCTTCGGCAACTTAACAAAATCCATTTGATTGAAGACACCCACACGAATCCATCTATTAAATTTTAATCATTTTTTTAATAGCTACGTGCATGATCTATGAAGTAACCCATTACCCGTACACTAAAAATTAAGCGACAAAAAGGGATTTGGTGTGGACTTATTGATCAAATTAATTAAGTTAACTAAAATTGACTTTTATTAATCTAATTTTAGACTATCAAACTTCCTCAACTATCAACTACCCAAATGACAATGACATTAATTTATTGTTATTATTACATCAATTTCTATCATTTTCTAGAGGTTTCATTCAGAAAAAGAAGTTGAAAACTCAACATTTGCTAACCTCCAATAATAAAATAGCCATATTGTAATTAATACTTTATGAACATATTAATATAATAACGCATCGTTTAATTTTATAATATGTTGTGCATATGCAACAGCAAATCTCAAGATAGGTGGCAGCCTTTTGATGATGCAAAAATGGGGTTTTAATTTTTTTTTTTTTTTGTTTATTTATACCTAGGTCTCATTGTTTGAGGCTCGAGCTAAGAAGAAAAAACCCTTTAAAAATCAAAATAAATTAGTTTTATCTTTTTAAAAGCAACATATAAAATAAAATAAAAATTGGTCACCATTTTGAAAATGATTGTTAAACAGCCAATTGATTAGAGCCTAGTTGGGTGCTGACATAAATTGTGATAATATAGTGGTAGACTATTATTATTTTTATTTTATATTTTTTTCAAATTAGCATTATTTATTTTTATAATTTTTAATGAATATTTTTCATATAAAACATCATAAACAACAATAAAATTGATTGACATATATAATTTAGAATATTAAAGGGTTGTATTCAATTATTCAATTGACATAATTATATTATGAAAATATATTATCTCATTAGTGTTCTTTGAGATGTTATCAATTGTTTAACATTTTTAATTTGTAAGGGCATATGTGTAAAAATATTAGTTTTTAGATTTTTTTAAGTTGAAAAAATAACTTAATACTTATTTGTGGCGATTCAGACAAAAAACCAAATATATAATTTAGATTCATATATTCAGTTTATTTAAAATTCAAACTAATTCAAATTAATTCAGATTTCAGATAAAAAACTAAATACCACCTAAGAGTGTAATTCTTCTTTGGAATAGAGTTGCTTTATAATATAATATTAAAGACTAAAATACAAAAATTATCCTGAAATATATATAATGATTCATGGGTTAAATCATACTTTAAAGCAAATAGATTAATAATAATTTTTTTAGTTATTTTAAGCCAGGTATGATTGTTACAGTTTTTTAGGTATTTTAAGCTAGGTATGATTGCATGAAGATGGATGGAATTAAAAAAATAACAAAATAACCAATTATTGGATGTCTTCAAAATTAATATTTAATAAATACGTGGCAAGCATCTCTGTTTAAGTATATTATTGTTGATGGGGCACTTTGCAAATCGTCGTGCTACGTGGCAATTGACCCCCTCGAAACGATGTGTAATTACTAATACTAAATTAAAAGAGAGAAGAAGAAAAGGAAGCTTCACTTTTTAATTTCCCATAAAGCAAATGTGGGATTGCGGGATTTTTTATGGGAATGTGGAAACCCTAGACTTGGTTTAAAAGTCAACAACAACTTTAGTACCAAAATTTTTAAGGCATATTCTATTTTCAGAATGAGATTAGGTGTTCCTAATCTATCAATAATTAATCATCTTCATTATAAACAATTGCCACATTACGAAGAGTTCTTTTATTGTAAAATTTGATCCATTATTGCTTCACATTTGCCCGTCATCCTAGTCGTACACTCAAATTAAACCCATCTTTATCCACTGGTAATATAAAAATTTGACTCTGCTATTGCTGAGATAATCTCATGTACAAGCATTAATTTTCTTTTCCTATTGACATTGACACCTAGGGTCTATAGTTTAATAGTTACTCCAGGTCATCAAACCTGTGATGGCTCCGTCAATGAATGAAAATTTGGTCATATCTATCTTATTGGTTATGGGTTAGTTCGTATTAAAGAGGATTTAATGATGAAATCTTAATTAAAATCAACTTGTTTGATAAGAATTTGGTATTAATAGTTCTTTTTAGAGGAATATTTTTAATGGCATAATCTTCATACATTAAAATCTAAATCCATTTATTAATAGCATAGTCAGATACCAAAATTACGATAAAGCATGATTTACCACCACCAAATGAGAATACATATTCACACAGCAAAGAGCAAACGTCAAAAAAAACAAAAACAAAAACAAAAACCAAAAAAAAAAAGGTCAAAGGAGATGATAAACCTATAAAAGTTGAAACCCTAGTTTGAAACAAAAATGGAAAGATTCAATAGACTATAAGGCACGTGGTTTGCAATTCTAGCCTCGAGAAACGAGTACCCAGAAAAAGCTTACTTGCATAGGAAGCATGGTATGTGTCCGCGCGAGAGAGAGGGAGTGATGTGGGGTTAGGTTTCATTTTTATGAACAACTTGAGGAAATGAGTTGTGCGAGTCAGAGAATTGGCTAACATAAAGGTGATTAAAAGCATAATTAGGTCAAGAAAAGCATCTTAGAAAGGCAACGAAAAGAAAGAAAATCATCCCATGGGCCTGCCTAATCTTATTTTTCCAGGTTGAAATTTTTTTATATGCATTATGAAAGTAAATTTACCTTTAAAAACATGAAAAATATTAGAGCATGCTTCTCTTATGTGAGCTATATACATCAAAACACGTCCTCATATTTATTAGAGCATATCCGAATTAGATTTCAACCGGACTACATAAAAGCTTGTCCCGAGAGACTTTGGCACAACTTTCAATAGACTTGCAATGCAAAGAAAAAGGGTAGTTAAAAAGAGTCAAAGTCCAAGTGTAGAAAGTCAAAGGTTGTTTGTATGACAGGAATTTGCTAGTTTTACTTCACCCAAATCCAAGTCTCAGGATTCCTGAATCCTCAAGTAAAGGATTTTATATAAATCTCTCCTCTCCCTCACTCGCTCTGTTTGTCTATCTTTATCAGTGACTCGAAAAAGGTTTTGAGATTTCATGCAATTAATAGCAATGGTGGTGGCCTCACCAAATCCAGTGAGAAATGAGAAAATCCTGGCTATTGATCTTCCTGTGATTGATCTTTCAGCTGATAGATCAGAGGTGGGAAAGCTCATTGTGAGAGCTTGTCAGGAGTATGGTTTTTTCAAGGTGATAAATCATGGGGTGCCTGAGGGCGTTATCGCAGAAATGGAACAAGAAAGTGTTAATTTCTTTGAAAAGCCATTAGCTGAAAAGCAACAAGCTGGCCCTGCTAATCCTTTTGGTTATGGCTGCAAAAATATTGGCCTTAATGGTGACAAGGGCGAAGTTGAATTTCTTCTTCTTCATACAAATCCTCTCTCCATTGCTCAAAGATCCAAATCCATCTCTAATGACCCTTCAAAATTCAGGTGCCCTTAACCAATTATTCTTTTTTCCCCCTTCCTTTTGCATGCATAATCTCCTTTAGTCCTTTTGTTTTGTTTAAATTTTATACATGGCAAGAAGTTGGTCATACTGATGAGTCTTATTCATGCATGTTCTAATGGTTTTATTTTAGATTTTCTTTTTGAAAAATAAAATAAACTAAAATATTGGAACAAGATTGTCATATTAATGGAATTAATCTACATACTTGTTGCCAGCTTTGCTTTGCTTTGCTTGTCCAACTTGATGAGTTCATAAAACTTGGTGATGGTAATTAGCTTGGCATGATTTTTGTAAGTTGCTTGCATACACATGTAAAACTTTGAAAGTGTCTGTGCATAAATAATATTGATCCATGCATGCTTCAAGCGATTAGTATTTTAGTTCCCTCCCTTGAATTTTTTTTTTGAAACCAGAAAATTGTTTTAAAAAATATAACAAACACCCGCTAGAATATTTCTTTTCCTGAATTAAATTAAAAGATGGAAAATATGAACTTGTTCTAGGCTAATGGAATTAAGCTACATACACGAACTTTATTATTATTATTATTATTATTTTGGGTTAAATTCAGCGAATAACAAGTCATATGGGATAAATAAAAACTTTTTCCTCGAAATTTGATTGAATTTGTCAGAGAAACTTTCCTTCTATGTAGCACACAGGGACTAGTCATTCAGTGGAGTGGGGTGAAGAAAAGGTTGGTTCACTTTTGCAGAATGTTAGTCAGAGAGAGGTCAAGCTAGCTGAAAACGTTCAATCAAATCAAAGATGAATAAAAAAAATTTTGAACCCGAAAATAGAGAAAAGTAACAACAGTTTCTTCTCTAGACTCTCTTTACCAAAAGAAGCAAGCCAAGATGCAGACAGTGAGAACAGAAAGGCAAAGGGATTTATTCTTTTTTGATTTTAAACAAATTATTACTACATGCATGATCAGCTTCATCATCGTTATAGTACTGATTCGGGTTTTACCATAAGCCTTAGCTATACGCTAACCCTACTTCTGCGTCTGCTGTTGCTGCTACTGCAACTTGTTTAACGTGTGACATTATTTACGACAGGTCAGCGGTGAATAATTACATACGAGCAGTTAGAGAGTTGGCATGTGAGATATTGGATCTAATGGCTGAAGGATTGTGGGTCCGTGACACATCATGCTTCAGCAAGATGATCAGGGACGTTGAAAATGATTCATTTTTCAGAATTAATCACTACCCACCTTGCTGCAATAACAACACTCCGAGTGTTGGATTTGGGGAGCACTCTGACCCTCAGATCTTGACTATCTTGAGATCCAACGACGTGGGTGGCTTGCAAATTTCTCCTGATCATGGTGTGTGGATCCCCGTGCCTCCTGATCCTGCTGCCTTTTGTGTAAATGTCGGTGACGTGCTACAGGTAAAATCTTGATTCTGTATCTTGTGGTAATCATAACAGAAGCAAAATAAAAAAGTGGAATTTGATTCGACTGATTGAAACCGCGGAACTGGTGTGTATTGGGAATCAGATTTCTTTTCGCGAAATCCACGCTGCAGCTTTGAATTCGATGAAACTGTGGGTCCCCCCGTCAGTTTCTATCCAATGAAAATTGAGTATTTAATCAATGATAATGATTCGGTGGGCGACGTTTAAGTTACCGCTCTTACGTGTTTTAATTGCATTTCGCAGGCTATGACGAATGGGAGGTTTGTAAGCGTGAGGCATAGGGCTTTAAGTAACTCAAGCCAGTCGAGAATGTCAATGGCCTATTTCGGGGCACCAGCCCCACAAGCGAGGGTCAGTGCCCCTCCAGAAATGTTGACAACCAACGGGCCTTCTCTTTATAGGCCATTCACTTGGGCCGAGTACAAAGCAGCTGCTTTTTCCCTAAGGCTTGGAGAAAGCCGTCTTGGTCTCTTCATTAATTGCGGAGATGATGATCAAAAAATGTTGCTTGATTGATGGATTTCGAGGCATCTTCTAAATCCGGCTAGCCGCCAAAGGGCAGTTTTTGTTTATAATCAATCAATGCTACTGCTGCCCTTAGATTTTGCATACAGGAACAAGAACATGGTATAAGGAAAATATGGCGTTGTAGTAATCGATGTAGTTCAGCTGTTAAGTGAAAAATGTTCCGTTCTATGCTTGCTCTTTTGCTCTTTGTTGCTGACTACTTACAATACGCAAAACTGAAACAACCAATTTAGCAGGCACATCACCATGGAAGAAAAGCTAATACACATATAAAGTAATGTACTTTATCCAAATGAATCTGTAGCTGTGTTAGCGGCAATTAAAAAAATAGCCGACTAATTGAAACAGTCAGATACAGTAATGTTCATGGTTAAAAATGAGGTATTGAAGTTTTCTGGGAATATAAGCTTTTTCTGCTACGCTAGTACAGGCTGCAGAAGGCAGTGAAGACTTCACACAAGATGTTTTGCATTAGACACGGATCTGGGATCTTGCAGCAAAGCGCGAGCATTTCTTTCGACCAGTTTTGCTAAGTGCACAAACACAAATCTCAAGAAGCTCGTAGTCCTCCTCCCAGAATAGCAAAGACGCCTTGGCTGGGTTCTCCAAAAGCATCTTTGAGGTTAAGTAACCAGCAATCGTCCATGTTTGGTGAAGCCGGGATTGCTTGCCTATGAACCTCCCACTTCGTGTGTCATAATATTCAGGCCATTGATCCACTGACAGCCTCTTTTCGGCCATTGCAACTGCCTTTTGTGCTAACTCCAGCCTTCCCATCTTGATGCAGGCCAAGGTGAACTAGAATATCAATCAGCAAATACACCAGTGAATAACCAAAATCATATTTGATCCAGTCAGCAAGTCGGAGAAAAAGAAGAAAAAAAGGGAAACTTGAAGAACTTTAATCCTTACCTGCCATAAGAGTGTTGGCCAAGATCCACCATTGTGATATGACCACGGACTGCATGCAATCATGGCCATGTGTTAATAAATTTATTCAAATGAAAAAGGTATGGGTATGATAAAGCACAAAACAAGAGCCTCACGTGTTCTTTGGGTCACCGCCAGTGATTATTCGCCATTCATCGTACTCCAAAGCAGGGTAACAGATCTTGAGAGGCATATGGGCAACAAGATCATCCCACTTAGCCTCAATTAAATTCAGAATACCTTCGTTCTGTTTTGCAGTACCCAAAGAAGAAACAATGGCCCAAAGATTTCCAAGTGTGAAGAATCTAAAATCCATGTGACCAGGTTCTAGATTGCCAATAAGATAGCCACCTTCATTAGGTATCCAATCTACAAGCCATGAAGGAATTTGATCTGGATAGATGTTGAACTTGTTGATGGCATCTGCAGAGTATTCTTCAGTCTTGTAACGATAGATCTCATTGATTTTCTTCATATCCACCCAATAGTACTCTCTGACATGAAATGAGAGAGCACTAAGTCTGTTATTTATTGCAGCTACCAGGTTCTTAGTTCCATCGTTGACAATGAGCATCTCACGAGAGCAGCGTAATGCCGAATAGAATAATGCCTGTAAAATCAGATGCGTCAAGAAAACATAAACTAGAGGCAAACAAACATAAGCAAATCACAAACACAGCAAAATTTGAAAAAATCCATCAAGTGAAGATGGTAGGCAAAATTACTTTAGTGGTTCAGTTTTTTTTTTCCTATTCTTCCCAAAAAAAATCAAAAGTTAACAACAAACGCATTGGCATCAACCTCATGTTGTCAGATGAATGCAAAAGACATTTATCACAGCAAAATCTGACCATTCAACTTACTTGGATTTCAAGAGGGTGTCCATGAATACCCATGCGTCTATCAATCATGCAGGAACCATCAGTGACTAACAGAGAAGGAAACATATCGAATCCATCAGTTAGACAAAGACTAAGGATCAGTCTTATGCCTGTTTGGACATCCACCCTCTCCTGCAATGCATAGTCACCGGTGATCTTTCCATAAGCTCTCAACAAAATGATCCACCATAACCCTATCAATAAGGTCAACATCTCAATCAAATTCCAAGTATGCTAATAAAAGAAACTTTCAAAAAGCTACAGTATTCTAATTTAGCAAAATACTGGATTAATATCTAGACATACAGAATGTCCACAATGGTGAAAACTTTCCAGCAACATTAGCCATAGATAAACTACTGGTTATCAAACAGTTATGGAACATTGCATTATCTTACCAGAATCAACAGGGGCAACACGACCAATGGCCGATTCTCCAAAATCAGGATCTAAAACCTCTTCAAGTGTTCCATCGCCTCCATCAAGAGGCACAGTTCTAACTTTGAAACTTGCTGGCATCAAGCCTTGGCCAGGACTATAACAGTCCACAGTCTTCTCCCAACTCTGGAATCAAACAAGGAATATTTGATAAATTAAAAGTTTGAAGAAATCCCAATGCGCCATGTAGAAGGCAAAGCCAACATTTCACGAGTTAATATCCCAACACAACAATAGGTTTAGATCATAAATTACCTGTAATTGCAATGTGTGAAGAAGAAAATTCTTGACAATCTCCCCTTCTCCATTGAGCAAAAAAGCAAGTGCAGAAGGTACAAAATCACGAATAAACACTTGATCATAATTCAGAGGGTGCTTGTCTGCAGGATTATTAGCTGCAACCGTCCCCACTGGATTCCCACAATAATTAACAACCGCATCCCGAAGCAACTTCCAAGCCTCCTTCTCAATCTTCGATGCCTCTCTCTCAGTTTCAACATTCTCATTCAAATCCTTCAAAATATCCAAATTCACACCCGACCCATTAACCTGTACCCTACTCTCATCTTCTTTCACTACCTCATTTCCATTTTCGATCTTTTCAATCACTAATGGCTTCACATTCAAACCACCTTGAATGTAAATACTCTCAAATCCCTTCTCATTAACATGACTATCAATAGACGTCGAATGGTTCCTAAAATCTGACGCTACATTGGGAATTACCAAAATACCCCTTCTACTATCTTTATTTACACCGAGCTTATTCTTACCTAAAATCCTAGATTCACCCCAATTCGAACCAGAGGCACAAAAAGCCCTCCTGTTCTTATCAATTACACCCTTCTTATAACCTATAACCTTACACTTGGCATCATTATAACAACTAAGCTTCGATTTTGAATGTAATTTCGACGAATTGTTCACAATTTTATGATTTGATCTTATATGAGAAACTCCAAATATTGAAGAGATTCTATAACCAATCAAGATTCTACAACAGGGTTTCATTGTGGAGATTCCAATACAGCTACTAGTATTCATTTTTTCCCTCTTAAATACAGCTATCTGAATTATAAATTATAATTAAACTATTAACTAAAATTGTATTTTCCTTTTTTATATATACAAAGCTCTGTTAATTCTAAAATATTGAAAACAAAGGGAAGAAAAAAAAAAGAAGCTAAAAATGAAATGAAATAAAAATTGAATTAAAGCCTTTACTTACAATTGGAGAAACAGCTTTGAAGATTCAGCTTGTTAAGGAATGTGTGAAGATTTGGTAGAAATTTGTGGGGCTGCTCCAACGGGAATTTATAGGCAGCGTAAAGTGAAAGTTCATGGATGATTCGGATGGTCAGAATTTACATTTTTATCCCTGCACGTGCAAATGGTCCGAATTTATCAGTTTGTCCTTGAAGAATGAGTTTATTACCATCACGTTTTTTGTGGACATTTAATATATATATATATATATATATATATATATTAAAAAGAAAATATGGGAAAAATTTATTTACATATATACACACACTCATACTACATTTCTTTAGCTTGTCTTGTTAATATACCTAGTTGAAGAATTAAAATACTTATAGTACAAAGAAAGTTATGTTTAATTTTTAACATATAGTTAAAAAGGATAAATTTATTTATTTCAACAAATTAAATTATTTGTTCTCTAAATCGATACATTTGATTTAGTTCAAATAATAATAACCTTTTTCGCTCAAGAATTATTCAAATGAGCAACTCTTTGAGAGATTTTAATTTTTTTAAAAAAATTAATATTTACAATTAGAAAATTATTAAGATCTTATCTGCATTAGCTGTATAATATTACAATTAAGATATTTAAAAATAAATAAATTAAATATGTATTTTAAATATTTAACATAAATTATTCTCTTTCATACGTGAGGGACTTGAAGTATTCAAAATTTGTTAAATTTTAGCTTTTGTACCTGAGAATTTTCAAACATCATAAAATAAATCTAAATCCATTGTATTTACGAAGAATTCGAGTAGGGCTTCTCTTTTTGCTTTTGTTGAAAAAGTCACCCAAGCATCACTCCAAAATTTGATAAAGACCTAAAGCGTGTCGTCGGAAAAGAGGGTAAAATCGTCTTATCAAATTTACATTTACGAATGGATCAGATTGGTCGGTTTTGGCACTATATTCAGGTCTTAAATACATGTGCAAAAATCGAGAACGCAGCACTTTTGAAAAAGCAGAAAAGAACCGACGATACATGCATTCACGCGTGTAAGTTTATGATTGGTTTCAAAAAACTAACAGCTACACCATTTGAGGAATCAAGTGTTTTTGTACATCCATACGACACCGTAGTTCTATTGCGTATGTTTCCAAAAGGCTAAAATATCTTCAAAACATATCTCTTCGTTGTTGGCAATATCGCGATATCTTGAAACGATATTTTACTTTTGTTGGCATATGCCGTGCATGACTGTCCGTTGGAGTCTATTTAAAGGCCCCAATTGATAATTTTGGGCCAAAAGGAATCCTAATTACATTCCTCATCGGGGGGTGAAAGCAAAAAGCAATCGAATGGAAGCCCATTTAAGACCTTCTAGTGGGCCATTTAATTATGAGGGTTTTTAAAACTATAAATTTAATGATGATATTACAATAAAAAGACTTTCATATTTTATCTTTTTCCTTTTTAAAAATAATATTAATAATAAAAGGATCGATAAATCTCAAATTGATTTTTTTTAGTCACAACCTTCCTTGAATTTGGATTCAGATTGTCAATTAAAAAAAAAAATGTTTGAAAATTACTTAGTCGAGCCTCTAAAGATGATTTTCATATAATCATATCTTTCCTTGCATCATCTATGGTATTTATATCTCCTTAATAATAATGATGAACATTTCAAATTTCATCCCAAATGACATATCGTATATTGAGTAGTTGGTAATTTTTTTTATAAAATTTGAGTAAACTAATTGTATTATATTACTAAACAATTGATGAATGCCATATCATTTAAAAACCAAATCATTTGTTGCCCCTAAGAGTGTGGCCGTGTGATTTTTAAATAATTTTATTTAGCTGGTCACCCAAACTTGAATCTTAAGAGAGGTAAAAGATTATGAATAGAGACTTTACCTACCCCATTGCCCCTCATTTAAAAAAGTAATCGTCATATTTTTTGAATCAATTTTTTAAAATAAAAAATTTAAGAAGTGTAGCACTACTCATCTTCTTAACTTTGATGAACCCATTATATGAGTCAATAATTTTCGCCTTCATCACCGTCTTTGATATCGTAAGCAATGATCTATTTTCTCACTCACAGGATGCATAGCTTGACTAGTGTTTTTCTTGTTATTAAACTTTAAATAATGGTTTTAGTGAGTTGTCCAAGTCCTGGGCTGCTGATCTAACTATATATTATACATATATAATTGTCAGAACAACTTTAGGATGGTGATCAATTAAGCATTAGCATTGAATTTTTTATTCAATTGTGGATGACTTTATAGTGCTAATTAATCAATTGTGTCGATGGCGTGCAATTTATGTTAAATCATACTATTAATGTCTTTAAAATAAATTAATTTATATCATAAAAAGTGTCTTACAAGTTACTAGTCTCAGTTTAGCGGTGTGAGTAGATTGTGGGCTTGTGGCTTGGGATATACATATTCAGTTGATCTTCAATAATAAAAAGATTAATTGAAAAATGCCTCATCAATAATCCTTAGATTAAGGCTCTTCAAAGAAAAAAAAAAACCATAAAATAGAGGCGTTGACTGTTTCTGAAGTATGTATATGATTCGAAACTATAGTGTAACTACTAGCTGTGAATAGATATTGAACCATAACGAGTCAAAATAATTCACATTTTAAGATATAAATATGTCTTTGATAGAGAATGACTTATTTAAATAATTTTTGAAAATATTATATTACAATCCATTCATATTTATAATAAAATATTTGTTAAACATTATTAAAAAAAAAAAATCAATTAATGGCATATGCCCGATGTCTAAGCTCAGAATAAGTCAGACTTGCCTGTTATTAATTACAAGCAAATCTTCTTTACAGTACACACTGGAGACTTAACTCACTATTCATTTGCATGGAAAGAGAAGTGTTCTAGCACCTGATTGCAAGTGTTACCCAACTAATATTAATCATTTAGTTCATGTGTTTGCACGTCGCGTTCCATCAATCGAAAAGTATATCCAATTTGACGTGGCCTGTCTAATAATTCCCAGATTATAACTTATTATGATTTATCATTCCATTCTTGAATCCAATTAAATTATAGTCGACTGTAATTTATTCCCTTTACATGAACAGTAACACAACAGTGAGGCTCACATAATTTTTTGTAATAAGAATAAGTTATAGCGGGCTGTAACTTAGCATTTACATTCTATTCTTACCACACATTTTCCTTCTTAATTTAAATCAGCAATCACTTTCTTGACTCATAATAATCATCTAAATAATTCCATCTCCGGATCCTAGCTATGTTGAATCACTTTCAATGCCTAACCATGCAACAGAAAGCTCGTACAGCAAACCATACAAATCCAGTAAAATAAACTTTTGCATGCTCGCTATGTTTGTAGACGCACGCCTAAACAATGAGTCAGTCCCGTGGGCAATCTAACTTCCATTAAGCATTTGAGGTTATGAATGCAATTAATTAGGAAGATGGAACATCAAGTAAGCCATCACCAGACACATTGTATCCAGTGATCATTAATGGTGGATCTTTGAGGCCTGAAAGAATTGTCCTGTTTCGTACGTAAAATATAAAGTTCATGGTTTGGTCTCTTTTATACCAAATCCGGCCAGCTGATCATATTAAAATGTAAAATGTATAAATTTCAACCCTTAGGAGATAGGGAAAATGTATAAATTTATATTCCTAACGGACAATATATTCTAATATTTGTAGAATGTAATACATTTATCGAAAAAACGTCAATCATGTCAAACCTTCTCATCAAAATTAATTTCCTGCATGAGCACGGAGCATAGTATCCAACAACAAAAAATATGTTCTTACTTTGTTTCTTATTATAAGACTCCCACATGAGCACTCACTTTATTATTTGTTACGGGTCCGAAATTTCTTCTATCCATTCCGGGCCATCACTCATTAATTGAAAGGGATGGCACCAAAAACTCTCTTAAATTATTGAACACCCAAAATTCGTAGGTTCAAAGCTTTTCAAAAATGGTACATATAAAGTGATACATCATATGCACTATTAATTTGGCCATCCCCTCGCTTTCAATACAAAGCTTTCACGCAAAGTTAAAATGAGAATTGAGAATGATGTTGATACGTCAATTGGCATAAAGTGGTAGTAAAAGCGAAGAGATAATTAAAGTACAGTTTATAGCAAATGTGTGATCACAATTACTAATTTTGATCCAAATTTATGTACAAACAACATGGGTTTTGGTGCACAATCATGTGGGTTCATTTCTTTATCTTTAGTTTTACATGAATTTCTTTCTAAGATCACCATATGCGCATCTTTGGTTAACAACTTGTGGTTTTAAATATGCTATCTACCTATATAAATATATGTGAAAATGTAAATCTTCTTATTAATTCTAGTAACAAATGACACATGTAAAGTA
Organism: Murraya paniculata; assembly: GCA_030449075.1. Taxonomy (NCBI): domain Eukaryota; kingdom Viridiplantae; phylum Streptophyta; class Magnoliopsida; order Sapindales; family Rutaceae; genus Murraya; species Murraya paniculata. The sequence goes on along the minus strand of JAEVFN010000053.1, from coordinate 472,635 downwards.
AGTTGTAGGATTAACGTTTTGGCTAGACAAGATTCACGTGCTGTGAAAAAATATCCAAAACACCAAATGGTCATATAATTATGGGCGACAACTTTTTTTTTTTTTCCATGATAATAAAACACCAAACACGTGGATTCAATTATAAGCTAAAACAATGAATAGTCCAAAATAAGTCGATAAATAAAAGCCAATGAATAGTCCAAAATAAATAGATAGTGAAAGTCATTGGTCCAATTTTAACATTTAGCATGACCGAAAAATCACTTTTCATTTCCTTTTAGACTTTGCATGCATTTATCGTCTTCGAGAGATGAATTATCATATAAACGACCACAGCAATAAAGATTCGTATCGACTTTCCAGTGTGGATATCTACACATTTGAAATACAATAATGATTGAGATTGTAACAATATTGAGTTCCAGCTATTTTGTTTCGTTTTATATATTGGATAATAAAATTCATAATTAATGAAATTAATATTTTACCATTCATTAAAATAAATACCACATCAGTTGAAATTCAAGTTAGAACTTAATTGTTAGGATCCTAACATTATTCTTTAAAAAATAAATTCAAACTTTTTGTTGAGAGTGTTTAAGCAATTGAACTAAATAGTCCTGCGAGCACCGTTGCAGTGTCGTTTAAGCTTAAGAGATAAATCCATGAAAGAATAGTAAGCAACTTTGCTAACCATATCCATATACATTTATATGTAGTAAAAAACTACACACAAGGTGCAACTTTTTTTGGTAGATTTATTTCTCACACATTGTGGACTACAATAAATCATTCTAATTCTTTTTCATGTTTTTATCGGATTAATATGTGATTGATATGAAATATTAAGGAGTAATTTTGATAAACTCATTTATTAAGTGATCAAATTAATCAGTCTGATTTTGTCATACCCTCTTTAGTAGTAGATTATGGGCAAATATAACCTTCAGTTGTGTTATTTTAACTTATAATTTGATATGCAATTTTTATACTAATACATGAGGGATTGTTGCATTCAGCTACGGTATTTAAATGACTGCTACTCATTATGAGTTCACTGTCCAAAAATCTGGGCATGAGTATAATGCACCCCTCTCTTTCTCTAGCTTTGCCAATTGAGTGTGTGTGCAGTGCAAGAGGAGCTTGATTTTGCAGTTGAGAAACGAAGTTAAAATTGCTGTAAATTGGAAGAACAAATCGCTGCATTAACGGGCAAGAAGCAAGCTGAATAACAAGCTTTGGTTTCATGGCCAATCAAGGTAAATCTTGAATTTTTACCTAATGTATTTGTTTACTTGGAAATGTAAGATCAAGGGCATAAAGCTCAAATTGATTTCTGCATTGTAACCACCTATGACAGTAATGCTTAAACTATATAAATCAATCAAATATCATTGTATCATATATCACTTTAGGGTAGAACACTCTTGCACAACTATACGATTAAAATTATAATATATTTTTTAAATATTTATCATTTTATGTGTGTGGCTATGATTTATGATTTATCTTAAAGTAATTCCAAAGTAGGCACGGCCAAGATATATCCATTGACGGTACACGAATAAGAAAAAACATCAGCCACGCGTACGAGATTTCCCTCTATGCAAGTCAAGCTTTTCTCTCGTCCGATGTACGCTGGCAGTCATCATAAGACGCAGAGACATGACAACTTCTCACAGCCGTCCACATATATGTCGATGCCACGTCGGATTCTCCGGGGGCCCCCACTTGTTGACCGTGTGAAGTCGTGGTCGTTCAGAGGAAGCACGGGCGCGGGCGTCCACTAGAAGAGGATTGTTAGCGATTGGAATCTGGAAGTTTGAATGGAAGATGGAAAATAGTTAGAAACGTGGCTCAAAGACAATGTCTTTCGCAATTTTGTGGAGTCCAGCTTGACATTCTTTTCGTATCTCCCCACATAAAACAACTCATCCCTCTAAAACAAATTATACACATTCTTTTTATTATCACATCTTAAGATGAAGATTAATGTGGCCAAAGAACCCTCATTTAAAAAAAAATTTACTCGAGACATGAATCCTCCATATTATTATCATTATAGATTAAAAAAAAATTAAATAAAGTGCCAACTAAATTGAGGAAAGAACTCTCGTTTAAAGAAAAGGTTATGGCTGATTATGACATAAGATTATAAGTTTATAAATTATAGTAAAATGAATTTTTTTTTTCTTTTTCGGCTAAAATGAATTAATAAACAGAAGATACACGGACACGTGTATTAACAAGAATGAAAGTTGTGCACATATGTGCGAGATAATACGTGGATGGTGGTGTCAGTATTACGTAGTCGTATTGGACAGAGGGGCTTTTCAATTTCAAGAGTTGCGGCTGGTGGTGAGTGTTTCAGTCCAGGAAGCCTAACCAAACCACCCCCAATTAGCATTCGCATTAGCAGCATTAGCTGTTAACCAAATCCTTTTATTTTAATACAAATCTTTTAGCAAACACGTGGCACCTTCTTAACACCGTTGTTATTTGGGACCACTTCGATGGCTTCTCTTATAGGCACGCGGCCTTCAAAGATTCCCTCCGCCGCCACGCCTCTCTCTCTAAACTACACTACTATTCCATCACGTGGGAGTCACACTTTAATCTTTGATTCTTTAATTTCCACAATTTAATATTTGATTTATTTGAAAATAAAATTAATCACAAATAAAATTTATCAGTCAAGTACAAATTTAACTCCTAAAGAACTGCCCTTATGGAGTGTGTGAGTTCGCATTGTTGTTTGGGATTTTTATATATTTGTTTATCAATTATTCTAATTTTGTTAAATTTTGAAGTGGGAACTGATAAAAGTATTTGATCCACTTTTACATTTAAACTAATGTACATTAATTATAGTGGATGTTAGTTAGCTTAGCTCATAAAACCTATTCAAATAAAATTAGTTAATGTTCCTCTGAAAAAAAGAAAAAAAAAATAATAACAATTACTCACGGTTTGCGCTTGTTACTTTGTTAGGAAGTGATTCTATTTAAATTAGTTATTGATTAAAAACCAGGACCTATAGTTCCAGGTATACAGTTGTAATCCAAGCATATTTATTATATACAAATTTTATTAATTATACGACCTTTAGAAAAACATGGACTGCTTATATAGGTTTATGTGAAGTTTGTCTGGTTTAATGGGGTTAATCTTAAGCAAAATGTCCGTACGATGATCAACAAACAAACAAACAAACAAACAAACAAGGATGTAAGATTGGGATCGTACTTAGGTGGCTATAAGCATCAATAATGATCTAACATGATAAGATTCATCTTTTTGAACTTTTGAAACAAATTAAGTCCCTAATGGCCAACTTAACCCAAAGTTGATGAATCCTAAAGCGCCACGTCTCCCAAAAACGTTAATTACTTATAATTAATTTGATCACTTTTTGTGTTCTAGAAACAAGACAATAATAATATTGGAACCTCTTCATTCTCTACAACAAGTTCATGCCCCATGGACAATTGTTTCAAAAGTAGCATGACTTAGATTACACTATATTCTAATCATAATGCTTAGAATAATGAGTTGTAATTATAATATTGTGGAACCAATAATTCACATCTTTATTATTTTATTAATATTAATAGTAAAATTATCTCAAATGACATGCTCCTATATTGCGATCACTTGTTTGACAAAAAAAAAAAAGGACTACAGGGTCAATGTCAATGTATATCAAAGAATGAGATTAAAAATCTCAAATTACAAATTTATCCCCCACCCACAAAAAAAAAAAAAAAGAAAAAAAGTTACAAATTGCAGAAATTCATATGTCCTAAATATTATCTTGTCCCGTTTCATAATTTCTTTCTCCTTTTTCACACGTTGGTGTTGAATTGCTGCTGCAAGGACCATAAGTCATCAACATTTATATTCCACAGATTATCAGACGCATATCCACCGTCCATCATTTGATTATTGGCCTCGAAAGCTGCTTGGAAATCAATTCCATGGTTGAAGTAACCCGTGGGACTAATAAGAGACGATTCCGTGAAACCGACATGGCCGTGGAAATAATCCGGATTAGTGTTATTATTAACCGGAATGGCGTAGTACTCCGCCAAGTCCGAGACAGGTGAAACCTGAGTCCCAAACGAGTCCGATGAAGCCCCCGTGCTTGAATTCTCCGGAGTGTAATGACAGGCAGTAACTTGTGAAGTTGTAACTTGTGATGAGCAATTCAATGGTTGCATGGCCATTTGCCCCGTGCCCACATCAATGGGGGCGGTGGTGAAGCTGCCGGAGGTGGCTCCCGTAGTTGCGATTGCGGTGGCCGATGCGGCCGGGGCTGCAGAGGCTTTATTGGCTTGAATTCTTTCAATCAATCTTGGCATCCATAAATAACGCATGGTGTCTTTGAATTGCTTGCTGTTCACGTCACATTTAAGCTGTTTTGCGTGCTTTTGAACTCGGGTTCTCCAATAATTCTTGATCTCATTATCAGTTCTGCCCGGCAAGTGTTGAGCAATTTTCGACCATCTATGTACACACACATATATATTTGTAAACAAATTATTTGTCATGAAATTTATAATCATTAGGGTTATACAAACAAGGGACCCAAATGAAAAAAGCTTGTAAAGTTGATTAAAATAAATACTAAATTAATTTATTTACCTGTTTCCCCATCGAGAATGAAGGTCTAGAATCAGAAGCTGTTCTTCTAGAGTGATGTTTCCACGTCGAACATCGGGTCGTAAATAATTCAGCCATCTTAATCTGCAACTCTTTCCGGTTCTTTTGAGGCCTGTTCCATTGAACTTGGCTTAGATATATGATAGTTTTTACTTTCAATTTTGTCTCTTTTGGTAAAGTTGTCAAAGAAAATTTCCGTGGATTGGAAATTTGCTTTCATGAGAAGTGCTTTTTGCTTAAGGACTTTCCACAATACATATGCTCTTTTCATTTAATACATCAACTCGCATCTTATCACCTCATCATGGATATCAATATCATCAACTTCATAATAATAAACACAAAAGAAAAGCTAGCTAATACAATTTCTCTTAGCTTTGCTTTAGCTTTTTACGCTGAACATGCAGCTTTTAAATTTTGCTTCAAATAGGTAAAAGTTTTCGAAAAAGAATTATAAAAAAAAAAAAAGAAAACTAAAAAGAGACAAGGCGGAAGGAAGGAAAAGCTATGCCGTTTCGATTATGCATAATAAGGATCTTTCTCTTTCATTAAGAAAAAAATTGAAAGCCCATTTCACTCCAAGAACAGACATGGAGATAGACACATGACACGAACAAGTTGATGATTAAATTCATCAACTTGTCAAAATTTCCTCCTTTATTATTATTATTGTTTATTTTATTTTATTTCACGAGAGAATTATACCGACAGAACTAGGGGATTTTATTAAAAGAGAAAAAGAAAGGAAAAAAAAAATACCTGCACAACGTGCAAGACAGTTCCATCGGCCTTCACCATGATTAGCAATGTAATTGATAAGCTTGAGATCTTCTTCAACAGTCCATGGACCTCTTCTCAAGTCCATGTCTTCTTCAGAAATGGTCGTGCTTGATGAGTTGGAGTTGCTGTTGCTTCTGCAAGCTCTCCCTTTAACTTCCATTTCTTTAATTTGGGTTGCCTTAAATGAACAAACTGAGTGACTGAAAGAAAAAAGATCCTTTCTTTCAGATTATGTAAAGAGAAATAGCCAATTCTTGAAAGAGAAAACAAAAGCGAAATGAGAGAGAGAGGGAGAGAGTGAGTGTTTTGGATTAATAGAGGGAAGATAGAGAAGGTGGGTGGTTTTTATAGATACTTAGATACGTTTTTTAATAAAGAAAAAATAAAATAAAATAAAATAAAAAAGATAGAGCATGTGGGAGGAGAGCAAGCCGCAATAGGGAACTTGGTTTCTTTGATTAATTAATTATTTAATTAACACTTAAGCTTCGGCAGTAATTATAGTTAGCCACAGGGGTTTGAAGTTTGACTCTTTGACTTTTTCCCCCCCTTTTTTTCAATCTCAGCGTGTGTATGGAAGAATTGAGTTGAGTTTATCGAATTTGTGGAAATGGGTTTATCTTCTTTAAAAAAGCAACTTGCTCTTTTTTCATTTGTATGTACATATTTTAATTTATTCGCTCTTAAGTAATTGTTTTATCTAACCGAAAGTTTTGGGTACTCCCAATATATTTTTTTCTTAATATTTATTGGAGTCAGACGTATGTATAAAGCAATTATATGATAAATATACACGTGGCAAAAAATTTTAATGTATTACCTAATATTTCGAAGCACCTAGAATTGATGTAAAAATGAGACCTTCTTACATATTTTCAGTAAAATTCTTAAAAATTAAAAACAATCATTCTTTCCCTCATTGACTATTACATTACGAGTCCATTGATATTTATAACATAAAATATATAAAAACCTCATGCGTCAATTATATGATAGTGCAATCTGATTGTTTGATTGTAGATCAATGAAGGTGTAGTTTAATTGTTTAGATCTAACACAAATTGGATCTACTTTTGCATATTTAGAATTTTAGATTAACATCAACTCCATTAATTAATGCTGCACACAGGAACTCAGACCGAGGAAAATAATTAATCATCGATTTATCGAGTGATGCTTAAAAGCACTTTATTTTCTTCTTTTATACTGATATAAGTGGAAAAAAAATGGGCATCTCATTGTTCGTCAAAATATTTTGTTAGGGATTAAGGGATCAAGAGATCATCCAATTAAGTCGAGCCAATTAACAGGATTAAAGGAAATTAATAAAGAGTTGCAAGCTTAAGTAAGCTCTCACAAAATCAGTCAAAGAAGAGTATTAATATAAGGAAGCAAGCATATGCGATAATTCTCATATTAATATACTTTACATGATAAGATATAATACGATTGTACCACTCACAATAGAGTAGCTTTCCCCAAAATTAATAGCATTATTTAAGAACGAGCCCCCTTGTAAACTTCTTTCTTTATTTCAGTTTTTTGCAAACACCATCACCCTCATACGAGTTATAATCGAGTTGAAGATTTAATATTCAATGGGTGAGATTTTTTATCTCTAATATATTTTCTTGTGAAATGAAATGGGCGTTATTATTTTTTAAAAATTAAAAGATAATATTATAAAATTTTGAGGGCAACTCTTAGCTTTGTCATTGAACGAGCCTAAGCTATTAACAAAACGAAAAGTTAGTTTACAACACGATGTAGAAAATGGATCATTTACCCGAATAAATTAAATGCTTTAATTCCTTAGAACTTACACACTCACACACATATATATATATAACACTCTAATTCATTAATTCATTATTATATTTAATTCTATCACCCAAAAATGTTAATAAAACTGAAAGGGCCAAGCTAGGTATATATGATGGTCCACAAGAGAGCACTCTCAGTGAGTTCCACGTTAAACTGAAAAAAATGATATGTCATACCTTTGACATTTTAAGTGAAAATGATAGTTTTAATACATAATAATCATTTGATTAATATGTTGCAAATATACTGATTTTTACAATAAAAAATCTAATAAAACAGCTTAAATTATCTTTATTATCACACATTTTAGATATTTTAATCTAAAATTAAACGTATCTACTTTCAAAAAACTAAAAGGAAAATCGACCCTACTCAATATATGAATAGGGACTTTGAAACCTTACTCACAAACAAAAGCGCTCCACGACCATGTTATTGGGTGAATATGAATCCCATTTATTTTGTATGCTAATATAAAGCGTGCTTTTATTTTTTATTTTAATTAAAAAATACACGTTTTGACATTAAAATTCATATTTTATTACAAGAAAAGAAATTATGGTAAATTTCTATGACAAAATCTAGAATAGATTCGGAACGGACTAGTGGTAATTCAATATATATTTAGTACATTGGTAGCTAGCTAGGTGCATGCCTGTCCCAAGAGCAATTAATATTTTCTTTTAAGCCTAATGTGATTAAGGCACTCCCTAGAAAGTGAAAAGCCTCAAAGTAATGGCAAACGGTGGACTAAATTGAATTTTACCGTCCTCTTTTTAAGACTAGCCATCACCATATCAATATCAAAGGCATTATTATTATTATTATTACAACAGATATTTACACCTGCTATTACAGTAGACAAATACAACTAGAACTTACAACATTACATTAATTTCTATGAAGCACTTGCCCAGCAGACAAATACAATTGGGACTTACAACATTACATTAATCTCTATGAAAGCACTTGCCCAGACACAAATACAACTGGGACTGAGACCTGGGACTTACAACATTACATTAATCTCTATGAAGCACTTGCCCGGACACAAATACAATTGGAACTTACAACATTACATTAATCTCTATGAAGCACTTGCCCAGAAATACTCTGACTTACAACATTACATTAATCTCTATGAAGCATTTGCCCGGACACAAATACAACTGTACATTAATCTCTATGAAGCATTTGCCCGGACACAAATACAACTGGGACTTACAACATTACATTAATCTCTATGAAGCACTTGCCCAGACACAAATACAACTGGGACTTACAACATTACATTAATCTCTATGAAGCACTTGCCCGGACACAAATACAACTGGGACTTACAACATTACATTAATCTCTATGAAGCACTTGCCCAGAAATACTCTGACTTACAACATTACATTAATCTCTATGAAGTATTTGCCCGGACACAAATACAACTGGGACTTACAACATTACATTAATCTCTATGAAGCATTTGCCCGGACACAATACAAACTGGGACTTACAACATACATTAATCTCTATGAAGCACTTGCCCAGACACAAATACAACTGTGACTTACAACATTACATTAATCTCTATGAAGCACTTGCCCGAACACAAATACAACTGGGACTTACAACATTACATAATCTCTATGAAGCACTTGCCCAGAATACTCTGACTTACAACATTACGTTAATCTCTATGAAACATTTGCCCGGACACAAATTACAACTGGGACTTACAACATTACATTAATCTCTATGAAGCATTTGCCCGGACACAAATACAACTGGGACTTACAACATTACATTAATCTCTATGAAGCATTTGCCCGGACACAAATACAACTGGGACTTACAACATTACATTAATCTCTATGAAGCACTTGCCCAGAAATACTCTGACTTACAACATTACATTAATCTCTATGAAGCATTTGCCCGGACACAAATACAACTGGGACTTACAACATTACATTAATCTCTATGAAGCACTTGCCCAGAAATACTCTGACTTACAACATTACATTAATCTCTATGAAGCACTTGCCCAGACAAATACCCCTCACAGAGGAGGGATGTCTAGCTCCACTCGCGGCACAAATACATTAATCTCTATGAAGCACTTGCCCAGACAAATACCCCTCACAGAGGAGGGATGTCTAGCTCCACTCGCGGCACTTGCCCAGACAAATACCCCTCACAGAGGAGGGATGTCTCGCATTCCGCAAGGGAGAGACTTAACATTAATTTCTATGAAGCACTTGCCCAGACAAATACTCCTCATAGAGGAGGGATGTCTCGCGTTCCGCAAGGGAGAGACTTATAAATAGGTTCCAATCAATTATGCTTAATTGATGGAAATTTTTGAGTCTATGGCGACTCGAACCCCTGACCTCACAGTTATGAGGCAAAGGGCTCACTACCGGGCTACAGGCCCAAGTGGCGATATGTTCTTTCACTTAACAAAAGCAAAAGGGAAAAAAAAAAAAAAAGACCTTAGGGTTGGTGAATGCTGTAAAAAGTAAACAGTTCCCACGTAGCATGTATTAAAATTGATCACGCCCTAAAGTCATTATTTCTGATAAAATTAATAAATCAAACACATGTGTCTAGTATCGGTTATGTTAATTAATTAAACACTAGTGATCCGTATCTCGATAAATTAATCAAGCAATACGATCATCATCCATGTGTGGGTAACAAATAATTTTAAATCTATATATGTTATTGTAGCATCTCTTTCAGGTAGCTTATAAACTTTTCTCAACCATAAACTCCAAATTTAGGCTCCGAGAAAATACACACAGGGTACAATTTGGGCAATGTCGCACTTACTTTTTATTCCACCGTGCGAAAGAAACGAAAATTATTTACCTCCCAAGTCTTTCAGCAATTAATTTTCGTATTTTATAAATTTTCTTAGAAATCATTTTTGTTAAAGTCACTTCATCCAACAACAGATTTTGAAAAGTAGAAAATAAGTAGCTTTTTAAATTTAATTTTGAGAATAACTTTTGTACTAAATATAGTTTCATATATCCTCATAAATATTATAAAATTCCAAAATCATCTTTATTAATTAGGAAATAAAATCATTAACTTTAAAGAGATTATTATTATTATTACTAATTATATTGAGAGAACAAAATAAAAGATAAAATTAATAATATAAAATATTTATTTTAGTTATCAATTATTATATGTATAAAAAAATATTTTATATACATGTTTATAAATGTTTTAATAAATTTTATTCAAGATTATGTATAACTCAGTTATTTACATTCTTACAGCAGTTTAATAACAAGATTTACTGAACACATACGACTGATTTTAAAGCTCCCAACACTTATCTTAAACTCTTAAAATCTACGTGATCTTTAAACCGTTATTCATATTTCACAAGGAGGGATTCTAAAACTTGTCTTAAATTCTAATATTGGATGTTTACCTTACCTTAAGCTTAATGTAAACAAAAAATATGAGAGAAACATTTTAAGGGCACAATGATCACGTGCTGTGGCAGAAAAGAGTATGCATATATTATATACTTGCATGCACATTTGCTGGAATAGGGTATTATTATTATTATTATTATTAGTATTTATGTTTTCAGTTTCTATTATTTATCAGTATCCAAAACTTTGTTTGTCTATTATGGTATGAGACATCTTTTTCTCTTTCTTAAGGTATATTTGGCTTTGGTCGGAGGAATTCTATAACGGGATCATTGTATTTTTATTTTTATTTTTCTTTTTTGGAAGGGTTTTGAAGGATTTTTCAATGCTATGTTTTAGTGATGAATCAGTATCAAATGCCACTATGCATTGGAGCTGGCTAGCTTGATTGCATCTACTGAAAAGCAAAAGAAAGGAACCGCCCAGAAGACGAATATTTAAGGGGAAAAAAAAATTAAGGGGACCCATTTTCCACCCAATTATAATCTCACTGCTTAGTTGATCGATTTGTTTGTGATCTGGATACTTAATATAATTGAAGGAGCCGCACCATTAGTGTGAACTGAAAAGATAATTATAATAATCATGAAAGTTGAAGTACGAATAATATTTAAAATAGGATAAATTAACATAGAAATAACCCATTGAGGCCGACAAAATGCTTAATTGCTTATGTTAGTGTGCTATTTTCGGGTAATTGATCAGTTGTCAATTAATTAATTAATCTTAAATACTTTAATTGTATATAGGCTAGCTGATGCTGCTAGTGTAATTGATCATGTTCTTAGAAAAGAAGCAGCAAAGATATCATGCATCTATATATGCTCATGCTTCTAGATAATATAAAATTGCTTAAATTAATTAGAAGAAAAATCCCATTCGAGGGAACTGATCAATATGTTTAGATTCGATCGATGTAAGCCCAATACGTATATTGATGATCATATATCAACTTATAATACAAAAAAGTTGGTTGTTTCTCAAAGAAGCAACCTCGATATAAATCACTTTTTGGCTTAAGGAGCAATATGTCATCATCTACTTTACTCTTTTATGATTTGGAATATTAATCGAATTAATACATATATATATAATTTAACTTTAGGGCCCTTTTTATGTAAGATTCTTAAAATCTATAGAAAATTATAAGCTGATAATTTCATTTTCTTAGCAATATTGTTGTTGTTTACGAAGAGAATTGCATTCACTAATTAACCAGAAAAATAATGTCGTTTTACCATTATTGGTCAAACGAATTTTCATCTTTTGTAGATTTAGATTTGTCTTGATTCTTGCTGATATTTGTTGTGGTCCTTTTTTTTTTTTCCCCCCCTTTTTTCTATGAATTTTCAATTTTATGCAAGTTTTAAAATATAAATTTGAAGCTCAATCACACCATGTTAAATAAAAAAAAAAAGGGGGGGTTTAATTACTCGAAAAAGTGGAGTCCTCTAGAGTAGAAAGATTCCAGAGCTGTGTTGTTGAGTTCCAATGTATCCCGAAAAGGAAACTGGAGGGGGAAAAGGCAAAGCAAAAGCTAACTTAATATCAACTCTTAATCCTTGACACGTGGCCCACAAAATAATTATCCTTTCTTGCGGGACTTAAACACCACCATGTTGTCGCCTTTCTCACCATAACCTACCATCAATTAATTATCGGTCCATTTTCAGAATTAGAGCCACTATTTTTTCGCATTTATCTAGCTAATTCATGATTAAAATAACCATATATGATTTTTTGGAAAGCCCATTAACTTATACGGCCATTGCTTATATTTTCTGCCTCCTTGAAGAAAGTGACCGAAAACCAAAACCAAACTATTATTTGCCGACGTTATATATATGTGTATGTATATGAAAGCACAATATGTAAAAATATGTGAGAAAATGTAAACTGTCAACTGATATGCAAGCTGTAAGCAAATATTGATTTAGTCATACAAAGTAGCCAAATCAACCATTTGTTGCTCCTGTCTTGTTTTCTTACATTTTGGACTATTGTATCCTTGTAAATTACACAAAATCTGCAAACTCAGTTAGTCACGAACAATTTTTTAATTTCCCTTTTTTTTTTCAAACTTATTGACATTAAAATTGTCAGATTAATTAGTTCTTTACGTAATAAAGTTAATATATATCAGCACTTAAATCCGGGTGCTGTTGTGAACAAATTTGAAGTCCTTATCATTTCAATCAACTCTTCTCAAACGATTGTATATGTTAGTGACACCGTTAGACTTAAAAGTTTAAGTAGATAGGTAATGGATGTTCTAATAGTAGTACAAGAACAAAGTCTTAATAAAACTCTTTCCCTTGAGTTCATGCATAGCAAATAAAAAGCCGAACAAGAAATTAAAATTAAAAAAGTACGAGAGCATAAGTGCTTAAGTGCTTGACAAATTACTTAATTATTGATTCGAGGCCAAATAGAACTAGGGAACTAAAGTCGAGACTAATTGTACAAAAATCTCAACCTAATTAACAAGCTCTTAATTTGTTCTAAGATAATTAAACTATATATTCCACCAAATGAAAGTCCTGTGACCGAGTGACTAATCTCGGCTTCATGAGAGTGACGGCTTCCATTTCTTTTGTCAAAAGCCACCCTTAATTTCAGGATTTATGGCGTTGACATTTATATTGGACGGTGTTGATGATCATATCCTTAATAAAGAAACTATACTAAGCCATTTCCTTTTTCTCTTTTCTTTCTGTTCACTATTACAACTGTTCACAAACTTTATGGCTACAATTATTCTGTTAATAATAAATATTTCCAGCTAGCTAATTGATCCGAAGCGTCTTTGACCCAAACATATGCTGTGACCTTCATACTCCTTCGACTGACCATAGAACTTTTGACCCATTTGATTGCATGCGTATATTTTTCTTCAGTAGCAGCATATTTAAGCCTTGTTAGGTATTAAATTTTTATCATTAATTTGTTTGAATTCACGAGCGTATATACATTTTCTAGCTAGTTCTGAAAAAGTGTGCTAACAAAGATATTATTTTAATTCAATCCATTGTATCTTACATGGTATTTGCACACAATCGCAGTTTTATTTAATTTTCAGATATAATCCCATGAAATAGACACGTTTGATGACTTATTAGAGATACAAAAATCAATATTATACGACTGTCTATCAAGTTGATGGAAGAAATATTCATACTCATAAATCTAGGAGAGAAAATCCAACTGTTTTTGCTAATGAATTAACCTTAGCTTGACCTTTTTGAAATATTATCTATGGGGTTTTCTTTTTCGTATATATATCTTCTAATAAAGTAGTAGTTTTTCACTCGGAACATCCATACACAGGCTTGAGGTTGAGAATAATGCAATGTTGTTTTCACAATTTTACTGGTTAAGAGTCATATACACGTACAATCTTATTTCGTACTAAAATAACAATATGTAATATTTTACTCTTAGCCTGTTACAATTCACATTTTACAACGCGAGGCTGTCCGAATTAGATAAAAATTAATCCTATGTATGCATGTATTAACTAAGAAATTTGGTTTTTTGATTGCAAGTAACTTTAATTTCCAAATTTCCGATAAAATGGCATCCGATCGATTAAATTCCTGTAAACCACTCGGCTATGCTGATATTTCTGTGTCTTCTCTTAATTAATAAGTCGTTTCTTTCACATGCCAGTTTGAGAAGTAATTTGCTTTGTTTTTATTCTTAAACATTAATTTGTCTTATAAAAATGACAAACATAAGGCAGCAACGCATACATCAGAAGGAAGCAGGCCGTGTCAGCTCTGTTCGTGAATCATACGCACACATACATTAGGCATGTGACAAACATTAATCAAAACAATTAATAAAGAAACGAAACTTACAAAAAGATCCAAACAATTCAATAAATTAATCTCAATTTCATGCAATTAATTAAAGTCAGCTTGACGGGTAAATAATTTTGTTTATAGCTGCACATATATATGAACATACGGCTCAAAGCCGCCAAAGCTAAAAGCCAAGGGCAGCAGCAACCAAAGATAAACACGAGCAGTAAGACTAACAACATGTTTCGTTTATTCGACGCACGCCTGCATACAAAAGCCAAGTTTTTAAGATTACTTTACATCATTTCTGTTCCCTAAGTATACGTAATTATGTTGGTTTCCAACTCCACAACTTGCATAAATTTATTCAGTTAACTAACAAATTAATTAATTAATCAAGAATGTGTTCCATTGCAATTGCTCGTGCCTTTGCTCGACCAAGCAAAGTTATCATTTGTTTACTGAGATTAATGATTTTGGCTTTGATTGTTCAAACATTTCACTATCCCCTTTCTAAGTCAGAGTTCACACGTACGGGTGACGGAGTGGGAGATCTGATACGGTGGATGATGTGGCGGTAACACGTGTTCGACCGTCGGCGTATCGGGGCTGCTGCTTTGGCACGTGTTCGTCGGTACACGGCCATGATGTGGACCGCATGCTAATTTTCTTGTCATTTTAGCACGACTCGGCTTTGCATCAGTGCCCTTTCAATCAAGCTACAATTATGCTATATGTGCATGAAAATTATGTATATACACACACACACACACACACACACCAAAAAAGAAAAAAAAAAAAAGTTAAAATTAGACACTTAATTGTTGAACTCATTGTCTTGATTGAGAAAATCTTCAGCACGATCATCAAGAGAATGTCTTGCGACTCGTCGTGTGATTCCCATTATTGACTCTTTATTGCATATAATTAGTGTGTCTTACGCAGCCAAATTTCTCTGAGTCTTACGCAATACGGTGTCCAATGCGCATTGGCTTATGAATATTTTCATGGATACGGTGGGATTATTGCAAGCCTAAGATTAGCCATTAGGATTTGGGTTATTTGTGTGGAGTATTTCGTTCTAATTTCTCATAAATTGACAAATGAAGCGAAGGTTACGTTTGTGTATGGAAAATTGACCACTGGTCGGCATCAATTATATTATGATTCATTCGTTTAAGCCATATCAGTGAAACACGTGTAGAGGGGACCAAATCCATTGCGCATTGTTCTCTCCAGTCTTCTAACTTGCAAAGCAGCCATTTCAATTTCAGAATTTTGATATCATCGTTACCCTGTACACCCGTCATGAATCCGACGTATCAACTTCCACGCTTTGAAAATTACAGATTTAACTAGTGCAATGCAATGTTATATAGGAATGGAGGCCGACAAATATTTATTAGACGAATTTTAAGTTTTTGGGCAACAGATAATGCATAAATTTAATTCAATTTTTTTTAAAGTTTCTGTTCAACACTTTTATGGTTAAAATATACTGAACCCAGTGAATATTTTGTAATTTTAGATGAAATGTGGAACACGTGTACATATTCGACCCCTGATTCTCCCGTGGTCATAAGGTGGCTCCCTCCTTGCTGTTACATTGTTGCAAAATAATATGGTATTATTTACTCTCTTTAATACCAAATAACATTGCAATTACTTCAATGTGTATTTCGTGAAACGCAATCTTAAAGAGAAAATTATATCAATATATGATGATGGGCGCGTTAGTATTTAGATGGATTCATAGCTAATGTAGCGTACAACTGTTAGGGTTTAGATATCATATATGTTTTAAAAGTAACTAGCTAGGTTATAGTTGCTTGAGCCTAATGCTATTAAATCTATTCTTAATACTACCCTAAATAAGGAATAAGATTGTGATACTAAAGATGACGATAAAATGGCTACAAATATGACGATGGCGAAGACTAAGAGGATGATGATTATTAATTTGATAGTAATGGATAAATAACAACAAATCGATCAACATGAGCGAAAATAACATGAAAGGCTTAAGATGGTGATTGATAGAAGATGAAATTTAGCAAGGGTGAGTAATGTGACCAAGAATCAAAGAAATTCAAAGTACCTTATAAGTCTAGATTCAATGACACATCTTAATTTTAATAAGATCAAGTCCACGCTCTCGAAAAGGACTTTTCAATTGAAGCTGTTTTCTGCTTTCTGCTTTCTGCTTTCTGCTTTTTGCTTTATTCAACATCTTTTGGTACTTCCAAAATTGCTTCTTTTTTTTTAATTTTTTTTTATCATTCAACTTTTGAAATATTTTACGTGGGGAAGTCCTATTATGTGGTGTTACTTTCAATGTTGGTTGATTTAACAAAGCCCACTTGGTGCAATTTCAAGAGAGAGAGAGCTGGAAAATTAAGTAAAATTCCATATTGTTTTGATAATTATGAAGACTAAATTGGTTAAGTTTTAGTTGTTTAAGGTTTAATTAACGAATTAAAGTTGAATTAATGGGACTCCCAATGACTCCACAAAGTCAATAACAAACAAAAGAAGAAAGACAACGATGATAATATTCTTTTGTGGAGTTAAATTGTCTTTACACGTGTGTTGTAAGAAATTTTTGACTTCGAATGAGTAGTTCAAGAATTTTATGCATAATTGCAACTTTTTTTTTCAATATATATATATATATATATATATATATATATATATATAATTGCATGCATGTGAATGCTTTAACTAGATAATTAATTCCATTTATCATTGCCTTTAATATATTACCAAATTCTTTATAATTTTTTTTTTTTAACTTCAACCATCAAACTTAAGTGTGTCTCCATTTGTTTTAGCCTTTTGGAAAATAGGATGTTAAAGTTAAGTTCTCAAAATATTGGGTAAAAACTTATAATTTGACTTTGATAGTATAATCTCTCGCTGTCTTTATCGATAATTCGATATTTAAAATACCATTTTTTTTTACACTTAGTGATGTTTTCAAACATTCTTACTTGAATTCTTTCTTAATAGCTAGGAACTTCCATTCATAATTTATGAAAGTGCAATAAATCCTAATTCTACGAATTTATGAATTTGCTCTCCTGTATAGTATTATAATCTGAAAAACAATGCCTGTATGCTAAGGCATAAGCCACGTAAACATGCTGTTCATACGATTATTATATTTTGTAATGTATAGATTGTCCATACGGTCATTATTATTATTATTTGTTTGTTTAAAGATCTATTCGCACACGTGTTTAAATCAAATTTTACTTTCTCACATATAAATGGGATTCAAACCCTAGCTTCTTGTATCACCTCAAAAAAATTTACCAATTAATTATTTTACGTCACACAAAAAATTCCTTACCACTTTATTATATCAATTGACATTTTCTGTTAATGTGGGGTTCTCTCATTAGAACAGATCCAAAGCATTCATTTTATTGTCACTAATTATGTTGGTTTCTATGCTTTATAGCAAAACAATAATGGCAATGCAAAAGCCACCAAAAGAAGGAATTAAAAAAAAAAAAAAGCTCAAAACTGAGGCAAAACCTCAGCCCTTTAGTCGGTGATTGACAGGTTTAAGCATATCGTGCATGAATCCTTATAGGAATTGGGCGAAGGAAACATGTTGCTAATTTTGGACCAAGCAAGCCCTATAAGTGGAAAGCAATTAACCATACAAACGCATTACTTTATTTAACTTGAACTTGGTGTTTTGAGACATTTGGTTGGTTAAAGCCCCACATTATAATGAATTAAGTTGAACCAATGCCCGTGTAGGACCTTGTTTGAAGTAATTAAATATGATTTCCAATAACCTAACCCCATCGCAATGCAAAGTGTGAACATTACAAGCCCCTGATTTTAAACTATCAAACACTAGGAACAAGCAATAATTTCTATTAAGAAATTCTTAACCTTTATGGCATTATGCATCATTTGTTTTTCTTTTTAATGGCGACTTAAAAAGTTTTGACACTTGCGTTGGTCTAGAAAGCCAATAGATAAACATACCATTCATGCGCTTGTTTAGTTGCTTGTCGTTTTTCAAAGCTAATTATTATTTTAAAGCTTGATTGGAAATTGGAATGATTAAAGTATGGGACTATAAATTTAATTATGGCCAAAAGTATGTCACCTTAAATTCTTCAAAGTTGAAACCAAGCCCCAGAAGATGCCTTAACTCTTCTAGTGGGAACCCAATTCGAGCTAATATTCCGAACGGAAGTGCCACAATAAAAAGTAATTATACAACAAAATAGTAGTTGAGTTTAGAAGTCCTAAGTCGATTTAGATAAGGTTTCAAGAAAACTCAATCAAACAGAAGGAGGATCGTACTTTGCTGATCTTTGAAAATAGAACAACTAAAATGTCCAATAAATCTAACTTTGAAAAACTACTTATATTTTTCAGCCATTCATTCCATCACACAACTGTAGATGGAATGTTTCGTTTTGTTGTAATTTTAACTTAACTTTGAAAGTAATAAAAAATTATACTTCTATTTCATAAGTTGTAATAATTGTATCATAGTAAGCAGTTATATATTAAAACTCACGACACCTCAATCTCAAACATACTTTTAATCAACGTGTATTATTAACCGAATACTATTAATTTATCCCAAATTTTGACCATAAGACCAAAAACTCAACCTTAACAAATATTTTTTTTCAACAACTGAAGAAGAAGAAGACGGAGGCTAGCAAGTCAGAAACAAAGTTTTACTAAGGAGAAAGTCAAAGGCTAAAAAATAGTCATTTGTGTTTCAAAAATTTGAACCAATCCCCCAAGTGGATGAAGCAATGGGAAAGGTCAGCTCTTATTCTTCAGCAACCATTGATGATGTTGCTGTAGTCAAAGAGCATTGTAATGTTTTAATTTTTCATCTTGCTCATTGAATTGGAATGAGGCACTTCGAATAATTAATTTGCAACTGTTTGTTTGCACTAACACCTAATCCCTTTTGACATTGGAATTTATTGGGTGGATTTGTATCCAATTTCCTTGCAACGTTTTGAAAGAAAAGGATAATCAATCTTGTTAGGTTGTTTTTTAAAACAATTCTGGAGGCCTTTCTAAATTTTCAATCTTGCCGTTTTTCTCTCTTCTGGTTGTTAAGAACCCAGAGTCATCTTTGATGGAATTGATATAAATTATGATATGTGGACAAAGTTGTTCTCTGGTGTTTAATGTTTGCACATTGGTTCTTTTCTCACACACTTATCCTTAAATATTGATTTAAAAGTCATAATTTTTACCGTTTTGGCCTGAGCCCATCTAACTGAAGTGGCCCATGCAGCTATTTATTAAAATGTGCGTTTGGTACTTTACTTGGGTTGAGTCACCCGGGAATAATGGGCTTTCAACACCTTTAAAATATTAAAATATTTGGGCCAGGCTCATTTAGCAATTTATTCAAAAAGGATCCGGTTATATTAGAACTGATATAAGATAGAACACATTTTCCTGAGCACATGATCAAAGTTGTTATATTTTTTATTATTTATCACTTTACGTGTGTGTGGTTGTGATCTGTACTCTACCTTAGAGTAGCTCTAGGGTAACCATGATCATTCAAAAAACATAACGGTTTTAACTTTACTAAGAATTTTATTATATTTTTATCCCAAAAAAAAGAATTTTATTGTATAAAGTAATAAATAAATTTCAATTTAAAATTCTATTTTAGTAATCTTCACACAAAACCAAAGCGTCGGTCCCTTTTTAAAAAAATCTTTTGAATGTAAATTGTATTGTCCTTTGCTCGTAAGAATTTTAAGTTACATTTTGTTATATAATAAGGTATACTTGCTTTATATAAGGAGTAGAAAATGAACGGTCTGGATTTTCATAAGGTTATTTAGTACTTATTTAAGGAAAAAAAAAAGAAAAAAAGAAAAAAAAAAGGCGATTCTTGGGCGTATCAAAACGGTGAGTTTTTCAATTCACTACTATAAGTTCGATTAAATAGTCGTTAAGTAATTTATTAGCATTTACATTCAGCTGGCTATCCCAGTCGTGTTTGCGTTTACCTTTTCATTTTTCCCCACTCAAAGCTGAAAGAGAAAAAGCGCGAGAAAATCTTTCCGATTTTCCTTACTCCCTCCGATCAAAATTTTCTCTGCATCCAAACACCTCCTCTCTCGTTCACTTTCCTCTCATCTTTCTCAAATTTCTAGGGCTACAATACTACTGTGACGCACTCTGATTAGTTCTGGATTAACCTCGTTCTTTTGGCGTTTATTTAGCGTTTGATTTCGACCTAGTTGACTAGGTGAATATGTTTTTCTCTGGCGATCCGACTACTCGGAAGCGAGTCGATTTAGGAGGCAGGAGTTCGAAGGAGAGAGATAGACAGAAGCTTTTAGAACAGACGAGGTTGGAGCGTAATCGTCGCCTCTATTTGCGTAAACAGAACCACGCCGCCATCAAGATACAGGTGAGGTTCATCGAATTTGAATTTAAGTATTCATTGCTACATTGCTGCATTGTATGTGTATGTGATGCTATTTGCATTTGCCCAAGCTGCAATGATCGTTTTAGTGTATATAGAGTACTTGTTCTATTCACTATTTTATGTTGATGTTGTTTTCTGGATTATGTTATGATGAAATGTAATGTGAATAAAGTTAATGTGTGTTAATTATTAGAAAAAGAATGTTAGTTGATCTCATCAAGAATAATTTATCGGAAGCAAAATGAGTATATGGAAGGTTCTGTATTTTAGTGACGAGATGGTCTAATTTTAGTAGGGCCGATTTGTCGTATCAAGTGATAAGCAGAGTCTTCACGATTGGCAGTGGTGTTGACTAATTATCTTTGTCTTTTTACTGGCTCTATCTATTTTAAAGTTATACTCGGGGGACATTTATTTTCGTAAGGTTAAGCTACGCAATTAGGTTTAGCCAAGTGAACCAAACATTGTAAACCTTGTGAAAGTATCGTGGATGCTGGTAGTTTTCTAGCAATGGACAAGTTTAGTGAAGTGTATTTCCAACTTTCTTGTGGATAAGCTTTATAGATTAGTAGTTTGACATAAATTTTCAGTGAAATTTTGGCTCAATCATGTACTTCAGAATTCTCCTACTTGGAATTGGCATCTATGTGTATGTGCATGTCTGTAATTTATTCATATCATGATTATAATTTTTATCTTATAATTGTGGGTTTCATGAGGACACACTTGCTCAGTGTATGTAACTTATATAAACTAGTTGAGTGAATCTTTTCTTTGGATGGGCAATTCAAATCTCTAATGTAATTTTTGCAAACTAAATACTATCTACAGAAATGCTTCAGAGGGAGAAAAGCAGTGGAAATTGAACATTCTAAGCTCCGAGAGCAGTTTTATGCAACTTATGGGCGACATATCCAAAACGTAAACAGGTAGCATGGTGGATTCCTATTTTGATTTATAAAATCGGATAATTACGTCGCAATTCTTTCTTATTTTTTCTTATTTGCTGGCGTGTCATCCTTTCTGTTAATGGTTTCTTCTCCTACCTGATTTACTTGTTTTGTTAAAATTTTCTTTCTGCTTTCAGGCAATGTTTTGGTCCAGAATCAGCATTCTTCCGCCAACTTTTTTTTTTCTTTAATGCACGAAATGTTAACGATATCTCAGTCCTTGTGGAAACATGCCAGTTAATGAAGCATTTTGTTCAAGAGAGTGGTAAATATTTATCAGTTATACTTTTTAAAGATTTTCTTATGTTTTATACTTTTTAAAGATTTTCTAATGTGCTAATTAAAGTAAATGTTTTATGCACGGATTCGAGTTCTCTGTCTTTCAATTTTGCTTGCAACTTCATGTCTTAAAATCATCAACAAGGCTTTGTCCTTGTGCATTGATTAATGGAATCTGATTATCCAAGTTATTAGCAAGGGACAAGATATCTGTCCCATGATGAAAAAGGCATAATGGTTTGTCAGCGTTGAATTCTTTGTGATTATGATGGAAGATGAGAAATACACTGTAATTTTCATCTATTTGTGATTCTTGTCATAAAAATTAGCAAGGGACAAGATATTTGTCCCTTGATGTAAAATACATAATGGTTTGTCAGCATAGAATTCTAGTGGTTAAAAATTTCTAAGAGATGATGGAAAATGAGAAATACAGTGTAATTTTCATTTCTTTGTAATTCTTTTCCAAAAAATAACAAATGAAAAGAATTAGTTTTATGTTCTCTTACTCTCTTCATATGCCCTGGTTCCAAAAGTTCAATGTATCATGTAACCCTTCTCTTTGGTTATATATGTTTCAGTTTCCTCTCCAGTATGTTATTTGCTGGTACTGACAGTCTTCAATTATGCGACAGGCGATGTTGTTAGCCTCTTTGCTGGCATAGATTATTCATCCAAACGTGCTTTAGTGGATTTCAGAGTTAAGAAGTTTGCATTTGCCTGTATTCAGGCTGTACATCAAAATAGGTTGGCAGTTCGGGAACCTTCTTATGCCCATTAGAGTAGATTTCTAGATTTTTCTATCTTGCTTGATGCATATGCTGCTACTACAACTTATATTGTAGTATTCTCATACAGCAGTCAATTAAAAACTTATCAAAATATGCTAGTTTTCCTCCAAAAGTTGAGTTGTAATGCAATGTTTGCTAATCAGATTATTTATTGGACAGAAAGGAATTGAAAGACCAGCTTTTGGTGACTCCAGAAGAATTGAACACACCACCAACTCTCTTGCTAGAAGCAGTAGTTTTGTTGATAGATTCTAGGCTTCCGTGGACTTGTAAGGTAGTTAGTTATCTCTTGGAAAGGAATGTTTTCACTCTGTTCAGGGAACTTATTGTTACAGGAAAGGTAATGTTTCTAATTCTGGATAATCTATTGCCTCTTTTTGTTCCTCTTAATCCATATAGTTATTATAGTTTGCATTTCTGTGTGAGTTCTTTCGCGAAGAGCATCTTTAGTCTTAAATTCTGGAATTTAGTACAAGACAGAGAAATGAAATTCATTTTGAGGATGTAGAAGGATTTATGTTACCTGTCCTTTGCAGCTTTTGTTTTTCATCCATTAAAAAACACAAGTTAAACTGTATGGTCCTTTGTAGCTTGTCCTTTGTACTGTACTACTATTTTTGAAAATATTGCAGAATTATAAATCCATATATAACTTGAATAGTATGGATTTCTCTTTCTTGGCTGTTGAATGTTATATAAATATTGTTTTTGTGTTTTTTCTCCATGTGGAAAATTGAAAGATATAAGGCAAAATAATGAAACGGTATGATTTTCCTACACAGGTTGTTTATATTGTCATAAACAGACTTTTGTGTAGTCTTGCACTGTGGATTATATTGTTCTAGAAAATGTTTTATTACTCTGTGTCCTTTGCCTTCACATGCATGTGCTTGGGCATTCACATATCTTTGCTTAGCCACTGATGTTATGCAGGAAAGTATGGAGATTCACAGTTCATCTGGGAGAATTTCATCATTGGAGCGGGTGCTGACCCTTATAATTCCTCACATTGGTCAAAAGCCTTGTATTTGCCCAAATATTGATCCGCGATGGAGTTTCTTTTCTCAGATTCTTACATTACCTTTCTTGTGGCATCTTTTTCCGTACATGAAGGAGGTAAGTCTCCTCTGATCTACTCTGATTCTTTTTTTCTGATGTAGTTCATATTTCTATCTATGGTTGTTTGGAATCTACATATTGGTGGCATGAAGCGGTCTAAAAGCCACCAAGTGATTCTTTTGTAACCTTAAACTTCTTTCCATTGCCAATTTTACATTTACTTCCTGTTTTTGTGTTTTTAAGAGATGTGATATTTTAACGTTTAGGTTTTTGCCACCGGAGGGACAACTCAGCATTATATCCATCAGATGGCGTTGTGTGTGCAAAATCATGCTAATGTACTACCCAATGAAATTTCAATGGAGTTGCCTGGTTATGCATGTCTTCTTGGAAATATCTTGGAAACATCCGGAGTTGCCTTATCTCAGCCTGATTGCTCATTTGAAATGGTAAGGAACGTATTTTCTCCCCCCTCCCCCCCTCCTCCCCCCCAATTTAACTTCTAGACTGCTCATTTGAAATGTTGATTGTGTTCAATTTTATTTCCTATCCAAGTTGTTCATTGTTGTAACTTTGGTTTGTTAGTTCGGGTTTATGTGTTTCCGGCTACATCTACATATATATATCCCAACTGACGTAGCATATGCCATGTCCCTCATTGATGGGGGATGTAAAATTTGCATATTAGTTATATATAATTATGTCAAATTAATTGATACCTTACCCAGGCAATCGATGATAAATGAAATATGTTCCAACTGATATGGCATATGACTTGTCACTCATTGATAGGGTTGTAAAATTTGCACTTTCATAGTAGATAATTAAGTCAAATTAATTGATACCTTATCCACGGTGATCAATAGTAAACGACACATCATTTGGGTAAAAAATATTGTATTTCAACTATGGAAGTATGGTATTATTGCCTTACTGATATTTTTTGGTTTCACAGGGTGCAGACCTGGCTGCTATCACAACATTTTTGTTAAAGGCCCTTCCTCCTATAAAATCAAGTCAAGGAAGTATGTCTTACCTCAAAAAATAGTGATTTTATGTTTCTTTTAATACTGTTGTTCCTTCTTACTTGTTTTTATGGAGAATTGCTTTTCCCTCAATATAAATTTGGTATTGTATATATCTTGCATGCTTTTTCCTTTTCGTTTCTGTTTTTCCCTTACTAGAATGAGATGTATACACATGCGGTTTGTTCTACTTTAGGTCCTATGGACAATGATGATGATATGACTGCGAGTGATGAAGTGATGGAACTAGTTATTGATAGGGATTTGGAGAAGCAGATAACCAGTGCTATAGATTCACGCTTTCTTTTGCAATTGGTAAGCTGTATTGAGTAATCACTTTCAAAATGAAAGCTGTATGTTAAAATATTAAAGCAACAACTCTTGATTTTTATTCTTTCAAGCAGACAAATGTTTTATTCAGCGGGATCCGTTTGCTTCATGGTCCACACAATGAAGGACCAGGTGATAAAGAGGTTGCAGCTGTTGGTGCTGCTTGTGCTTTTCTGCATGTTGCTTTCAAGACTTTGCCTCTTGAGCGTATCATGACTGTCCTAGCTTATAGAACAGAACTTGTTCAATTGCTTTGGCACTATATGAAGTGGTGTCATGAGATTAGAAAATGGCCTTCTTTGCCATATCTCTCTGGAGATGCACCTGGTTGGCTTCTGCCTCTAGCTGTTTTCTGCCCAGTGTACAAGTAAGGCTGCTCCTTCAATTTTCTCTTAACATTTATTTATTTATTTTTCATTACAGTTCCTTTTTAATGTGTAAATATAGTTGGTTAAAAACAATTTTGGGTTGATCAGGCATATGCTTATGATAGTTGATAATGAGGAGTTCTACGAGCAGGAGAAGCCATTGTCATTGAAGGATATCAGACATCTAATTGTCATTCTGAGAGAGGTATTGTTTTGTGATGAATGTTTAGTTTAAAGTTACTGTGAAAGGAGATGTTAAGCACTCCATTAATTTTTCCCTTTAGAAAAAGTCTTGAAATGCTGGATGTTGTTTAATTTAGGAAGGTTTTGTGGCGGCCTTATGCCATCTGTAGGTTCCAACTAACATATTGAACTAAAGTTGTTTGTTACTGATATCCGTACGTTAGCCATGACTGCCAGTTGTCATCTTTGTACACTTGTACTGATTGGTAACGCTAAATAGAATAATTCTGATAGATATTGTTTCAATTTTTGACATTTACCCATATCTGTAGGCCTTATGGTTTCTTCTATGGTTGAATCCTACATCGCACCCTAATGTAGGGAAATCTGTCTCCACCCCCCCTGCTCACAGGATGCTTCCAGCTGAAGCTATTCAACATAGGGTCATCACCGTGGCCTCTGAGGTCCTCTCACAGGTATTTGCAAGCATGAGTTAACTTTTAGGTTTCTGTTCAATGTATTCCTTGGAGAACTTGTGTAAAATAGTTGTGCCTTATTCTTTTACAATTCAATTTCTGTTTTGTATATGTTTTTTCATACTATTTTGATTGTTGTTTGTACAAGCATTAGTTTTCCTCTCTGAGTGAATTAGAGATGTCCAGATTCTTGTCTAATAACTGATGTAATCTCTGGTTTGATCTGCTAATTTGGTATATAAACTATTCTTGAAGTTGCAAGATTGGAACAATAGGCAAGAATTTGCGCCCCCAAGTGACTTCCATGCGGATGGTGTCAATGATTTTTTCATTTCTCAGGTAATAGGTCCTTAATTGCATCCTTAGGGTCCAGGGGAAAAAAATTGTGTTGCTTGTTTCTAACATCATTTTTCCCCAGGCTACAATTGATGGTACCAGAGCAAATGAAATATTGAAGCAAGCTCCTTTTTTGGTACCTTTTACAAGCAGGGCTAAGATCTTTCAAGTAAGTGATTGAATTTTTTAAGCACACATCCCAACTTTTTTGCAGGAACTTGTTCTACCAGAAAGAATACAATTGAAATTGTTTTATAAATTTTACTAAAGAACAAAATTTTTGCTTGCAGCAAGTTAATGAAACAAATAGAAATTTTGTTTTCCATTATCTTTTCATCTTATTTGGTACTAATGTGTAATATTATGTACCAGTCGCAGTTAGCGTCAGTTAGGCAAAGACACGGGTCTCATGGTGTTTTTACTAGAAGTCGGTTCAGAATACGGAGGGATCATATTCTGGAAGATGCTTATAGTCAGATGAGTACAATGTCTGAAGAGGATCTTCGAGGAGCGGTAATATATTTTTTTTTATATGTTTCTTTGCCCTCTTGGTGCTTCCTTTGGAAGAAGAGCATTCTTTTATCTGCCAGCCTTCAGCATAATCAATTTTAAAAGTTTATGCACAGATTCGTGTAACATTCGTTAATGAACTTGGTGTGGAAGAGGCTGGTATTGACGGGGGTGGAATTTTCAAAGATTTCATGGAGAATATTACTCGTGCAGCATTTGATGTTCAGTATGGGTTATTCAAGGTTTCTCACTTTTTCTTTTCTCTCAACACAAAATAAATACATCCATTTGTACATATTGATGGTGTGGCAAAATCCCAGGACACAGATGCACATGTTATATTTTACAAAAGGTATAGATTTTGGAACTAGACTTCCGCATCAGTATAGATCTTCTGACAGTCATATAAGCTTTTCTGAGGGGTTTCACTATTTATCTTAAATGCACTTGTCGTTTTTATGAATATCTTGTTTTCGTCAAATGCATGAGCAGTTCTGAGTAAGAGAATGGGCTTCAGCACATTCACTCTATTGCTTTATCTTTAATGATTGAAAGTCCAAGTTTCTGATAAAATTCATCTTATTAACTATTTATAACAAGATTAGAATTTCTTCCTTGATTTGTGGATATTTTGTTTCATATAAGCTCCTTTTGGCAAGCTGTACAATGTATGCCCAGTGGTAAAGACCTTGTATTCTAGGTATTGTCATGACTTATTATTCTCTTTTAATGATATTATTGTTGCACTTATAATTTATAATAGAAACTACATTCTTTGATGGTCACTTGCGAATATACATAACAATCTACTTAATTTTACTGATTTGGACTTGTCGCATATGTTATAGTTATGCTTCATGTTTTATTGACTTTCTACTGCATGTAGGAAACATCTGATCACTTGCTCTACCCTAATCCTGGGTCTGGAATGATACATGAGCAGCATCTCCAGTTTTTTCATTTTCTTGGAATTCTACTTGCGAAGGTATGATGTGTTTTTTGTGTTATTTGAACCATTTTGTCATGTTGTGTTGCTTCTGTGGTTGACTGAAACTGAATTGCATCTGGCTGCTGCATTATGTGATACCTGTATGTAACAACTTGTATGACGCAAGCATGAGTGGGTTGAAATTAATTTTATACTTGAATAAGGCCAGATTTGTCACCTGGTAATGGTGAAGTGCACTTTATTTAAACCTTCTCTCCTGTGTCCTAAAATTTTGAGTTTTTCACCTTAATAGTAATATGATATCGATTAGAAGAATCTTCATTATTTTATTATGTTTTTTGTCTGGTTCATTTGACATTTGTTGGATTTAAAAAGTAATTCATAATGAGTATCTAATTTATTGGGAAAATAATATTTATTCTGTAGATATGCTACAAGATTGTGCTTTTATAGATTGCAGTGTTTTTAAGTCTTGCCTAACCAATTCTTTGTGGTTGTTCTTATGATCTGAGTTGGCATCATACTGGAGGGATTTCTACATGTTAGCAGAAACTTATTAATCAATAAGTTTTGAATATAGGTTTTTATTATTTTGTTTTAAGACTCAGTTGCTACCTTGCTACCTCTGCTTTGGTACAATCTTCCAAGTGCCCTGCCTTCCTGATCTGCATATGCATATCATTTAAAATTTTAAATGGCTTCTTATACTTTTCTAATTCTTTCAGTTTGTATCCATTAATTTTTAATGGCTACATGCTTTTACATCTATTTTGCTGTTTTTTGATGGGAGGTGTTTTATCTCTTCATGCAGGCCATTTTTGAAGGAATTCTTGTTGATATCCCATTTGCAACTTTCTTCTTGAGCAAGTTAAAACAAAAGTAAGGTTTTTATGCTACCGCATAGCATTGCAGGATCTGAAATATTGAGAAAATTAGTTTTTACTATAATCTTGGAGAGTGTGTGCTGTTTGGTTAATACTGTATGCGTTTAGATCTGCACTAGTATATACATATAGATGATAAGATAATATTAGTTTTGCATCTTTATCTTGTTAGGTATGAATTACACACTATTGCTTTACCATATTGTAATGAGGTTTAGATGCAATAATCTGTGTTTCAAATCTTACCACCAGCTGGTGATTTTCTCTTGTTATATAAGTTGAAGAAATTGTAATAACCACTTTTTAGATTGAATATTTCATTCCAAAATGGTGGAGTACTCTTTGTAGGGTTTTTAATGCTAATCAAAAGTTTCTGATGGCATAAATTTCCCACACTTCAATTACTTAACCATTGATAAGATGTTGAGGTTGATTAATGGTATTTGTACATTCTGACCTGCCTGCCTTCATAGATGCTTTAATGCTGCTTTTTGTGGATGATTACACGAAAGTTCTTTCTCTATGTTTTCATCTCTGATTTGCCTTATGGACTAGATGTTTTATCTTAATAGATTCAGGGATTCTAAGTAGTTTCTATCATATAAATAATAAGCATTTTAACAATGTAGACTAATTGCTTATGTGATATATCTGCTACCTTCATTTCATTGTTTGTTATTAACACACCCATTTTTCTTTTTGTTGCAAGGTATAATTATTTGAATGACTTGCCCTCGCTAGATCCTGAATTATATCGCCACCTTATTTTCTTGAAGGTGTTGTTTCTATCTACCTTTTTGCACTTTTTGGGTACTTGGTGTTAATTTTTATTTTTGGTTTATGAGTTCTTTCACTGTCTCATTTGCAATTTTCATTCTTCTTTTTCTGGAGGTTGGTGGTTGGGTGTGTGAGTGGAGGGTTAGTATCAGTTTTCATTAAGGATTTCACTGTTTTAATTTTTCAATTCACTGTAATCAACAGCATTATGAAGCTGACATTTCAGAGTTAGAACTCTACTTTGTTATTCTAAACAATGAATATGGAGAGCAAACAGAAGAGGAGCTGCTTCCAGGAGGGAAGAACATACGTGTTACCAATGAGAATGTTATCACATTTATCCATCTTGTGTCCAATCACCGACTGAATTTTCAGGTAGTGCACTATCATCTTAGTTCTTTTGCTTCATTCAATTTACATCTCAGACCACCCTTTCTATTTAATAATCCTGATATAATGAGATTATTACTTTCAGATACGTCATCAAAGTTCTCATTTCCTGAGAGGCTTTCAGCAGCTTATACAGAAAGATTGGATGGATATGTTTAATGAGCACGAACTACAGGTAAGGTTGATTTTTTTTTTCAATTACTTCTAACATGTTCCTCAAGTTGGGAGGTTCATAATTTGTTCTCTGAATCAACACTGGCATACCCAGACAGACACACACATTTCCGGTTGATTATTATAGTTTTTAAGATCTCATTTTTCTGATGCATGTGTTTTGTTTACAGCTGCTAATATCAGGTTCACTGGATAGCCTGGATTTTGATGACCTTAGACAAAACACTAACTATGTGGGAGGTTATCATAGTGTAAGTTGTTTTGCAGTTATTTTGATTTTGTTAATAGGGCATACAAGTGGGAAATGTATGGGCATATATTGGTACTTATTTAGTTGGAACATGCTTCAGACTCTCATTGAATTCTTTTTATGAGTGCAGTAGGTTATAATATTTGTTTTTTCCCTCCTCGAGTTTGCAAATATTAGTATTATAAATGCCTTGCATGGTTTGGTAATGTGAACCGTACTGATATACAATATCTGATAATTGTTTCTTTCGACAGGAGCATTATGTTATCGAGATGTTCTGGGAAGTCCTCAAAAGCTTTTCGCTGGAAAACCAAAAGAAATTTTTGAAGTGAGTTGAATAATCTGTCACTATTTTATCTGTCTATTTGTTTAAAGCTTGCTGCTTACATATTAGTGCTTATTCAGCCGCAAAAGTTTAGTGTACGCTGAGAATGAAAATAACTGAGTACTTTCTCCCCAGGTTTGTGACTGGGTGCTCTCGAGGACCACTACTAGGATTCAAATATCTCGAGCCTTTATTTTGCATACAAAGGTAAAATTAGTCGTAACTAACTTGATGAGAATTTATGTTGAGTTACTAAGCAACTATATCGGTGCTGTATCCATTTTATCATCCTTCTCTTTATGTTGAAAATTAAATACTATATTGCAGAGCTGCTGGTAGTGCTTCTGAAGAAGCTCTTGATCGGTTACCGACATCAGCTACTTGCATGAATCTTCTTAAGCTTCCACCATATCGGAGGTTTGTATACTTTAAGTTGGGAATCTCTTTATTTGTGTCCTTTTATTTTCCATCAATTAAGCTCATGATCACTCTCTTGGTGCATGATGCTGATACAGCAAAGAGCAAATGTCTACAAAACTGCTGTACGCCATAAATGCTGAAGCTGGTTTTGATCTGAGTTGATGGAACCTTGTGCTTAATTGGTCAGAAGTATACACTGTACTCCATGGTGATGTCAGTTCTGTACTTGATTCATGCTCCAAGTATGATGAGGTCCCAGTTTCTGCAGAGATCACAAAAACAGAGTTAAAGCTGCGGTAAATGCAGACAACATGCTGATCACAACATGTACATAAGTGAGTACATCTGCAATAATGTTCAATTGTGAAGCCTATACGTGGTGGATCTGCGGTATATAGATAGATTGGGACCTCTCAGCTATTGGATCGTACAAAGTCGATCATTATGTAAACTAAATGTCAATCAAAAGAATATCTGCTTTATGGTTATGTAAATGAGAAGGAATAGTCGTTTGATGTAAGTAGCTATTTTAGATGTGCTGTTAACATTTTTTTATGAATCAATTTCATTCTCGGGGAAAATAAGAAGGGGGATCAAAACTTTAATGATATTGCAATTTATGCTATTGGATTTATAGATGGATATATGTTCTTGTTAAGTGAATTAACAATGAGCTGTGCTATTCAATGATGCTTTGAAAGCCAGTTTGGCTTTGTAGAAGTCATGCAAATTGAATTCAGTTAATGTGGCTCTGGCTCGTGCCATGACTTGGATTATCATTGTCGAGCCTTATGGTCTCATTCTGTTTATATTTAGGATTTGAATCATTCATTTAAAAAAAAATGGCTATTTTATCACATGTAAAATACGGATTATGAACTCAATGTACGAACTTTTAATATAACTAATTGAATAATTCGTGCATTAGATTTGCATTTTGTCCATGTCAGGAGCATTTTGCTCAAAATCGATCACGTTTACACTCTACTAATGGGTGACGTGGACGTACAATGGGAACGACCCAAAGAATAGTAATGACAGCTGATTTATAAAATGAGTAATGATACAGCCACAAACTCTTGTACAAATTAAATTCGTACAAACTAATGTGGCATGATTTAATTGGTTGAATTAAATATCACTTGGTCCACATGATTTGTTTTCATTATTTTATATTTTCTTTCAACCAATGAATTAATGCTACATCAATTTGTATAAATTAAATTTTACATAGATGTGTGTGTATATGTATATATAATTAAGCATCATTAATGCGTTTAAAGCACAAATTAAAAGTTATATTAAATTACGTAAAATAAAATAAAGTCAATTTGAAATAACTTTTTATTATAATATATATTTATTTATTTTAGACAATCCAAAATTAATTATTTATTAGTATATATTTATTTTATATTAGTTATGGTATGGATGTAGTTTTTTTTTTTTTACTTAATAATTAAACCTTTTTAATTAATAACTGATATAAAGGTTAAAAAAGTGAGTGAAAAGAAGTCTAATACAATGAGAAGCCTTAAATTTATCACTGGACCATTGGACATAATTGCAGTCTTGCATGTGGATCCCTTACAAAATGAAAATTGTAAAACATTTTTTGCTTTTCTTTCAAAAAAAAAAATAAAAAATGAAAATATGTCATAAAAAAGTCCGCCAAGTGCCGAACATCCTTTTAATATTTGTAATTTAATGAAAAATGGTGATTGGAAAACAATTCAAATCGCCCCCTAAGCAGCTCAATTTGTCGTTAGTTTATATAAACTACGCCGTGCCGTTTTACACCCCACCATAACATGTTTCATTTCCTAATTGGAAATCAATCAATTTATGTTATAGGAAACGAAAAAAACAAAAATTAAAAAAAGGAAAGAATTTTAATTTTTTCCATTCATAGGTAAATATCTTATAATTTTTTTTATTTTTTTTTTATCACCAAATGGAAACAACTTTATTTCATTCAACACGGCCTTTACTAAATACCTTGTTACACAGAATATAAAAATAAAAATCATAACAAATAATATTCACAAAATTTCCATGATGAAGAGGAAAGCAGCCAGGGAGGGATGAAAATTCTGCAACAATAACAAGAAAAAACTGCAAGCCATGGAAGATAGTATTCATACCAATGACATTAGACTGTCCTCCAACTTGAACAATTTTCGTAACGTCCCGGTTCTGTTTTCTCTCTCTTTTCAGCTTTTCTGTTTCTTCTGATTAAGAGCAGCCTCTTCATCTTTTCAAATCAATGTGAAGACATGTCTTTAGCTCTTCAACGGTCAAGATATCATCATCATCACATTTTAATAAATTGCATCCAGCAGCAAAAGCGGCAGGCTTAGCTGAGCCCGGGAAAACTGATAAATCCTTAACCTTCTCCTTGAGATGATCCATCAAAATGAGCCCTAGGGCTCGAAGCGTCTTCAAACCAAACTTATTGGCAAGTTCTTCACGGCCAATTACTTTAGCACGTTGTAAAACAAGCAGCTTTAAGCTAATAAGCATGTCAAGCTCGGATTCGGAGAGGGAACAGAGCCAACTGACATCTTCGACCCTATTCTTACTCCATATTTCATTCATCTCCTTCAATTCCATGACGTCACTCCTCTCTCCCTTCTTTCACTCTACGCGGCGGCAGCTCTGCCCCTTTCTATCCCTCGTGTGCAGAGTCCAAGGACAGCAGAATGAAGTAGCTCAGGTGCTGCTCTCGTGGCGGTGGCTGGTGCGGCAGGAAGCGGCGTCGGTGATGGGAAGCCTCGCTCGTGGTGGCTGAGAGCTCGACTAGCGACTGCTTTGTGGCGAGTTTGCGGCTGTTGTGGCTTGATTTCTTGCCGTAAGCAGCTGCACAGTGAGGCTAGTGGTGGGCTGACGGTGGTGACGACTTGGAGAGTTGCCGTTGCAGGCTTGCGACAGTGGTGACTTGTGAGCGGCCGGCCGGTGGCTTGGAGAGTTGCGGTTGCTTAGGGTTTGTTTAGATTTCGGAATTGGGTAATGTGTTGCTGTTGCACCCATGGGCCGGTAAATATCTTATAATTAATTAGATATAAATTAGAAAAAACAAACAACTAAAACTCTTAAATAACCAAAATAAGCAAAAACCAATTAATGAAGTTGCTAAGCACTAGGCCCAAGTAATCTTATTAGCAAACAAAAATCAAAATCTACCGACTTCTAAAAATTTCCTGAAAAGGAAATATCTTCTTTAGGATTGATTCTAAAACTTTCAAAACAAAGTTTAATTCCTCGCATTCCAAATCGACCACGAGACCATTGCGAGTCCGCTTCCATTTTTGCCAAAATCGTAATCAAATCAATCCACAAATAAAATTTGAATCCAAATCAAATTTAGACTCTTTCACAAACTCTGCAAGCCGATCTACAAGTCAAAACCAAAATCAAACCCCCCTTGAGTAATAAGTTGATGCATTTAATTTTGATTAATTACTTTAGGATTTCAGAACCTTGAATCATAATTATCAAAAAAAAAAAAAGACCAAACAAGTGAATAACTAACTAACGAAACACGAATCCCAAGATGTGTACTAAACCAAAGGGAAGTAAGCGATGGCGGCGGGGGGTATGAGTGGCAACATGAGAAGCTTCGCTTGTGGTGAAAGGAAGCAGCAGACACGCCAGGCGTGCGGCGGTGATCTGCTTCGAGTTGATGTCACGCTGATGCCGTGCGAGCTGTGTCGTACGTAGTAGATATTATTCCTCTCGCATGGTAATATGAAGATGAAGAAGAAGCAGAGAATAGGTAGAAGGAAAGGACGACACAGAGCAGAATAAGAAACAAAGAACAAAATAGAACAGAAAAGAAGAGAGAAATTCATGACAATTTTTTTAAAATAATATTTAAGGCATGAAATTTCATATTTGTCCTTTTGCCATTAGAATAAACAGTCAAATTGATGGAACTGTTTCATATCCAAAATTTAGGAGCAAGCAATTTACAAGTGTGATGAAACGTCTTAAATTACAAATGTACATTGACTAATATTATCAAGAATTTTTATTGGTAAAATATATATATATATATATATATTGATCAAAGCTGCCAATATTACCTTGCTATGAACAGTAATATTGGCAGCAACTTTCCCTAGATATATACCGCTATCAATTAGCATTAACTATCACACTATTGCACATCTCTTTTCATGCAAAAGATAATACCACCATTACAATGAGTGATCAAGTTTTTGTTCAATACTCTTGTAAATCCATTCAAAACCCACAATTTTCATACATTAACAACAAAGATATTAAAACACGTTAACAAGCACATGGATTCCTGAAGCTCAAACACATTATGCAGGTCAAACATGCAACAAGAATATGAGCCTGCTTGGAGAAATTGGGTTAATGGTAGTGTGTAATATTATGGTTATAAATTCTAGCTTCCATAGGGAATGTGGCGGGTGGGTGAGGTGTACTAGCTGGTAGCTAATTGTTGTGGCAGTTATTTATGTATTTAAATCATTGAGGGAGTTACTCCAGGAGGCAAGCCAAATGGCAACCAGGAGCCGGGAGGTAGGCAAGGTGATTGAGGTTTTGGGAAACATTTTAGAGAACTAGGTAAATAGTTTTTATGCAAAGAGAGAAATTATAAGCTTAAGCTTGGTATCTCTGAGAATCAATGTATTTCCACTATAAAATTCTTGGTGATTAATAAACTTAGCAAGAGTGTGTTTGCCTCGTGATGTTGGCCTAACGAAGATGAACCACATAAATCTCTTTTTGTTCTTATTGTTTGTTATTGTGTGAGACTTTTCACCGTGGTTCCTTGTTTGTTCTACAATTGAGTTGGATGCAGGGTATCCCAGCTGTGACATAGAACAGTTGGGCTACTCAAGGAGCTATTCTAACTAATTAATTTGGCTTCCTAACAAACTGGTATTAGAGCCTAGTTCCATGGCTCATAGTAAACTGGACATTAAGAAGTTTGATATGAAGAATAACTTCAATCTTTGGAAAGTCAAGATGGAAGCGCTATCAATAAATCAAGGGTTGGAAGTTGCTCTCGAGAAAGATCCCTGGTGGGAATGATCTTCTTGATGATAAGGATCTTAAAGTAAAGATGGGAAAGACACGTGGTAACACAAGTTAAGCCTTAGAGATGAAGTTTTGGGAGACAAGTCTGCTTAAAGTATCTAAGCAAAGTTGGAGAAGATTTACATGGCAAGTCTTTAGCAAATAGACTTTATGTAAAAAGAAGATTTTATACGCTTTCAATGGAGGAAGGTTCCTCTGTTACGGAGCATATTCATAACTTCAACAATGTGATTATGGATACTGAGGGCATTGATGTGAACATCAAGAACGAGCACAAAGTTATCATATTGTTGAGTTCTCTACTTGACTCTTATAAGCAGTTTGTGGACACGTTGCTGTGCAAAAAACTAAGTTTGATGAAGGAAGATGTTAGGCTCGCTCTCAACTTAAAAGAAATGCAGAAGAAATCTGAGGGTATCTCAACTTTAGGAAAAAGTCAGACAGCAACAAGGGATAGATCCGAGAAGAAGGATTCTCATAAGAATCGTAACAAATCTAAATCTAAGAAAAAAAGGAAAAAAGTGTTTCTTTTGCAAGAAAGATAAATAATTTAAAAGAGATTGCCCAGTAAGGAAAACTATGGAAGTAAAATTTAAGGAGAATCAAGGTGATGATGCCGCAGTTGCATCCCAACTATAACTCTGCAGATACGTTACTCGCATCAGATGTGAAAATGAATGGTGAATGAATCCTAGACTTATGCTGTTCTTTTCGTATAAGTCCTAATCAAAACTTGTTTTTAGATTGCCGAATAATTGATGGTGGCAAGGTGTTGATGGGAAACGATATGACTTTTATGGTTACCATCAGGATTAAAATATTTGATGAAATATTTAGCGAAATTAAATATATTCAACATGTTCCAAACTTGAAGAGGAATCTCATCTCCTTAGGCATGCTTGAGAATATGGGGTAGAACTTTAAGGGTGAAAATGGATCTTTGAATGTGATTAAAGGGTCATTGGCTGTAATCAAAAGAGATCAGATGACTAATGGTATCTATGTGTTGAAGAATACTTCACTAATACATAATCATCTTTGCATGTCAGGGCGACCTTTGATGAGGCTAGGTTTTGGCACTTGGCTTGATCATATTGGTGAGAAAAGTCTAAAGGAATTAAGTAGGCAAGTTGTTTTAGGTAACGTTAGAATTGAACCGCTGGTGTTTTGTAAACAATGTATATCGGACAAAGCTACTAAGGTGAAGTTTGATACCGCTGAACATAAAACTAATGTTGCCCTGGATTACAACAACTCAGACGTATAATTGGACTCACTCCAATTATTTTGTAAACAAATAATGATACAACTATAAACTCTTGTATAAATTAAATTTGTACAAATTGATGTGGTATTAATTCATTGGTTGAATTAAATATCATTTGGTCCATATGATTTGTTTTCATTATTTTATATTTTCTTTCAATCAATAAATTAATGCCACATTAATTTGTACAAATTTAATTTATACAAGAATTTATAACTATATCATTACTCTTTGTAAATAATGTATATCGAACAAAGCTCCGCAAAGTAGTTTAAGTCTCCGCAAAGTATCGTGTGCTTAATTCCTTCTAAAATTACTATTAATATCAGTAAAAAAAAATATATTACTATTAATATCAGTAAAAAAAAAAAAAAACCTTGGTTTGGACACACGGTACTTGTTTTCTGAGGTTAGACGACGACGCATAGACAAATTTGAAAACAGAGCTTGAGCACGCCCCAAAAAGCTGAAAGGCAAAAAGCAAACTCTCTTATTTAACTTCATTAACCAAAACCTCATTCTTCATCTCCATCTGCATCTATCTGTCTCCCTTTCTCTCTCATTTCTTTCTCAACCAGCATCATAATCATGGTGAAGGTACGCCTGAACACCGCCGACGTGGCCGCGGAGGTCAAATATTTACGACGCTTAATCGGGATGCGCTGTTCCAATGTCTACGATCTCTCCCCCAAGGTTTAATTTCACAATCAATTATTATTATTATTATTATTATTATTATTTTATTCTATTCGCATTTTAATTCATTTGATTGATTGATTGATTGATTGGTTCTTCTTATTTATTTTGTGTAGACTTACATATTCAAGCTAATGAATAGCAGTGGAGTCACCGAATCCGGAGAGAGCGAGAAGGTTTTACTATTAATGGAAAGCGGCGTTCGTTTACACACCACTGCTTATGCTCGGTATTTATTATTTCTTAATTATATTCCCCAAAAAGGGAAAAAAATTGAAAATAATTTACACTACGCTTTGTCATTTTCTACTTGTAGAGACAAGAAAAACACTCCGTCTGGTTTTACTTTAAAATTAAGGAAGCATATCCGCACCAGAAGGCTTGAAGATGTTCGCCAACTGGGGTATGATCGGGTGGGCATCGTTATTATTATATTGTTTTCTTATTTGCAAATTTATTTATTTAACTTTTTCTCTTATAATATCTGTTTCTTTTTTCTTTTTCTTTTTTTTTTTTGTACTAGATAATTTTGTTCCAATTTGGATTGGGTGCAAATGCTCACTATGTTATATTGGAGCTGTATGCGCAAGGAAATATTCTACTCACGGATTCTGAGTTCACTGTATTGACTCTACTACGGTCTCACAGGTTGGTGATTTCTTCTTTGTTGTGTATTTGTTTTCATTTAGAAATTATGCAAAAACACACTCATACATATACTGCTACTCTAAAATGGAATCATTAACTATCAAGTATAAGTGTGCCGATGGTTAGTTAACACTAGCTGCCCAAGTATATAGTGGGTATTTACCGGACACTTTTAAACATCCCGTGCTTTCAAAATTAAGCAAAAGCACAATAATTTCAAACGGAACTTTATTTGCTGATAGCTTGTGTAGGACTATTTGAACATTTTGCATGAATGTGGTCTCTCACAAGGGGCTGAAGCTTGTTGGTTGAAACCTGTGTTTTGTTAACTTCTAACGAAGGTCATTGGTTTAGTATAGGGAGTAGGCCATGATAGAGCTCCCGCTCCTGGTTTTCTGGTGGTAACGTTAGAAATTTGATATTGTTGAATGATTCAATTTGCCAATGTCAGGGATGATGATAAAGGGGTTGCCATCATGTCACGCCATCGTTATCCGACTGAGATATGCCGGGTTTTTGAGCGAACTACAGCTTCAAAGTTGCATGCTGCCCTTACATCTTCTAAGAAACCTGATACTAATGAACCTGATAAGGTTAATGAAGATGGAAATAATGTGCCACCAAAGGAATATCTAGGTGGTCATAAGGGAGGCAAGTCTTTTGACCTAAGTAAGAATTTAAATAAAAACAGTAATGACGGTACTCAGGCCAAACAGCCCACGTTAAAGACTGTTCTCGGGGAGGCATTGGGTTATGGACCTGCTCTTTCCGAGCATATCATTTTGGATGCTGGGTTGCTTCCTTATACGAAGCTTTCTGAAGTTAACAAGTTAGAAGATAATGCAATACGAGTTTTGGTCCTAGCTGTTGCAAAGTTTGAGGACTGGCTCCAGGATGTTATTTCAGGTGATAAAGTTCCGGAAGGATACATTTTAATGCAGAACAAATATTTGGGAAAGGAGCATCCCCCATCTGAGTCTAGAAGTTCTACCCAGGTTATTACTATTCTTCTCCATATTCATTTTCCTTTATATGCTGCAGAATACAATTCATCATTCTTCCTTTCAGTCCTCTTTTGATTTTTTTTCAAAATAGAAACATACATTATAAGGGTAACTGTTTTAAATTCTTAATTGTATTGCTAGCAGTGCTCTGTTTTTGATATCTCTAACTGGTTATTCCTTGCAGATCTATGATGAATTTTGCCCCCTCTTGTTGAATCAATTCAGGTCAAGGGAATTTGTGAAGTTTGAAACTTTTGATGCAGCTTTGGATGAGTTCTACAGCAAAATTGAAAGTCAAAGGGCAGAACAACAGTACAAGGCAAAGGAGGATTCTGCCTTTCATAAACTAAACAAAATACGCATGGATCAGGTCTGCCTTTGTAGCTTGATATGCCATATAAAGTGCAAACTCACATTAAGTACTCTTGTTGTTTTAATGAGTTGAAATATCAACTGAATCTCTTTCTTCGCTTGGAGATAGAGGTTGATGCAACTCTGCAGTTTTATTTGCGATTTCACCATGCATGGACTATATGGATGCAAATCATTCCTGATTGTTATGCTTTTTTTATGTTCCTGAATTGACCCTTCACTGAAAAAGCTGAGTTCGTAGAAGTGATATTCTAGGGGCAAGGAGGTGAACTATGTTGTGCTCATCCCTTGCATATTTTTGTGATACAATTTTTCTTTTAGGAAAACCGTGCGCATACGCTGAAGCAAGAAGTTGACCGATCTGTAAAAATGGCGGAATTGATAGAATACAACTTAGAAGATGTGGATGCTGCTATTTTAGCTGTTCGTGTGGCTCTTGCAAACCGCATGAGTTGGGAAGATCTTGCTCGTATGGTGAAGGAAGAGAAGAAAGCTGGAAACCCTGTGGCTGGTTTGATTGACAAGCTTTATCTTGAAAGGAACTGCATGACATTGCTGTTGAGCAACAATCTTGATGAAATGGATGATGAAGAAAAGACACTCCCCGTGGAAAAGGTGCTACTTCAATTTAAAAATGGATTTTTACCTTGTTGAAACTTTTTCTCTAGAATTAAACTTAAGCAACTTGTCATTCCATGTTTTTTCTTGATTTCTACAGCATCTTTGGCTTACCTGGTTTTGTAGACATTTAAGATCATATATGTTTCAAACTATCAGTAATTACTCCTTTTCAATTTGTTTCAACCTTATAGGTAGAAGTTGATTTGGCACTTTCAGCACATGCAAATGCTCGGCGCTGGTATGAACTGAAGAAAAAACAGGAGAGCAAACAGGAAAAGACTATTACAGCGCATGAAAGAGCTTTTAAAGCAGCTGAGAAGAAGACTCGCCTCCAGATTTTGCAGGTAGGTTTACGTGCAGTGGCCTTTTCCTAACCCTTCTTGCTTTGATTCTAATTTCTTTTATAGTAGCTGTGAAAGGTTTAGTTTTCTATCATAAATTTAGAACTTTGATGAATTTCTTTGCTTCAACTGTCTAACTTCAAGCACCACTTCCCTCCCTCGCTTCCCACACAATATGACCATGCAGGAAAAAACAGTTGCCAATATTTCACATATGCGCAAAGTTCACTGGTTCGAGAAATTTAATTGGTTCATCAGC
The DNA here is from genome assembly GCA_030449075.1 of Murraya paniculata. Lineage (NCBI taxonomy): Eukaryota > Viridiplantae > Streptophyta > Magnoliopsida > Sapindales > Rutaceae > Murraya > Murraya paniculata. The sequence continues at coordinate 430,909 of JAEVFN010000053.1, read as the reverse complement.
AGTGAAAACTATTTGGTTATTAGTGGGCGTGATGCTCAGCAGAATGAGATGATAGTCAAACGCTATATGTCAAAAGGAGATGTGTGAGTCAATGTTATTACAATATTACATAGATGATGATGATCTGTATGTAAATGTAACTTGGTTTAATACTCTTTGGAGTCTGCTAAACTGTTTGACAATTAATATATGACTTGGGAACAGGTATGTTCATGCTGATCTGCATGGAGCTTCTAGTACTGTGATAAAAAATCACAGGCCCGAACAACCTGTACCGCCACTCACATTAAACCAAGCAGGATGTTTTACAGTTAGTCCCTATCTCCTTTCCTCTTGATATCAAATTTATGTTTTTTATTTTTAATATTTCTGCAGTTGATTTAATTACATATGCAACATGATTTATTTCATAATTTGGTATTGTGATGTAGGTCTGCCACAGCCAGGCATGGGATTCGAAGATGGTCACTAGCGCTTGGTGGGTTTATCCTCATCAGGTTAGTAAAACTGCTCCCACAGGAGAATATCTTACAGTTGGGAGCTTCATGATTCGTGGGAAGAAGAATTTTCTTCCTCCACATCCACTTATTATGGGCTTTGGATTGTTATTCCGCTTGGATGAGAGCTCCTTAGGGTCGCATTTAAATGAAAGGAGGGTTCGAGGTGAGGAGGAAGGAATGGATGATTTCGAAGATAGTGAACATCACAAAGAGAATTCTGATATTGAGTCAGAGAAAGATGACACAGAGGAAAAACCTGTGACAGAGAGCTTATATGTACCTAATTCTGCTCATCCTGACCCGAGTCATACAAATGCTAGTAATGTTGATTCACATGAATCTCCTGCTGACGACAAAACTATCTCAAATGGTATTGATGGTAAGATATCTGATATTGCGAGAAATGTTGCTGCTCCAGTCACCCCACAACTTGAAGATCTCATCGATAGGGCACTTGGGCTTGGATCTGCTTCTATATCCAGCACAAAATACGGGATTGAAACAACTCAGCTTGATTTGTCAGAGGAAGATAAGCATGACGAGAGGACTGCTACTGTGAGAGATAAACCTTATATTTCAAAAGCTGAAAGAAGGAAGCTGAAGAAAGGCCAGGGCAGTAGTGTTGTAGATGCAAAGGTTGAGCGTGAAAAGGAGAAAGGAAAGAATACTTCTTCTCAGCCTGAAAGTATTGTTAGAAAGACAAAGATAGATGGTGGAAAAATTAGCCGTGGGCAGAAGGGTAAACTTAAGAAGATGAAGGAGAAGTATGGCAATCAAGATGAGGAAGAGAGGAACATTCGAATGGCCTTACTGGCTGTGAGTACATTAACTCGCACCATATGTGTTAGTTGTTATGTGGTCCTTTATTACATTACTCATTTAGTTATCCCTTTTTTTGGTCTCTTCATTTAGTTATTTAAGGTTTCCATTTCTGAGTCTTGATGCTTTACATTGTTATGCTTTAAAGTCCATTTTCATGTTATATTGCTCCAATGATGAAAATGATAATTTATGTGAATTTTCAGTCGGCTGGTAAAGTTCAAAGGAATGATGGAGATCTGCAGAATGAAAATGCATCTACAGACAAAGAGAAGAAACTTGCTATCAGTATGTTTCCAGTCCTTTTTCTATTTTTGAATATTATGCTTCTTTTATTCAATTAGATCTCATGAAGAAGACCTACGAAACAAATTCTGCATAATTTTGGGATTTAATAGAAAGCATTTTGTATCGATTTTGTGATACATGATTCGTACTAGTATATGCTGATCGTTTCCTTGAACATTGCAGGTCCTGTAGATGTCCCAAAAGTATGTTACAGATGTAAAAAGGCTGGTCACTTGTCTAAGGATTGTAAAGAACATCCAGATGATTCCTCCCATGGAGTTGAAGATAATCCCCGTGTGGGTTTAGATGAAACTGCTGAGATGGACAAGGTGGCGATGGAGGAGGAGGATATTCATGAGATTGGGGAAGAAGAAAAAGGGAGATTAAATGACGTGGATTACCTGACTGGGAATCCACTGCCCAGTGACATCCTCTTATATGTCATCCCAGTTTGTGGCCCTTACAGTGCTGTACAATCTTACAAATACCATGTGAAGATAATTCCTGGCACTGCAAAGAAAGGGAAAGGTATCCAGATGTTTTACGGTGTCTCTTATCGTTAATGCTTTCTGTGATGCCGGTATTTGACATCTTCCTTTTTCAATATCTTTGTAGCCGCAAAGACTGCCATGAATTTATTTAGCCACATGCCTGAAGCAACAAATAGAGAGAAGGAATTGATGAAAGCATGTACAGACCCTGAGCTGGTTGCTGCTATTATCGGAAATGTGAAGGTCACAGCTGCAGGTCTTACTCAATTGAAGCAAAAGCAAAAGAAGGGCAAGAAGACCGGCAAACAACAAAGTTAGCCTGCTTTGAAAGCCTTTGGCTTTTACAAAATTTTATGTTGATAACATTTAACTATTAGTACAGAAATTTGATGCTACAAGAATCATACAAATACAAATATATGAGGCTGTTTAATAATACGGTATGTTGTAAGAACGGTTCAATAATATGGTAGGGGGAGCATTCCATATTCAAAGAGAAGAATTTCCTAATTGCCAAGGAAAATTCAAAAAAAGGGGCTAACCAAAAGGAAAAAATTTGAAGTTGCATTTGTGGCTGGAAGTTTCAATTGCAGTAAATTTTACAAAATTAATAATATGACTTGGGTTGCAAAAGATACAATACAACTGCTATTTAAGTTTAATCATCAGGGGGAATGTCGGTCAAATCAAATCCCTCTGCCGGCAAGTCGGGTGAAAGTGGACCCAAGATTCCATCTGAGTTAAGAGTTAAGCCACTCTGCAAAAGGAAATGGTAAGAGAAATTGATTAAGGTCACCACAATCTGGAAGATCGTATGTTCGTTTCAAAAGCAAAGACAGGAGTACCTCAGGCTGGAATCTAAGCATGTCTGCGCGAGCCATGGCTTCTGCTTGAGCAATTCTCTGCCTGAATGTTTGTGCCATCTCCTCAGCCTGTAATAGACATCATACATATGATTATTTCTGGTCTCAAAATATGCTCGGTAGCAAAGTAGAGACGTGCAATAGAGAAGTGGTTAACATTAAGCAAGAAAAGAAAAACCAATAAGATCATCGTTACAATATAAGTTCACATGCCAAATAAACTTGTAATCTTCAACGAGAGTCAAGTTATTCACTACAAAATTACCTTCTCAAAAACAAGTTTTGGATTGCGAATCATGTCTCCAGGAGTAGGTTCTAACTTCTTTGTTGAAAGACTGACACGGCCTCTCTCTCGGTCATGGCTAAGTATCATGACCTATATGACAGAACTTATTTAACAAATGCTACCTTAACAAATTCTGATAAAGAAATCACAAAGGGCATTAAACACATACCTTGAGAGTATCACCAGGTTGAAGCACTGTAGCAATATCAGCCACACGATCGTGACTGATCTGACTGACATGAAGAAGACCATTGATTCCACCAATGTCAATGAAGGCACCATATGGTTTCAGGCTCTGTACAGTACCAATGACCACTGATCCAATTCCTAGCTGTGCCTGGCTGTCAGCCATGGCCTTGCGGTTACTTAGGACAAGCCTAGACTGTTCCTCATCAACCTCCACAAACTTTAGAGGAAGATCTTTACCGAGAAGCTCTTCTGCAGTTGATTTCTGACACGTAAAATAAAAGTGAAAAACTTCAGACGATATGAATAAACCTACACTATTTTAAATTTTTATATTATAACAATGCCGATTCCGAGGGGAAAAACATGAGTCCAAAGAATGAAGCACAAATTGTTGCCCTATATAATACAGCATAATGTGAACTTGTACATCTGTACAAGATAAGATTGCATAAGAAAAAATAAGTTGCATCCTATGCATGATAGGCAAGCCAGGACAGAGAACTAACCGATGAAATCTGGGAGAAAGGGACAAATCCACCAAGGCCCTCTACCTTAGCAACCACTCCACCTTTGTTTGCACCAACAACCTACATGTTTATTTCATGAAAGCAGAGGTATAAGATATCTGTCATCTAAATGGCAAATTAATAAAATTATTCAGAAGTACCCATACTTTACTTGGACCGTTTTCTTTTTACTTTTCGTTGGTCTCACTTATGTGTGGCCTGGGTTTGAAATATATGCAATATTGGTAGCATGAAAATACCCACCTTACCCTTTACAACAACATCCTCAGATTGCAGCTGCCTACATCTTTCCCAGACAAGCTCGTACTGGATTGACCGTAAGCTCAAGACCAAGCTATCATCGACTTCATTTTCGCCAATAATTACAAACTCCTCCTTCAACCCCGGAACTATACCTGCCTCTTCTACATGTTTAATCTTGTGAATGCATGCCTCTTGGGTAGGCAAATAAGCAGATGACTTTGCAGTGATATCGACTAGTGCTCCACGATTATCGGTACAAAAAACTGTTCCCTTTACCTGAAACAAGAATACAAAATAACAATCAGCTAAATGTTATGCATTGTAACACATTATGATTAGATAAAGATCTTTCAGTACTACCAAACCATTTTATGACAGCCCCTCTTCCTTGTAAGTTCAAAATTTGGAAAACCAAACTATTATCAATATTCCAAGAAAATGGATCAAGTTGCATTATGCGATTGGATAAAAGATAAAAGTGAAACACCCCAATATCCCTAATTAACATTATTGCAATGAATCAACAAATTTAACCATTACCTAATTCCACACAATTCACATAATTATTCCTAATTCAATCTCATTTACCAACATAAATATCAAAAGTTTTGTCCTTTAAACCAAAAAAAAAAAACTTTAGGAACAAAACCTAATCAATTCCCAATTTAGCCTCATACCCATGAACAAATACACTATCATAACCCACATTATCATTTCATTTCATTCGAAAAAGCTCACCCTCAAAGCCCACATTATCATCTCAATTCATTAAAGGAAAAATAAACACCAAAATTGAAAAAGAAAAAGAAAAGAACAAAATTTCACTCACTTTAGTACCCAGTTCAGAATTGAAGTCATACTTCTCAAGAGCAGAGTGAAACTCCTCGAGAGTGAAAGAGACCCCTTCCATGGGAGCACTGCGACACCGTTCGTAAGCTTCTTCAAAAAGCTGCTTCAGCTCCTCCCTCTCTCTAGTCTGTGCATTTGATATTGCCACTGCTGACACTATCATTTTATTTTTTCTGCTATTAAGAAACTTTTGTTGAATTTGGGTAATTGATTTTCTTCTTGAGAGGCGTGTGTGTGAGATTGGTAGGCATCTTAGTCCTGTGAACTGTTGAGCCAAAGTCGCCATTTTCGCTTTCTCCTTAGCTCGCCAAGTGCTTTTGTTTTGCTTTGGTCTTGGATTTGGCTCAGATAAGGCAACGTGGAATGGGAGTGGAATTGTGGAAAGTTGTTGGGCCGCAGGGAGTATATTGGTCATTTTGTATTCTTTATGGATTATATATATCGGGATTATAATGTTAAGCTCCCTATATTTTGACAAAATCACAAGCGAGGACGTAATTGCATGTTTGTATCGGTCGGTTCCCTGAGTTGCTTATTTATAGATTAATAAAGTCAGGATATAATATGCTTAATTAGAAAGTTAGGATACAAAGTCTAGTTTTCAAGTATTTTCTTGCCAGATATTATTGAAGTTATTAGACTTCAGTAGCATTACATCGAGTTAGATAGATCTTTACTAGTAGTAAAATTTGTTGATATATGTCTTGATGTAATTTTACTGAAGTTCAATTTGAAATTTGCCCTAATAATAGAGATGTCTATTTGCCAGAGGGATTTGGAGTGATTTTAAAATATATTTATAAAAAAAAAATGTAAAGACTGAAATCGTCAATTTCAATGATAAAATGAGAAGGTGGTAATTATTAAGATAGCATTTGTTTTTTCTGTTTGAAATCTGATTGAGTCTGAATTTGACTGAAGTCTGAATAGATTTGAATACATACATCTGAATTGACATATTTTTTTTTCTTTTTTCAATATCTAAATATCTGAATATAAGTGTTATGTTGTTTGTTTTTTAAAAAGAAAACATTTAAAATGTAATATTTTGACATATATAACCTCGTAAATATTAATAATACTTATATTTATTGGCTAAACATATGACAAGTTATAAATAAATTATTTATCAGTAAAATAAAAATTGATAATGTTTACCTTAACAAAACATGAAAAATAAAATATATATCTAACAGTGCATTTTTCACATTAATATAATAATATATGATACTTATAATGTTATTTTTGATTATATTAATTTTTTTCTTATTAATTACATAAGCCAATCAAGAATTATTTAATCAATTGAATTAAAATTAATGTATTAAATAAGATTCAAAATCTATTATAAAAATAGTAAATATAAATACAAAGAGATGGGCTTATCATAAAACACACTCATCTAAAACTCTATCATGTTTAAAATTCTCATTCACCAAAAAAATATATATATATTGTTGAATACACACATATAACCGAAAAAAGGGATAAATGAAAATAATTAATAAAAGGATAATAGGAAATAAAATAAATTTAATTGGGATATTAATGAGAGAAAATATTAAAGTGTCATTCATATGTTTTTTCATTCAAATAAAAATTAGAATATTTAACTTTTTTCATTAAAACTTAAACATCTTATAATCAATCATAAATGATAGAAAATAAATAAATTAAAAACTATAAATATCTGAAAATAATTAAAATTTAAATTTCAGACAAAAAAACAAACCTTATCATTAATCGGTGAGCGACGTTAAAGTATACGAAACCTTATCATTTAAACCATTTATCACCGACCATACAAAAAATACTATCATTTTCTCTTCAATCTTTATCACTCAATAATTCACTAGCCTCCACCATTGTTACTCAATCGCACACAATAAGAAAGCACATCTTTCTCATATGATAATAAATTATTGGTAACAAATTAAAGCTTGTTTCCTTTTCTCCCCATTTTACTTTCAAGAAAGATCAAAATCAGTTACAAGATTCCAATCCTTGTGACAGTATGTACACTTGATTTCATAATATTAGCAAGATATCCGTGTCCAAATATATTGGAATCAAGAATAAAAATGAAAATTGCATTCTCATCAAAAGGAGCAAAAAAGTAAAATAAAAGCCAATTTCTTTTTCTTTTCGACAACTCTGTGAACAACATTCATATTATTTGGACTTGCAACTTTTTTATTCATCATCTTCATTGCCACCATCACATTTCTTTTTTTTTAAAAAAAAAAAATTATACACAATACATTTTTATTAAAAGTTTTGAAACGTTAAAATTTACTTCTTTAATCAAGAAGATTGTCAGTTTCTCCTATACTGAAATTAATATATACCACTTATCTTCTTACTGTTTTTATAATAGTCAATAATTTTTAGTCAACATCATTTTGTAATATTACTCTTGTTTAAATAAAAAATTGAAGTACTAAACATAAGAAAATATATATTTTGTTGTGAATAAAAAATTAATAATAAGATTTTTTTATACTTTTTGTTATTTTTATAGATTTTCTTATAATAAATATATAATTTATATTGCTAAGATAAATTATCAATTAAATGACCCATTTGTCCCTATTTTCCTTAAAATTTTTAGTGTAAGATATTATAAAAATTATAAGGCGTTAAGTGATTTATATTGATTTCAATAAGCGAAAATTGGCAATAGCCCTAGTTATTGGGGATCATTAATTGCAATTTTTTATATTAGTTAAAATTCACTTTAGGTGTTTTAGAAGAGGTTTCAAAAAATAACTTTGGGCCAAATTAGTCAAATTACCCTCTATCAAAGCGAATGCTAAGAGGTCAGAAAAAAATTAAGTTACTTTTGGAAATGAGAATTGTCTCTTTAGTATAATACAATGTCATACTTCGGCAAAAATCACGTCTTTACAACCATTATTTACTTCAAAGTTATTATATGTCACGACAACTTAATAATCATGGAATGAACATTGCACTGTACTTGCAAAGTTGTCTCCAAACTGAACGTAGAATATTAACGTAATATTATTACAAACCCTTCAGACCAAAAATTTTTTGTTTTTTTTTTTAATCTCTACCAGATAATATAATGAGTCTTACTCCTCAAAAATTACATAGCACAGCAACGAAGGGCTCAAAACTGAAAAAATTAGACACTAAGAATGTTAATATTGCAAGCACATTAAATTTATCAGACACTTAACTACTTCTCCCCAACAGTTAATCATATGTTTTTCCAATGTAACTAGCTAGTAGTGATTATTTTAAACCTTGAGACACTACCAAACTCGCAAAAATCTAACTAGTTTAGTGCACTATCATTTGGTTAATCTGTTTCGGGTCTTGATAGAAGTGTTTTTGATGTAATAGTTTGAAATAACAACACCCACCCAGAAGTGCGTTTGTGAGCTGTAGTAAAGGACATGGGCGTATGTCTTCATCTTTTCTGCAAGCGTATTTGTCTAACATACTGTATTTGAATCGTGTGGAACAATTTCTTCTCCAATCGTTTCATTGAATCATGCATATAATATTCTCTTCTCTTGTAGATTCTGAATGTATATTAACTTTGAAGAATTATTTTGACTTTGACCTTGTAATAATTCAACCGACTGGCTTGCGTAAAAACTGTTTCTTGCTAATAAAATTTGCTTATTCTTAACTAACTCATCATACTCTATCAAAGAGTCCTTTCATCACGTTTAAAACTCAAAAGGCGGTGGCAGCTAGTTAGCTTAGTTTGTAAAATTTTTTGGGTTGATATCAAAGGTCTAGTGTACTCCACTTGGGTTGCCACCAAACAATACTTAAAAAAAAAAAAGATTAAAATTTCTAACAAGACTAGCGAATTAGACAATAATGATAAAAAATATAAACTTCAAAGCACTATAATGATGCAAAATTCATGCAAAAGTTGATAAATTTGAGTTGTTATTAACCTATTGCTAGATTCCCCTTCGAATTTAAAAATCAGCATTTAATTACTTTTTTATACTTAAAAATTAATAAAGATAGTGTATATGTCTTTGAGATTTTGAAAATTTTGTTTTAGTATTTTTTTTAAAAGGATATTTTGTTATATGGATAAATGCTTAATTAATATCATTTTTTTAATTAAATATCCGTTTAGTTCATGTACTTTAAAATTTTCTCAAGATACCCTTACTGGTAATTATATTACAACCCTATCCTTAACTTTTTCTTTGCTTTTATAATAATACTCTTGCAACATTATTCTCGAGATATTAGTGAAAAAAATGAATTTATCAAATTAGCGTTAAAAGTAAAATAAAAAATTAGTTGTTATTATTTTATTTTTAGGATTAATTTGGTAAATTAATTTTTTACATAAAATTATTAGTAAGATTGTTGCAAGGTATTAAACTTTGCTTTAAATTGGCTAGTATTAATTTATTTATAAATAATAATTAGTAAGATTGTTGCAATGGTATGAAAAATACTAGTTGTTTCATATTGATACTTATTTCTTAATTTGCTAATAAGTAATTATTGGTTAATTTACTAATCAATTTTTTATAGATTAAAAAATTATGTCCAAATTATTGTTGCAAGGGTATTATTGTAAAATTAAAAAAATAAGATAAGAGTGTAATATATTTAATAGTAGGTATATCTTGAGGCACTTTTTAAAATATAAAGATTAAACAGACACTTATATTAAAATATAAGGATTAAACTAGTATTAAGCACTCTTAAATATGATGAAAACAACTCTAATACTTATCCTATTTTATCGTGTTAAATTATGTATATGAAAGATATAATAATCAATATCTACAAATAAGCTAATTCTGTAAGTGTATCTTTGTTATACTCAAAACAATGACATAAGATAGAGTATATATTGAATATCTTTAATAATTTCGGAAAATAATATCGTTAAAAGATTCAAAATATATGTTTGAATAATATGTTATCGGATTTGCTTATTAAGTTTTATTTTCTTGCCATTCTGGGCCTATTATTAAAGAAGGAAATTAGTATAAAAAATCCCACAACATGATCCTAACTGCTATTCTTGCAACATGCATGTTTATGGAAACGATTTTTTTTTTTTTTTTTTGTTTTAGCTTCCAAAGTTATCAAATTTCAGTTAAAATTTTTGTCTCGATCATTTAACCTAACCCTAATTAGCATTTCGTCTTCACAGAGAAACAACAAAAAAACATTGACTCAAGCATACAGATACCGACACGTGAACCCACCAGAAAGTTTAGTGGTCTCCACAAGAATCAAAATTGACACGTGGCATGCATGATTGATGATTCCTTCTCAACTTTGCACTATTTGCTTTCAAAAGTAGTGTTTATTTCTTTGCATCCGAGATGAGTTATCCAAACCACCGACTACAAAGTTGATAAAGAAATCAAAGAATCCAATAAAAAATCAACCACAGCCGTTGATCAAATAAAAACAGTTAAAGTCCCACGTGTCGCCAATCAATCCATCATCCATGCATAATCTTTAGATCCCTCTAATGTGTCATATGTTCAAACAGGCAGGTGTTACATCTTCAAACAAATGGCCTCAAATCATTTGCATGCCACTTTTAGCAAAATAGAATCACAATATTTGCAAAATGAAAAATCCACCCCTACAGTTTTATCTCTTGCCATTTTCACCATCCTTTTCGATGCTTATATAAACCGCTGAACTCTCCTCACAAAATCCCATCTCATTCAAAACAAAAAATTAAATAAAAATCCTTCTCGATCACTTCTTAATTTGCTCTTTGTTAGCACTTTTTCCAAGATGTCTTTTGTCGAAATTACAGAGCCAATAATGAACGTGCCAAATAGGGCATATGTAACATTTTTGGCTGGCAATGGTGACTATGTGAAAGGTGTTGTAGGCTTAGCCAAGGGCTTAAGAAAGGCCAAATCGGAGTACCCTCTTGTAGTTGCTATTTTGCCCGATGTCCCGGAGGATCACCGCCAGATTCTCGAGTCCCAAGGCTGTATTGTCCGGGAAATCGAGCCGGTGTACCCGCCGGAAAACCAAACGGAATTTGCCATGGCTTACTATGTCATCAACTACTCGAAGCTTCGCATTTGGGAGGTAATAATTATGATACTATTAGCTTAATGCAATTTTACTGTTCATGTTTATGGTCCCATGCAAAATTTTGCACACGTCTTATTTGTAGTGGGACTTATGTCCACGTGTGTGGCAGCATGCATCTTGTAAATAAAGTCACAACTTGCTAGTGCTTTAATTAGCCAAAAACTATATATATTGATATACAATTTTTTGTATAAAAATTTTGTCTGAAAATGCCTCTTTGGTTGTGTTTTTTATATTTAACCTATCTTGACCGCTAATAATATTAAGTTTTATTTTCTACTAAACGATTCAAGATGTTTTGGTCTATTAATTTCTTAAATTTTTTTATCAGAAATAATTTCATCGAATTCACATATATTCGACTGAACCTAGTTATTTACTTCGTTCTCATTAAATCTAAATTAATTTACGCGCAGCTGGTTAATTATTAACAATTATTGGATGAAATTTTATATGTAGTTTGTGGAGTATGAGAAGATGATATACTTGGATGGTGACATACAAGTGTTTGGTAATATCGATCATCTTTTTGATGCGCCGGACGGCTACTTTTATGCTGTCATGGATTGTTTCTGTGAGAAAACTTGGAGTAATTCACTGCAATACAAGATCGGATACTGCCAGCAGTGCCCCGAAAAGGTGGAATGGCCGGTGGAGATGGGCTCGCCGCCGCCCCTTTACTTCAACGCCGGCATGTTTGTGTATGAGCCTAATCTCTTGACCTACCATGATCTCTTGGAGACCCTCAAAGTCACTCCTCCTACTTCATTTGCCGAGCAGGTAATTAACTAATAACCCTAATTAATTGATGTTTTTATTTCTGATATGGGGTTTTTGAGATTTTGACTTTGCGTTAATTAATTTATTTTGGGATTTGCCTGCAGGATTTTCTGAACATGTACTTTAAGGATATTTACAAGCCACTTCCTCCAATATACAATCTTGTTTTGGCTATGCTGTGGCGCCACCCTGAGAATTTTGATGTTGACAAAGCGAAAGTTGTTCACTATTGTGCTGCTGTAAGTATTAGCTAGTTTGTCAAACATTCTTCAATAAATAGTAATATCAACAATACGAAAATATATTTAGTTAGGGTTTGTTTTTTAATTGAATTGTTGTCAAATAGGTCTTGTGGTGCATGTGAAGTTCTAACATCTTTTACCGTCGCCGCTTATTTATAACTTTTTCATTGCCTCTTTTTTTTCCCCTTCATCGTGTTTGCTTTTTGCTAATAGCCATCAACAAGTTAATGATTGTTTTTAATATTTTTGTCGCACCTTTTCAGTACCGGTCACCCATTTTTTTTTTCTTTAACATCATCTTTATGGTGCTAAATTGAAATAGTATTTGTTACTTATCAAACGAACCTTAATTAGTACACGTTTGAGTTTGAACTCTCATGAAATAGAAGCAAGTGGGTACTGTCATGCTACTACTTGTTTTCGACCTAATTAATAAAATTACCGACGGTAGTTAGTGCTCGTTTTTCAACATCCTTATGGTTTGTCTCCGAAGCACAACATTTACAAATTGACATGTCCTTGTTGATAAACAAAGACTAATATTTTGAGATTTGGATAATATTGAATTTACAGGGATCCAAGCCGTGGAGGTTCACCGGAAAAGAAGAGAACATGGACAGGACAGACATCAAATTGCTTGTGAAGAAATGGTGGGATATTTATGAAGATGAGTCTCTTGATTACAAGAATTTCATTGCGCCGGCGACGACAAACAATGAAAAGATAGGATCCCTCTTCGTCACTGCTCTGAGTGAAGATGGTGTTGTTGTTCAACAAAGAAATGCCCCATCTGCTGCCTAGATCACTAATATTACGTCCTTGTAAAATAATATATAGGTGTTAGCTAAAGCTCTACATATGTTTTGTGTTAGCTAAAGCTCTACATATGTTTTGTGTTGGATGAGATGTGACTGCACCTACTGTAATGGAATAAAAATGAAGCAATATTAATTACTTGGTTTTTGTTTGCTTTATATACAGTTTTTACATTTTTTTTCTAGATTCTTGTTACATTTTTATGTGGTTGGGTTTTGATTTTCTTGGGAAAGAGTGTCTGGATTCTTGGAAAATCATACATGATAACGTGAAACGTAACGAATAAAGATTGAAATATGTACTGCAAGGCTTTCTAAATGGTCCCCAAATCTCACAGCCACAAGCTACAAAATCTGTCGTTATATGTCAAAGATTGATAATGTGCAATTAAAAAAAAAAACAAAAACAAAAGGTCCAGACCAGAAATAATAAACGCAAATTAACATATTTAGCCCGAAATATGATGATGTTAATTAAAATTTGGCGTTTTTATGGTTTCACATTTTTAGAGAATATATTCATCAAAATTATCTTGCGATGCTTGTTTAGTTGTTTTGTATAATTTTAGATTGTGTTATAATCATATTCTTTATCAACATGTTACCATTTGATTTCTCTTGCATTTTAAATGCAAGATATATATATATGCGATATAACAGGCCCCTCGTCCCCGAAATTCTCCATTACACTTTTAAATGTTTGGGAGGCTTTCTAAATTTTTTTTAGAAATTAGTTTTCAGAAAATCACTCCATTCTACAGCAGATTTTGAAAAGTAAGAAAGAAGTAATTTTTCAAAGTCTGATTTTAAAAATCACATTTATAAAAATCTAAAATTATTGTTATGAATTAGAAAATAAAATCATTAACTTTAAAGAGATGGTCATTATTACCAACTATATTGAGATAAAAAATAAAAAATAAAATTAATAATAAATATTTATTTTAGTTATAAATTATTATAGATATACAATAAAAATATTTTATATACATGTTTATAAATGTTTGAATAAATTTTATTCAATATTATATCTAATTCAGTCATATAAATTTTTACAACTGATTAACAGTAAGATTTATCAAACATATAGAATTTATTTTAAAACTTCCAGCACTTTTAAAAATAAATTTTATTAAAATTTAACTGATTTTCTTCACTATTAATGATTTCTACAGTACTGTTAATAGTAATTATTTTAAGAGATACACCATTACTAAACTGACCCTAGTTCTAATGGTAAGGTGCAGCCTTCTTAGGATTTAGGTCCAGGGTTTGAGCATGTTTTAGAGAAAAATATATATTTATTAAAGCACGCATGTGTGATCACCATGCTACAAATTGATTTCAATTTGATTAAATTCATAAATATGCACGCTTCTTAAATGAATAAACATGTATTCGACATATCCACGGCCCCCGATTTGGAAGTTATAAATAATTGATTGATCTTTTCAAACATTAATTATGATAATTGAAATATAAAGTATCAAAATTATACCAATCTAAGTTTAAAAGGGAAACATAATCCTGAAACTTGCCTTTTCAACTGAAACTTGCCTTTTCAAAGGAGAAGGACACAGAAAATAATGAAAGAAAATTAACTTCCCAAATCTCACTTTTAATTAGCACTTTCACGACCCATCAGTTCTTATATATGGAGGCACCCTACTCATCAAACCTGGCCTTATTCAAGAGAAAAAAAAAATTAGTTTTTCTTTGAAAACTTATTCTCTTTATCCATTTTTAAAATGTCTTCTAAGAGGGCTTATGTGACATTTTTGGCTGGCAACGGTGATTATGTGAAGGGTGTTGTGGGTTTGGCCAAAGGATTAAGGAAGGCGAAATCTGCATATCGTCTAGTAGTGGCTGTTTTGCCTGACGTACCGGCGGATCATCGGGAAACTCTTGTATCCCAAGGATGCATTGTTCGTGAGATTCAGCCGGTGTACCCACCGGCAAGCCAGACCCAATTCGCTATGGCTTATTATGTCATCAACTATTCCAAGCTTCGTATATGGGAGGTACAAATATCAAACATTTTTGAAACGTTCGCTTATTATCAACGTTATTAGATAGTTCTATGATCACATGTAACCTGACATTAGGGTAATGATATCTATACATCTTAAAGTGCGAATTTGGGACTAGATATCCATGATCTAACTTTAAATTTGCGCCCATTGCACGTAGATGCCTGCATTAGATAAAATCTCATTTCCATAAAATTCTAAGTCTTCAATACTCAACATAATTGTTTTTTATTTTTTTCTTTTTTAATGTTACACATGCATGCATGTTGATAACTAAAATTTTGATTATTTATTTGTTTCTATGTACGTAGTTTGTGGAGTATGAGAAGATGATATATTTAGACGGTGACATACAAGTGTTCGAGAATATTGATCATCTTTTCGAGTTGCCAAACGGTTACTTGTATGCTGCCATGGACTGTTTCTGTGAGAAGACATGGAGCAACTCACCGCAATACAAGATCGGATACTGCCAGCAGTGCCCCGAAAAAGTTAAGTGGCCTGCATCCATGGGCTCGCCGCCACCGAAGTACTTCAACGCCGGCATGTTCGTTTATGAGCCTAATCTTTTGACCTACTCTCATCTCTTGGAAACCCTAAAGGTTACTCCGCCTTCTTCTTTTGCCGAGCAGGTAATAAAGGCCTTAAGGTCTTGTTTTGAATTCTAAAAACATTACCACTTATAAAGAGTAGACTATTCCCACAATTTTTGTAATTTTTTAAAAATTTTGCAGGATTTTTTGAATAATTTCTTCAGGAATATTTACAAGCCCATTTCTCACACATACAATTTTGTTTTAGCAATGCTTTGGCGTCACCCTGAGCATGTTGAAACTGAAAAAGTGAAGGTCGTGCACTACTGTGCAGCTGTAAGTTTCACATATATCTTCCATATTCATCCATTAATTGAATATACAATTTCTTTGAATTTTTCTACACATTTACAAATTAATTAATTAATTAAACTGATCAGAGATCCATTTTCGTTTATTGTAAATAAAATTAAAAGGGATCAAAGCCATGGAGATATACTGGGAAAGAGGAGAACATGGACAGAGAAGACATAAAGATGCTTGTGAAAAAATGGAAGGATATTTATGAAGATAAGTCACTGGATTACAAGAATTCTGCCATGGATGATAACGCAAAGCTTAAACCGTTGATTGAGGTGCTTGATGGTGATGACGCTATAACTAAGCCCAAGAAAGCCCCATCTGCAGCTTAAATAATTTTTAATTAATAGTTTAATTTGGGGTTTCTATTTTTTATTTTTGGCAAGTCCCAATCTTTTGAACTATATCATTATGTTTTTAATTTCGATAGTGTGGTAATTAATTGCCCTCTTTATGCTTTTTTGTGGTTTAGAGAGGCAATTGTCCACCTTTTGGCTGCAATATTTTGATATATAATTAAAGTTTATATTATGGTTTTATAAACTTTTATTCTTTTAATTATGTTTCTTATTCAACCGTGATGAATAACTGCCAATATTAGAGATTTTAGATATAGGTAATGAGTTGTTGGTTATTGCAATGAGTACATACATGTTCCATTTTCTCATCAGTATTTGGCATGCATGGGTCGGTCCTGTCATAGTATTGCCAGATAATTTAAGTGTCAATTTGGGAATATTGTATCTTTAAAAATAATAATAATCAGTTACAAAAAAAATCACTGTGAGATTTGAAAGTATTTATGGGTGTTTGGTAAATTTTACGGTTAAACTGCTGTGAGAAAATAAATGACTAAAATATATATAATATAGGATGAAATTTACTTATACATATTAAAAACATGCACATACAATATTTTTAATTTGTATTATAATAATTTCAAGTAAAATTAAAATTTATAATATATTGATTTTATTTTTTTATTTGTTATCTTAAAACAATTGATAATTAAATTTATAATATAGTGAAACAAATTTAATAATAATTTTGACCAACAAATTGATACTAATAAATTTATATTGATTAATTATAATAAAAATTTATTAAAATGTTGATTTTGTTTCCAATTTGAATAAGGATTGTTTTAGATTTATGTAATAATTTTAAGGATATTTATGGAATTGCATTAAAAAACAAAATTGATTCTCAAAATCAGAATCTAAAAGCGTCCCTGCTTTTCAAATCAACTGCAAGCGGGTTGATTTTGACAAAAATGATTTTGATTTTTTTTTTACTAAACACTAAAATTAATTTTTAGATTTTTAAAATTACTTTTACATCTCCCAAAAGCAATCTTAAATGGGCCCTAAACATTGTTCAAAGAGTAATTTTCTATAACCAAACTAAATTAGTTGATGATTATGAAAAACACATTGATTTAACCAATGTAATAATATGGTCCTTAATCAAATAAATGGTCAAACCTATGCTTTGCTCCCATGAGATCTTATATGGGATTCCAAAATATTGAGTCTAAATCTGACTACAAATAAATATGAAAAGCAATAAAATGAAAAAAAAAAAACGTGTTAGAAAGAAAATAGAAAGAAAACTTGTTTTAAGACAATGTTCATCATGTGACGATTTTCATATGGTTCCCTCAAGGACTATTTGACATGTAACAAATTTTTTTTTTTAATGAAAGTTTTTTAAGAATGTATCAACTTGCATAAATAATGTGTTAGAAATTTTAATTCCATCCAAGATTCTGTAAATAAAAATATTAAATAAATAATAAACAAAAAATAGATTGAGAATAAAACTAATTACACAATATAAAAATTTATGTGGAATGCTCCTATACGGGAGAAAAATCATGTTTGTCAAAGATGACACGAAAAAAATCAACTATCTAAAAAATTATTACAATTACTCTAGTATTTTTTTTACACCCCAAACTCTAATAACACTCAATCTCTTAATAAGAATCATATTAAAAAAGAAAATATTATATGAAATCCTCATTGAAAAATAAGACATATTTACTAACAATCTCCACCTTTGCGAGTTTTTTAATTAGGCGACAAAACATGATCCACCGTGTATCAACACAATTAACCGTGTATCCACACAAAAATATTTTGATATTTTTGCACTTTTCTAGATAAAATAAAAATTATCATTTTAAGGGTAAATCCCTTTTTATATTCTACAAAGATAAAATTCTTTTTCTCTATTTCTTTCCAAAAATTCTTTATTAGAATTATCAAAATATCCCTCAGAATTGTTTCAAGAAAATATAATTATCCGCAACTTAATTATTATAAAACTATTATCAAGGTATTGTTAAATTTTAACATGCTATAAGTAATTATAAAGATTATCAATCAATTATCCGTTACCTTCATGCGTAAAATCTGAGCGTAATATGAGCCTGTGATGTGCCATGTCAGCCCGGCTCCTTTTTGCAGTTCACACCTATAATTTGAGAGGAGATAAGTGTTATTTCACAAATACCTTCCTTCCATTTATTATTATACAAAACCATGGGGAGGGAACTGTTGTTATCCTAAAATCTATAAAATATCGGTGCCAAGTTGGGTCCATTCGCAGGAGCTGAAAGACGGAACGATAAAGGCAGAGATATGGAAGAAGCCAAAGGAGTGGTGAAGCACGTGCTGCTGGCCAAGTTCAAAGAAGGGACTGCACGAGATCAAATTGATCAGCTCATCAAAGGCTATGCAAATCTTGTGAATCTCATCGAACCCATGAAGTCTTTCCAATGGTATTACTATTATCATAATCACACTTGAAAATACTTTCATTCTTGAAAATGAATGCTACCCATGTTGTAAGTTTTTAATCTTTTTGCTACTAAGTGAATTCTTTAGTTGTTTGTTTGATGAAATGTCATTGAAGTTTTAATTTCTCATGAGACTGTGTTTCGTTTGGGCCTGCGGTTGTGATCTTTGGGAATTTGTAGCTGTGGATTTAGCAAGGGACTTTTAACTACTTTAGATAGTAATCTATGTGTACTTTTGATGATTAGATTTGGGATCTGTGCTGTAAGTCGCCCATTTGTATTACAAAAAGTTCGAAATCTTTCTAGGGTTCATGTGCTAACTGGTAGAAATGCGGTTGATTTGACAAGTTGTTTCCCAGATAATGCTCTTGCCATACTTCTCGATACACGAAATGTCTAGTGAATGTTGTTGGTTTATGGGGATGTTTGCAGAGTTTATCCGCAGCTGCTGTAATTACTGGCTGTTAAGTATAAGTGGGTGTGTACCACGTGCTTTACTTGTTGTGCTTTTAGAATAAAGCAGAATCACAACAATCACAAATATATAGGCCGAAACAATAGTCAAGAGTGTATCCACTTGAGATTAAAAAGTTGTTTTTTTTAAAGTTATTTTATGTGCTGCAACAGGGGCAAGGATGTGAGCGTTGAGAATCTTCATCAGGGTTTCACTCATATTTTTGAATCTACCTTTGAGAGCACGGAGGGTGTTGCAGAGTATGTAGCTCATCCGGTACATCTTGAATTCGCAAACTTGTTCCTGGCCAACTTGGAGAAAGTTCTCGTGATTGACTACAAACCGACAACTGTGTGTGTGTGAGTTGTACTAGTATGGAAGTGATCAGTTTTCCATGTGGTTGTTATCTTTGAATGTTGTGCCCATTTCCTTGAACAATATTGGTAGACGTCATATGTTATGTATGTGAAATTGATGGTGGTGAAACCCAAAGGTTAATGTATTTGGAATTTTCCTTCTGTTAATCATGTTTCTGTATTTGTGTTCTGGGATTAAATCATAGCATTTTAAGATTTGCACTTGTTACTTACAATCTACAGATTTTTGCCAACGGTAAAAGATTTATATATATCATTGCCGGACATTAAGATTCCAACATTAAATTATTCTCTTTTTGTTGATCGTGATGAGTGAAACTCACATCAGGCTCTTTGATCATACAAATCTAACAGGAATTCCTTATTTTTCCACTTCTATATGTTTCTCCTTGATATTGAGGCCTTTGCATTATGTTTGATGATCATTAACTCTTTTGGTGAACTGCAACTTATTTATTCCTTTTTGCTCCCATCTTTTTAGCTTGACAAATTTGAAACACAAAGGACTGGATGCTCGTCTTCATCTGTCTTTAGCACACCCTTATATGGTTTTTGCTGCGAAGTCAACTACTAGCTCTTATCGTCTAAATAACTGCAGCAAAAGTTGCTGCAAGAAACCCAGAATCTGCGTACTAGATCCATATTCTAAAATTTTCCATTTTTGCTCATTGTGCTGTATATCAAATATCATATACATCTGTCACTTTGATTCTGATGCTTATGCAGGATGTACTTGAAGATGTAAATAACTAAGAGTAATTTTTTGTGAACCTTTTTACTAACTTTATCGATCCTAATAAAACAGGTTACAAGGAGCTTGTCTTATCACTAATACGAAAAGCATATTCATTCTAATTTGGCAGAAGGTTAGCAACAATCAAAATGATACTACAAATAGATTGTAAATCCTGAGTTCCCTTTACAACTGAAGGATCAGCTGTAAGGCCCTTGAGTTCGTCTTCACAATCACCAGCTTCATTCAAGGCAGCTGATGTATGTGGACCTAAACCAATAGGATCACTGATTTTCAAGTCCTGTTCTGCATCATCAAAGTCACCAATAGTGGCATCGTCATAATGTTCAGAGCAAGACATCTAGCTCTCCTTCAGACGATCAGTAGCTTTTGGGATCGATGATTTGACGGGGTGTTTGTAGCATGGGAATGTGCTATGTCCACAGTGATTTGACAAGGCCTGGAAAATCTGCCGAGCTAACTCCATTGGTGGAGTTGAGTACTGATTGACAGAGAAGGATTTGTTGTCTTTGAATAAATATCAGTTCCTGATACTTTCACACTTATCCTTGCAAATGTAGGTGTAATGAGCAGCACGAAGAGCATTGAACTTGAAAAAAGTTGCTTCTGATAGAAACCATTTTGTTCTTCTGCTTCTTTCTGAAATCCTCGAAGTGCTTTTGCATAAAGCAAAACAAGACATTTACGCATAAAATCACTCAAGTGAAAAGGAAAGTTAATAAATTTGTTGACATTTGAAATTTATTTTCACACATTGCCGGACAGGAAAGAAATATATGTAATCTTATCTGTTCCCACCTCTTTTAGCATAAGAAATGAATTTTTTTTTAAGAGAAATGAATGCATTGCTAAAAAAGAACATTATGAATCAAATTTTCTTTCTAAGCTTTGCATTTTATTCTTAATTTGTTGTTTTTGAATCATTTCTGATCTTCTACCGTAGAAAGTCTTAATCAATAATTCTTTGATTTCCATTTATATCCATACCCCTTCTTTACTAATTTCACATTCATATGTCTTTTCTCCAATGTGGACATATGCACATTTTAAACTGAAGATTTGAAGTTGTAAAGTGTCTTTTTATCTATTATACAATGTTAACTTAGAGCTAGAAAATGGTGCCTTAGAGCTAGAAAAAGGTCTCTAGCCTCTAACCTCAACTTCACATTTCAAAATATGCTGACATAAATATTTTGCCAACAACTTAGCTGAGACTTTCCAGATTAAGGCTCCATTTGGTATTGCCGTGTGGCTCTTACGGTCTCAAAGTTATTAAAAACTTTGTTTTAGAAGCTAAATTGACTATTAAATTAAACTGTTTCAGCTTCCATTCTAAAGCAACTGTGGCTAGCCAACAATGAAAATGAATCCCACATGATCAAGCAATATGCAACACGACAAGAATTTTTCTAATCAAAACGACGACAGTTCAAATCTTTATTAATAATCAATTTGTACTGGAAATGCCCACATTTTTAATGTACTACAAGCAAATGCTTAGCAACATTAGAAAGATTTATGAATTTTGTTTTCTTTCTTCTTGGTCTGCTGATCCATCGGGATTAAACATCGCTAGCTCTTTTAATCGATTCTGCTTTGAATCATCAGCTTTCTCCAAGGCTCTAGGTGCTGAAACTTGTGCATGGTAATAACTCAACTTTAAATATTGCTCCTCAGCAAATTTAAGGTCAACGATGGCAGCTTCAAAGCTCTCAGAGAAAGCAACATATTGCTGCTTTAACCCGGGATCAGTTGCTTTATCAGCAAGTGAATCAATTAAGATTAGAGTGCGTTGTGGCAGTGGCCTTGGGCATTGGCTAATCGTGTAGTCATCTGGGCAAGTTCTGGTAAATCATATATTACCTCACCTGAATTTGGCTTCAAAACTTGTTAACATAATTCTTGATTTTGGCTTATGGTGATGGAGCAAATTCATTAGAGTTAGAATCTGAAATCTTAAAACTTTTGGTCTGGCTCATACTCTTGGAGGAAATTCACCAGAGTTAGAATCTAAATTCTCACTTTCACAAAGTTTTTATTTTTAGGTTAATTCTAGTAATTAATAAAAACTCAAGCCCAGCTTGGCCCAGTCTGGCCCATGTAAAACTTCAAATTCTCGTCTCAATACGAGGCCGACTCACCAGCTCTGCCTGGTAGCATTCTTTTTTCATCAGTACGCCTCTCTCTCTCTCTCTCTCTCTCTCCGTGTACTAGGGTTTCACTTTCAGTACCAAATCACTTAATCCTCCAATCTTACGGCCCCATTCACTCAACAGACTCAGCAATTACGCGGTTTTAAAATTATTTTTTTAATTTTATAATTTGTTAAAAATCCAAAACTTGTCCAAGACCAATGGCTACAACGAACGGCGTTGAAATTGACGCCACAGGTTCTATTTTCCTTCCTGTTTGTTCATTTCTGCACCAAGTCTGTATCTTTTTTCTATATCTACTATGGTGTCTCATTTTCCAGTGGGCTATGTTTGATTTTTTTTTTTTTTTTTTTGGCAACATATAGTTTCATGTTAATTGCTTTGTTTAAGCTTTTAGGTTAAATTTTTTGTGGAATTGAAAAATGATTATTGTGTTTCAGGCCATGCCATTGGTGCAAGATTAGAGTCTCAAAATGAAGATATTGGTAAGAATTTATATAAGTATCTAGCATTTTGAAAATGAAGGATTGTTGATGCAAAACAAAGGAGCTAATTATTATTATTGTTATTATTTTAATTTTTATTGTGCTAGTGATGAGAACTCAGGTGGATGCTATGTGGGAGCAAATGAATAAAGGGGTTTCTAGCAAGACCCTGATGTCTTTTTTAAACAAGCCGAGTCCAAATGTGAATAAAATTTCATCAAAGATGTCGAATGTAAGAGCTTTTGTGTTCGCTTTGGTTTTAATGGTTTGAGTCTGTAAGAAATTCTGTGTTTGCTTTGGTTATAAAATTACAATGGGTTAAATTTGATGATTATTGGTGTCATTGTCTTTTACACTGGTTTTATTTTGTAGTGCTGGATTACATACCTAGGCTTGGCGCCGAAGGAGACCGGAACTAGTGTTGTACAAAATGGTAACGGTGATGATGATAATAAGATTGATGCTTTGTGGGAAAAAATGAATGAAGGAGTTCCTAAGAGGAAATTCAAATTTTTTTCGAACAAGCCTTGTTCAACAGTGACTAGAACTTCGCAGCCAATATCCAATGTGAGGATGTCTTTGTTTTTTTGCTTCAAGTGGTAATACTGAGACAATGAGGCGATAATTTAACTTGTTGTTTCTTTGATTTGTAGAATTGGATGAAAAATTTGGCAAGGAATACTGAATCTGTTGGGCAAGATGTACCACAAGAGAATGGTATCTCGCTACAAAAAAGACCCATTGCTTTGCTGGATGACACTAGTGATGAGGCCAAGAGGCTTGCTGCTGCAGCTCTATCAGCAGTCAAGGCAGCTACAGCTGCTGCACCAAGCCGTGGGAAAATTGGGGTAATTACAATTTTTCCAAGTTCATGTGCTTTCTTCAAATTTTGTTTGGCCTGCTGTTGTTCTATTTAGTGCTGTATTCTACTGAATATTAGATTTTTTTTAGTATTTGAATATTTTGGGCTTAAGACTTTGACACATACTAGTGTACAAGATCACTTGGCAATTATGGACAATGTGCTAATTTTGATTTATTCTTTGCAGATTACTGAGGTTCGGGACTTTGCAGGTCAAGATATTGAAGTTAAGAAATTTTCTGATGCTGATTCTAAGGAGGGATCTGAAAAGGGTAAAGGTCCTCCAACTTCAGCTGTTGATGCTGTTCTTGAACAAATTAAGAAGAAACCAAAGCTCAGTGTGCTCGACAAGACCAAAAAGGACTGGGGAGAGTTCAAGGAAGAGCAGAGACTGGAGGAAGAGTTAGATGCTTATAAGAAGAGCTCAAATCAGTATTTGGACAAGGTTTCCTTCTTGCAGCGAGCAGATTACCGGGAGTTTGAGCGTGAGAGAGACGCAAGGTTGGCTTTACAGGCCAGGAGAAGGCCAGACATGAGAGAAGAGCCATGATTATCCAATATTCCTGAACTGGTCTTCCATTAAGATTTTGTATGACCACCGTGTGGAAGTTGCAGAGCAGAAGACCACTGAGCAACAAAGGTCTTGTTTTTGTATAGAAAGCTTTCCAACGCTGTTTTTGGAATGTGGCAAATTATTTTGAGGGTCGCTAATTTGCAAATATTTGTGGAATCTTCTGTGTGAAGTTGTATCAGTATTTGCTGGAAGAAGGTGAGATAATTTTATCAGTTCTATAGCAATGTTCGTCCTTTCCAATTCGTTGCTTGGGGCAGTCTGGCAATTTCTGTCGATTGTGTTCTTTAATGATATCATGGTTTTCGTCGTTCATAATTGGACATAAAATTTGATAGAACTTGCTAAACTCAGCATTGTCTAGTTGAAAATACAGGATTCAATAGCCCTTCTATTGAACCATGAGAACCCAATCGGAATATTTGACAAATTGGCAAGAAAAACGATGAAGATGACCTTACCATCATTTAGCTCAACTCAATGTATCTCTCATGTATTATTATTATTTTGCGCATCAAAACGTAACACAAGAAACCCAAGTTATTCCATCATCATATAAACAATAAATGAGGAAAAACAAGTTTCTATCAAAGCATCTGCTTCAAAGTTGGATGATAGAGAAAACAGGAAGAACATCTTCGGTAAGATATCTGAAAAATCTCAAACAAAAAATAACAAAGTGATAACCTGCTTCTCAGATGTGAATGGGTTTGTCGTAGGTGGCCATAGCAGCCTCCTTCAATGCCTCACTCATTGTAGGATGTGCATGGCACACACGTGCAATGTCCTCACTTGATGCGCCATAATTAACAGCCAGAACAGCCTCGTGGATGAGCTCTCCGGCATTGGGTGCCATAATATGAACCCCCAATATCTTGTCCGTCTCTTTCTCCGCCAAAATCTTGACTATTCCTTCAGCATCATCAATAGCTTTTGCTCGGCTATTTGCCAAGAATGGGAATTTCCCAACACGGTACTCAACACCAAGTTCCTTTACCTGCTCCTCAGTCTTCCCAACTGAAGCAACTTCAGGGTGTGTGTAGACAACTCCAGGGACCTTATCATAGTCCACATGGCCATGTTTACCAGCTAAGAATTCAACACAAGCAACCCCATCCTCTTCTGCCTTGTGGGCTAACATTGGCCCTGGAATTACATCTCCAATCGCATAAACACCAGGTACGTTTGTAGCAAATCTCTCATTAACCGGTATCCGTCCCATCTTATCGGTTTCCACTCCTATCTTATCCAGCCCCAGCCCAGCAGTGAATGGAGTCCTACCAGCAGACACAAGAACAACATCAGCTTCAAGTATCGTCTTCTCACCACCAGTTGCCGGTTCAAGGGTCAACTTGACACCATCACCGGATATATCAACTCCCACCACCTTAGTTTTGAGCATAAATTTCATCTTCTGCTTCTCAAGCGCACGCTGAAATTGCTTGCGAATTTCCCCATCCATGCTTGGGACGATATCAGCGGCAAATTCAACAACAGTGACCTCCGAACCAACTCTGCCCCAAACGGAGCCCATCTCCAGCCCAATGTAGCCTGCCCCAATGACCACAAGTTTCTTAGGAATTTCAGACAATGCTAAAGCTCCAGTGGATGACACAATTCTCTTTTCATCAATGGTGATCCCAGGTAGAGACTTAACATCAGAACCAGTAGCAATTATGATATTCTTGCCTTTCACGACAGTGTTTCCACCTTCAATGGTGTCCACAGAGACCTCAGATGGGGAGATAAACTTGCCATATCCTTTCACATAGGTTACCTTGTTCTTCTTGAATAGACCTTCAATACCTCTTGTAAGATTAGCCACAGCTTTATCTTTTTGGGCCATCATAGCAGGCAAATCAACCTCTACAGAAGAAAACTTTACACCATGGCTGGCGAAAGAATGCATGGCTTCATGGTACATGTGGGAAGAATGAAGAAGTGCCTGAAAAAAAAAGAGAGATTACAGAAAAATAATGTAGAATAAGACAAAATTATGGCATGCACACAATTAAAAATGTAACAAAAGACCATGATATCATTTCTGCACAAGGTTTTAAAGTTGGAGAAGTGCAGTGGCAGCACTTATTTGGGTGATATGGCAGGAAAGATATGTCTGAATTTTTGAATGGAAAGGCGTGGATAATATTGAAGAATTGTGGGATAGAGTCCCATCTTCTTGCTTCACTTTGGGCTTCAGTGTCTATGGAGTTCCAGGATTCATCTTCTTTGTTCATTCATCTAAATTGGATGGGGGCTTTTTAACTTTTGAAGTTGGAATATCACTGTATAGGTGGTTGGGTATACTTTTGTATAGCTCTAAAAGCTTATCTTTTTTGCTTACTTAGTGGACATCTGGTCCACTCCCTATTTTGATTTTCTCCATTAATACACTTTTAAGTTTCGTATCAAATAAAAAAAAAAAAATCATTTCTCTACAGATCATAAACCGATATCAAAGAGATTCTCAAATTCACACTAGAAAGTAAAATGTCTAGTAACATAGGACAGTAGGAAAAAAGAGTACTAGTTACAGCAAAATACATGGATCAAACCTCTGCAAAATTTAGGATGAACAAACAAGTCATTCCACTGATAAAAAGAAACAAAATGTCTTAGCAGCAATAACAAGCTGACAAACAGAAAAAACAGCGACAGTTTACATTTAGCAGTTATCGAACTTCTTATCTTCAAAATTGACCACCCTTAAGTAGTAATCCCTTGCCTTAAACTTTGTCCGAGAAAGGAAGTAAAACAAAAATATACCAAATTTCCCCCCTTTTATAATTTTTTTTTCTTTATAGTTTCTTTCAAAATACTATATGAATAGAAACCAAACCCATCGAAGTTCAAACCTCTTAAAATAAAATCCCACTTTTGCAAGGAATTCAGTTATTGACGTTATTATTATTTTTACCACAAATTGCTGAACAAGTAAGAAAGACTGAAAGCTGAGAACTTTTTGAGCAACATTAACAAAATAAATAAAAATCAGCTAACCAACACAAATAAAATTCACCAATTTTTAACAAATACCATTAGCACACTAAATCAAAACTTCAAAAATCGGATCTTGATTCGTATAAATCAAACCACTCGATCCAATTATAGACAAAAACGCAAACACGCAACTATATTAATCAATTCCCTCAACGCAATTATACTAGTTACAGTAAAATCATGTCTCAAAGAGAGCGAGGAAAAAAGAGAGAAAAAAAAACTGGGATTGCAGAACAAACAAACCTTAGAGGGGATGCATCCGACGTTAAGGCACGTGCCACCGAGGGCCCCACGCTTCTCGATGCACGTGGTCTTGAGACCAAGCTGGGCGGCCTTGATGGCCGCCACGTAACCACCAGGTCCACCTCCGATGACGACGACGTCGTTCTCATCAGATCCCGAAGCGAAGCCCCTTGTAAGCGAGAAACTGTACTTGAAAACATTACCACTCGACGAGCTCGAGAGATTCCTCGACAGCACGTACGCCTTTCTTCTTGCAAGACTTGCCATCGCCATTTTCAATCAATTTTTTCTCCAATCAATCGATTGAATTATTGGGTTTTTGGTCTAAAACTTAGGCTGCGCCTTTTATTTATTCGTTCATTCGTTTCAGTTGTCTGCGCAGTTGAATTTTTTTTGTGCGGATAATAACATTCAAGTCCCTGAATTCACTGAGTTCATCTGTTCATGTATGTATTTTTTTAATGTCTATTGTAAGATTAAAGATTTATTCTAAATCCGTATAATTAGTTGAGACATGCCAAGAAAGATCTGCGGGACATAATTTAAAAATATATAAGATTAAAATTTTATTTTAAATCCATATAATTAGACGAGACATGTCAAAATCTACGGAGTATAATTTAAAATATATACCTAAATCTATACAATCATAATATATTACATAATAGTTCAAGATTCTACAAAATATAACAAAAAAATTACGCCTAAATCAATACAATTACACAATCTAAATAACCTAATTTAAAAATATAAATTTAAACCTAACTAGTATAAAAAGAGTCTACCAACAAAATTTAAAAATTGAGCAATAAAGATGAGCTCTATCTTATATTTATAATACTTTTAATTGAATAATAATTCAAACTTTTGCTCTTCGATACGGAGAGAATGGACAATGAAATATTATCATCACTAGACAATTGACCTAAGTGGTAACAAAATCAATGATTTGACCCATGAAAATTTGAAAAAAAGAAAAGATTTAAGTGTGTGAAATAATTGTTTTTTGTTATCGGAATTTGACATTAAGGTCTAAATTAAGAAACTAGAAGCTATGTCCCTGCTATAAAGTTTTTTGAAAAACAGGGATCTAAATGTTAATATATCTCCCTTCCCTCGTGGGGGAATTTGGTGTGGTACCGTGCAGCATTTTTCAGCTTTATGGTCAATCTGAACCGTTGGTTGGGAATCCATTAGATTGTGATGGGTGGGTACGATGCGAAGACGATGGAGGGAAAGAAGCTACTTATTTTCCTGAAACCGTGGAGAGTGGGAACTCCCCGTGGTTTTTTTTCTGTTCCAAAAGAGTGGGGTCAGTTCTACGTTTACATTTTACATCCCGATATCGTGTGTAAAATTCAGTGGCAAAGAAAACTTCTCAAAGTGATGGCAGCAGAAAGTTTGTCTTGGTTGGTTGTACGGAAGAAGATTTTTACTCAGAGATTCAAAGATCAACAAAAAAATTGGTGGCCTCACACATCCCACCCAAAGAGCATCATCATCCATTGTTAGTGGTAGGCAAATGGCCCTTAATGCTAAGGCTGAATGGTTCATTGGCTGCTATCATCAATCAACTTTGTAGCCAATTAAAGTCTTTTAATTGGACTACAAGAATTTGACGATTACACTACAAATCTACTGATATAACGATAAGAAATTTAACTTTGTCAATATAATAGTGAAGAACACAACTCAAAATTTGATACTTATTATGGAGAAATCTAGCAACGCGTACAACTTAATAGATTTATACTCCATTTGTTTTAGGTTTTTGACAACTTAATTTATAAAACCTACCTAAATGTTTGATTAATACTCCAAACTTAACATTAACAGCAAGCTGGTCATTTATCACAATTGTTTACTAAAAAGATAAATTTCATGATGACATCCTACAACTTTTATTTAACAACTGGTGGTGTATAACAAAACACCCATCAACTATTCCTTAATACTTATAATTTTCATTTTGCAAAAATTGTGCCACCCCAATACCAATTGGAGCCTTAAACCTCTTCCCACAAACTTGAAAAAACGGAAAGCGACTTTTACATTCAACCGCAAAATTTCAAGGTATATCAATGGACTTGAGGGCACTTATCAGCAATGTAGAAACTTTCCTTGGAAAACTAAGTATCTCAATGCAGTTGGAAGGCATTAGGAACAAAAAAGTGGATTTATATACACAAATGTAAGATAAGTAGAAAGGCAAATACGGCAAGGGTTATTGCAGTGAAACCCGATCCATTAAAGTTAAAAATAATTCCGGAAGACTAGTGTTCTCTTCTATCAATACAAAAATGCTGGCTGCTTTTTCTCTAACCATCATCTGAAACAGCCTAAAACAGACAAAAATCACATTTCAACAGTATCAGTAAATAGAGTGAAAATAATTTGTATGTACAATCAGTTGCCCTCTAACAAGCTCTTCAACCTATTTCGGGCTTCTTCAGAGAGACTGGAGCACCTGAATCTTCTGCGCGGGGGAGGACATGACTCCACACGTGCAAGGGAAGAGAAGCAGATAACAATCACAGTGAGATTATCGGATGAATTCAGGCGTGATGCTTCCATGACAAGTTCTCGAGCACATTGTTGCGGATCATTGTGCCGCCTGAGCCCACGACGGGCAAGGCTGACTGCGTACTGGCTTGACATCACATCCCAGATACCATCACATGCAATGATTAGGAATTCATCATCCTCTGTCAACACAACTTGTTGGACATCTGGATCGGCAATAAGAGGCGATGCAGATCCTAGTGGGAGTTTCATATCCCAGTCTCCTAGGGCTCGTGTCACAGATAGATAACCATTAAGGTATCCATCATCAATATAACCACCTCGCTCCTCAACTCGCCTCCGCTCTGGTATATAGGAAGGCCTGTGATCTTGAGACACATCAACTGCAACTCCTTTTCTACAGAGAACTGCTCGGCAGTCACCAGCATTTGCAACCAGTAAATTCCTTCCAAGCACTAAGGCAGTCAGTGCAGTTGTTCCACACATACTACTAACACCGCGTTCATCAGCCAAGGCAAGGTCTGCCAGTAAAAATGCTTTCTTATGAGAATTCTCCAACTCTGCTAAGAAGACATCATTGATATCAGATGTTTGGGGCATATCAGCATCCTTAAAAAATAATTTCATAGCATTCTCCTTGACATAAACAGCTGCCTCAGGTCCACCATGACCATCGAACACTGCATAGAAAGCACTTGGACTAGGACACTTAAAGAGAGATCCAAGGTGGGCATATAAATCATCAATCCGAATGTGCTCATCGTCCATGGAGATCCTTGGTCCAATGTCAGCACAGCTGCCAGAACGAATGATTGGGACAAACACTGCTGAAGTCTCCATAACAGTATTTTTAATGGTCTCTGAACAGCTGACAACCTATAAACCAGAAAGGAAGAGGGATTAGCCAATATCTCAAGGTTCTCAAAACCACATAATTATCAAGGCTAAAGAGAAAAACACCAACAAGCTGCACTGTAAACAAGGAAGAATACAAAGACTAGTGAAATTGCAAACTCCGTTTGATTGAATAACACATTACAAATTAATATGATAAACTATAACACATCATTTCTCAGTCATTCTAGCATCAGGCATTATTTGTTAGAATGGAAAAAGATACTTTAGCAGAGAATTTTCCTTTCAAAAAATTATGTTCAAGAAGATCACTTCCTTACGTGACGTCCACAATTTCCGTGATTCCTTCCCCAACTTCAAACGGCAGCATCAATGACAACACCACTTAACCAACGGTAAAAAAGAATGAGGCTATCTACAGTGTAATAATAGTATCATTTCAATCCTAATGGAGCTAGATGTCGCTTGAATCAAATAAGAGGCACTTACACACAAATATTTTCAGACTATTATTCTTTAACAACTAAGCTTCAATTGATTGCCTCATAGAAGAAACCATATAAACTACCAAGTTTTGAACTAATGGCTACAGCTTGTCAAGTCCTTAAAACCCACAAAAAGTAGGAGGTCTATGCAAGTAAATTAACATATACAACAATTAAAATCTCGTGCCCAGTAAATAATAGGTAGAAAAACAACAAAAATACAAAAATGCACAAGCGGCAAAGTATTATAAAAACTCAAGCCAAAAAAAAAAAAACAGTCACAAAGATTAAATTTTACACACACAATCCTAACCTAATTAAAAAAAAAAAAGGAAAAAAGGGGGGGGGGGGGGAACCACTATCAATCAATTTCCCCAACATACAATTCCCAAATACTCAATAACAAATAAATCAAGAAACCTCGTAAAAACACTAAAATCAACCATACCCATGCGCAAAACCTCAAAACCTTTCAAGAAAAATGAAGATTAATTACCGATTCAAAGCAGGAGATTTCAGAGGAAACTGAGTCAGAGACACGAAGTTCATGGAATCTTGGAGTTGAAGGAGAGCTACTATTCTTGTCCTTGAGATTAACATCGATCTGAAAGTTTTGATCTTTCACATTGAACTGCAAATCTAAGTCTAAAACAGCAGTAGCTTTGCAAATTATCTCTGTTTCCGCCACCATTTTTTGACCCACAATCATATCCAAAACTACGTCGTATTTTCAGATTAATTAGTGAAAATTTGTGAAGAAGAAGATTGAAAAACAGTTGAATGAACGAACGAACGAATTTGTAAAGCTGTAGTTGCGTAACCTGAGCGTGAATGGATTAAGGAGTTGTATTTGTTTTAAGATTTGGAAATCGGCTTTTTTTTAATTACTGAGTTACCGGTACTGCCAGTTGCGCCGCTTTGGTGTGTTTGACACGTGGCCGTAATGTTTGAGTAGAAACTTTCCTCGTTGGAAATGGAAACCGGGGAGGTGTCGGGTTGGTTTAGGGGTAAAAAGGCTTTGCTTCTGCTTGAAGCATGATTTATCTTAATTCTTTTTTAATTTTCTTTGGAAACTTGTAAAAATAACTTTAAAATTTCGTCTAATTTATAAAAATGGCTGAGCTTAATCTTTTTCTAATTTTTGTAGGAAAAAAGAAAACCATTTTTATAATTTGACCTTAATTTTGGCCATTTCCGTAAATTTTTAATGGAGAGTGATTAAGCAATTCAATAAGTTCCATTATGGTTGGGTTGCGCAGCGGATGACCTTTAAATTTTATTAGTGGCTGCCGCCATTAGATCCCAATAAGGCTATTATTAAAATATCCGTAGGCTATGATAAAAAATATCTTGCTTCGCAAAGTTAGTTTTAAAGGATAAGGCTGTTTTAATTTTACTCTTTAAATAACTTATTTATGTGATAAATAAAAAAATAAAAAATAATTTTTTAAAAAAAATTTAAATAAAAAATTCTTTTCCTATAAATATAATACTTTTTCTCTCTTTAAGAATAATGAGAGAAAAAAATAATTTAATACTGAATTAAAAATTATTCGCAGAAAATCTCAATTAAAATTTTTTTTGGTGATTACTATAAGAAGCTAAGGAAACTTATGATCAAAACCTAAAATAATTTCTTTTTTTTTTTACCCATAAAATTGAGACTTCGGCAAGTGAAATGCTCCAATTGGCGTAAAGGGTTGTGGAAAGTTGTCGTTGACGTGTACTTGTGAGGATAACACCTTTTTATAATGTGAAAAGATGCTAAAAGAGGATGACAAGTAGAGAGCTAAACAGTAACACGTCATAAGTGCTTAATCATACTTCTAGATTGGAAAGTTTGTGACGCGTGTGCTCTACACATGGCATCAAATGAACCAAGTAAGCTGCCACAAATATGAATATGGGGCGGAGAAAGTATATTAAATTACTCCACCGTTGCAGTATTATCATGTGTGCAAACAACACCATGATGGGATGATGTGTACAGTTACTTATTTGTCTTTGTCTTCAGCTGAGTAGCTACCTCAAGAGGTGGTGGCATAACGTTCATATACGTGCCTTCATGAAAATCACCTGCTCGGCTCCGAGCTTCTAATGTTTTCTTCAATGGTTTCAGTGACTCGTACGACAAAACTTTAAAGCGACATGTCAACCTAAAGACAAATTTTTTAACCTTTTTAACTTCCCACCTTTATCAAGATTTGCAAGCAAACAAAGTATCGCATGTGATTGGATACACAGGAAGATAAGTACTGGAATAAGTGCCAAGTAGCGGAACAAATGGCTTCGCAGAGTTCAGCAAGATCATAAGAATATCAGAATTGCGCCATAATCACACCAACAATATGTAATGAATAATGAATGAACAAAGTAATAACACCATCTTTTGTCCAATTACAAAAGCTCTAACAGCAAGCACAAGTTATATCTCAGTTCAATTTTACTGAACCAAAGTCAAATCCAGAGTCCCCGGCACCGTACTTTTGTAAACCGAAACTGATATTTTTTGTAGAGCTGCTGAGTCTGGTTCATCAGTCTTAACTCATTGAAAACTTTTTATGTCTCAGTGAGGTTGATGCTTACTCGCAGCAGAATGCCCGGTGATCTTTCTGCAGCTTCTGCCAGAGGCATAGCACCATTCTGGGGCCTTGGTAATGGGCAAGAATATAATCTGATTCACATCCAGCATTGTAGAACCTGTCATCACTCATGTAATGCACTTCTTGACCAGTGTTCTTGAATTGTTCAATCCATATACCCATCGCAACATCCTCTAGCTTGAAAAGCTGAAAAAAGGATTTAAGTAAAAAAATTGAACAGAAAACTAAACCACTTAATATTTACAGTTGGTCAAAATACAGTTTCAATACTCTGGAGAGCATGCTTCATAGCAATGAAGAAATCATGCAGAAATATTCAACATACAGCCTTATATTTCGTGAATTTTGACAATTTATGACATATAAATGTTCTACTACACATGTTGTGAAAGTTGTTTACTGAGTCTCGAATCCTTTGACACATAGGTCTGACAACAGAAACAGCAAAATGACTTTAAAATGTAGTCCAAAACATGACAGACTATTCCAAAATTTTCGCTAACGTATTCAGATCTTTTTTTTTTTTTTTGAAAAACAATATACAGTTTAGTCTTTCAATCAAACTGAAAGGGCACACATCTAATATACTATTGAAAAATGTCTACAAGTGGTTCTTTGCTGCCTATTAGCTAGAGAAATTTTACCTTTAAATATCTTTCCTGGTGGCCTCGGACAATGAATTTTGCAATGTCCCGGGAGATGATATAACCTGGACCATGGGCCCATGGTGGGTATGAGGAATGTGGCCATTCCTGCACAAGAGAACGCTTATTATAGATCTGTTCAAGCGCAATGATCATCTACAGAATGATGTTTGATTGAGACAGATACCTCATTGCTGATATACCATTTGCTGTCTTTGTCTCTATGAGGTGATGAATCATAAGATATAAGACCGAATAAGAGGCCATTAGATGGTTTCTCCTTGAGATTTGAGAGAACTTCATCAATTCTAACAAAAGCATCATCATCGGTTTTCATGATATATTTAGCAGAGAGGATCTTGGTCTGCATATTTAATGAGAAGTCAAATAATCAGTAAACCTGAAAAATGGCAAGAAAGATTGAACAAAATCTGAAAAGTAAATCAATTTATTTGAGAAGGCTACTGTCTCTAGGAATAGATAGCAGCATCACTTTACTTTCTCTGTAATATAGAAATCTACTATATGTTTAAGCCTAGTGTCAGTATCAACATACCCCGAAAATGCAAATTGCAATTGTTTTCAGACTGATTAGGCTATAATAATCAACAAAAGGCATTATTTGGATATCCCCATATGCTTGAGCTTCTTTCCATAGTTCAAAATTGACTTGCTTGTTATTGTGCTGCAGGAATTGAAGCAAAGTCAACTTTTATTTAGGCAAATGAAACCATCCTATATCAAAACATACAAAGACTTTCCTAGTAAGAATCTACCATTCTTCACTTACAAGGCCAATGAAGAACCGGACAGCTACATCCCCAGACCGTACAGCCGGGTACTGCATCCAAGATCTTCTCAGTGCCATACGACGCTCAAAATTATTTCCAGTAGAGAAAACCCCTATCAACATTACAAGTCTTTTCCTGGAAATCGAGGGAGCTCTGAGGTGTTCAACATCAACTATAAAATCAAAGTCCTCAGAGACAGGCAAGCCTTCAGCAAAGGCAGAAAATAGATCCACACCACCAGTCACTTTAACTCCAGTAACTGACCATGGTTCCAGTTTCTGCATCATTGAGAAAAAGCATCAAAGGTGTGACTGATAGCTACTATCAGAACTGCAGATGCAACTTATTTTTCATACATAATTGTAAAGAACTCATACCTTACCTCCCTATATGCTAATGATGTTTCATGCCTTCCATTCACAGTCATATGGAAACCATCCAAACCAACCCATAATGTGGTGGTGAATGGATTCCCATCCACAAATGGGAAGTTAGAGGTTTCATGGGCACCTACACGGGAAGCATTGGCCAACATGTCACTGCTAGGACTAGGATGACTTGTATTTTGATTCTCTTCCACTGATCTTCTCAGGACTTGTTCATTGCAAAGAACAAGTCCATCAACTGCAGTAGTTGCTACATGTTAGATTGCAGATTGAAAGAAATTTCCTTCCACTTCATATGAGTAGGAAAAGGATGTTACAAATTGTCAAAAACCAAGAAGAACACTTGACTGAAACAAAGTAATTAGAATGTGTTAAACAATGCATGATCAATACAAAATTGCATCAATGTACCTTTCAGGGTGTTACTAGATCCATGAGCAGGGCATCTTTCCTCTTTGCCCCACCCAAGCTCATTAGTCCAACTATTCTGAATTATGAATGGCTCTTCTGTCATGTTATCCCCTGGCAGACTGACATTGTAATGCAATATAATTGGAGGGTTCGACTCCCCTGAAAGTTGAGAGCCTATGAGTTCAATTTGGAAGCTTCCATATTGCCCATCAGGAATGCCCACCAATGTAATTGAAGAATCCTCAACCAAACCACATGGGACCTCAATAATTAATCCGTCAATAGACAATGACTTATTAAGGTTACTAACAAATGGAGGACAGTTTTTACGGTGACTGAACTTGGAGGCTTTCTCCTCCTCAATTATTGACAACAAATCTTTCCATGCTATCGCAGCCTCTTTAATTCCTTGAGCTGTTTCAGGCAAAGCATCAGACCTAGACAATAGTAAACGCATATGACCCCACACAAGCAAAGGCCTCGAATCTTCTCCTAACATATTCTTAAGACTGTAAAGATCACCAAGTCCTCCAACATTTATAATATGAGGCTTCTCAAATAACTTTTGTGTTTTCTTCACTTCCTTTACTCCTTGACTTCCCTTCATATCAGAATCATTACTTGGATGGTTTCTAAAGAAATCATTAGCTGATTGCTTATGTTTTTGCTTTTGGGTTTGGGTTCGGTGTTGGGTTTGCGTTCCCATAAAGCTGTAACTCACAACCAAGATTATAGCAAGAGCCATAATCAACAACCCACCTGACCAATTCCTCATTTTCAATAAAGGGAAAGCAAACTTAAGTGATTTCATTTAAAAAGCTTCTCTGTTTAGTCACTTTATAAGTACTAGTTAGATATTTCCCAGTTCTTTAGTTTCAAACCAATTAAGAATAATTTCAACTGTCGAGCAAAATCACATTAAAGGAAACAGTTGCAATCATCTTTAGCTGCTACGCAAAACCAGAAATAGGAAAGTTAAAAACTCTAAGACTGGCTAAAGCAAGCAAAACGAGAGAAAATGGAAAGTCGTAAACTCACTATTAGTGAAACTTGAACTGGGAGGTGTACAAAGATGAAGCAGATCTTTGAGATGCTACTTAGTCAAGTGCATTTCTTTCGAAGATATATAAGAATTTTTTCAAGTTTCTAAAATCTTGAGCTTTTGAGTGTTGATAGATTTCAACTCGCTAGACACAAGAGGGTTCAGTACCTGAAGGGGGAGACGTTAGTTTGATTGTCGGAACTTGGACCTTGAAGCCTTAATCTTGAAGGGTAATTTTGACTACCAAAAATATAATTGAATTTTCCTTTTTAACTTTTTTTTTTTATATATAAAATGCAATGCTGTAAAATTTTGGGTTATGACGAAGCAAAAGACGAACAGTAGCCTAGATTTCAGATGGTATATTTGTTTAGATCGTAACAATCCCACAAGAAAACGAGATCGTTAGTTCTACCCAACCTCTCTGCTTCAAATATTAATGATGAAATAGATTGAATTAAGATAAAACATTGATGAAACGATTTATT
Source organism: Murraya paniculata (assembly GCA_030449075.1). Lineage (NCBI taxonomy): Eukaryota > Viridiplantae > Streptophyta > Magnoliopsida > Sapindales > Rutaceae > Murraya > Murraya paniculata. The sequence goes on along the minus strand of JAEVFN010000053.1, from coordinate 393,080 downwards.
TGACCTCATTAGAAATAGTCCAGAGCTCTCCCGCATATTTTCCGCGAATTGTCATTTAATCTTGGATGAAAAATCAGGATTCTATCATTATTCAATTTAGTTTAAAGGAGGGAATCCATCGATTGAATGTTAAAATGGCCAAAATCGATTCCAAATTAACTAAAATAAGACTTGGATCTAAATGATAGATAGCTTTGATTTTTCACTTCGGGCGCAACAACCGAAAAGGCGAAAACTGTGAAAAAGGCTCAACCACCCATGAAGCTGGAAAATGAAAAACTACCCAAAACAATCAAATCGAACCATACACTATATCCTATGAATCTAAATCTTATTACCGAAACCAGCGAAATTGCTGTGTTTCTATGAAACGTCTGTATACACAGGTAGCACTTTGGTCACGTACAAAAATGTCAAAAAGCTGTACAGTGTTTATATGCTCTGGCAACTGATCGCGAGGGGTATTTGCTGCAAATTGCAGTCATAGTTATTTACTTCAGGAAATTGGTTTCTATAAGCAGCCTCCATGGTCATTAGTCCTTACTTGTGTCATCTTTCTCACCTGCAAATTATTTCTACTCCAATGAAGCCAAACTCACATTTTACACACAGCAATAATGAAAAAACAGAAAATAAATGAATACCTTCAAAGCGGACTGTTTTATACATTTCAGTAAAATGGCAGAAAACCTCAAACAATATCTTCGTATGGGCATTCATCCACTCATCCAGTGTTGCTGCCAAATGAACTTAAATGCTGAGGAGACCAGATGTAAGCCCCTTCTTTTGGATTCACCTCAGCACTGGAACCATCAGCAAGTGGTGAATACGGTTTCATCACTTTCTTTTTCATCATTTCCTGCATAACATTCCAAAAGTTTTCACCACACATTGAAACCCCAACCCTGGGGGAACACATTAGGAGGAACTTCACATGTGCGCTTTTCAGCACTTAAGAAACAGCAAAATCAGAATAACATTGCAAATCAAAAAAGATGGAATGGAGTACAACTAAAGACTTAACGTTGCAAATCCAAAATGATGGAATGGAGTACAAGCAGCAATAGAAACTAACCTTCGATAGATTTTGTCCATAAGTATTCCTTGCTTGCTCAATTGAAGAGTAAACCTCTAAAGCCTGACGGGTTTCACGGCTGCATTTTATAATACGAAGTTGTTCCTTCATTTCTGTTGATTTGATGTGTAGATAAAGTACAAGCCTTGAAGGTAAAGCTTTCGGATTGTCTTTCTTCCCGTGAGTCAATTCCATTGTTACAAGGTCATCCCAAAGTACATCCCACAAAACAGAACAGGGATCCCTTGCTGGGCTAAACTTCCTCTGGGCAATAACGTTTGTGGGTTGCTGAGAAATACCAAAATACACTTAGATTATTTATTTGGGTCCTCTAGATGTGGTGAGTGCAGAATCATAAAGTGTCTCCAATTAATAGAACTTACTTGCAGCAATATAACTCTGCGATGAGTGACCATAAGGATCTTTCCTTCTGGCAGTATAAAGTGATCTTCATAAGCATCAGATAAAGCAAACTTCCCACGTATTTTAAACAAATCAACTTGGCCAAAAAATGAACCCGATTCTGCCAATTGCAGTATAACCTTCAAGAGGAAATAAAAAATAAATATGGATAAGTTCATTAAACAGATAACAGTGCTCCAATATCTTCCTATTAGCACTGGAAGGATTAACCATTTTCATAAAATTTAGAAAAAAAATTATTTAAAAAGAAAAAAGATGTCTCAGTTAAAGGAAAAAATTGTCTAGCAATAATTTTGAAACTTTATTTTTTACAATTCCTTAAAAGCAAAAGCATGCGTGTATGCATAATTATTTCTCTTTTCATCAACTAACATCTGAATTAAACCAGGATTCAAGATGCTCAAAATCAGCTATTTTAAGGCCACTTAACAAATCCTAATAGGTCCAAGAAACGAAGATGAGTTACAGCAAGTCAAAATTACTGCCCATCACCTCATCCAATATATTTTCTTCTACTTTTAAGAGAAAATAAACTTGTACCTGTCCTTGTGCTTTGTACTCATCATATGGCCAAAGCAAATTATCACCACTAATTACACGGGGCAGTCTCCTACGTAGAAGTTGCTCATCTGAAGCTATAGCAGATGCTATCTTCATTCTCATAGCATTTGCACCTTCGGTAGTTTTAGAAAGAAGATCAAGAACCCCACTCACTGGTTGGGCAGCAACACCAATTATTCCTTTCCCTACACCCTGAACGAAACCCTCAACACCAGAGGATTTTGCACCTTCAAGAGGCTTCGTTAATATACCAGTGACACCCCTGAATAAACCTTTTGCTAGTGCTCCACCTCCCTCTCTGATTACATCACCGAAGTCCTCTACACCTTTGCTCTCCTGCAATATAGCATGCATTAGAAAGAAAATATTAATAATCCACCTAATAAAACTCTTTCAAATGACCCAAATATGATGTAAGAAATTACAAATAAATGGGATAATACTGAAAGATCATAATGGGTACTAATTGTTCCAAAATACCAGAAATGCCACAAAGCAAAGCATGCCACAAGCAATGATCAACTTTGAATGGATTGTTTAGGATAAATTCCCGGAACAAAAATGTATCGACCAAGAACTCAAAAAAAATATGTAAATGGCCGAACTCTTCTTACAGACAAAAACAGGCCTAGGACCGTCAGCACAACAAAGAGAAGATCAAGAAATTTCCAGGCAAAAGAATATTCTCAGTTGAGTTTAACTTTAAAAACATACTTGTCACTATGCAATTAGAGAGAATAAGCGTGAAAGGGAAAAAGTTGAAGCATAGACATGGTTAATTGGACAGACCTTGAGCTGCCAGGATTTATAGAAGAGATAAAAAGAACACACAACATTTCTCAACAAACCCAGTGTTTTGTCAATTACAAATATGTTCAGTTACAACTGCATAACATGCCACACATACTTTTAGTGACTTCACATATAGCCTGATAAATTCTGCTTGACAAGCCTTTGAAAAATGGAAATCAAAATTCAAGCTTAGAAGAAAACCTGTTTCTGTCTGCTCTGTATGAATTTCTTGTCCATTGATAAGGCAGCGACGCCTTTACTCATATGTCCAAGAGCACTGCTAGCATTGCCCAATATATCAACACCAGAAAGCAATTGCAAGGGTTGGCCTAGAAGATCCTTTTGAATATTTGAAATAGCATTACTGATCATAGTACTTTGCCTCATGCACACGTTCTCATGGAATCTTTGATTTATTCTAACCTGATTAATATAGAAAGACAACTCATGTTCAAAATTTCTATTATGCTCTGAAAATGCATGAAATCCTAAAGAAAAGTTCAAAATCTTGCCCATTACCCAAATTGAGAATCCCCCAAGAATCACATTGACTTTCAACAAAGAAATAGTTAGGTAACATCAAACATATTAAAAGCTTCAAGTTGTAGGTAATAAATAGGATGTGTTAGTAGAAGTAAATCATGACACTCACTGGCATATTTTCAGTGTTCCCCAATGCAGTCATCAAGGATGACCAAAAACCAAGTACTCCCCTTGGACGTTGACTTGGTGACATTGCCATTGACACTTTGAATCGAATTTCCGAAATGTTAAGTACACTGTAATTCCATGTAACAAGATTTGAAAATTTAGCAATTAATAAAACACAGAAAAAAGATTTAATAAAATAAAATTTTGAAGAACTCGGTACCCAATTTCAATGAATGGATCAACTGAAACAGCAGTTCTTCGAGTATCATATAACCTACTGATATTGACATGTTGGATCATCTCATGAAGACGCCAAATAATAGGTTCATGAATGTTTATTAGAAAGGCAGAGTTTTCGGGCCCCTGGCACAAGCAATTAGTACAAATATAATCAAAATTGCATATAGGACTTTATCATAATCATCATGATACCTGATAAAGAGATTGAAAAGCTCACATGGAAACCAATATATGGATAGACACATCGGTCTAGTGATCCATTTGTCTGTAGAGTCACTGAAAATTTCAATATGTACTCAGTCTCCTCCCCAACTCTCTGTGGCCTAAAAAGAACTGGCATCAGAGTTAACGGCAACTGATTATCCACTTGTATTCCATTCATTCTTAATTTGAACCTGTTACACAAAAGAACAAAGAAATTGCTCAATTCAATTGTTTTCAGAACATTGACAATAAGAAATGAAATGCTTAAATTTCTGGTGACAACCATCTAGGTAACTGATCCAATAAAATAGACGAACTTCCGCAGATTAAAAAAATAATACAAGGACCCAACACTAAAGACAATATGCTGTGATCATGATAAAAGTCACAGACGTATCCATGTAATCCAGAGAACTTCAATAGAGTGTGTTCTTGGTCAACCAATGAAAATTGAACAGATCCATTGAAAATAATAAAAAAGAAAAAAGAACAAATAGGAGATCAATGAAGAAAACCAGTGTCAACACTTTTAACCGAATGCATCTTATCACATCCAAAAGATAATAAACTACCACAAGCTCAACTTCTAATTACTTGGCATATTAGCAGCTGCAGCCTCACAAACGGCTGCATTCTAGATCAATTTACACTAAATTCCAGAAGGAGCGAACATATACTACGATATTGTTAAAGATGACCATGGATCTGGTTAAGAATACTGCAGAAGTTCGTCTATTTTATTGCAGAGCCAATGACCCTAAAAATTGGTCTCTCCTCAATGAGGAATTAATTGAAAGAAAATCCTACCTGCTAAACCCTGAGCCCAAGCCCGTTGAATACGCCAGAAGAAGACTCCGCACTGATAGGTACAGTATCTCTTCAGGTGTGTGGTCAATAAAGGATATTCCAAGCTCGGCCAGCTCAACAATGACATGGAATTCACTATCTGACGAGGAAAGTGATTGTTGTTGTTGGGAACCACTTCCAGGCAATGGTGATGGAATTCTTCGACTCAATACTGCTGCCGGTTCATTTTCTGGCATCCAATCACTGATCTTGACGATATTTGTTCTCTCTTCCTTTAGAACAGTAACACGAAGAGCTCTAGCAGGTCCACCATCCACATCAATAGCCTGGTGATCTGAAACTTCATCAATATTATACTTCTCTGACTTAGATGGGTCAGCTCCATCTACCAGGATTTCTAGAAAATGTCGTCTACCAAGATCTTCCCACAGAAAAGAAGCAGCTGAGTTAGGTAGAAGAAACTGCCATGAATCACTTGTACCATCTACTTGCCGGAAACGAATGGGTAAAAACATGGAACAATTCTCAATCCTGTTCATAGAAAGTTAACTATTAATTCTGAAAATAGAGAAGGGGGGTGGGGGAGTGTGGCAGCAGTATAATAGATTAACAGAGAGGAAAGAAAGAAAAAAAAAGGAGGATTAAACATTCTCAAAATTAAAATTCCTTGAATTACTAAATAATTCCCAAAAGAGAAGAAAACAAAATTTCACTTCTACCATTTATGTTAGAATATCTCATAAACTATTTGCACAGTGGGTGGGGAGGAGGGGGGATCCATTTATGACTTGCTGCATCCATTGAAATAAAAAGATAGTGTAAAAAACTCTTGTAAGAAAACTTACATAAGAGGAGCTGTTGAAAATATAGTTACCAATCTAACCCCCTTTCACCCCTCCCATCCTCTGTGCAAAGTTCCACATTCCAGATAAAGATGAATAGTGAGGAAAATTTTCACTCAAGGAATATAAGGCTTCAAAATATAACCTGTAAGGACTCGAGAAGGAGTTACAACGAAAAATAACTTCATAGCGAGAGCTCTTTGTTCCACTTCTAACTACTACCCTGAATTGCAATTGATCGCCTCCTGCATCCTTTCTCAAAGAAACACGCATGGCACCTTCATCCCTAACACTAAATGGTGTGCTCCATTTGCATCCATCCACTCGCAACTGAATAAAGTCAAAATACATCAATTGGTTAAGCTAAATACAACCATCATGACAATACATGTTATTACTCGCACAGACCTTCAATAACTCAGCAATGGCAGAATGCCATCTGAAGGGTTTTGGACGATCAGTTGGATGAATACATTCCACCAACTGAGAACCACACTGCTGCAGGCAGAGACTAAGGCCAGTCCTATTGATAAATAGGGTGTGGGGCTGGAAATGAACAACCTGAATATCAACCAATTGATATATGTTAGTGATGGAATGATCAATCAGTAAACATTAATAAATTGCTATACCACAATATCTCTATCTTTGTTTAACGCAAATGAAGATCACAAGATTTACGCCGTGCAGAGTTGTTCAGACAAATTTTAAAAATAAATTTAAACAAAGAGAGAGACAAGGAAATTTCCAAAAATGGGGGGAACACCCATTCTACAGGTGAATTTTGCCATCCTTCAGAATTATAATGTAATGTGGTGGCCAGAAACTTCTTTGTGAATTCAGATTCTTTTCCCACCCCAGTTTTTCATTTTTGTTTTGTCTTCATATACACCTAGTGCACCGTTGTATGTCCTATCTTTCCTTATTTATAATTCTTAAGTTTCTTCTCAAAAAAAAAAAAAAAAAGAAAGAAATAGGAATACTATTCTTGAAAAACGAAGCAAGATATGTATCTACCATGAATCCAAGACATAACACAACAAAGGGACAATGTAATTGCATTCAACCTTTGTTCTGTCGGAGGTCATGTTTAATACAGCAGAAAGCCTGTAGTAAGATCCATCTGAACTCAATGCTGTGACATCAACTCTTTCCTGGAAGAAAAAAAAAAAAATTAAAGGGTAGCTGAATAACTAATTTCAAGAAGAAATTCAGTAGCATCAACCTTCTCCCACCCTGACATGGAAGAGATTGAGAGCAAGAGAAAATGAAGGAAAACCTGAAAAAAAAATTTGCCATCTCTATGGCACTAGCAATCACCTTTTTTTCCAGCTCAAGAAGAGAAATCCCAGGACTGTAAATTTCAGAGTTACGAATAGCAACAGCAATTCCCACCCTTGGGGACGGGTATGCATCTTTCTGAGATGTAAACAGCATCACTCCACTGCGACGAGCTGAATCTTGTGGAGAAAGCATGCTAGGTATTGGACTATTGTCCTCAATGACTTCAAGCACTCGAATGTTTCTCCTAGGGCCAGAATGTCTCCAGTCCATAGTCAGTGTAGGATTTTTCAAAGCTGTTCTCGCAGACTTAACAGCTCTAGATAGTGAGTTAGAATCCATCTCTGTGCTGTCCGAAGGTTCAATTTCCACAACTCGATATGCCAAAGGCAGAGATGAATCATTCGTGATCCAATATGGAACAAAAAATCTTATTGTTTTTGGCGCAGCACTGGTTCCTCCCATGTCACATTCAATGCTCACACGTAATCTCCTGCAAAATAGATGGCCATGGAGATCATGAAGCTGCAAAATAAAATATATTCATAATAAAAGAACTCTAAGCATGGATATTTTATCCCGAACAATTCAGCTGCCATCAAATGACACAAAAATCATATTTAAAAACAATGTATCATGTGTTGACTTCCCCTCCTTCCACCTCTGTTTCGAGAAGAGAGAGAGAAAGATCAAGTATTGACTTCATTGCTGGTGTATGCTGACAATTACTACGTAAAGTTTGCACTTGCTGATGATAATTTAAGTGTCACACCAATCCACCAGGAAAGATATAATTAATTTTATATATACACACACAAAAAAAAAAAAATGTTTGTCAAGCAGCTTCATTCTGAAGGCTACAGCACAATATTATGAATCAAGTAAAAAACAAGTTAAAGAAACAAAATTAGAGAGTTGAAGAGATTCTATTCCCATAAGTTTGAAGATTTTAGTTCTTTTCGGTTTTTGGCTTCACATAAGGAGACCACAGCAGAAAGTAATGAGAAATCAACCACAGAAATGTTTCCTAAGATATTGTTGACACAATAGAGACTTCACAGTTGAAGCATATTTTCTCTCCCTGAAATATTTCTGAAATCCCAATGAAAGTCAACAATTGTTTGCTTACAACATTTCAATATATGTCTATTAAATACCATAAAACTTAGAAAAGGACTTTTCTGGTTGAAAAAAATAAGGTTACACTAAAATCAGAAATTGAGAGTAAAAGCAATTTAAGCAGTTGAGAACTCAGTCAGCAGTATCCATGACCAGTTATATTATTATATTAACTAGTACCTCGAAGAAACATGATATCATGCACAAAACAAGTGAAAGCAAAAATTTTTATCGTTTCATTACTTTGCTGCATAATTTCTCAGAAATTTAGCAGCCAAAACCACAAGAATGCCACACTTTTACACACAAAAATAATAATAATAATAGTAAAATAAAATAAAATGTGATCTCACCTTTTACTTTGCTGGTTGAACATCCAGAATGATGAAATGTGATCATTTGAACAAAGATCCAAAACAAGAACAGGGTCCTACAACAAATAATGGTCATCAATAGTGAAGTTCGAATAAGATGGTATGGCAATGAAAAGAGTAAATACAATTTAAATTGATTTCACACCTTTTCCAGAACCCAACCACCCTCAATGAACAATGTTAGATAGAGAGGTCTCTGGACATCTGCTGAATATATATGGGCACTCCTGCGCGAAGAGAATACACCATGCTGTCTTTCAATAAAACTCCCTTCTCTTGTTTTCTCCCAGACTGTAAATTCAGCACGACATGGAAGTCGATTTTCTAACTTCAAAGGAGAGTTGATCGATATTCTCCAATCATACACTGGAGTATTCAGGTCAGTTTGAAGAACAGACGCATCTGCACCAGCACTCAGCCAAATTTGTTTACTTCCAGTTCTAGTGGAACAACAAATAAGTAGATCCTTCTTCTCAAGTTGACTCAACCTAAAAATAAAATTAGTAGGCATTTTATTTCCTTGCTTCAATGTAGTTTGTCTGTGAATTGGAACTTGATCCATTAAGGGCGTATCCTTTCCATAGATCAAGCTAGAGCCTATGGCAACATTACGGCCCCATGTATATGGGGGCTGATGATCAATAACAGGGCGAACTCGTAAACACTGATCAGTATCCTTAGATGTACATCTCCATGGTAAAACAGTGGAAGTTCCAGGACTTAAGACAATGGAATCATCCTTCATGAAAGTTGCAGGTTGCTCAGTAACTGTGTTATGGCTGGTTGTTCCCAGAGTGTAATTGCGATCATCAATACAAGATAAAGGACACAAACATACATCCAATTTGACATCTGAATCATTTACAACTGTTACAAGACCCCTAAAAATTGCATGTTTCTTTCCATTTTTAACAAGAACTTCCATGGCAATAAAATCATTATCCAATGATTTAGGGACCACTGATAGAGGAAGCAGTGACTTAACACTCTCCATTACACCCTCCGGGTGGAGCCCAATCCAGAAACCCACATCTCTATCAATATCACCCTCACTTTCAACATCTCTCTGCAAGTTTGTAATTGCACTCCTCTCAAAATGAGAAGCGAAAACAAACAGGCGGCCATAATCATGCATGTCTTCATCATTGTTGGATTGACCCTGCAAAAATGGAACAATTTAAAAAAAAGTTCACTAAATGAAAAGAAAAATAAAATTGCACGCTTATTGAAATAAGCATGCATAAATGATATAAATCCAAACCTTTCTCCTCAGTGAATATGATATGATATTCTGAACATCATATGGGTGATGCAGCATCCTCGAGGAAGAGACCTTCTTTAATGTATTAGTTCCATGTCCAACAGGAAAAGAAAGTGCACCAACAACTTCACCTATATCATCACCCCACCATGTCCAAAAGTTAGTCAATATATTCATGATCAAATTTGCCTGCATCAGGTCATTACAAAATGTGACAATCACCATAGCAAAAGAACCAAACACTACCAACAAATTCAATGCAGTATCATGCATGGCATCATGAAGGCGAAAAATGCAAAAATAAAAAACATACTGGTCAACTTGGTGGGGTGGTCAACTTGGTGGGGTACATCATTCAATTCAATCTGACAAAACCTCAATCTAAACTAGTTGCTGTCAGCTAGTTTTCCACTATTTTACTCTATCGAAAACCATATTCTCTACAAGTGCTCATGAAACAAATCTTAGTTTCCAACAGGACTTTTGTTTCACTTGCTTTTGCTTCATCCCTTTCCCATGATCACTCTGCCTTACCACATTAGAAACAGAAAAATGAAGCAGAAAGCTAAAAAGTCTCAAGAAGACATATTCGAGGCAAGTTCATCCAAGAGTTTGATATTAGCCTCTTAAAGAAATGACCTCAAGATTGTATTTGTAGAGAAAACATCAATCACCAACAGAAGTGACAGAAATCAACAAAGAATAAAGTCTAAAGACGAAAGAACACAATACAGAAGCTGAAGCGCCCACAAGAAGTACCTTTCCCAGCTTTGGCTGCCAAGTTTGTCACCTCCACTTCTAACTTAGCAGGCCCCTACAAGAGTTGCAAGGAAATATTTTCTTAACCATTAAGAAACACAAAACCAATTCATGAATAATCCAAAACCATTGACTCAAATTTAGGGAGGCAGAAAAATATTGTATGCAAATATTGTAGATTAAATATTGTACAGAAATATTGTAGATTAAACTAACATATTAAACTTCAACCAAAAATTTGTTACAACGGTAAGTTCAAATTTCAATGGACGCGTTACTTTCATGGCAACTAATATGAAAAAGTACTACAAGGCAAAGGAGATGATAAAAGTAAAATACAAATGAATTTAAGAAAAGGCAAGAAAGACAGCCAAGAGAGGTTTGTAGCAGATTTATCAAATAATCACTTCTATCCACCATATATGCACTACATCATATGACATTGACCTAATGTACATATTCTCCCAAAAATGTGTCTTAACTTCATAATAGTCCAATAGCTATGAATCCAATTTTTTTAAACATGAAAAGCAAAGTAAAACAAGAGAAGCTTTATATGGAGCTAAAAAAAATCAAAACATACTTTCCGTGGAACTTCAAATAAGAAAACTTCATTCCACTTGGCCATGCCTTCAATCAGGTCATTGATTTTTGAAACTAATGGCTTCACGCACTTAGTCCTAGCACTTTGGGGGAAAAGCTTTTGCTGATCCGTCACCTGGCTATCAACAACCAGGCGCAAAGCACAGAAGAAGTTATGACTATTGCCATCATCAATTATGGGTATACCCTGCAAGGTAGAACAAATCATACTTGCTTTAAAACAAAGTAGTAAGGATAATAAATGAATCTATGATGTAGAAAATGAACTTCACGTATAGTACAACCTTGGCTTCAATAATCTTAACAGCAATGTAACAGCATGACTCCCTAGATTCATCCACAACATTTAACCTGTCTGAAAACCTTGGAGGTGGAATCCACACAGATGCAGAGTCACCATGATGTAGCTGGGCAACTCTGTGTGAATCTTGTTCAACTTTTTTCAGGAAAATATCATGACCAAGTTTATTTTCTACTATTATGCTCTTGAAGTCATCTTCATCTAGTGCAGATAAAGCAGCATCCTCTCCATGTCCAGAATGACTACCAGCCTCCTGCTAAGACAGTAATCTAGTAAGGCAATTATTATGGCCAATCAACTAAACATATTCTCAAAACATATTAAGAACCAGTTCCATTTAACCTCATTTAGCTTGATTGCTTTCCGTTCAAGTTCAAGCTGCTTTCTCCATGAAAGAACAGAGTCCACAAAAGTTTCAAGATTTGCAGCACTGACATTAATATTTAGGACATTGGTTGCGGCAACACGCACCCTCTTCCCTAATCTTGATGGCGCATGTACATTCGTATCATATGTTTCAAACCTTGTTAAAAGACAAAACAAAGGAATAAATGTGTAAGGGCAATGAAATATAAAAAATAGCTGTATTTTTTTGTTCTTTAATTTTCTTTTCTTTTACTTTCCTACAAGCGAATAAAAAATATATATATAAAGTATAATAATACTTGAATATTCCATCAAATGGCTCCACCAGTGGCTCCCATGCTTCTAATTGGGTGTTAAAGGTCGAAGCAGCAATAGACGAAATCAGTACAGCATTCATTGCCTCTGCTTGACCATGTGTGGCAAGCTTTATATTGGTGATGGTTGTATCAAATAAAGGTGTCATCTGCAAGGTTCCAAAACATCAGAGGACAATAAACTGTTTTGACAATAAGGTCTAGGAGAGCTGTGATTTCATTCGGAAAACATACCATTCCGCACCAGCTATCTAGGACGGTTAATGAGAGGCATCTCAGCTTCACCTCAGCATTTATGTTTTCTCGTGTCTTGGGTTTTACAGAATCACCAATAGTGTAGGCAAGCCTGCTTGTCGGCTTTTTCAGATCAGAACGTGCAAGAAAAGTGCAGGCCTGTAAAAAAGCAGGACGCATAAACATAATCACCCGTCTATATAAAAGCTGAAAATAACCAAACCATACTAACATTGATTATTTAGCATCCCCTGCAAAGAAGAGCATAACTGAAAACTATGAATTTGGACCAGGAGTTTATTGTACATTTAGTTTAACCTGATTTTCAACTTTCCAAATGCTCCAGCATTGCGACACCTTGGAGGTCGAAGATCTTGAAATGGGGAGTTCAAGGATATTAGCTTGGTTAACAATATCCATCCTTGGACAGCAAACTGAATCTGTTCTGGGTGCCTCATCTGTTCTAGAGACTAAACATCCTAGAGAAACATAGCCAGGAGGGGCGATTGGGTACCAGAAAAAAGCTTCATCAAAACCCTTCCCAGCAATATGGGCAACTTTAGTAAATTGCACAGGTCTTGCAGAGATTTCTGGATTGTCAACCTTAAACATTATCCCCAGAGTAGGTGGCTCTAATCTAAGAAGGAAAAGAGATAAACCACAATGATGTTACAAAGAGAATACTAAATCCATTCTAACAACAGGGAAGAAACTAAATGAAATAAACATTTAAAAAAAAAAGCTATCAAACAGAAAATTCTAACCCTTCGGTTATGCAATCACCCAGCACAGAATAACCAGCACGTGTTATGGGTCGCCAAATTGAGACTGGTCTACGGATCTCACTACCTTTGTCCCACCATATTCTTTCAAAGTGAGGAGTCGACATGTAACTACTAGTTGCTTTTGAGATTGACCTAAGAACATCCCAACCAGATGAACTTGCTCCCTCATGAGTAGTCTGCTGAGTCCCGTAGCCATGATCATCAGTCAGATGAGAGGCAGATTCTTCAGAAGAAAAATGAGATTGAATTGAGTTCCAGAGGAGAAGATGATTCAGGTCACGACTACTGCCATTTGAAGGGCATTCAGCAGAAGGATGAGCATAAAACAATCCAAGAACATTATCCACGCGCCAGATGCTAAATCCAAATGCAAACCCAGGAGTTGATGGGGCACTAAATATGCATTCTGAAAATGTTGTGGATGTTACAAGGTCAGAGCGTAGACAGTAAACAATGTGATTTGGTGGCGGTTGGTTTCCAACATGTGCTACACAGCCCATAGCTATGTATCCAGGTGGGGCAACAGGCATCCAGAGAGAACAGTCAAAATTGACATCAGAATGGCCTTCAATTCCAAGAGCATCAGAGAGAAAGCCAATGAAATTAAAACCAATTGGCTTACGCACACGTCCATATGTATTATTGACTGCCATGACTGCATGTGAAGGAGGAATGGACCTGACACATGAAAAGTAGTCCAAATTAAAACACATCATCTTTCCTTTGAAAAGTTAATTATTAATAAATAAAACTTTAAAGAACACATCTGAGTCCGTAACTCCTACCAGAAATGCAGAGTGAGTGAATGAAGTGTTTTTTGAGAGGAAAACCAAAACAAATAACAACGACCGCAGAATAAAAGAAAAATACACAAACATAAACTTTCGATAATACATTACAGGAGTTGTCTTCAGATGAATGAAATTTTCAGTCAATGTTAAATAGAAATTCAAACATAATTCACAGCTTTAAACTATAAATAGCAATGGTTTTCCATTTCATATTGAAAGAATCCAAAGTAGTCAACACATGCAAGAAAGAAATATGCTCACATTTATAGAAGGTGCAGTCCAAGCTTTCTTGTGCAGATATTTGAATAAAGAGACCCCTAACATGGTGCTGTCATGAGTCATGACCCAATTTTTTAAATTTATGTTTTTCAGGATCCCTAAACTTTTTAATGTCGTTTGTATCCTTGTGTCTTGAAATACAAAATGGACTGCATGTCAGATTCTATTATACATGACGAAGTGCAAGAAGGTGTCTTCTATGCATGATGAAGAACAAGATGGGGTCTTATATGCATGATGAAGTGCAAGATGAGACCTTGCAAACACGTCAAATTTTATTATAATAAGCACATTTTTGTCTTTTTACACTAATAACGAGTCATAATAAATGATTTTGGTAAAAAGGGGTAACCCCTAACAGGGGTCCTCCCACCCTATGGGAAGAAAGAAATAATTGCATTTTCTTAAAAGGAAAAGGAGGTATTTACCATTCAGCTACAGCACAGTATTTGTTTCTTTATTTCTCCATGGGCTTCATTTTCTGAGCATTTTCAATATTCTTTGTTTCTTTCATCCAGCTTGTCGGGATACTCTTTTGGGTTAATTACGTTGATTGGGGTTTCTCCTTTCTCACTCCGTCTATTGTTTATAGAATATACCTCTATTTATTTATTTATGTTTTGGATTAAAAAAAAGAAACTAGTATAATAAGAACAATAATTACAACATTTGAACAAGGAGTCCACAAAGAAAGAACCTCCAAAAGATCACTAAAAGATTTATATAGAATATATAATTATACATAGAATTAATGATATATTTTTGGGTTTTTGAGAATTTTTCTGTTTCTAGGCCTCTGATTCGTTTTCGTAATCATTTGTATTTAATTTTTGTTTCAATAAAATTTCATTTGTTCCCAAACACACACACACATGCTCATAAAGAATTCAGAATTTAGACTATACACTTTTATGAGGAAGAATAAAAGAGCCACGCAGCATCTCTCTAATAATGTAGAATAGGAAGATACTGCAAGGGCAGATATAATTCTGTCACACAGATGCACACCCATGGCGAGAATTAGTTGCCTTCAACAATACTAGCCCGGTTAGAGAGATCACATGGTCCTTCTATTAACTCCAGCATATAAGAATCATATGAAAGCCCCCCAAAAAGAAGAAGATTAAACTTTAAGAAACAAATTGAAATAGTTTGAGAAGAAACAAAACTCATCTATCTCACCTAGATGTCACACAATCTCCCAAAATAACATAGTTTGACGGAGCTTCAGGCCTCCAGAAGGTAAGGTTGTTATCTGCCCCAATTTCTGCACAAGTAGAAAGCCAAAATGTTGGTAAGACAAAACTAATCATTTAGCTGAGACTCGGAACAGTTAAGACAGCCACATGACAAACGTAGCTAAATGAAAGTATGTTGTCACTAGTAAGAATGTAGCAGGAATGGTATGAACGACGTTAAAAGAAAACATCAAAAGTAAAGTTGAGGAAAACCTTTTGGGCACACCCAAACTTGGTCAAAGTTGGTACATGGAGCAAGAGGCACTGCATTTCCAAATTGTAATGCTGCAGCTACCTGACTATGTAAATTAAGCACGAGAGAGATGGCACTCAAGGAGATATGAATGCATATATTGGTTGCCACAAGAGAAATGTTTGTTTTCTCTTTCACGGAAGTGTATCCTCCTGAGATATCCACTGGATCAAGAATGATAAGACCAGAACCAGCTTCAACTGTCAGTGCTTTCACAAGGGCTCGAATCCAGGTATCATTTTCTTTTGATGCATACCTGTTCCGGAAGAGTTAAAAGTATGTAAACTTTAATATGTACCAGATTCTTTAAAAGCATTGATCTGAAGAACCATGCACCCAAACAGAAAATATCAAAAGCACGGAAAATACATATCAATTACTACTGAATGGGATGAAGAAAGAACAGATACATGCATCCGACCACAAAAATTTAGCTCCCAACAACATTTAAAGAATAACAGCTGCATATTTCTAGATTTACTTTCATAAATCAATAAATCTATCTGCACAAAGGAGTGTTACAAACAAATGGATCCTTTTCATGAATTGTTCCCTTCTGAGCATGCTCACCACAGTAAACAAAACACTACAACTTCAGTAAAATTTATTGAAAATTTTGCAAGCAGATACAGAGGCTAATCTTACATGAAGCTCAAATCCATTTTAGCACGCAGAAGTTTTTCACCATATGATGAATCATCCAGAGAGGACTTTGTACCATCATAGAAGGTGAACTCAGGAGAAACAACCTGCAGAGAGAGACAATTAATCCAAACAAGCATAATGAATGACATGAACATATTAGAATTGATAATCACAAGAAACAGTTTGTAGTTGGAAACTCTTTATAAAAACCTAAAATTATTGCATTGATAGGAAAAAGAATATTTACAAATGGTGAATCACCTGTCCATTAACCCAAAATACACCCCAAAAATGTATAACTAAAACCTAAAATTACTGAATTGGTAGGAAAAAGAATATACACAAAAGGTGAACCACCTTTCCATTAACCCCAAATAAATCCCAACAATGTACAATCAAAAGAATTTTACCCAAAAAATTCTATCTAGATTGTGAGAATTAAACAAATTCAACAACTACATCAAAGCTAGAGCCTTGCCAAATGTACAAACTCAAATTTATGAGGTAAAAGCAAAAGATATAAAACAAAAACAAGCAATTTCTTTGAATTTCACACCTAAAGTAGACAGAAAGTCAGATAATTATGGCTCTAAGTTAATGGAAAAAAATAAACTTGCAGCAAATAGTGTAAGTATGTGATCATAAGCAGATTTTCTATATTCCATTAATGAAGAACAAGGAGCAAATTAAATATGGAAAATGATATACTTTTTTGAGAAAAATGTTAAGTAGATTGTATTTAGACAGAAAAAGAAAAGATTTACCAAAAGGAAACAAGTTGTCCACTGGCCCAAAAACACCCCAAGAATTTACAATTAAGAGAGCAAAATATAGAAAGCATAGAAAGCAACGAATGGAAAATGATATACTCTGCAGAACAAAGTGTAGAAAGCAACCATCTATGAATGAAACAAGAACTGGAGTACAGATCAAAAAAATTTTGAATTAATCAAAAGTCAGACATTAGATTATCATGTACCTGGGCTTCAAAAGTAAAACTTGGAATCAAACTTGAATCACTTGGAGAAATTGAAGAAGCATTGGGAGTATTTGATGATTCATACATGTTATCTAGATTCTTCTTATCATCATCAGAAGATGTATCTGGCAATATAATGTCAACACCATCTTCTACGGAGACTGAGTAACTGCTGTCACTACTCAAGTACACATACTTTCTCAAAAGGGAGCCATTCTGATGAGTGAAAGCATTAAAAAAAAATCAGGCGAGTATAGTTAAAAAGTCAGAAAATAAAGCAAACCTTAAAGAATAGTTAATCAAAACAGTACAGAAAATAAAAAGTGATCATTCTCCTTTAATGACTAGCTAGATGGGTCAAGACAAGCATAGAACAAAAAATTGTACCCGAAGATTATAAAGAAATGTAACAGCAGCAATAAACATCATAATAAACATAAAAAAGTTGGGGAGAGTAAGTACCTCAATTTTGACATTCACAAAACGCAGTCTCTTTCCACGTCCAATAATTATAATTGGTTGATACTTCGCTGACTGGTTCATATGCTTTTCCTCACTTAAGCAGATCGTCTTTCCACAACCATAATATATGTATTCATCAACACCAACACCATCTGCTACTAACTGTCTACATGGGGATAATTGCACCACGTCGTCAGTCTGGGTGTAAACAGATTCAGAAAGTACTATGCTATTGTTTCTACTAATGGGATCATTCTTAGGATCCATTGTCTCATCTCTTCCGGTTATTGCTCCCAAAGCTGGCACAAAAAATTCACCCACAGCAAGAACGAAATCAGGAACAACCAGGAACCGAGGTTGCTGAATTCGGACTACATAAGATTGTGAGGATGTTCGCCATCTGTAGTCCATCAAGAACATCGTTGAAATTGGTACGTCCTTGTCAAGGTCAACTTCAGAGTTTGATCTCCTAAAACTACTCTTATTTATGAAAAGGGGGCCTTTTCCAGCAGAAGATTGTTTGAAAGCATCAGTGGAAGATCCAAGCATCAAGCGCATCTCTGGTTTTGTATTAGGCCGAATGTCCATAACTGAGAAGTTGGGAATTGTCACATAGAGATCCATTTCAGACAACGACGTCATCCGATATGATACCCAAAGACCGTCCAGCTGCAAAAGTGAAGATACAAAATTGAAAGCCACACAATATCTTCAATAAACATCATATTTTTGTTCAATATAAAAAAAAAAAAGAACATATATTAGAAGTAGCAGCAGCTTAGATCAAACATTGGCCTAAAGCTACATATCAACTAAGCTAGATTGAACAAGAAACTCACAGCAAGATGAGCCAAGGGTGACTCCTCCAGGATGCCATTACACAGCTCCAAGAGGGCATAGTTGACTTCAACCGCAATTATGGTAACAGTTTGGGACAGTAACATTTGACTATTCATGTTTACTTTATCAGCCAACATCCGCATTGTATCTTTGGAACCAGATTTGCTGCCACGAAAACTTGGAGGAAGCTTTGGTTCTTCATTTAAATTAATAGATATACAGTTTATAATAACATCATATTCTTTATCGGACATCACACCATGCAAGTAACCCACCTGTTCAAAAGAAAGCCCAAAACAATAAACTGAAGCATGCTATAAAGCTCTATAATAACTTAGAAAAGGGATATATACAAGGTTAAAACCATACAAACAATATATAAGCCAAACTATCAAATCAGGAAGTGCTTGTTTTTAATTATCAAGATATTTATAAAAACAGCTTTACCAGGAAGATAATTGTAAAAAAATACAATTAATTATCTATAAATTACATTGACAAGAAGACCAAGAACTAAATTGGGGAGCAGATTAGCAATGACCTCAAACACACTAAAAGCAGCTAAATCCATTAATTATGAAGCAAATGACAAAGCAGCTTGGTCACCCAAAACGAATTATATTGATTAAGACGGATTTAAGTTGCAGATTCATGAAAGACATTCAAGCATTATTATCAGGCTGTGGATACAGGTCTGTCTGAGTTTAAAGCGAGAAACAGTATATCAACCTATACCAATCTCTCTGTTCTAGAGAGATCAGCTTCCTTCAGTTAAATTACTAGTTGACCCAGAAACATAAGTGGATAAAATAGGGCCAAACAATTGTTTTCAAGCTTAAACATCTTCAATGGCATTGAAAGAGAGGCATTTAATCATTGCACATACAGATGTCATTGATACAAATATTTGCACATACATTTCTCTAAAATATACCTTGCCAAAAAAAAAAAGGAAGACCTGCCTCTAATTAACAATGAAAGTAGAAACAGATTAAACAATAAAATTAGTTGTGGTTGTTCTGGTGGACTGGGGGAGTGGGGAATGAACTATTACAAGAAATTCAGATTACATAGATTACCTTAACTTCAAGAGAAAATGTTGGAACTTTCCTGAAAACATCCCTCAAACTGCGGCGGACATAAACATCAAGTCCTTGCCCTTCCCGTATCATTGGCTTACCTAGACAACCATCAATTCCCACAGCCATGTTGATCCCCATAATCTGCAAGTACGCCCTTGAGTTAACAACAATTCACTAATTAACATTTTGTAATCCCATAAGCCAGAACATCATAAACTCCTCTACCTCAGCATGAAGAACATCAATATGGACAGCTGAATGATCCTTCTCAGGGCCCCCATGCCAATTTATTTCATTTGTCACCCGTAGATGGCCCAAATCTAGTTGAATGAAACTGCATGAACAATCAACATATAAATAGGTTACTCAAGTTATCCAACTTCACATTGATGACAAATTTCAAGATAAAGGATTAAACCTCTCTTGTATCCTGCAAATCCCTAAGCGGGAAAAAGGAATACCTAAAGGTGTATGGATATAGAGCCTTAGAACTATCAAAAATCACTCTTCAGAAAAGAGCTTAAAGGTTTTCCTTCCTGTGACTCAGGTTTCAAGGTTTCTTTGTTTCAGAGTTTTGTATAGTTTTTTGGGGCTTGAAACTGTAGGGAAGACTTTAGTTTGTGAAACTCTGGTTCACTTTTACAATCCTTATTCCCTTCCTATATTCTGAAAAGAGCTTAAAAATTAAAAGAACAAATTACACTCCCCTCCTCTATTTTCAAAATGACCATAACATACTTAGACCTTGTTTGATATTGAGGTGCTGCAGCTTTACGGTCAAATAAAAGTTGATAATGTGTAGTAAATGAGACTTTTAAGCAATAATTTGGACAAAAATTGTAAAGATATCATAAAGTGTGGCATAGCTAGCAACTAGCATTTGGTGAACACTTAATGCTGTAGCTTTTAAGATAAAGCTGTCCAACTACGATACAAAATAGGGCATTAAAAGGCTCAACTTAATTACAAATGATACCTACCATTGGCATAAAACAAATGAACCCAAACTAGCAAAATGTTTAAGAACAGTGGGAGATTGTTTTCTTGAATAAGGTTTCTAGGGCCCCTTTTGTCTATAAAGCACAACAGAGCATCGAAAGACAAACTTCTTTGGAAGTCCCAGGTTTAAAGATAAAACACAAATATTTTTTATCAGCACCAACTGAAAAATTACTGACAAGAAGAGCATCAACGAATTTTTAAGACAATCAAATAAAGCATCAAAACAAGAATTAGACGGAAAATGTACTAACTCTTTGCTTGTTGAATTTGCAGGTACAATAATTATAGGAGTGTCAAGTGAGAGGTCCAGCTTTAACGCAGCAGATCCATCAATTTCAGATTTTTGAATTAGCCACTCAAAGTCTCCAACTTTGTCAACAAGGTTTATTACTTCTTCAGAATGTGGAGTAGCAAGTTCCATGAAGTAAACAGTTATCTGCAGATGCATGTTTCACCAAGTCTACCATGAGAAACAACTTCCTTTTTTGAAATGAGAAACAGAAAAGCAAGTATATTAACAGTGTGGTGGTCTAAAGTACCAAATGGAACAGAAATCCACTACAGAAACTGAAGGAGTATCTACACAAAAACAACAGAAAGTACCCAATCCCAATTAAGATTGATAAGGAGGAGGAGGTATCACAAGAAGTATATCTGTTGAATAAGCATAAGATATTTTGGACAAGTATACAACCTTACTCTCTGAAAACTCAAAATAGTGTCACACATTAACTCTCCAACTTCAAAAGTATAAAGCTCTCTCTCCCTCTCTTAGAAATCTCAAAAAATGTTAAGACATTGACTCTCCCATTTCAAAAGCAGAAACACTAACAATAATCAGCGATGTTAACTTCAGAAGTTGACTTTCATAAAAGAAGACACAAGAGCAGGTCCTTTCCTTGGCCCCCCCACCCCCCCAAAAAAAAAGTTGTGAAAACATGATCTACTACTGGGTTCAAAAAATTAGAACCCGTCTTTCACATACCTCCTGGACAAATCTATAGAGGAAAATGATGCGAACAGCAGAAAGTCGGCCAGACAAGCTATAATCATATCCTTCATAATCATCATCTCCAACACTGTACGAGTTAAATTTGAACTGAAGGGAAAAAGGACAAGGTCAGAACATAACCAAGAGGAATACAATGATAAAGGAAATAAGAAGTCGAGGCTCGTGGTGCAAACAAGACAAAGACTGTAGCTATCAAGCTTGGTTTGATTAGAATTTTTTTTTTTTTTCAAATCATGTAGATCAATTGAGTTTCAAAATTCAGGATAAAACCTGATTTGAAATAATGCGAGGGAAGCTCAAGTTTGACCATTACAAGTCAGCTGCTTATCAAACACACTAAAAAAAATACCTTGATAAGGGATTCAACTCCTGGATTACGAATATCACAAAGCCAACCCCAACAGTGATCAGTTCCAAGAGACATATCACAGAGTCTGAAGTTTCCCAATGTGCCTTCAATAGAGATGGAACTCGGGTGGACCTTAATTAAAACAAATAAATCAAGTGATACAATAACAAGAATATAAAGAATATACATTAGCAATAGAAAGCAAAATGCAGTTCATTGGTAGCGAAAGTATATATAGAAAGCTTAAACAATCTCTCTTGATTTCGCAAAAGAAAAACAGAGAAAGAGAGTATAAATACTGTATCTAAAATACAAATGCATTGTAAAGCAAGAACTTCTTCTAAAGAGGAAACAGCTTTACAATAGTTGAATTGTTATAACCGCAGAAACATAAGAGAGAAGAATGACAAGTTTTCTAATACCTTAAGATCTAACAGAAAGCTTTCTTGGACAAACATTGCAAGTTGGGAGCCATCCTCCTTGTGAAGAAACACTGAGACACTATCAACGTTCATGAATAAATAAAATACTACACGATCTTTGCCATAACCCAGCAACCCCTCAACACGCATGTGTTCTTCATCCTTCTCTTTATTGACCAAAGATTTATCTGAGCTTCTGGTTTTGTCTCTGTCGCTGATTGCATAATTAACAGCACTAAGGTCCAAACCAAAACCAATTAAAGCAACGAGAGTGGGTCTGTTGCAAAAGAATTGAAGCTTGGACATACGAATACTCAGCTGAAAATTTTGAAGGGGTTAGTATAAAATGTAATTTTAGAATAGGAACAACAACTCAAAGACCTGGATGCTCAAGTAAAGTACCTGCATATCTATACCATCATAATCAGGAGAATTATAACTCCTAGTTGAGAAGATAAGAGATACAAAATCCGAACTATCACCACCCTCTGCCTCATAAAATATCTCACTGGCAGTGCCCTTCTCTTGTACCAAATCATGTTTACGAATTAAGGCTTCAGCAGGCAGAAAGTCATCACGATCTTTACCTGCTCCTGGAGAACAAAAATCTGCGTCTGTTACAGACATGAATTCCGTCAAAGCATCCGTGAAAGTATCATCCTCTTCCGGAAGTACCGTAGACACATCCATTTCAGGGGCATCACAAGCACCCTGAGAATTTAGGAAATCATCATTCTTCAACACGGAGCATGCCAAGAACTGTGGAGTCTCAGAAAGACAACCTTGAAGCTCATCTTTGATTTTCAATGAGTGCAGCTTCATTTTTACAGTAAGGTCACCATCCAAACTAATTATGTGCACCTATGAATCAACGTAGATAAGCCCTTCAACAGGGAGAACTGAAATAGGAACTATAAGTACAATTATAAAAGTTCATAATCTAACCAAAGTTTCAATCCAAAGAATAAAAAGAAAAGACAAATGACTATGAACTCTACTGAGCAAAAGCGGAAATCCAGCTTTAGCAGTCACACATAGGCCAACCTGTTATGCGGCAACAGAAACAGTCTATGTTGCTAAATGATGATTTAATCCAAGTAACCAAGCCTCATGCTTACTTTCAAAGTGTTCCGCCAACATTAAAAAATGTTCACACAATAAAATCCAAGACGTCTACTTCCATTCTCAAAATCAAATACTTACTGGGAGTAAGAAACTTTTAACCGATGATTGAAATTTGTTTCTAAGACTCTTAAAAAACTATAGAATCTAAGGAACTTTCAGGCACATCCAGCCCTCAAACCAGCTAACATTTGAATTATTTTCATCATTATATTTTCTTCCTTTGACAGCCTTCTGAAATTGTGCATCACCAAAAGAAGGGGCACCAAAATAACAGAAAATGTTGCTTCTAAAACTATAGAGGGTGTCTGCTGTACTCATTTCCAACCATGAAGTACTCCATAGTGTAACTAACACACACACAAAACATTTACTTTTCGGAAACAAAATAAGTATTATCCAACATGTGACTATAAAAGGCCAACGCAAATTCAAATTTAAGTATAACATAGCTTCCCCCAAAAAACAAAAAGGAAATATGTCAACATCAAACAGGAATTTGCTACACAAACCTTTCCCCCACCAGCAAGAAGTTCAAGAATTAAAGTCTCTTCAACTTTGTTGCCAACTTTATCTTCATTCTGCATGACAACATAAATTTGTATGAGGAAGATGGAAACAATCTTCGCATTTCAACATATTTATCAAGCATCAAATAGTTGGAACACATCTGACCTTCCCATATACAAATAACTTTGTTTCCACCAATGCCCCATGAATAACAAGGTCAGCTGTTTTCACATTCGTTTTCAGTTCACCAAACACTGGTACATCATCACCTTTTTCTGCAAGTACATCATCAGATGGAGGAGCCTGCACATTCATGCATGTATGTCAGTTATACTAATAAACACCCATAGAATATGAATAATGTGAAAATCTTGATAAGGCTATTGATGAAGGTATAGTACAGAGGCTTGATATGTGGCACGTATAAGTTCTTTCAACCAAGTTGCCTTCTCTTCATCCTTTTGAAACTTTATAATCCAAGTACTAGAAGATTCCAAAGCCTGGAAGCGTCAGATAAAAATCTGGTATTATTACATGGAGACTTATGATCATCCACTCTCTTGCACAAAATCTAAAATGAAACGATCAAATCAGCTCCCTTAGCATTAAGGATTTCATAACACAAAATCTCCAAAAGGACCAAATTTAACTACCAACAGTACCAATAACAGCCTCTACAACCAAACATGCAGACTTAAGCACACAAACTTGCGGGATTTGGACATAAAATAAGAAGTTCTTTCATGTTGAAATTATGAATTTCAGTCCACATATTGGCAAACAGATAGTGGGCATTACCTAAGCAGTTCAACAAAGTAACATGTTTTAGACATTAAAAAAATGAGAAAATGCCAAGATGTAAAATTCAATCCTCATAACAATGAAACAGAAGATACAAGTTTCTACGATAAAGCATGTACTTTTTCAATGCAGCATAAGTTTCAGACAACCCAAGAATGATCTTGGAAGACATTAGTTTTTATGTCAAAGGATGAGATCGGGGGAAGGCTACAATGATTGAGGTCAACAATCACACCTAAAACGCACTCCAAACCAACATGACTTACCTTCTGAGCATCCATTCCCCTGAAACTTACAGCAATGCAAAATTGTGAACCACCAATATTTGTTGGTGGCACCTCAAACACCTGTCTACCAGCCATGCTGCAGTGCCCAGAAAAAATGAAAAATTAGATTAAGAATGCCTAGTATCTCCAAATAAAATAAATTCCAGAGATGGGAAAGAATTTCTAAAGAATAAACCGCAGCAAGAAGGCAAAGCAACATGATGAAAGGAAACAAGGGGAAACCTCAAACTTCGCTGGTAGTTCTGGGACGTTTCAGATTCCAAGACATAGAGATGTAATCCAGACAGCACAAGAAAGCAGGTCTGCCACATAGCAACAGAATTGCCAATTCCCTAAATGAAGAAAAGTATTGTAAGTTAATTACAATCTGATGAATAGATAATGCAGATACATGACCAGCTTAAACTTGCTTTAGCATTCAGACATACCCCCCATACTAGGATTTTAGCATCAATGGCAAGATCAGCAGGATTCCAAGGGGCTAGTTCAGCTCGCAATTTATCAACAGAAGGCTGACCACAGGTTTCTGCTGTCCCATAGAATATGTTTACCAACTCCATCAGCCTTTGGTATCTCGCAGGTGAAAAGTGAACACCAAGATTTGGCACTTGAACAGAAACACGTGTTGATGGGTAACTTGGGTGAGGTAATTTGATCTTAATTAACAGATGCATAACCGTTGTTAGAGCACATCGCCACAAACATTGACAAATATATCAAACTTCCATACCAATGAACAGTTGCGCATAAAATTACAATCAAAATTACTTGAAAAAGTACCTGATCAACGATAACCGCCATTCCACACCTATCAATGAGAGAATAAAAATTGTCGACTTTTTCCAACATAGGAGAATCAACTTCTTGATGATTACCAATTGACGCAACTAAAGAGCAGTTTTGACTGTCAGAACCACAATCAGTAAAAAAAGCAGCAATATCTCTTCCAGCTATGTAGAAACGAGTATAAATATTCTGCTTCTGTTCTTCGGATTGACTTCCCTGCAGCATCGATAATCATCTTAGCAATGAAAATGTGAGAATGAGCAATCTGAAAATCCAAATTAACAAAGACACCTACCATGGTGTGCAGGGTAAAATGGCCAAAATCTAAAAGAAAATGACTATCACATCTGGAAGTGCCACTTGCCCTTATAGGAAATCTAACCTTTGGAGCATCGAGATCAATGTCAAGGGCAAATCTGAAGAAGACAGGAAAATGAGTAAGGGTGTATCATTGGTTTTCTCATAGAAGGAAATGAACTATTAGAAAAAGGCAAAGGAAAATAACCAAGGTAATTAAATAGCAACTAAGCTTCAAGCTGACTCAAAGAGTGTGGAAATTCACATTCTCCAGACAATCCAAAATGCAAACTCTAGAAATCAAGGAACCACACTTTTAAATCGATGTAGAAAAACCACAACCTGAGTCACTTAGAATCCACAAAATACATGCTTGCACTTAAAACTAAAAATTACTCGGAAGAAACAATTTGCTCTCGAAATGACATCAATGATATTAAAATCAGCTCACACATCTCATCAAGGAGGCAACAAACAGAAGGGTATTCCGGTAAACTAGAAAGTGGAAGAAAGTCACAAAAAAGGATGCTCATTTATTCATTTCTGATCCTTTATGGCACATATATTAATCAAGGTGTTGGTAAGTATTCTCTTTCCTTTATAATTCTAAGGAAAGTTTCTCACTTTTATTATCAACCGGCAGAAGAATTTACAGATTGTCAGTGATGTCTCACCACAGGATTGAGTTATTGTTGAACAATTATCAATTATATGAAGTCCTTAAAGCTTCCCCCAGACCATTGTTCAGTAAATAATGAAGCAAGAAGATAATACAAGCAAAACATAAATTTCTTCACAACCTGCTTTGTTCTTCCAACACCATTTGAAATTGTTCTTGTGCTCGACGAGTCACTTTCTCAATCTTCATCTGCACTTGGCCCAATAATAATCAGGCTAATGAGTATAGAGAATAAAGTTCTATTCAATGCGTTGAAAACATTACCTGCAAAGCATTTGCAGTTTCCAATGCAATAGTAGGGCTAACTGCATTACTCCTCTTTATAAATTCCAAAAAACGATCACAACTTTCCATCAAAACCTTCAAATGCAGAAGAATTAAGTTTCACATAATTAGTGTGGTTAACAATAAAATGCAAGAAAAAATTTTAAAAAATGAATTATGATATCCCACCAATACATAACTTAGTAAATGTTGAAGAAAGGAAAAACCAAAAACTCAAAATTGATTCAATAATATATTAAATTTGATACGAGGGCTAGAAGCATATTCGAAATCAAAAGAGAAGGTCATGAATACTAGAAATCGCAACTGTGTGGGAGCATACAAAATAATGATAGAGAGAAAGTCTGGATTCTATTGCCTGGGATAAAAAGGTCTGCTCTTTTATTCTCTTTAGGGTTTTACACATTATTTTGCATTAAAATCTTCCACCCTCTCAATGATTAGGCAAACATTCCCAACAAAAGATCATAGGAGCAGATTGTTTGGCTTGTTAAACATTAATCAAGAGGAGTTTTGTTAAAATCAAATTAGGACAGCCACTGTGCAATTTTTACAGCTTCAATTATCTCTCTTTAAAGTCTTTTCACATTTCATAAATACTTCAGTGATCAAAATTAGAATTACAAATGCTTAAACTAACAAATGCCTATCTCTTAACATTGAAGAATCTAGTCGCAGGAGAGTATGATATAAAGCAAATAGTACACTATTCATGATCTTTGACGTACTTCAGTAATTCACTTCAATAGTGTTCGACAGCACAAGAAGTTAGATGAAACCCAAAAAGGCAAACCTATATATATGTGTGTGTGGGTGTGGGTGTGGGTGTTTATACACAGTATCCCAACAGAAAAGTTATATCTATGCCCATGGTAAACAAATTAATTTGATCAGATTTCATGTCTACATCCATGTGCATTAGTAAGTCAGCAGGCATGTACAGAAATATCATACACACAAGTGATTAACCTGACAAACAGGACCTTAAGTGGCATCTACTCCTAGGACCACAATGCCAACCAGGACAGTGAGATACAGATTCTCAATGTAATTCTAGTGATAAAAAATTTATGAAAACATAAATTGCAGCAGCATCCAACACCAGCCCATTCAAGAGATTCACCCAATCAGAAATCAAGAAATTACCGTAACATGGCAGGGAGATATGGTGGCTGACAACCGCCAATCAACATTCTCCCCAAGTGGCAAGTGTACAAAACTAGCAGCTAAAGCATTTACCTTCTGTTCACTACATACACTCTGCAAAAAATTATGCCACATGTAAGCATTAAAAACTCACAAAATGTAATCATCTTTAAAATATGGATATAAGAAAGATTTGGCATGAGAAAGGCTTTGACTCCAGTTACAATAAAATATGTCAAAAGCATGTAGAAATGTACTAAAAGTACAATGAAGTTCGAAAAGATAAGTTAAGCCGGAGCAAATTTGCAAAATCATCAATATGAACCGGCATCAAAGCATCTGCCTAGAAAAATTCAATTGGAATATGTAAACCTCATTATAAGTAACACAAAACCTTGTCTGATGCAACACAACCATCATGGCACAGCGTGTTAACAAACCTCAGCAAGTGAACCTTCAGGTGCAGATAAGCCATAGAATCTCAATGATACATCGCATTGGACACTCCGATGTTTAAATTTGGTTGACACATGAAGTTGCTCAAATCGACCACAAAGAATTTCAGTCTGATTTATACTGATAATCCTGGCAGCAGCTTGACCAATAGATACCATCACCAAATATTGGATCATACTCTGCATGTCCTTTCCTGAATGCGATGTCGATTCCTCACCCGGCTGGTAACTTAGCAACTTATTTATTGCTTGCCATTCTTCATTGGTCAGTCTTTCTTCTGTTAACTGTGACTCAGAAGCATCCCCTACAGAGGGATCCTCTGAGCTTGTAAGCCTGAAATAAGCAGCTATAAGTTGCCAGAAACATAACGATAATAAGTTAACATTTCACCAAAAATTTAAACTAATAGGAAAAGAGACAATCACTCACGTTGTAATCAAACACAACTAGTTTGATAAAATTTAAATCAAACACAACTAGTTTGGAACCATAATTAATAAAATAGCGAGATTCGAACACAACATCTATTGGTCAAACTAGTTCTTATACCATCTTAAGCTAACAACTTTACCAAAAAGGCTTATAAATAAGGCTCCGACCATAAAACTTAGCTCTGATAAAATCTTTGAGGAAAAAGCTAAGTATAATGAATAAATAACAAATTACAAAAGGAGAGCAAGATGTCCAATAGCCCCAAAAACAGCCTAAAAATTTACAAACAAGAGAGTATCTCCAAAAAGACAGGTTCTATCTCGGAAGGGCCAAAATAGGATCAACATCAAATAGAAGCTAAATTTCACACAAACTCGAAAGAAAACTCAAATTTAAGCATGGTAAATAGCCAATGAGCCAATCCTAAATGCAAAGTAATTCTTGTTTTCCAAGAAATCATAAAAACTTAAGTTTCTACAAACCATGTAAATGGAAACCAGCTTTTCTTCTTAAGCTGCCTCTTTTCAGCTGCTTCCTTTAGTTTTACAGATTCAACCTTGGCATGTGCAAGTAACCTAAACAATACAAACACGTAATTAGAATAAACATAACGTTAGGCCAAACATGGACTATATTTACCAATACTGCTTTCCTGCCACCAAAACTCAATAATTAAATAATCAAAATAAAATAGAAAATAATAATAAGAAAAAAAAAAAGATTAAAAGAAGGTAAACCAGTAGTCTAAAGCAAAAATCCAAAAGGTTGCGTCTCAACAAATCACACCAAATAAAAAAAAACAAGGACCTAACAAAACAGAATCCCAATTTCTCCATAATGACCTTGATTATAAAAGCTATCTAGCAAATAAGCATTTTGCAACTACAACATCTCAATTTTATTTATACGTGTATAGTGCACACGCAAGTAAATGCACATGTTTGCTTTTTCATCTGGGATCTCCAGGATGCTTCCATCTTCAGCAAGCAATCAAGTAAATGAAGGTTTGAAACCAAACCATAAGTCAGGGGGAAGTTGACGAGTACACAAACAACTATTATTTTTACACTGCTGAAATATACAAAAACAAATATCTTTCGATCCTTCAGAGGATATATGTCAAACAACTAACAAAGACTACAAAGCATTAAGAAACAGTGAAAGTAGCGCATGCAAACGCATAATCCAAATTCTGCGCTTAAAGAGGAAATAATTAAGCCATGTTTAATCCAGCATTCATCATGGAATGTTGAATCAGAACACAAACAGAAAAAGGTCGAGTCTAAGCTGAATCTACCTTTTCTTTTTAAATAATAAACATGAATTAATTTTTATTTAAGGAAGTATCCCCAAAGGATAGCCCAGTTGGTTGGCCTCTTGCAATGGAAGCAAGAGGTCAGGGGTTCAAGTCCAAGGGGAGGGGACACATTTACTTAATAAAAGTTTTATTAAGTAAAAAAGGAATTAAGAGAAACAAAAGAACCAGCAATTCACTCATTACATTAACATACAACAAATAATGAACAAACAGAAAAGATGACAATCAAACTACAAAAGCCTCGGAAACTCTAAAGAACAATGACAAAGATGTATACCTCCATAGAATAATTACTTTGGAATCAAGATCCTTCTCTATTTCTCTAGTTTCTGAGTTACTAATATTCGATGCCTGTTGCAAGGAACTAGCATACAACTGAACATAACGTCGACGAAGCTGACAGAGATGCTGAATTCTGTCCCATGAGAATCGATAGCTGAAGAGGGATTAAGGCATAAACTTAACATTAACTTTAGATGTGTTGTAAGGCATTCTGTCATGTAATACATAAAATACAAAGTGTTCAAATATCAAATGTCAAATTTCTCAATTACCATGCAACTTTCCCTATTAACTACTACGAATTGTAGAATAACATGACATACCACATTTTCCTCTGCCGAAGACTAGCTTGAGCAGCATAACGCCACCACAGATTACGACCCTTTGAAACTGGCACCATGGGTCTTAAATGGGAGACTTCAACATACTTCCTGTACTTTGAAACAACCTCTAAAAGTTTTATCCAATCATGATATTGTTCCTGTAAAGAAAAAATGAGTGACACAAGAATTTAGCCCTCAGTTGCTTGCCAATAAGGAGGAAAAAATATTTACCAGAAAGAATATTAACTCTAATTATTTTCTTTTTCTATTGTGTGGTTGAGCAAAGTAGAAATGACAGAATGAAAGACATTAGACTTGAGATCCTGAGGTAAATGAAAGAGAAACTTATTTCTTATCTATATCTAACCAGACAAAAGAAAGAATCAACCTTTTAAATCTTATTATATTCTATTGAGAGCTAGCCATATTAGAAATAAGTAGGCAGCCAAAATATAAAATAGAAAACACTTCGCACCTCAGTCATAGTTAAGGAGACATCACTTAATACAAGAGAAGCCTTCTCAAATGGAATCTCTGGATTATTTCTTTCTTGATTTCCAAGGCGGTCATACTTAAGTACTCCATTAATAGGCGACAACAAATACTTGCGATTCATAGCCCAAGGAGACAATATCCTACAATCAGCAGCCGGTTCATTTATACCATCTTCAAATATCTGGGAAAGAAGATTCATCAAGGAGGGAAAGAATAGATGTGATCAATCCGGTCAACCACAGGATAATCTGCAACTAAAGAGGTACAGAAGGTAATAATTTCACATAGCAACCCACATAGGAACAAACCTCAGTCCACTCGTTAGGACTCAGATCTTCCCAACGCTTATCTATATCCCAAGGGAGGCTATTAGAATCATGATAAAGAGCAAGCCTCTCAAGTTCCAATGACTGTAACAAAACCAAAATATCAATTAGCCCAAATAATTTTGCTTTTCGAGAAGGTATAAGTCAATATAAAGTCTGTTATTTACTTATTTCAGCCCCAGACTACTTATAAGCTGTCATTTAGCAATTAAAGTTGTCAGATAAAAATACAAAAAAAAAAAAAAAGAAGAACCATATTTTAGATTTGTCTTCGGCACCTCCAAAAGTAACAAACGACGACCCTAAGTAACGGTAAATAAATAGATTAAAGAACTTGGTTTGGCATGCAATTTCAGCCACACACACTCAAAACCAACTGTTAATCTAAAGCATAGCACATCATCATACGCATCAAGAGATGGTTCCAGACACTAAGAGCTTCGAACTAGAGACATCATATGTTGAAGACACAACATGTCTACAAGGATGAGATGCAACTCCTTAGCTTAAAAATGATGATTCCTAAGGAAGATGCATCCGCAATGGATCTCTTTCATTTATTTATTTATTTAAAAAAAATCAATTCTTAAGACTCGTGAATTTTACAAAAAATAAAGGTTAACATTCTACCAGCCACAATATATGATCCCAATTTCTTACATCAACTCCTAGTCCAAGAGCAGGCTTATTTATTTATTTTTATTGGGACGTATCTGTGTGCACTAAGAAACATTCAAGCAGCAGCAGCATATTAACAATAAGAAAACTGTACAAGTGAAGGGGCTAAAAGTCAACAGAAACAAGGAGGAGAACCAGAGTAACGTACAATGAAGAATCTGAACTGATCCAAAAATGTCAAAAAGTAAAAAATCTACACAGCCGTTTCATTGTTTGTTTTCATTGGGAAGCGGCTGTTACCCAAGAACAACCAAAGTTTTTATCATAAATCTAGATAATAAATATGTGTGTGTGTGTGTGTGTGTGTGTGTGTGTGTGTGTGTGTGTGTGCACTTACTTGAACTGGGCTTATTGTAGACATTCAAAGTGCTTCACCCACTCTTCACATGATCACCTTGATAAAAGCAGCTTACAAAGAAAGAAGACAAAACTAACCTTTCGCAATTTATCCACAGCACCACTTGTATCAAATATTTCATTTCCCTGCTCATCCGTCGTCACTGCAGCCAGCTTAGCCAAAGTAACACCTGAAGCAAACGGATGCCCCGAATTACTGCAAAATGCAAAATTAATTTTAAAATTAAGCAGAGAACAAACAGAATATAAAATTAAACATAGAGGCTAACCAGATAGGAAAATAAAGTACAGATGAATAAGCAATAAATCAGATGATAATAGTGATAGCTTCAGAGAGGTCTCTTTCTTTGTACAATCATTGACGGCTTCAGAGAGATCTCTTTCTTTTTATAATCATTATAATTTGAAAGTTGGGGGAGGCTTTAAGGGGAAGGATGGTTTTTCTGGCAAAGTAATTACCGAGATCCTTTCTATATTTTTCTATGGAGATATTCTCTTGCAAACTCTTTTCTGTTACTATGATCTGTTAAAAAGCTGGTCCTCTTCTTTTCTCCGGAAAACTTTCCTTTTTCTCTCAATAAGTTTTAAGTCAATACACTTTTTCTTCCTTGTTTCTGACCCTCCCATAAAATACCATAGTAATGAAATAATTGAGAAACCAAAAACACATTAGAAAGCATATGGCAATTTACCTAACAGAATCCTCATATCTGATGTGTACATTGCTAATTGATATCTTTAAGTTTCCAATGATTGTGGCAATTATAGAACCCAACCATGAACTTTCAGGAGAAGGCTGCAAAAAATTGGCTGTCAATTGAATTGAAAGAACATACATGCCATGCTTTCTTTTGCCCACTAGCATTTGGATTAATGCTACAGAAGCACTTCATAAATAAATTTTAAATTACTTCAAGAAGCATAAAAAAGAAAATACCCAACATAAAGTTATGCATATATACCATTCAAAACAGTCTTGAAGGCTGCATCATAACAATTAGGCTATATAAATATTACTTAGTCACTTTCACTCAGGTTCTACAGAAGGCCACAACTTAATCCAGCTGTGGATAGACTGCTTAAGATCCACCCATCCACATACAATGCTCCATGACTGCTACTAATTTTAAATAATTTAACCTCCACGAATTCTGACACTATTCTAAAATTTTATTTTCTAGTGATATATTGGTTAAAGGTTGAGATTATTGTTAGTCTTTACACCAACTTAAGCTTTCAAGTTACCACTACCCAACACGGTGTCAAATCCAATTGGACAAGAGGTCGTGTTTTCTAAATCCCACCATGTGACAGCATATGTATGTGTATTTGCATTCATTTATTCCTGAGCTTGACATCCACATGACAAGCCCATTGATAAAATTTGGTATTATGCATCCACTGGCATGTTAGGGCTCATACTATTTTTCCGCCCTTCCTTATCAATTCAAGCTTTTGAGTCAAGCGGTCTGACATAGTTCTAACCCTAGAAATAGACCCTACAACAAACATCTTGAACAACAAAAAGTCAATACAAACTCCAACAAGGGCAACCCAAGTACATGGAAAGTATTCAGAAGAAAAAATACGCCTAACAAAAAATTCATCTGACGCTCACATGGCGAAATGTACCATGGGCAGCACCAAAAAGCTAACATTAATATCAATCTCCAAATTAAACGTCATCAGAAGATAAACTTTCAATATTAGACTCTCATGAACATCTAAGAATCTATGAATAATTATTGTAAAATATAATAAAGCATTACAAGTGTGTAGAAACCAGGTTACCCAAACCATGTAAAGTAACAATTTTGAACGAAAAATAATCATATAAACTAAAGAAAAATTAAAAGTCATACACTGCCAAGCTTTGACCTAGATTTTGCTTCCAGCGTTGCTGATTCTGCTTCCTGGATGCCATTAATAGGAATAAATACATTAGGAAAAGACAAAAATGAAAAAGAAAGTACAATTATTTCTACCAGGTTCAGCCTACTATCAATATCTTCTATATGTCCTTTTCTACAACCGTGCAACTTCAATTTCTCATATTCTTTTTTCCCTCATTTTTCCCCCCTTTTGATAGGAAACTGAAGAATTTTATCTGAATGGAAGGGAAATGATAAAAAATTAAACTAGACGAATACCAAGGAAATGAAGATAACCATCTGAAGGCAACCTACCACCTATACGAAATAAAATCAAGCATAACTATATCACAAACAGTACACCAGTTCTTAAAAAAAAAAAAAATCCAAAAGACCTAACCCGAAACTACTAAATTTCTCATCTCTCTCATCACACAAACTATATCCTTAACTTCAACAATTATCCAAATTGGCTTCCATTCTCGACTTTTCTTTTCCTAGCATTAGTGACAGATAATATAGAACTAAAATCATGAATGATCATTAACAGAATACAGAATTATTCACTTGAAAGATATTATCAGCAAGAATGCCAAAGTGTTGGTCAACGAGTTCATCTTTTAAAGGACATGTCACCGGATGTTGTAAGCCCTATATAATAACATACATTATTTGAGTGTGTCACAAATATAAGTACCATTGAGAACTGAAGGCCAGAAAACAGAAATGAAAAGCATATCATGAAAATTCAAATTAGGAAACATCAGGCACACATAAAATATGTTCACCTCAATCTGTTGAAGCTTGGCTTCAAAATGTTTTTCCCTGTCCTCTTCCTGAGGTGAGGAAAAAAAGAAAAAGAAAAAGCACAATTTAGACCACAAAGAAGTCATTGAACAAGCAGGGCATAATTTTTCATTACCCCCC
This sequence comes from Murraya paniculata, assembly GCA_030449075.1. Taxonomy (NCBI): domain Eukaryota; kingdom Viridiplantae; phylum Streptophyta; class Magnoliopsida; order Sapindales; family Rutaceae; genus Murraya; species Murraya paniculata. The sequence goes on along the minus strand of JAEVFN010000053.1, from coordinate 357,356 downwards.
ATCCCAAAAAAAAAAAAAAAACACCTTGAAAGTCCGTCCATCAGCTGGATGAGCGAGAATAAAAACCCGATCAATGAGAACAATTACGGGTTCCTTGCCCAAACTTTTCCAGGGAACCTATAAAAGAAGCAAGCCGAGTAAGGAAATCAAAGAACCTTAAATACTAGAAAAGTAAACATTGTATTGGTTTCCAAAATTGCACTAACTATTGCTGACAAACTCCACTAACAGCTCATTAGTGATAAAACAAAATTTAAGCAGTAGTCCTTGATTTCCAGTTTGTTCTTAATTCAATCATGAACTTTTGGAACTAATTCCCCTTCCATATAGAAATATGACCCAAAATCATAGAAGGGAAAAAACCAAATCTTAGATATAAACTCGCACAAACTAATCTCGAGAAGTACCACTTTCAGAACATATTTGTAATGTAATACTTCCTTAGCGTCTCAACCAAAAAGAAATATTGTGTGGTGATATCAAATGTAAACTCTTAAGGATTCATTCATAGTGATCATATTCTAGTCGTGCTTCCTAAAATCTATAGAATAATCAAAACAACGATATGCATCACACTGGAGGGCCAGTTTCATGTAACCAAAAGGTGGTATGTACTGATTCCCTAGAGGCTAAAAAAATTTATATAATAAGATACACAGCTGACACCTTTCCTACTTTCAGTTTCTCAAAAAGGTCAGTGAATCCAGCGGGCAACAAGGAGAAAGGCGTAAAAAGGTCGAGCTGGTAGACAGACGATAGCAAAAAACCCACTTCTCCAAATACCATAGCAAGCGAGTAAGAAGAAGTATTAAATATAGTTTAACCAGATCAAGACATAGCAGAAATGGCCAGAAGAGTATTGTAATATAAAAAATATCAAAATGAGAAACTTTCATCAATGGAAATAGACTCTTATAATGTTACAAAATTTTTTTTCTTTTGGGGGGGGGGGGGGGGGGGGGTGTGTGTGTGGGGGGATGACAATACTAAAAGGTATGGCATTGATAGAAAAAGATATACAGAGTAGTTCACATAACCAATTTTTGACAGGAAATAGTTTCTATAATCAAAGCAACTATAGTAGACCAAAATAAATCAAGGTTTATAAGGAACCAAACAAGTTGTATTACTAAGGAAGAGCACAAGAAAGCAATAACATGAACCACACACCATAAAATTTGCAAGAACCTCAACATCTTAATCTTAATACAAAACCCAACATTAATAAAATGAAAATATACATATTTGATCAACGGCAAAAAAAACTAGGAAGTTCGACTTCAGGCATACAAATTAATCTAGAATATAGATACAAAACCTAACTAGGAAGTTTACAAGTAATAGTTACCTTTAGGGTTATAGTTCCAATAAAACCAGCTTTGACTGTGACTGGAAGTTTTAATGAATTTAGCGCCTCTGCCTTTAAACTCAAATCTTTGAGGACTACATCACCTGTAGAATGAAATGAAAAAATTGAAAAGTTTTGCACCGTTAGATGAGAATAGATACAACCAACATGACAAGACTAGGGAGGCAAGCCGTGATGACATTGAGTTGGTCCATATTTATACTAATGTAAACCAGATATTTCACTTATCTAGTTGACAAGTTGCTTCGACTGAAAACATCAATTCATCCCTTTCGTCAATTTTTTTTCGTTTTTTTTGGGGTTGCACTCAAAAATTTTAACTAACATGAACCAAGGAATCCAGAGACAAGCTAAAAAGAAATATATATATATATATATATACTCCAATGCAGTGTAATTTATCCTGTAGTGTACTGAAATATGTGGTTTTTTGTCTTTTAATTGTCCCAAAGTAAGGGAGAGTAATTTTACAATGAGGGAATAAGGGGTCAAGCTAAAAAACAAAAAAACACATTCTAATGCAATGTATTTTATCTTGTAGTGTATTGAAAAATGTGTTTTTTGATCTTCCCCTAGTGTAAACGGGGTTTACCATACCTTTGTATCATCTCAAGAGCAGTTAACAATTGAACTAACAAGCAACCACATACTAGGTATATTGATAAAAAGATCACAGTATACAGACACACTAATTTGAAGACAAACCTTTCCAAACACTGATTCTTAAAGCTTCCACTGAAAGTCCATGGACATATTCACCCAAATATCTTCGAAGCAAATGCAGAACCTACAAAAAAATAATAATAATAACATTCATAATTTCTTTAGCCATGCGGTTTCCAGTTAAAAGTACTACACCTAAAAACTTGTATCCCAATTGATGTGGCTGCAATAAATAATTGTCACTCCTATGTAATAGATGTTATTTTACATCATCATTTGATGCAATGAGACATCAATTGTCACATCACTTTGTACATGTAGTATTACTCTATCCATGAGTAAATGATATGCTTACAAAGTAAAGATACAAAATTTGTATCCAAATGGCATGTTACCAACAAATAACCACCAAATGTTTGATAATAGCTGACTTTTATACTATCATTATTGAGATAATAGCAATGAATGAAATGACACATCATTCGGGCTAGCAAGTTTGTAATAAGTACATCATCATTCTATCCAGATAAGCATAAAGATATCGCCCGAGCAATAAAACCATCACAAATAAAGCAACTCAAATGTATGTAATAACCTCGAATCAATATGAAAAAAGATATCAATTATTCAAAAGAGCCATGAGATCACGATCACTAACATAATTTAGCCTTTTTTATTAAGCAATACTACTACAAAAACAGATACTTCAGTACTCCTCTAAGGAACACACCTCTGTACAATACGACAGCGTGGTAATAAATACAAACAATAAACAGGCCAGTAACTCATGATTCTACTGAAATTCACACATTACACGTGCTAAGCAATTAGATATAATAAATTACGCTCAAAAAACAACAAAAAAAATAAATGAAACAAAGAAGAAGAAATTACGTGAGCTTCGAACATGGCGCTGATTGAGGAGATACACGCGCGCTAGTTTATTCGCTTATGGTACGGCGAAGAGAAGATGATCGGCGATGAAGAGTCGCCATGGAAGAGAGACGTGAGCTTTCTGTCGTTTTTACGATCGAATTATGGTTGTTGAGAGATTAAACCTTGTCGTTTTGATCCGTAAGGAAAGACACAGCAAGAGAAGCGGAGGGTTTGAAGAAATGAAATGACACACAGAGAGAGACTGAGAAAGAGAGAATGAAAATTAAGACAAATTTTTCATTTTTATGTCTCCATGTAAGAGCAATATGAATGTTGTGGAACAAAATTGAAAAAGGGCAAAAGAACGTTTAGACCCCTAAACTTCTCTCTAATGAACAATTATGTACTATTTATATGAAAATAGATATCTAAATCCCGATTGTTAGTGAATTTAACTTCTATTTTCAGTGCCATTATATTACATTAATCTTAAATATAGTACTATAGTACATTATCTTTTTATAAAAATTAATACATTATCATTTTATAAAAATTCTATTGCTTGGAAAATTTATGATCATGTTAATAAAAATTGAGAAGATTTTAATATGCCACCAAATTTAATTGTAGACAACATTATATTTTTTAAGTAATTTTTATCAATCTATCGTCAAATAAACGAATGACGCATTATTTTAAAAATATTTAATTTTATTTTATTAAATAATTTTATCTATTTGGATTTAAGGGCATTAATAATATTCACCAAGTATAATGTATTATATCGTTTTTTTCTATATTTAATTAGATATATTGCACTAAAAAAAGTTTTGAAGCTTACCTTTTAAATGATAGGAATTTACTTGTTTATTTTTAAAATAATTAAGTATAACATTTAATGAATTGGGATTTCAGTGATGTTTTCCCATTTATTTGTTGAAAGTAATTAATTGACATCCACAAATTAATTTAAAATTTTCCATTAAGTCATTTCAAGGATTTGGACTTCATAGTTTTAACGATTATGATTATAATAACACTAGAAAAATCAATAGTTTTGTGTCATATTCTCCTCAAGTAATGAAAAATTGGAACGATAAATCTTGACGGCTGACACATGGAAGCAATAAACTTTTGGGTCATCTTTTCACCGAGCAGTAAAAATTGGAATTGTAAAATTTGACACATGGAAGTGAAAGTTCCGCAAAGCAAGCAGTTTATTTCTTTATTATATATATATATATATATAATTTTTTTTTTTTAAGAAGTAGTTTATTTTATTTGCATCAAAGTTTCGCATTTGTCGCCAACAACAAAATAACAAGACATTACCAGGTGACAACGTAATTTAATTGCTTCCTATTTAAGCAATTTACGTTGACCACAAGGATTATCGGTTATTGACATCTAAAAATTTTCACTGAAAAAACTATTTATTATTAATATTTAAATTGAAAAATGAAGAAAAAATGACTTATTTATGATAAATAAAAATGAGTTGGCTGATGAAATAAATTATTGATTAAAAAAGCTGTTTGATATTTGGTAAATTATATTATTGCTAGCTATAAATTTGAAAAGTAAAATTAGAATATATGTGTTTAATAAATTTTGTTACAAAAGTATTATTTTATTATATAATGACTAAAATAAATATAAATTTAATTATATAGGGATTTATAAAAAAATAAAACATAATTCTCTTTTTATTAAAATATTATGATTATAATAGAAATTTAGTGACTTATCTGATAAGTTATTTATAAAAAAATAACTTTTTTTTTTAAAGCCGTTCAAAATATAAAAAAAAAAAAGCTTATTATATAAGTAATTTTTAAAAAATTTACTAAATAGGAAATAAGCAGGTTATAATATTTTAATCTCTATCCTAAAGGGAGCTAAAGTCAATTTAAAATTTTGAATTATCATTTTTTCGAGATCACCGACGTTGCGATCAAAAGACATAATTCTAATCAATTTGATGGTCTTTGAAGCGGATCGCAGCAGGCCCAATTAAGTCGTCGCATAATTGTGGGTACTACTATATACACCCGTCATTTTCTAATTACACTCAAAACGGTGTAAGGGTTGCCTCATTGAAGCCCTTTAAAATTCTCTCAAATTTTCTTTTTTAAATCATATTCCATTTAATGACAAAAATACCCCTTTTTTTACAACACTAATAAAATACACTGGTTGAAAGTTTATTAAAATTACAAACTGTTTTTAGTTTCTCCTTTTTTTTTTTTGGTTTTTCTAAGTAATGATTTATTCAATATTTTGTATTTATTTATTTTTAAATTTAATCTATTATTTACTATTAAATTTTTATTAAAAAACTATTTAAAACAACATTTAGGTCTAAAAATAAGAAGAAGAAGAAGAAGAAAACTTCTTATTCATTGAAGACATGAGCGTAAAAAAGTTATTTTGATTTCCATTATTATTCTTGTTGAGTTTAAAACTGGAGATGCAAAAAATGAAAGGTTTCGTAAGAATTCTTAAGGGCTGTTAAAAGATCCACTCAAAAGAAATAAAAATAATAATATATAAAATTGTTTGGATAATAAATAAGAGAATGTCAGGTGTCAAGAGAATGAGAAGAATAACAGAAAAAATACCAAGGGGAAGCTAGCTTACGCCAGGTGTGCTAGATATTGGAATAACGCTTAGATTTCGCCATATTAAGGATAGAAAGTTCAAAGAAAACGCCAAAAATGACCATCATCTGGAAGGTGGTTATTTCCATGAAAAATATTGATTGCTTAGCTAAAAAAGAGGAATCGATAAAGAAATATGCTGCTGGAAAAGAGGAAACAACAGGCTATCATGCCTGCAACTATAATATAAGCTTTGCAAAGGTGCTCTGGACTACCCAGCAGTACCCAACATATGTATCTAAGGATAAAATCAGGAAAATGATGCTCTTATTTGTTCTCCAAACATACTCCAAAAGAATAAAATGACCAAAATATCTTTAAAATGATAACAAAGAACGCCAATGGAAATACACCAGGTGCCATGGCAACCAGACACCCTAGGAAATTCTGCAAAAAAAGATGCTAATGTTTTATTTTTGACATCAAACAAAAAAATACACAACACAAAAGTCAAGACTTCTTCAACCTCCAGCCACCATAACTGAGAACTTACAAACTCTTGAGACCAAAAATAACTCTAAACTAACTTGAGCATTGAAGTGTGGTCGCCTGTCACCGCTAGCTCTACCTCCAACCTATTTTCTCCATTTTGTAGGTTAAACTAAGTTCTTGAAGCTAATCCTCTCCAGACCCCAACCTCTTTCCATAACCTCACTTCTTCCATTTTTTCCCGAGCCTCATTCAAAGCCAAAACGAGCAATACATCTCTGCTGCGCTAGGCACCCCTTCACGTTAATAAAAATTTATTGTGCTAGCTAGGTTGTTTGTCCCCTTTTTTGTCGCCCCAAAATCCAGCTAAAACAATAACTATTTGTATTTGTCCTTATTTGTAATTACAATATAATATGGGTATTATGAGATTAATAAAGGGATCCAATAGTCCAACTCAAAACTCAAAGTTTAGTATTTGAGAATAAATTTGGTGCATTAAAAATCGCTTATTTATCTTTTTTATGTCATTTTACTAGGGATGGCAATGGGTAAGGTAGGGTGTTGGCTTGCCAATACCACGCTCGCATCCACAGAAAAATCGAATTATCAAGCCCGCATCATACCCACTGAAAATATATATATATATCCATTACTAGTTTGAGCAATTACCAAATGGCACTAGTATCCAATAGATTTTTTGTGGGTTCCCAAACCTAAACATATAAATTATATAATTCAAACTATAAATTTATAAAATTAGCCTAAAAAATACACATGACAGACTCAATTCTAATTTTTAGTATCGTAAGTGAGAATCTAAAAGTTTCAACATTAAAACAAATACATAAAGTATACCAATCTAATATAAATTCTCCAATTTAAGTATGAATACACAAATTATCCAATTTTTTGTAAGTACTTTTGCTTATAAAAAAAAAAACACAAAGAACAGAGAACCACAATCCACGAACTAGCATTCAAGAGTACCCCTATCCATCTCATTCAACACCAAGCTCTAAGATTTAAAAATTTATCTCATTCACCACCACTAGTAGCACCCATCCAACATGATTGCTACAATTACCTTAGATATTGCTTTTAGGTTCAGTATTATGTCTCACTCTTACCTTATATGTTTTCTTGAATAAATATTAAAATTTTTAAATTATTACAAGATTAAACAAAAAAAAAAAAAAGGACTAACGCAGGACAGCAGATATCCATGCGGGTATTTAGCCTTTTTTTATTTTTCAAGCAAATACACATGCTACCCGCGGTAGTTTTGGTTTCTATTATCACAACTGCCCATTACCCTGAAAAATTGCGTGCAATGGGTTTCACGTACGGAATTTTGTGTGTATGAGAGTTTGCGCATAAAACTGACATCCCCCGATCCCCGTATTTTAATGAAGCCCAATCTTTTTTTTTTTTTTTTTCACTTCAATTATATTTCACTTACAACAAGATATGTTGTTAGATTGTGCTTGGACTATGCTATGGTACAACGCAAATATCCAAGTTTAAGTCCACTACGAGACCAATTGGATACATCCAATGTCTCGATAATCCTGTTGTCAAGTAATGCATATGTTATGCTCAAAATAAAAAAGCATTTATTTTCAAGTAATTATTAAAAAAAAGTCATCCTGTTATGACATAAAGAAATATATTAAAAGCTTTATAAATTAATAGTGTTAGGACCACATAAAATCTATTAATTAAAAGAGATATTCTTTACTTGATAGATTAATAACTTATTAATTTATAAAATGTATTTACAATAGTCAATGAACAAAAATCTATCGACTAAAAATTCATTGTATGTTGGCAATCTAATCAACTAAATATAAATTAATCCACTACACATACGTTAAGTTGACCTAAATTAAATTTAAAATCATTACAATTTGAGAATTTAACTTAGGACTTTCAGATGCAATTAAAAAAAAAAAGAGATTAGACCCAATTATATTTAAATTTTAAGAAAAAAATAACACTAAAGAATTTATTTAATTAAATATCACAAAAATTATATTTATAATTTATTTAATTAAATATCACAAAAATTATATTTATAGTTTTAGTAAATTATCAATTTAAAATATGAATTCAACCATATTATTATACAAGGATTTTTTAAAAAAATTATCTTATTAATGTATCGAAATTATCAATTTAGCATATTAGCCCAAGTCAGAATAATAAACAATTATTATATAATAAAAATTATTAATTTATCACGTATTAATTTATAAAAATTATGCATAAGAACGAAAATGTTGAAGATCCAATCAGCTAGTGGATCCGGAAGCCTAATCTTTAGGAATAACTAAAAAAAAAAAATAGTCTACTTTTTATTTTTTTCAAAGCCCTTTTAGAGGATGACCAGAGCTGATTTGTTGAATCGTTGTGACGAATCAATGAAAATCTCAGATGGATTCTGAAATTTTATCTTCGTCATCGAAGACAAAATTGTAACTGTAAATTCAAAACTCAAGTTGCAAAACTAGTGGCTCTCAACTCATCCACGTGTCAGTCCCATGTCACATGATCTCTTTATTCTGCTCCTAATGGCAGGTGAAAATATTAAAATGGGTCGTCAAATTCTTGAGGCTGCTTGATCAGTTTCGACATTGAATTTTGGTCACAATGGTGAAGTGTGCATTTATTCATCAAGCTCTTTTCACATGGGGTTCAATGCATCATAAAAAAAAAAAAAAAGAAAGAAAAAAAGAAACGCAAAAATTTGGCAACTATTAGGACAACTCACTATAAAATCATCCAATGTAGTAAAAAAAAATATTGAGAAAAAAATAAGTATTACGGTACTATGAATTGAGAGGGCCCTTCTATATTTATAATAAGAATATCCTCTTAAATGTTTCTAAGCTTAATTCGTATGCCGTAGATTCGAAAATTATAAAGAAAAATTGCAAGGAAAACGAATCAATAGCAGAAAAGTATGATTCATGACTTTTAAGTCCGAACTTAATTGTCATACAACAAATAGCACATTTTTAATGTCAATAAAGAAAAAATCGTAGCTAAAATAAATAAAATCTTGCATCTCAAGATTTAAAGAACAAGTCCTTAGTATAAATTTCATTAAGTTTAACAAAAAAATAATGAGGTATCAGTAGGCTAATTTTGTTACTAGCCGAAAGTTTAAAGCACTTGAGAACATTATATTAAGATTTTGATTCCAATGATACTCTTTTGAACCATTTTGAAATTAAGCATACCGACTAAAGAGAAGCCAAAATGTACAACAAAACTTGGATTAAAAAAAATAATTTAGAGCTTGGCAAAATCTGTTAAGTACTCTCTAAGCCGTATTACTGGTTTGTTAATTATTTAGTAAAACAACATTGTCATTTTTATTGGATGTCTCAGGCATGATGTTGAGATTTGATTAATTAAGTGGACCAAATCTTTCGCTTTAAGAATTTAGTTTATCTTTAATCTTATTGTCACCCGTGACACACCGAAACGCCAACCCGTGAATTCTTGGCCGACACGTGTCGACTCTCCATTCCAGCAACATCATCACAATTCATCAAGTCGCTGAGCAATCATGTGAATGTTATGCGTGGAACTTTGATTGATCATGAAGTTTGCGGCTGGTCCCACAAAACCATCCAATCATAGGATGCATGGCCCACTTAGCGGGTCACTGCATGAATCAGCAGCCAATAGCTAAGCGCGTGCGGCGCGTGGTGTAGCTGAACACCACACAAACTGCATTACTATTGTCCCATCTTTTACCCACCCGTGAGAGTCCACACGTGACAGACTAAGACAAAGTTGCGTGCATGCTCAATAGTTCCATTTTTTGCCTACATTTTGGTTAACTCTATAAAAGCCGCCTGATAAGTAACAACTTATAAACATCCCACAAATCAAATTACTCCACAATCAAATTTGCAACCATACACATATAATAGCTTAGCTCTTGGCTTAATATCTGGCTTCCAAGGTGGTCTCTTGAATTTTGACGGTGGCAATACTTCTCAATCATCATAAAATTCGGAGACAACTTATTGTGGCATTATCTCAAAACGTAAATAATGTAAGTTTACGTAAATAATGTAAGTTTAACTTATACCCATGTTTAAAAAACGTGAGTTATTGGTTCATATTAATTTCACATATTAAAAGTTTGATTAATAATGTATTTCCTTATAATTTTTATGTTCACGTTATAGGTTGACATTTTTTCATACTCTTATCTTTCTACCCCAATGAAAAATCTCATTTTAGTTATTTTATTAATGTTAATGAATTGCGAACCGCTTTATAAGTCTGATATATGTTCACGTTACGACTAGACATTCTGTTGTTTCAGCTAAACATTTACACCCCGTCGATATGTTGGTCCAAGCCAAATTATTATTGTATTAATGTTAGTATGATGTGTCACGTGAGGTATAAAATTTGTGTTGGTTGTGTTCTTTTCGTAGGCTTTCATTAGAAACTTCTTTTAATTTTATGGACCATAGATTTTGGATCAACCCGTGAATGGTTTAATTCTATATGTTGTCGTCAGTCTACTTCTTCTCTTCAATGGCCACGAGGAGCAAAAAAACAACGAAGAGTCACGAGAGCCTCTTTTTACATCAAATTATATTCGCTCCACTGCTACATCTTTGCTATGAATAAATAAATTATGCTCTACACCCATCACCTCTTCACCAAATTAGTGTAATCGAATTAAAGCAACCTCTCATTTTCTATGATTCTTCAGAAGAACAATCACTTACACTGCATGTTGACATCACATGTGATCGTTATTTGTTTTCATCATAAGCATGAAGTGATGGGATGGTTGAGCGTGGCAATGTTGATCACAGCATCCCAAACGGGGTTGTATGTTAGAGACGGAGAAAAGAGATCTCTGATATTACTAATCAAAATTAAAGCTGGTGTCTATACATATATATAATAATTTGAATTTCAAAATTAAACTTTTGTTTATTCATTAATCAAAGGCTTAGATTGCTTTTGATTTCTTATATACTGGGTTTAAGCCAATTGCATGTAATCACTTTTTGGAAAAGCTGATGTTCATTTATTTTTGAAACGAACGTCATATTCAAGACACAAATCAGAATGGTCATTTTCCATTAAGGTTTGCAGAAAGTACACATATTTCTTTGCATTTAAAACCCTACTCATCCTTCAGGCCGGACATTTGCATTTGTGCTTGCTCTCCGTAATTCAAAGCGAAATTCCTAACAATTATGTACAAGTCTATATGTAAAATGTGAATGTTCGGGCTGAAGAAAAATTATACAAAACCTTGAAAGCTTCAAGATTATGGCGCAAAATGAATTTTTTTTTTTTTAAATTATAATATGCCATAAGCAAGCATATTTCTCCTTATACAAATCCTAGTCATTTTTCAGATTGCATAGTTTGTAGGTGGATTGGTACACGACTCTCAATAATTTAGTGTTGACTGTTGAGTTACTAACAGTTATATACAAGTCTGTATTTTGTAAAATGCGTGAACTTTTGAACCGGAAAAAATTATATAAAATCTTGAAAGCTTCCCCCTCGGATTCTGGCACCATATTCTTGGAATTTTGGACCTCAAATTAGTTCACAAGCTACTTATACTGTAGAAGACGCATATTTTCCTACTTCAGCTTACTAAAAACAAGGAAAAATAACAAAATAATACAAGAAAAGCTGAGAGGGAGAAACAAGAGATTAATGGACCACAGGAAACAGAACCAACAAATAGGAAAGATTAAGAGAAAATTGCAAAGAAAATGCTCGGAGAGAAATTTAGAAGAAGGAACCAAGTGAAGGACCAAAAGCATTCTGCCAAATTTGCCTCAATGACCAAACCTTCAAAACCCTCCAACAGCATCAGTTTTTACTAGAGACAATGATTTTTCAATCAAACAGAACTTGACACGTGTCGAAACTTTTTCATGAACACACCCTTTTGGACCTATAGCTCATAAATTTCAGTATAAATTAGACCCTCTGCCCCTCAATGGTCCTCACATTACATTGTTGTCTTTGCTTGAGGCCTCTGCCTCTCACTTCATTCTTTTAATTTGTTCTTTATTCAGAATTTTTCCTGTGAAGTAACTTTGACACATTCTCCATTTCCCTTTTTTTTAACCCTGAAGAAATTGCATTCAATGGAGAGTATTCGCGGGCTGTTACCAATTCTACTAGCAGTGATTCTTTTGTTACAAAATTTAAGCAATGTGGAAGCAAGGTACCATTATCACAAGAAACAGAAAAACAAAGGCTCCACTGTTCCAGGCCCAGCTTCTCCAGAGAATCCGCTCCCTTCATCACCTTCATATCCTCCATCAATCCCCTCAGACCCTTATCCGAATGATCCAGTGAATTCCACGGACTGCATTTTTGATGTAAGAGATTACGGGGCAGTCGGTGATGGCTCTGCCGACGACACTGCTGCTTTCAGGGCTGCATGGAAAGCAGCTTGTGCTGTAGAAGCAGGGGTTGTTCTGGCTCCTTCAGATTATGTTTTCAAAATCACCTCAACAATTTTCTCAGGGCCATGCAAGCCAGGGCTTGTACTCCAAGTAAGCATTTACACTAAAAAGTCTCCCATGTTTCAGCTCCTCTCAGTTGAATCATGTTGAATTTTCCAATCTAACAACTATATCTTTTTGTATGATCGTTAAAGCTTGATGGGGTTCTAATGCCACCTGATGGACCGGATACTTGGCCCGAAGCTGATAGTCGCAAGCAATGGCTTGTGTTTTACAAACTTGATGATATGACATTCACTGGTAAAGGCACCATTGAAGGGAATGGACAGCCATGGTGGGATCTACCCTGCAAACCTCACCGGGTAGATTACTTTCAAAAACTTACATTCTTTGCCTTAATCACTGATTTTTTTTTTTTTGAAATTATTTCTTTCTTCTAAATGCTAGTTTCAATATGATTCAGGGGCCTCAAGGATCGACATCATCAGGTCCATGCGACAGTCCTGCTGTGAGTGTTATAATCAAACTCAATTCAAGCATTCAATAAAATCAATTTTGTGTATGAGCAATGACCATTTTCATTACCTTTTCGTGCAGTTGATTAGGTTCTTCATGAGCTCAAATTTGGTAGTTAGTGGCTTAACAATTCAAAACAGTCCTCAATTTCACATGAAGTTTGATGGATGTGAAGGCGTTATGATTGACAAGCTCTCCATTTCTTCACCAAAACTCAGCCCCAACACAGATGGAATCCACATTGAGAACACAAAGTCTATTGGAATTTACAATTCCATGATAAGCAATGGTAAGGGGAAAAAAATAAAATTTCAATTAGGGATGATTTAATTTCCGACGGCCACGGGTCTATCCTGGGTTTGCTCTTTCCACTTTGTCCAATTCATTTTTCAGCCAGGCAGGCTCGACGATGACACCTTTTGACCAGTTGCCATCCTCATAACTAGGGATGAAATAATTGCCCACCAGTCCACAGGGTCCTGTCCTGTTCAGGCCACCATCTGGCTTTTTTTTTTTTTTTTCTCTAACTATTTTGACTTAATTTTTCCACTTTTCAATTAATTCAATTATTTCCAATTAAAAAATAAAAAATAGATAAATGTTTTTTGTTTAATTGTTATTTGGGTCGGGTTCAGCTTACTTTTTTCAGGCCAGTCACCAGTGCCAGACCAACGGGGTAGAACTGCCGTTAACTAATGTAGTGGCTTGTATTTGATAATGCATAACACATTTTATGTACAGGTGATGATTGCATTTCGATTGGAACCGGGTGCTCAGATGTAGACATTGCTGGTGTCACTTGTGGGCCAAGTCACGGGATCAGGTTTATATTCTCTTTTCTTCGTAAGAATTGTAACCATGGGCCATGGCTGCTATCTAACAGCGACATTAGTCTTTGTTCAACAAAATTCAGCCATATCTTATGATTTTTGGAGAATTAACTGTAAAGTAGAATTTTTCAAAGAACCCTTTTTGCTAGGGAGAAAGCTGTTGCTGTAACTATAACCAAATGCAATGTTGTTGGCTTTCAACCCCCTAACGCCCCCTTACATGTTGCATGAGGAAAAGCAAAGAGTCAGCTGCATTTAGTGATTATGAAGGGTATGTTTGAGGTGTTGTGACTCCTAATCCACCGCTACAAACGGATTGTTCCTAAATGTTAGCTGCTAAGTAAAAGTGGGTATTTACTGTATACTTGCTATTGTGCTCTCAAAATTAAACAGTCAAGGAACTTACGAACATGCTAAAGCGTCTGAAGCCAAGTTATAGTGTATGCTAAAGTAATGTTTGTTTTTGTCAAAGCTTGTTGATTTCGGAATCACTTTTATTAATGAGGCCAACGGTTTTTAAGTTCTGAACTTAAGCTTGTACTCTGCAGCATTGGGAGCCTTGGTGCGCACTATTCCCAGGCATGTGTCTCAAACATAACAGTCCGAAATGCAATCATTAGAGAATCAGACAATGGCCTAAGGATCAAGACATGGCAAGGTGGCACAGGCTGTGTTTCCGGCTTATCATTCGAGAACATTCAGATGGAAAATGTGAGAAACTGCATAAACATAGACCAATACTACTGCCTATCAAAGGAGTGCTTAAACCAGACCTCGGCAGTGTTTGTCACAGGCATTACATACAGGAACATTAAGGGAACTTACGACGTACGCACCCCACCAATCCACTTTGCCTGCAGTGACACTGTGCCCTGCACAAAGATTACAATGGCTGAAGTTGAGCTTCTCCCATATGAAGGGCAACTGCTTGATGATCCATTTTGTTGGAATGCTTATGGAACTCAAGAAACTTTAACTATTCCTCCTATTGATTGCTTGCAAGAAGGGGAGCCTCAATCAGAACAAGAGGTTGCTGCATATGGCTGCTAAAATTATTACACATTATAGTTGCATTTTTCCTTATTGCAGTAGCATTTTCTGCGATTGATATGATATAGAATAGTAGTGTACAAGAGAATACAAGTGCCATTAGCTTTTATGGCTCTTGATTATTATCAGTAGTACTACTTAGGTTCCATCCCTATTAGGGTATATTTCCCTATTGTGTGATGAGATTTAGTTACATGGGTCTGGTTTTTTGGCCCGATATTTGTAATCGATTGGATTTCACGTGTAATATACTACAAGTATTTAAGCTACATTTTTGGTTTCAACAAATATATTACAACTCTTGTTCCTCTGCTTTCAAATGCGTGAGATTTATAGAGTTATGCGGACTTGGGTGGTTTTTATTGAGGCATAACTCTATAATAAGAGAAAAACAAATGATAAGAGGAAAACGAACGCCGATCGTTGTATACCCATTTAGATTAGTATTTTTTGCCCGTTTGAGATTTAGGATCATAAAAATCCACCACGCTCTGCAACTGCCAAGAGGACCGACTTAATGGATCCCGAATTCTCGGGCAGCAACCCTTCCCAAGTCACACCAATAACAAGTAACAACACGAACAAAGCGTCTCCTTTGTTGATCCCATATCCAACATGGTGCCTACTAAATGTTTGGTACCATTTAAGATTCGCATTTTTAGCCCACACAAGGTTTAGGATATGTTGTTCTAAGGCAGAGCCAGAACCGAGGGTTTGAATACTTAACAAAAAAATGGCAGGCCTAACTTACTTTTGTCATTTCAGTTGATCTAGGGAGAAGTGGATGGTGAGCAGAGCGCTCTGATGAGGCTGAGTGCTCCGAACTAGCCTAAGCTGATATAATCTGTAGTTTCAACTTTCAAATTGCTTAGCCTGCATGCTCTCATAGCTCCAGTGCTTCTATGGCAACTCATGTTATAAAAAAGAAAATAAATATCATATGCATGCACACTCGTGTAGTTATAACGGATAGGATTGTATACTCTTATCGACATAATTTCTGCTGTAAATTTCCCCCATATTGTGTATAACTAGGCAGATTATATTACAAAAATACTATTCCAAATCAACCAGAAATAATAATCATGGAACAATAAAGCTGGAGATGGGCAGGCCATTGCAGACTGCGTGTTCTTCTTAATACCTTTCTTCATGTTAGCTTTAACTGAACATTTAACAAGAAGCCAATCCCTACTGTTATTTTTCTCTTTTTGGTATTTCTAGCCACTTTTACCTAGATTAGATGGTTTTGATTCTCCCACACTCGGACTGAATGGTCCTCTTGCACGTTGGCGAGGACTTAGCTCTCCTTTTAGTTCAGTTACACGAGGGCTGTATACCTTCTCTGAAACCCGGGGGCTCTGAAGGCTTTTCAATTCCTTTGATGATGTTTCGCTGCAACTGGTATGCTTGAGACTGCACATGCGTCTAATCTCACCGCGGCTACGAGTAACCATCCCATCTAAAATTTCCCCATCAGATGCAAATGAAGAAGATCTACTCATATCTTTTGCAAATGAAGTATTTCTACTCATATCTTTTGCAAATGAAGCAGATCTACTCATTTCTCTTGTAAATGAAGTAGATCTACTCGTCTCTCTCTCCTGCCACATATTGAAGATACTAGAAAAATAAGCACATTAAATGCCAAAAGCCGGTCAAATGGTATCCTAAAGTAAACATACTATCAAAGCCCATACATTTTTCAATAGGCCACCAAGTTACAAATATTTATGCATAATGTCTGAATTATTATAAAATAAAATTTTATCGATGCCATTGAGGATAACAAGTTTACAACTTACAGAGGCAAGGTTGAATGATAATGCTGGTGCCTCTTCATACTCAGCAGCATCTAAATCTTGAAGGTGTGCTCCTTTGAAAAACCTTGGCAAAACATACTGTCGCACTGGAACCAGTAGCATGATCATTAAAGGGAAAAGTACTCCAGCAATTGGAACCCATGTAATCCCAAAACAGACTAGCAAGTAAGCAGTCTGGAAAATAGTAAATACTAAAATTGTCTTGAAAGGCACAGTTTCGACAAATGTAGCGTGATAGTTCTCCAGTACTCTAGACAATAAGGGCAACACAACAAATAAAAATTCAGTTAATTTCCTCCATAAGAGGCAGGTGGTTAAAGTCAAATTGGAAAGAAGAAAAAGGAACAAAGAAGCTACTTGTATCTTCTGCTTGGAGCAGTGAAGATCAATAAGATCCGCTCCCAAAACTGGTTACCAGGCAAGCTTTCAATGGCCATGAAGGCAAAATAGCCCCAAAGTACAGAAGTTGGTATCCTTTTAAGCAAGGGCATGGCCGCAACACATCCTCCTACCATTGTAGATTGGAGCAAGTTACTTAGCCGCTGTTCTTTCACCTCAACAGGCAATAAATCATCAATCTCCTCCTCAATATCAAATGTACTCTTGTCAACTGGAGCATCCATTTGGATTCTTGACTCTTTCAATTCTTTTAATCCCTGATTACAAAACAAACTTTTAGCCAACGTCCCAATGCACCCAGTTGATCAGATCTCAAAAATGAAATGATTAATTGTTTGATATTGTTGCATGTATCCAAAACTTAAAAGTTGCGAAATGAATTGTTGGTTCCTCAAATTAGTGTGTATGTTACAGGTTCTTGGAATAACTACAAATGAATCAATATATCAAGTCAATATACCTTAGAAGAAGGTTCCTGGTAAATCAGTGGGCTCTGCATCTGTTGATAAGCTTCTTGCATGCTTCCATAAACCTGTCCCAAGCTTGCATTATTGCTGATACATTTATGAGCAGTTTCCACAAGCCGATTACGAAGTAACTGCACAGATTACAAAAATTGTGGTAAAGCTTTAATTAAAAAAGGAAACATGCCTTGAAAGGCATGACACCCTTACCCTATCGTTAATAGGGATCTGGGCAATTCAAAATCAGTAATAGATTCATGCTCCAAAAATAAAGAAGGATGGGATCTAAATTAATATTAGTTCCCAGAAAGCTTTTAATCCTCTGTAATTAATATGCATACCTGGTGCTTCAGGGTTGCTAAACTTTTAGTATGCATTGGTGATTGCGGAATAACGCCATTTGCTGGAGGTATACCAAGGAGACCACAGATTATGACCTGCGATGAAGTCTTAAAATATCAGACATTTAGCTGAGTAAAGTTCAATACAAGAGGGAGATGAAGAGCCATGGTTCGAAATCAAAAGAGAAAAAAGTACTGCAAATGAAAAATGAGAAGCTGGTTGGAGAAGGCAATTTGCGTACCATGAGCCCCAAAAGAAGTAAATCATAGTGGAAAGAAGGAGGCTTTCTCAAATTGAATTCTTTCTGCTGCGCAAGCTGGGATGCAACACTATGGTCAAAATAATAGAGCACTGCAATCATTGTTGCCGGAACGAAAGCTCCAATAATATACATAAGCGGCACATTCAACATATCCTGCCAGTTTTTAACATTATGCCATTAATACACCCTTCTGAAGTCAGCAACAGGAAATTTATAAAAATGGACGAGAAAGACTAGTTCTAACTAAGCTTTCAATTAGCCCTGCCTTGATGACAGTCCAATTCTCATATGCACCCGGTGACCATGGATTTGGACTAAAGAGGCGCCTAGGAATTCCTTTAGGAACACTTCTAGCTGGTATATATGAAACAGCAGTCCAGACCAGAACCATCAATGGCACACCATAATCTGCTATGAAGCCCCGCAGACAGCCTGTGGAAAAGATTAAAGTGGAAACATTGAAATAACAAGTATAGAGAGACATGGACCACAAAATGTTGTTTCCATAATCGGCTTTAGAAATTATGAATACTATTATCTTTTTTTATTTGGCTTTGACAAAAATCATGGGATTGGATGAGAAGTACAATCAACTATTATAAGGAAACAGTAGCTTGAGAGTTCATATTATTAATTTATGGTAATTGATGATGGCAGTGACTACCATAAATTTTAAACTTCAGGAAATACTGCTTTCGTTCCTTATCTTCTGACTAGACAGACCAGTAATGACTGCAATTTTGTAAAGACACTCTGAATGAAATGAGACTTACCAGACCCATATCGCCATGACCTTGCTTTTCTGCTTTGTAATGCAGTATGTAGAAGGCCAAAAGATAGAACCAAAGCAAACATCCCATTGGCAAATCTCCATGAAGGTTGATACTCAATCAACTTCGGATTTTCTCTTTCTGGTACACGAAATTCATCAACTATTCCCTAGGAAATGTGATTGAAATTGTTAGAAGTTCAATTTTTGCACGAAACATTTCTAGGCCTAGTCCAACTAACATAGATACTATCAAATGCCCACCTTATAATATAATTACTTCAGTGTAGTCAAAGGAAATTTTGATAACCACTTGAGAAGCACCGAAGGAAATTTTGCATATTCTTTGCGTCATTAATGGGAAAGAAATAAGGAAATATTTTTACCTTGATAGCTTCCTGCATGAAAAGCATTGCAATAAGAAGGCCAAACAATTCCCCAGCAATACGAGTAAACCTACTGATGATTGAGCAAGCTCCCAGGATGGCCAATAGGAACAGCAAGAGGGCGGTCCACGCGCACACCCTGCCAATTAAAAGCTATATAAGTTTACCAAACATAAATAAGAAGATAAAGGAAGAACAAAAAATTCTAACACAATCAATGACATTTTAGGTTAAATGTAGAGAGGAAAACGGAAAATACCATCCAGTCCAGGCTAGAAAGAGCTTTGATCCCAAGTCTGACCTGTTTTTTGCAAAATTGAACATGAATGTGTACATAATTACTGTTGGTTCTGCAACTCCAAGAATCAGCAATGGCTGACCTCCTATGATAGAGTGTATAATTCCACATAATGCTGTAGATGCTAATGTTTGAACAGCAGTGATAGTCCCATCTGTACGAAAACATTACCCGTTTGCTAATTAGCTTTTTGATAGCAATGGTCAGAAATTGAGAGATGAGCAACAAACTGTGAACTATAATGGCATTTTGTCATGCTACCCGTCTCTCTGTCTAACTGTTCCCCAAATGAGATAACCGGAATTGCTGATGCAAAGAATATATATGTTGTGGGGGCCAGAATCCTACGAAAATTTGTCATAAGTTAGCAAGCTGTCATTGATAAATTAGCTATAGTTGAAGCTAACTTAACCAGAAATTTCAAAAGTTCTTTCTCACTATATGTGAAAGATATACCTGAAGCCTGCTCTAAAGCCACCAGTCCAATCTTGCTTGTAACACTTCAGTCTCCCTTCAAGATCATTCTTGATTCCACGAAATGGCACAAAGCTTTCCTCCATGATTTCTTAGCACTTTCTTCAGTGCTTTCACTATGAGTTCACAAGGCTTAGTTGTTCACGAAGCAATGGCTTTCCGTACTATAGGGTTGGACAAATAATCAATCTAGAATCTGTTACAAAATAAGCCAATATGGCAAAATCAACACCAGCAGTGAAACAAATAAAAAGTGAAAAAAAAAAAAACATAGTGCATGATAAACCAGAAAGAAAGTTAATCTTTTTCCTACAAATCACTACCCAGAGTCAAAATTCTCAATAGCATTATACTATAAATCTAGAAACCTTTAATAATCAAACTACAAACCCAAAAAAAGAAAAAGAAAAAGAAAAAAGGATAAGCTTTAACTTGCGTTGCAGATTTTTTTACCTTCAAACAATATGAACGCGGAGAAGGTATTTGCAAACAAAGCTCCAAATATAAGAAAGACTGAACAGGGTTGAGCTTTGAGCTGGGTGACTCTAGATTTGTAGCTGAAATTAACAATGTGGGTCATTAATCATCATCAAATGAAAGAAAGAAAGAAACCACTGTCAGTATGCTCACAGCAAAAACAGAAAAAATAAAAACAAAGGCAGAGGAATCAAAGTAGATGGAATGTGGAGCAGTAACCGACCGGTCACCAACTTAAAAGGGACTAAAATGTAAAAGAGAGAAAATATTATCTTACTTTTTCTCTGGCTTTAGTAGAAAAGAAAAAAGATTGAGACTTGAAAGATTTGATTAAAAAGGACTACTTTTATGTGCATGAAAGAGAGTGACAAAGATTGCCATTTGCCAGTGCATAACAAGCTGGCCGGGGGCAGGGTTGGAAAATAGAATGAACCGTGTACGCTTACTGTCTTTACTGTTTTATTTTTATCATTGTTGTTGCCTATGTTCTTGGTAAATTAATATTTTTATTATTTCTTAAACATCATTATAAAAATTACTGAGAGATTTACATTTTTTTTCTAAATTTATACACTTCAATGAAAGTGAATATTTACTCCACATTTTCAGAGACTAAAACCCTTGTCTTTCGAAATGAAAAAAACAAAAAATAAAAAGTGTTTTACCACTCTATTAATGTCCTAAGTGAAATGATCACTTTTATCTTTCATGATGATTATTTTTATTTTTTTAATCTTTAATAAACCAATTTTTTTTTTTTTATTTAAATCAATATCTTGCGTTTAAAGAATAAATTGTAATATGTTGGTTCATTACTTCCTGCAATAAGACAGGCTGTAGGAGTTGGGGGATTCTCTCATTATGGGATGCCTCACAACTTTTTCAAACCATTATTAATCAAATGACCAATAATTTGCCTTGTGCTTGTTTCTATATAAATCATTTGATTTTATATATGGTGTTGTAATTAGATGACTTAATGAGACATATCATCATTTAGAACGGTATCTACTAAATGTATAAAACCTACTTTATGTTTTGTTTATTTATTTATTCATATTTCTAAATTTAGAGCTAATAATATCAAAATTCCAACTAAAAACAAGTTACTGTGGAGCCAAACAAAACCGCGTACAGAAAAGTTTTTGACTTTTCATTTGTCTCTATTCACTAAAACGTGGGTAGCCCTTCACATGCATTCATTCAAATTTTATTTTTCTCTTCTAAACAATGTGTCAAAATCAATGGCAAAGGATATGTTATTGGTAGTTGTTGAAAACATCAATTTATTATTTTATGTTTTCATTGAGAATTATATATAGGTTGGGAGAGAATTAATCAATTGAAATCTTTAATTAACCGCCAATTATTAGAGTCTGTTTAGTTCTTAAATTTTATGTGTTAAGAAGCAATCTAAATAAAGAACTTTTCTTTGGTTTTACTAAAATTGAAGAGAGACCATATGAGTTTTCTGGACCACTTAATTTTTCATTTTTTGTACTTAAATAATTTTTTAATTTGTTGTAGAATTTGATATTTGTTCAATCATGCTACATTTACTAATATATTTATAGTATCAATACATTATTATCACTTATATTTACTTTATTTTCACTTATATAACCTCTTGATTGGATGGGTCGATACTATATTCTTTTAACTCTAAGGTAGAGGATTCGAGTCTCTCCTAAGAGTTTATTATTGTGCTGAGCTTTAGTTGTATGATTACATGGTGCCCAAAAATTGAGTAGAATAAAAAAAATAAAGATGAATTTATGAAACAATATCATTATTTTTTTATTTATACGAATATTTTTTTAATTTAATTATAAATGACACGTTGTCTAAGATAATTGTCGAGCATACAATTTATGAAATGTCATCTATTTATTAAAAAAAAAAACGACATGTCATCCAATTGGCATAAAAATTTTACGCCATTTGTTTGTTTGGAGTTATGCAAGGGACGGGCGGGGCATGTGCACGTCTTCTGAGTTCAGGCATGATAACTTACGTACGGTTCTTTATGATTTTGATGTGATGAGTTCTGTTTACATGATTGCCAACTGAATTTGTTATCGTGTTACAAGTAACTTGATTAATGAAATCTAAATTTGAGTCTTGTGTTTGGAGGTGAGCACCTACCACTTAGCAGCAGAGAGGTGAAAGCTGCATGCCCCATCAGAATATCTGATTTATGGACGAAAAGCAGAAACGACCGAAGTTAAAAGCGCTTTTGGATTGTTATTGACAACAATGAACACAAGTGGTTTCAAGTTTTACGCCACAAGCGCTTTCGTCAAGAACGCTTCTTACAAACCCACTTCATGGTTCATGATTTTGTCTCGTGGCAAACTAAAAGATTCTCTGTTCTTAAGTGCTGAATTATATATATAACTAAATGAAGGCTATTCTAGAGCAAATGACCAAAGCATATCACTAACATTTCATAGAATTTGAAATTCAGGCGAGTTTTTTCCAGTAATCTCCAGGTGTACACCCTCGTTTATTTCATTTATACCGCATGCATCTTTCAATCAGTTGTTAAAGAGTACGCATGATGACAAGAATCTAAAAGAAAGAAGTGTAAACACTGAGAATATCCAAGATTTTCTTCTTTTTTTGTGGACTCAAACAATAACAATAGTCAAAATCACAGCAAAAGTAAGCTTTTCAAGGGTGCCATAAACCCCCAATCATGTCTAGACTCATTAGGAAAAGCCCTTTTGGCTAATGGGATCATTGTATTTGGCTTTGGACAGTGGCTCGAAACACCAGGCAAACAAGGAAGCATCAATGACTGAAAAATAAACAGCTAATATTGAACAAATATGGGTTTATGCAGGCACTACAAAACTTTCAAGCAGCCCGAAATATTGACCGACATACTAAGGTGTCTTCCGTATGACGCGGGCTCTGCCTCTGTAAAACATTTGAGAAACAAGAGGCAAAAAAGAATGGGCTAATCCACGTTTATAATGCTTAAAAGTAAAGCAAAGATACAGATTATCACTCGGCTGGATTATTTATTATTCCCTTGTTTGGGATTGAATGCCTAATCATTTATCTGAAGAGCATTAACTACGAAAATTTTTAACCCTTGTTTCTGATCATTAATATATGCGAATGTACCAGAACAAAGCACATTTTGGGAAAACTGTCATCACCTCTTCATACTCCTTACACGTTGCACAACACGAACAAACTCATAATACAAAGAGAAGTCGAAATCGGGCAGATTGTCAGCCTCTGCAGCCATTTTGGGATGCTTCAAATTTGAAATCTGCTTTAAATTTGGAATCTGAGGGACTGAGTTCTGACAGATTACAAAGTCGATCATGCCGAGTTTCTGGATAAGACTCTCAAACTTTTTAGTTGTTAGGGCCTGAATGTCTTCTATCTGCACCAACTCCCCGGTTTGACCACTACTTTCCCACCACCTCTTGAGAATCCTTCTATTAGTTTCAGAAGTCTCTATGGAAATAACACCTTTCAACTTGATGCCAAGCCGGTGTAAAGTAACTTCTGCTCCACCAATTCCGCTGAAGACTGACAACATAGTTAGCCCTCCAGGGAACATAGATTTCAAAACAGAGAGGTGGTAACCCAAGGTGTCTGTCTGAAAGCAGTGTCTAAGTGATTCAAGTCTTGCTGTTAAGCTATTTCCAGAAGCTTGAGTGTGATTTGATGGGTAGCCTAGTATACGTTCTATATGTTCAGGATCTACAGGTCCGAGTTTGTACACACCAACCCAAACAAGATTCAATGTCTCAGAGCGATGAAGAATATCTCTCTGCTGCTGGGATGAGAGCACTCCTCGAGAATCTCTGAGTAGTTTCTCAAACCTCTCACAGAGCTGAGATATCCCACTAGTTCCAGAGTTGATGCAGCTCAAATGCTTCCTCGTATCCCATGATGGCCACCATTTCTTAGTATGCGGAATTGCATCTTGTATAGTCATCGGTGGTTCCGGTGGTATGTGAAACCTATTTGCGGTTGGAAGATTGTGTAGATACCCTTCTCTCCTACTCAATGCTGAGAAGTACTGAGAATTTACAAATTCAGGCTCAAGTGAATACAAGAACTGAGACATTTTCACCCAGCAATCTATTGATACATCCACAACGTTTCCATAAAAGAAAAATGGAGGTTGTGCCACCACTTTATTAATACTCCTGCATGGATTGGAATTGAATGCTTGCTGCATTCCATATCTCGAACTATTAGGGTTCACTTTTTCTTCCCACGATGAGTCAAGGAAAGAACTAGAGTCATCCAATGACTCTTGTTTTGGCCGTTTCCCTTTACGGTTTTCCTGAAAATCAACGTGCTGAAACTGAGAAGTGCTATTTGAAAAGTCATCAAAATACTCTTCCTTTGGCCTTTTACCTCTACCAGTTTCACTCGTGTTCATTTTCCTTGACTGAGAGACAACATCTGGACTGCGATCCTCAGTTTTAACTTTTACCGTATCATATGACTGACTTCTAGGGGTGTCCAAGAAAATTTGACCGGAGAAAATTTTCTCAGCAAGCTCTGAAATTGGAGTCTCTGAGCCTGAAACAAGACAAATGACTTGGTTGGTACTAAATTCATCTTAAAGTTGCATTAATTCGTTAAATACTAAAAGATGTAATCACTCACCAAATTTCTCAATTGCTAATGAAACTTGATGTTCAGAGAAACCCATTTCAAGCAACTGAAGGGTTATTTCCATGGTCCCATACAAGGTCTCATCACTTTTATCCTGGTGATCGAAAAAGGTCAAACAAAGTATTAGATACTGACCAAATTATATAATACCACAGATACGAACACAATAAACCTACAAAGACAGAGCACCATATAGGTGATTGAAAATGCCTCAAAAGATAAAAAGCTAACTTGACACCCAAATAACAGGATGATGCAGAATCTAAGATTGTCCTTATTTATATTTTTTAAAGTTTTATTAGAAATTATAAATTCAAGTGTTCAAGTAAAATTTTTATCTTCTTTAAATAGATTTCTTACTAGGGTAGGTTTTATATTACATATTAGGAAGTAGGTTCTTTTGACTTTGATTTCTGTTTCAATGATAATTATTATATGAAATTGTGATTCCCCTCTTAATTTCCCATGGTTTTTCTCCCCTTTCTCACTGGCTTTCTCCTCTTTCTTCTCTAAATTTTCTGCTTTCTCCCCTTCATTCTTCTATAGCTTCCTTTCTTTCTTCTATCTCTCTCCCTGTTCTCTATTATTTTGTGGCACAATCCGTTGTATATCGCAGGATTTCAGAAACGTATCAATGATGGCTTTTTTCTATTATTAGTATTACTATATAATGACCAATAGTAATAAGAAAGAACAAAAGAATGCAACTTAATGCATTTAATGTGTGTATAGGCTTTTGCAGAAATCTCATTTCATAAGAATAGACATCAAACCAACTAATGTTTCATGAAAACATCATTAAGGACCTCATTTGTTCCATCATTGTTATGAGGTGCATCATCTGTTTCCCTTTCAAGATTTTCTGATATCTGAGCAGCAGTGATGAAGTCCACCAGTTCATAAACAAGAGCATCTTTGCCTGAATGTAACATTTACGAGAAAATCCATAAAGCACTAAAGTATTGCTATAACAGAAAGAGAGCTACATTAAATCTATGATGAAATATCACACTTGAGGCTGTATTAATAATAATTAAGAGTACATCTGAAATGAGTGTAAGAGACAAACATAGATCTGCAGATTTGCACTAGATATTAGTACCACTAATATTGTAACAACAATTATAATGATTATGGACAACAAGCAACAATGACAGAAACAACATAGCCTAATTTTCATATTTATTCTCTGCAGAGCCACAGAATCCTAAAGAATTTAGAAATTCCAAAAGTGAATATTTACTCTAAAGTGCTCTCAAAATGGATCCACTCTAACAACGTTAAACAAGGAACAACTGCAAAGTTCATCTTGTCTGCTTGAAGTCAAAAGGTGAAAAAATGAAGAATCTCAAAGTATTTCCTTGCAGTGTTAAACAACAGAAGCAACCATAATTTCAGGATGTGCAAAAAAGCATCAGTTGCAGACTTAATCTACTAAAATTAAAAAAAAATTTGGAAACTATAAACATACCAAGTTTATCCAATGCAAAGTCAACTTCATTTACAGAAAAATTCATCATTAGTAAAGAGGCCCTTTTTTCAATATGTAATCCTTCATCCATTACATCAGGTTCCTGCAAATATTGAAGATCAAGCAAATATATCATATCCAATGATCTTGAATCCATGAAAATAGGAGATCAACATATTATTGACAAAGTATGAGTTCAGACCATAAATATCTGCCCTCACATAATTATGTTACATTTGCAGAAATAAGAGAAGGAAAGGAACAAAGTATCGGCCCTAAAGGCGACTCATAGCATGTAATAGCTCTAATAAATTCAACCCCATCAAACTGCTATCAGTGGAAATTAACTGAACCAGTCCATCATAAGGGAAAAAAAAAGTGAGAATGACACAGAACCTGATTAAAAATTAATTAATGCCTCCCTCACTTCACTATTCCACGATAATCAGATGTGTCTAGTAGAAACATTGTATGTCTCTCACTCTCTCTTTCTACAAAGCACCATAAAAAGGCAATTAAAAAAAGAATTGAATGCTGAAGACAGGGAATACCAACATAACCAGCATACAGTTTAGTCTTACGAACCACTGAAATTCCAATACCAATCCAGTTACATTAATAAAATGGCAACCGGTATCCTTATTTGACAAGACAACCCTCCTGACAATAGAAAATCAGATCGAAACTGGCACTTTACCTGTAGTTCAGATCTTCCGGGAGCAAAAATTATGAATGAACAGTCACATATAAAGCAAGATCACAGCAAGTTACCTCTTTTGGATGGACCATTTTGGAAATTTCGGGTGGACCGTTAGCATCCTTGTCACCAAACAAGCTATCCAGAGAATCTGATGATTGAGAATTGGATTCTTGAAGAGCCTATTTCATTCGACAGCAGGTTAGCCACGAAAAACTTGTATTGTATGTAACTGTCAAAAGTTCATTCCATGAGAGAGGGACGAGCAAGAGAATATAAAAGTCACTGGATAGACTTCAAGAAATGCTAAACCTCACTAGCTTTGATAGTTCTAAGAACTCTAAACCTCACTAGATAGAGTTCTGATTCTGAAACAGCTTACGAAGTTGATTTAAGCAAATAAAATGTTTAAATCAATATTCTCTCATAATCGAGGTGTGAAGACACAAGCATGCACCAAAGTGTATTTGATTACTCACGTTATATTCAATTAGTGTCTCCAATAACAAGTCCACATTGTCTTCACCTGGATTGCAGTTTGCAAAGAATGGTCATCAGGAAATAACCATAGATGATTTTTCATCATGTGGATGCTTTTTTCTCTTTCAATAAATTTACAAATGAAATTGTTCATCTTACCCTTTTCTTCAATCACTTTATCGACAAGAGATGGTGAAAATCCCATCCCAACAAAAGATGACCTTAAATTACTCCCAGATGAACTTGCAATGTTTTCCTGAAATCATAGAATAAAACTCAGCATCTGCATGTCTAAGCCTCTGCTAGTTTATGCTGTTTGGTAAACAACTAGCAGTTTTACATTGGAAGCACAACTGATCTTTTCATGTAGCTGTTTACTGAAAAAGAAGCTCTAAAAATGATACCAAACAACTTTCACTTAACAATTAGTGGCGGTTACCAAACACTCGTTAACTTTCACATCACAGTTAAAGCTTCCATTCCACAGCACACCAAGAAGCCAATCTAAGCCTAAGCCATCTTTAAAAAGTGATTTTGTTAAGGAAAGCTAAAGACACATTCAAAGAGTCTTAGATCCACACACCAACATTGGAAAGCTGCACAAGAGTGCATGCTAATTAGTTCATTAAACATAAAGTTCAAATTATCAACAGCATTTAATATTTAATAATACAAGATTTAGTTTCCAGAATGTATCATTAACTAACAGCTAAACCCAAACGAAACTGCAGAAAAATTTAGCAGCACAAGAAAAGAATGAATTAGAAAAAACGAGACTCAACTACAAGCTTACCCCAACATGCATCGAGCTCGCGTAAGCCCTATCCTCCGGGAACTCGAAGTCAAGGATCTCAGGCTTCGGCACGATTGCTTTTGCTTTATGTCCATTTTCGCCATTGTTCTGGCTTGGCAAGTCCCCCTGCAGATTTGCAATTACAAGTACATACCAGGAAAAAGAAATAAGAATACTAATAACAATAAACAAAGTATATAGCTTGTAAAATTTGGAAAGATTAATTATCACTTTCACGTACCATGGAGGCAAATTTACAATAGACAACAACACAGAGACGAAAAAAATAAAAAAAATAAATGAAACTTCTGTCTCCCTGCAAAACAAACATACAGTCAGTGCAAGCAATTTTGACCGAAGCTGCTGCGTTCGAGAGTGTTTTTAATAAAAGCACCTAAATAGTTTTGTAATAACATTTATTCTATAATGTCATTTATTAAAAAATAATTTTTTTTAATTATACTTAAAAGATACGCTTAAGCACATCTAATAAGTCAAAATACGATAGACTGCGAAACGGCCGGTCGGATACACGGCCGCCGGAGAGTGACGACTTTGGAACTCGGAGTGGTAAAAGAGGGAACACAGCCGTGAAGTATTATTAAATACGGCGTCGTGATCACGTGTGTGTCCGTTAAAAATGACTTAATAATAATGTAAATAAACTTTACCAAATGAGCGTACAAAAGCTTTACAGCAGACACGAGACCCAGCTTTCAGAGGAAAAAAGCAGGTGAATCATCGACTTCGAGACGTTGCATGTGTCAGACGTGTCAAGATCTAAACGCATTTGACTGGTACTTTTGGATTATTTAACCGATGATTGAACTTTATATAAGAATCTTCATTAAATTTTATGAAATGAAAAATAAACTACTGTCGCATTTACATGCCAATTTTGTTCCTATTTTTTATTCTAACACCAATAAATTTAAACCAAAAGATCGGCATTACGTGTCAAATTTCCGAAATGAACCGATTCTTCACCTTTAATGTAACGTTTGAAATTTTAGGAATTACCGTTTATTTTTGTTCCCAATTTTTTACCCGAAGCCAAATGCATCTTAGGCGAGATGATTACTGTTAACACGTACCTGCTTGAGATTTGGCAAAATCACACGTAGGTGCAATGCTTGTCGAAACTAGCAGATGCCTAACCTTTAAAACAATGCTGTTTGGAACACTGTTTGGAAAGACTATCCAAGATTTGACGATCCCAAACCTAACGGATGCTTTGCATTTAAAGTGACATTATTTACATAATAACAATGATAAAATCACAAATAATTTTATACAAATTAATGTGTACAACATGATGTGGTATGAAGAGATTGGATAAAAAATAATAACTGTTATCTTTGTTAATTATATGAACTTATGATGATTTTTTACAACTAATTTACTTATACCACATCAGTTTATACACATTTATTTGTACAAGATAGTTGTTATTCTATTATTACTCTTTACATAATTATTTGTTAGTAAATTTTAGTAATTTCAATGGATTTCTTTTTATCCATAATTTGGTAAAGTCATTAGATTGCTCTTCTCATTCTCTTGATTTACCAAATTAAGAGATATTATAGATAACTCAAACGTAAATACACTTACAAGATAAAAAAAAGTTAATAAAATTTTTGTCCTAACGAGAAAGATGGCATGAAAATAAAATAAAAAAATCACAACATTACTAAATTGCTGTTTTAGTTTGTGCAAAAAAGACATTTTAGATAATTTGTTTTTTTTTCCTTTTGGTCGAAAAACGGTCCACTAACTTTAGTACCTTTATTATTCAGAGGAGGAGGAGCAAGAAGGTATGGGATTCTATCTCAAATGGTCCACTAACGTCACTGTTTTAAGGTTAATTTCAATAAACCTTGTATGTAAGCATGATTTCCCCAAGCCTTAGGCGAGGCTTGCGTTAATATCCCGAAAAGTTTTACTTCCGCCTTCTCTGTTTCTGCTAATAAATGAAAATAACTCACTACCTAAATCGGCGAGGCCGTTGGGCGTACAAGACTCTCCTCCCATTGAAGTTAATCGAGCTATCCTCTGAATCTTGCCAGTTGCCAGTACTACCGCAAACTCATTTAGAATCCGAAAACGGTATAGATTTAAATTCGCAGTAGACCACTGATGTGCAACGTCAATAGATTGAAATCCTATTTTTTTCCTTTTTTTTTTTTTTTTTTTTGCCAAATGTAATCCACTCTGATTCTGTGAAATTAGGGAGAAAAAGAAAATGCAGAAATCACTTTCAGTTGCAGAACTGCAACTAGTAACGCTGGCATACATATTTCCAATTTTGTGGAATTTAACACAATAATTCACAGCAATCATCAGAATTGAAAAAAAAAAAAAAAAACCAATGTTTCACATCATAGAAGCCACCAAGGCACACAACATTAGTCGAAAATGAAACTAAAAAATGACAACAGAATTCATCAAGACACACAACATTAGTCCAAAGCGAAACTCAAAAATGACAGAAAATTTCTCTGCATCTTGAGTGCATTGGAAGTACAGGAAAATCGAACAAAAAAGAAAAAAGAAAAAAAGGGAAATTACACTGCACACCAACTTGCGAATAGCAGCCAGAACAAGTCCCACCACAAATATTCAGACGGCGGCATGTAAACAGAATAAATATCAGGTATAAAAGGCCATTAAAACTGGCCCTAGGCCTCTTTTTCGATTCACCAGTGCCTGTTGATCGTGCAATGAACCCTGAATTACAACAGTCCAGCTACAAGGTCGTTCAAGGTAAACATGAACATCAACATCATTGATTTTGTGATCAGATTTTAGGAAAAGCACCTCCTTTGTCAAGTTGTAGTGACTTGGGATCAAGAGGAATTGCACCAACTTTTAATATACTTGAAGATTCTGATAATCCATTGAGTTTGATAGGCATTGATCCCACTGTAAAGACATTACCCGTTTCAGAATTTGCAATGTTTGTAGCTTCAGCCAAGGGTTTAGACTCAGCTGGCTTTGGGTTTAGAGAAAGTAGAGTGGATTTAATACCATCTTTTGCTTCAACCACAACTCGATTGGCATTTCCATTCCCACTACTTGAATTAGAGATATCAGAACCTGAAGAACTTTTCTCCGTGGTGTTAATCTTCTCTTCTTCCTTCAAAGGTACTTGAACAACACGATTTAACTTATCTGCGAGCCCTAATGCAGGTAAAAAAAATGGACGTTGAATGCTTTTGAATACCGAGCGGGCTCTCTCTTCCTGCATGAACTTCTGACGCTTTTCATAATACATAAAGTCGTCAAATAAAGAAGTATCCCAAGGATGGTTTTTAAATATCTTCAGCATCTCCAGACCTTCTGTATACATTATCTACACAGAAAAATGATAAGATCAACAAATTAAAATTGAAATCTTTAAAAACCATGTTCCAGTACAAAACTTATACAAAATCTAGATCAGGGTTATATTCATAGGATACATCTTGCATCAAATTCAAGTAAAGGCCTTACTCCAACCAGCTGGGCCAGTGCACATGCTGAACACCAGCCATTTAGTCTATCAAATTTCAGAATCCACTATTGATTAGAAAGTAACTATCAGTCCTGTAATTACCTTTTTTCTTTTTTTTTGCTTCTCTTCTCTTAAAGCAATAAACTTAGATCACGACGCAACCCTAGTCATATCTTGCATAAACTTTGATGGATTTACCGGGTCCCCAAATCCGATATCTTACATGGTGATATGCCCAAATCCCAGAAGGTATACAAGCCACTTAAATTAAGGAAATGATAAAGATTACAGAGTCTATTCAATGTTCCATGTGCTTGATGGGCCAATGACCAACTAATTTTCTTATATTGATAATAATTTTTTAAAAAAGGAGGGGATAAGAAAATATACCTCTTGTGTATCTCTGCTATTAGTCACGGGCTTATTCTCATTGTTCTGTAATATGATGTGCCTTAAGGATGTATTTGGCACATCTTTGATGATGTGCCACTTCACAGGGAAGCTCCCACTCCATTTGTCTTGCTGCCAAAAATCCATATCCTTGTAAAAGTCAACAGGACCAATCATTTCGGCAACACCACAGAATTGACTACTTGCATTAACCTGTATCAAGATTATGTCAAATCAGCAATCAGCGCACTCAAAAGGAAGCAGAAAAAACTACCTCATTCAAATGATTTGTGATCAAACATTATCAATACAAGCTGTAATGTAAAAATTGATGCTAGCAAATAGGCAAATGATAGAGATAACTCACAGAAAAGAACAGGAAGATAGGACATCCTCCAGGTTTCCCTGCAGCTAGTTTCTGTGCATCTTCATAAGCACCCTGCAGCTTTTTGTTTCCATGGGAAGTAGATGACCACACACCATATTTGATGCTCTTGTGCACATCATCCTCGCTATATGATTTAATTACGAAAAATTTTGCATCAACGTAGTCAACTTGGAAATCTTCCTTGTTATAATGTTCAGTGCATATAATAATGTTTCCTTCAGCATCAGTAATACCAGCTTTAGATGTGTATGCTTTAACAGCCAATTGATCTTTTGACCTGTTAGTTCTAGGACCCCTATTCTGTTCACTAAACATAAACATATCAGGGTTCCTACTCAGAGTGTTCAGTTGTCGGTCAACAGCAGTCTTCGGAAGAAGCTTATCACCTGCAGAGCGCCCACGTGCACTTGATTGGAAGTCAGAAAAGCCATTACCATTGGAGACAACAGCTTTCACCTGGTTAGGATGAAGGAGAACTTTCCCACTGGAAACGTCATCAAGAGGTTGAGTGGAGCCAGAAGAAGTTCGACCCTAAAATTAGATGAAGAAAATCCAAATGAACAAAATTTGGATAAGAAAGAAAGAATATTGCTATCAGACCAACATAATACCTTCTTAACAAAGCACAAACTAAGATCAAATAGTAAAATATATTGACAACACAGCATAAACTAAAATTAAATAAACTACTAATGAGAGAAATCACATTGGATGGTACCATCTCCAAAAAACATCTACCTATATGATGCCAGGCATATAACCTTACAAATGAAAAGGTCATCAGAATACATGCAACAGGCAACAGTTTAACTTTATTTAGATAAACCATGGCATACCTGAGGAACAAGAGATGGAGCTGCAGTCGAACTACCAGAAGAAACACTTCTACTTATCACAGAATGGTTATTCGGTCCAATGTTAGCTTTAGCTCTTGGTCCTTCAGAGAACTTGGTTAAGGAATGTTTTTTAATTAAAGAAGGTTTTGAAGGATTTGAAGGGTAAGCTGCAGATGCTGATGCAACACTATTCTTTAAACCCCTTCCATCAGTTATATTAGTTATACACGCACCAGTATTCAACAAGGGGTCTGGAAAACTACTTGATATCATATCTGGTGGAATGACAACTGAAACACAAGCAGGCGAGGAGACTGTATCCTGGAAAGAGGGAATGGAGTAATACTGCTGTGCCCCTCCGTATGGGCCATCAACTCCTATTACGGCACCAGGTATGAAAGGATTGTAAGGGTTGTATGGAGACTGTGCATATGCATGGGTAGGTGTATAACATACAAAAGGCAAATTTTCCGTCTGTGCACCCTGGAAGGAGTTAAAAAAGCATATAAGAAGAACTACATATCACAAGTTATTAAGAAGCAAGCTATTCTATAATAAAATCTGACTGAGAGAGACAGCTAGTGCAAGAAGAAGAAAGAAAGAAAGCTAGTCACTTGCCGCATATTGGAAATCAAGACCATCTATGCCAAAAATCTTACAATGGTCCTCCCATTCGCCGGGTGATTCAAAACCTAACCCAATTCAATCAATAAATTCATTATCAAACAAGAGCCGGAATTAGCATCCCCAAGTTCACTATATTTGAACCGAAAATATACCTGTACAATAATACCCATAATTGGTGGCAGTAGGATAATACAAGCCCTGCTCAATAAACTCAGAGGCTCCTTTGTTATACATAGCGTCAAAGTCAAATTGTTCAATAAGTGGATACATCAAACTCGGGTATGATTCGTTAATTTGAATCTAAAAGGAAACAAAAAAAAAGTTAACACTTTTTAACACATTACACAGGTTTTAGAAATCATTCAGACATAATTTAACAAACAGAAATTCCGAAGAAAATACCAAGGAACTTTCACCATTTCTGTTGTCAGACACATTATACATTTCCATTCAAGGACTGCCACCACCTCTGCAGGGAAGAAAAAAAACTACTAAAAAACAAGCTTTAAATGTTTCGAAGAGCACAAATGCACAAATACGTGAATAATAATAGTTATTCTTAAATAAGCTACAAAATTAATTGCAGTAAAATCAAGCTTAATAAATTAATAAGCAGTAAGTAACACTTAAAAATCAATCAAAGTAAACTTACAAATCCAAAATAACAAGACAACACAACTGAAAGGAAAATTCACAAAATTTGAGTATTAATTATGAAAACATCCATCGCTAAACTCCCAAGTAAAAACTATACCACTGAAAAGAGATGAATCAGATTAGGCCATGGTCGAGATAGAGATCTGATGAAGGGGCAAATAGAGCGATTTGAAGAGAAGCGAGGAGGTTTCCTGCAACATTTTGACGTCAGCGAAACCCTAACCCTAAGAGAGAGAGTTGAATTGAGCGGTTTACGGTTTCAGTGTCATTTGTATTTTGTGTGTGAGCCGAACCCAAAGAGACGCACTATGATATTCCCCAAGTCACAATGCGCGTCGTTTACGATCTTTGCTAGAATGACGAAAACGGCCTTGCTTTGAACTTTTTCCTCCTGATTCCTCTTATAGATAACGCAACATTGCAGCTGACCTTTCAAGGGGTATTTCCGTACTTGCAGTTAACAAGAATTTTGGTGTACTTTCCTGCTTTACTTTCCCGGCAAGAAATCTTCCCTCTCTCTATCTCAGTCAATAAACAAAGTCAAATAATTCAAAAAATAAACAAAGTCAAAGTCTTCCAACTTTCAAAAGTACGTCACCTTTATTTTGAGATTTTCTATCCAGAAAATATAGCAACTACAAAACACCACATAATTTATTTTTATTATTTATAATTTCATATATTACAACTGTTTATGTAAATGTCTGTAGCTATTGTATTAATCGTTTTATTTACATCAAAAACATCGAGAATATCAATCTACAAGTCAATACAAATTTTTATAAATGTCTTCAGATCAATGAAAATATCGTAAGATGCATGGTGGCAATCTCCAAAAAAACAAACCGTTTGAGCCATTATATAATTATTTGCTGATTGGGCCTTTTAAAATGCATGTGCTATTATCAAATGTAAAGCAATCTTTCTTGACGTTACATTATGACTCGTGATTGAAACAAGCTGGAAGCTTCATTATTTGGTGCCCTTTGTTTTGCTTAAGGTGGAAAAATGAGTTGAAAACAGAACGGCGTGAGATTCTCGGAATTTCCAAGCCTTGTTTGGTGAAGAAAAAAGATGCCCTCGTCTCTAGGCTTGTTATCAAGCATTGAACCAGAATACCTTTCTTTTCACTCCAAGTTCATCATAGATAATGCCTCTCCAAACGAAAAATGGAAATGTTTTGGACTAATCCACCATCAAACAAGAAAAAACCATACATGTTATAATTTATTAGGGATGAGAAAATTTTTTATGGGTTTGGAATTCCATCGGGACCCATTACAAATGAGGTAAATTTTGAATAATTTTTAAAAAATAGGGTGAATAAGAAAAAATAATCCTTAAATTTTTAATGAGATCAGGTTTAGCTTTATACTCCCCATCCCCACTCCAATCTCCATTATATATAATTTTTTAATTTTTATTTTATAAATTATAATATTAGTTAATAATTTTTTTATATAATATAAATAGGCTATAATTAAAAAAATGGTATAATATAATTATTATTCCACTCTAAAATATTATTAAGTTTTCTTTTCTCTCTTAAAATACTATTCTCTTCAAATATTTTTTAGTTTTGATAACATTTCAAGATATTATTTCAAACTTTTAGAGATTTTTTAAATAATTTAAATACTTTATAATATGGTGATGATTTTATTTAAGTCTCCTAATTTTGAATTTATTAAAATTATGTATCTATAGTGACTATAAAATAAATAAATAGGGAATGTGGTAAGGGTGAGGAAAATATTCTCCACATAGGGATTCCCCATCTCCACCCCACTAAATTTATTGAGAAATTGAGCCAAAATTTTTAATGGGATAAGAAATGAGATAGGCCTCCCCACCCCTACCCCACCTCATTGTCATCCATATGATTCATACACAGTTCCTGTCAAGCATATTGTAATGAGATGTGTTTAAGGCGCAGCAACCCGTGCTGCACTTAGATAACTTTCTAACACAAAATCGCTAAGTAAGCCTTGAAGATTTCTCAACCTAGTTAAGCGGCAAAAGCTTAAAAAAATACTAGTGAGAAAGAAAGCAATATAGGCCAAAGAAAGTTTTATAACTCAAGAGAGAGTTTTTGTGAGAGAGCATTACAAGTTTGTTTGTTGGTGGATGACAGCTCAAATGTTAAATGTCATACCCTATTTATAGATGGAAATTATCTATTTTAGGCTTATTTTGCAAGTAGAGCAAGTAGTACAAGTAGCTTATCTATAAAGTGTTTAGAAAACAGACCAAGGCTTAGACCAAACCAACAAGCCTTGATGGATTTTAGTCCATTAGGCTTTGATGACTTGCACTTGGGTTAGAGATGCGGGCTGCCTTGTTACTGAGCGCACCACGGCCCAACAATTGAGTGAAAAATTTTGGCAATCCGTTACAATATGCTTTTCTCGCGGACGAAAACAACTTTAAGGGGCATAAATTTTCAATCTATATAACCATGATAAAGAGATGATTTCATGATACAGTTGGGTAAACAAAAGCACATTGAATAATTCCAGGGGATGGCCGATATGGATATAACGGTCAACTGATGATACAGGCAAAAAGCACGAAAGAAGAGAAGTTTGAGCTACCCTAAAACAGCCTCAATCGAGGGTGAATTATCCTAAAATAACACTTGCTCGGCAAGCGGCAGCTAAGCAGATTGCATTAGTTTATCGCGACTGATACAAATATATGATTTCACCAAAGAAATCTAATCTCAACCCCCGCAACTAGACCCCCGCAAACCATTGAACAAACAGAAGATAGGCATCACATAAAAGAATATGAATTTGATGTCTCATCATTTACAGTTCTGTCACAGATTGATTGCCAGGATCTGCTCCTTTACCAGGAAGCACAGGCTCAGTCACAGAACTATCAACCAACTGTGATAATGCTGTGGGCCCACTTGCTGGTAACACACCACCCTGCAAGCCTGGGGACATAGGAGCTGCTGGAACCATGCCAGACGTCTGTGATTCAGGAAGGACATCAAATCCTGAAACTCTACGATCCTTCCGGTCAAGTGGTCTCTCATATCTGTCATAGCTGCGGCTGCGGCTGCGGCTGCGGCTGCGGCTGTGGCTGCGGTTATGACTAGGGCTGGGGCTGCGACTGTGGCCACGGGACCAACTCCTACTCCGACTCTGACTGCGACTCCGACTCCGACTCCGATTCCAGCTCCGATTCCTACTCCTACTGCTGCTGCTCCTACTACTCCTGCTTCTACTTCTGCTCCTGCTGCTGTAACCCCATGTACGAACCCTATCTGGACTACGACTACGACTACGACTTCTGCCCCTGCTGCTCCTATCAGCAATATCCCTTCTGTTTTCAAATCGACCTCGTCCACGTCCACGTCCACGACCATCCATATTATTGTACCGATCATGCGGGCCACGGTCATTCCGGCCCCACCCAACATTACCGCCAGCAGGACCACCAAATCCACGTCCCCTGTTTCCACGACCAGAAAACATGTCACTTCTCCCTTCATATCCACCGAAGCCACCGTCCCTCATGCCCCCACGTCCGCCAAAGCCACCATCCCTCATGCCACCACGTCCCCCAAAGCCACCATCCCTAACGCTACCACGGCCACCAAAGCCGCCATCCCTCATGCTGGCACGGCCACCAAAACCACCATCTCTCATGCCACCACGGCCTCCAGAATCCCAATGCCCACCACCACCACCAGCATCGAAACGGCTCACACCACCTCGATCCTTACCAAAACCAGGCCCACAACGCAAAGCCATATCTCGCACCTCTGGGGGAACATGCTGGTTAGCCCCCTCCAGAACCTTAATCAAATCAGCTGCATATTTCGAGTCCTGCTCGGAAAAAAAGGTATACGCCACTCCAGTTGCGCCAGCCCTCCCAGTTCTTCCAATTCGATGGACATAGTCTTCAACCCCATTAGGAAAATCGTAGTTGATCACTACCCTATAACATGAAAAGCTCAAGATGATGTAATACAGTTGCATGAAGTTTTCTACAACAGAAATTATAAATGTCATTTTAAATAAAAAGGTGACACAAATAAGTCAACTGAAATGCAGCCTCATTACCCTACAACTTATAAACCCACATATGCTTCATAAATATAAGTAAAAAGACATTTTACCTTATATCTTTAATGTCAAGCCCCCGGGCAGCAACATCAGTGGCAACTAATATTGGGGACTTTCCACTCCGGAACTGATTTAAAACCCAGTCTCTCTCACCTTGTGACTTGTCTCCATGGATTGCAATTGCTCCAAAGTTGCGTCCAATGTTACGTGCAAGTTGGTCGCACAACCTTTTTGTAGAGCAGAATATAATGACCCTTGAACCTCGTTCTTGGGCTCTAAGGATCTGCTGCAATCGCCTCTCCTTCTCCATTTGTGGAACTACTTCAACATACTACAAGTCAAAAGAAGAAATTCAAAGAAAAAGGTTATTATCTTGTTAGCACAAGGACAAAAAGGCTTCATAATACATACTAGGGAAACCCAGTACATCAACACAGATATACAGTGTAAGGAAAGCTCCAAAATATATGGAAGACTGAACATCAGTTACAAACTAAACTGTCAGAAGAGTCATAAGCTTGTGAACAGAACGTCAAAGAGGTTAAGCTTAACTAATCAGATACTATACCATAAAGAGTTCCATGGCTCCAGACTAGGATCCTTAATGTAATATATTAACCAACAAACATAAGCTAATCAGACCTTGGTACTACAAGAGTTCCATGGCCCCAGACTAGGATCCTTAATGTCATATATTAACCAACGGTATAAAGTGCCAACATTTGTTCGAAATAAAAAACAGTTTCCCAAGTCAATGAAAAGCTCTTTACTTAACTGCAAACCAAGAAAACTCTCAGTATGAAGACATGATGCATATAAAGTAATTATCAACATATATATTATATCATATTTTGCATCAACACCATTTATTTTAAAACATGACGTAATAATTAACATTATACAGTAACAGCAAATGAACTCATAATGACCTGTGTGATAGCCTTGTTTGCAGCAAGCTCATCAACATTGCCAATGTTCACCTGGACAGGGTTGACAAGTAGATCACTAGCTATTTTCCTAACATCCTTGGGCCATGTTGCCGTATACATAAGAGTTTGTCTGTGCGGAGGCATCTCATTCACAATCTTGCGGATTTGTGGTTCAAAACCCATGTCAAGCATTCGGTCTGCCTCATCAAGCACAAGCAGTGATACTTGTCCAAAATCAATTTTCTTCATTTCAAGAATGTCGTTAAGCCGACCAGGAGTGGCCACAACGATATCAGCTCCTTGATCCAATTCTCTCAACTGAGGGCCCTTTGGAGCTCCACCATACAAGCACTGTGGCAAAGGATTGGAGTCAAATGACAAAAGAATATTATAAAGCAGGAGATCAATTATGTTTAATATATATGATAAATGAGCATATATAACACCCACCGTGCAAGATAACCTTGAAGATCTCCCAAACTTGTTGGCCTCATCTTGTATTTGTGTGGCTAACTCCCTAGTTGGAGCTAGAACCAACACCGTCGGGCCATTTCTAGGATTATTACGAAGCTGTCGTAAAAGAATGAAGGCAGGGATCAAGTAGCCCAATGTTTTACCAGAACCTGTTTTGGCGATTGCTACTATGTCCCTACCCTGCAGGGCAATAGGCCACGTTTGTGCCTGGATCGGAGTAGGGGATGAAAATCCAGCAGAATGCATCTGAAAAAGAAAAAAATAATAACTTAGCAACTGAGCTCAAACCAATAAAAAAAGAATAAAATAGGCACTCTACATATAATGCATCTATGTTAGGAAAAAAGAGCGAAGAAAAGCAAATCCAACTTATGTTTCATGATAGAGGAAAAAAAGTTAAAAATCCATAGGTGTACGGTTGCTTACAGAAGCAACTCGAGGCAACTAAAGAGGGCAATAAAGACATAAGAGACAGAGCCAATGAGCAAGAAATCCCAGTCACATCAGGTGTGATTTGGACGAAGGGCCAACCACCCTTTTAGAAGATGCCCAAGAAAGGCCCCAACAGTCCATTTTGCAGCCTCCAAAAATCAGAATAGTTGTTGCATGTGTAAGTGTGCCAATAGCAGTGCAGCGTACGACATATGCTCCTCCTCTGGAGCAGATATCGCACCTGCGACAAGTGAGCATTAATAAGTTTAAAACAATAATAAGACCAGGAAGATCTGAAGCAGATCTCATTTTTAGCTAGTAACCCTAGAACATTAAGGATTTAATCACAGCACATGTAAAACTTGCCTCTCTCAAAATCTCTGGGGGGAAGCCACTGGATTCAAATGTCATGAACGGTGTCGGAACATTATCACCCTACGAAATTAAAAAAAAATTGGTGTCACAAAATATTCCACAATGCGCAATGACCTAAAAATAAAAGCAACAGCACTTCAGACAACACCACTAGCACAGGCACATTATTTGTTTTTTTTTTCAGTTAAGCTATTGTAAGTTTATGGAAAAAGTATCTATGAAAACATAAAAAATATTCAACAAATGAAAAATAAATTAAATAACTATGTCTGCCCCTTGACAGCAAAAGATTATGACCACTAGAGAACTCTATCATAAATGCAGCTTCATTAGCAAATACTGATCTCAATATTCCAACATCTACAAGCTCAATATATGATACTTATGCATGCAGTGATACTTATGCATGCAGTCTATGAATCTTATCACCCCAAGATTGTGATTGTATATCCAACAACCCCATCTTCTCTCTCTAATTCATCCAACATTACATTAAATGAGCCCATATAACATCATCTCTGCCCTCTACAAGTTTTTTCCTTCGTTAAGGTAAGTGCCTTATGGTTGTGTTTCCAGAAACAATTTTGCATGCTTAAACTTGTAGGTTTCCGGTTCTAAAAGTTTCTCACAAACATTCTAACTCACACCCTTATAACATTGGTTTGGACTTAGATGTTAGATACAAGTTCATACCAAAACATGGCATTCATCCACAACCACATGACAACTAAATTCCTTGCCCTTCATGTAATATAAATGTCATTTTTACATGCATTCCGTAAAATTAGTTTCATTCAATAAAATTTTAAGTTCGCATCATCAGCTACTTAAATTACAAAGAAGTTGCAAATAACTTAGATCACAACACCACAGTTCACCAGTCAAGTTAATCATCAGTAACCCGCAATTATTTTCCACACAGGTATAGTCCCTACATGCTTCATATAATTAATTTAATAAAATAATTGTATGATTAGGTTTTACATCCTTAGGAATGTGAAAGATTTTAAGAGAACAGACCGTGGCAGAGACTTCGTGTCGTTGGCGGTAGACTTCAGCAGGTGACAGATTAGTAACACCAGGAGATCCAACAAAAGTTGGCCTCATCATAGCATTATTTGGGAAAGGACCTGCATGACTGTACATACTATGCATGGCATGCCCAGTTACAGCATTCAATCCAGCAGCTTGACCAGGAGCAACACCACCCATCCTTCCCTCCTGAAAAGGAGGAGAAACAAATTTGCAAAATAGATTGTAAAAAGACTATTGCAAACAATTAAATTGGTAGTAACTAACACTACATGTGGAACAAAGCAACATCACTTTCACAACAGAGAACTAAACAAAAAATACAACAAAAGTATAAAAATAAATAAAATAGAAGCAATAAACACATGCCCAGATTGGAGTTGTGTATCACTTAATAATAGAAAAAGAAATAATACTGCAGAAAAAGACTTCCTTCCCTAAGCATCAAGGAAGACAAGGCCATCATTTTGCATATACTAACAAACTAGTACTTAGCTGACACCATGTCTTCTCATTGCATGAGTATAAGTATAAGTCTACCTTCTAAGCGTGACTCAACATAGATGTTCCATTGCTTATCAATCAAATAAAATTCTTAAGAATTAGGCCACAAGGATTAAAAATTGAACTCATTAAATGATTTATAAAAAAAGTTGTTTTAAAAAATAAAAT
Organism: Murraya paniculata; assembly: GCA_030449075.1. Classification (NCBI taxonomy): domain Eukaryota; kingdom Viridiplantae; phylum Streptophyta; class Magnoliopsida; order Sapindales; family Rutaceae; genus Murraya; species Murraya paniculata. Next base: position 314,306 of record JAEVFN010000053.1, on the reverse strand, counting down.
TGCCACTATACCTGTGGATTTCTCCCCATGGGTATGGCTGCAAGCTTGGGCTGCTGCGGACCAATGCCCGGTCCATCCTTATTGCCATTAAAATAGTAATCATTTCCAGTTCTACAATTCACATTATCCTCGTTACCTCTATTTAATCCAAAAGGAGGAAGATTAGGTGGGTTATCGTGCATCATTTGTGGGCCCACTTGATTCTCAAACCTAGGACCATGCTGATGGTGAGCCACATCAGTCCCAGTTTGCTGCAGTTGAACCATGGGATTAGGCTGTTGCATACTGACAGAAGAACCACCAAACTGCCGAACATGACCCAAATGTGCACCTGTCTTCATTGAATTGGTTCCACCAGGGAGGCTTTGAGAAGATGAAGCACCAGTCTGTTGGAAATTAGATGGAGAAAACCCTGTTTGATTTCCTAGTGGAAACTCAGCTTCCTCCCTCTTCGTGATTGCAGACTTATTGTAATCTTGTTGACCAGCAAACTGCTGCCCCTCTGCTCCAACTGGTGTCTGCTGATGTGAACTTTGTTTCCCTTGCGGAGCAATACCTTGCTGATATGCCGTGTACTGCAACTGCTGATGTGGATATTGATGCCCTTGAGGTTGTGCCATCTGTAAGTTCTGATGCGGCACTGATTGCTGCCCAGGCTGCTGGGACATCTGCTGAATAGCCTGTTGTTGTTGTCCTGGTTGCTGTAGCCAAGGCTGACCTGGTTGTTGAGGCATTTGCTGAACAGAATACTGCATCATTTGTGGCCTAATTTGTGGTGCGAACTGCCCTGGATGTTGCATGGCCTGGCCTAGCTGTGAACCTTGTTGCTGTGGGTCATGCTGGTCAGAAACCTGTGCTGCCATTGGTCCAACCTGTTGAGGCAACTGGCTCACTTGTTGAACCTCTTGCGGTATGGCTTGTGTCATTTGCTGCTTAGTCATCACACCATTTGGTTGCATAGAATGTGCCACTGGTAATGGAGCCAGTTTAGGGGTACAACCTGCAGGAGGTGGGCCAGGCGGCAGTGGAGGAGGCAAAGCAGCTGGTTTCTCATACTGAGTAATGTTAGTTTCCGGATTCCAATAATACAATAGACCTGTGCTTCCATCAATCAATCCCTTCCAAGGTTTTGGAAGAGTAGGATCATCTGGAGCATACCGTGGGCCAAGAGAAGCAGTAGCAGCTTCTGCTGTTGCCATTCACAATCTTTGCCTACACCAGTGAAAGAATCCCCACATTTAACAACATCAAGAAAAATAAGAACACAAACACCAGATTTCCTTATTATATCTCTTCTAAAAATGGAGAAAACATTCTTTGAAAGACGAGAAAAAATAATCTCCAATTCATCCAGGAACCAGTTAGCAAAAAATAAACATTCAATATTCATGCAAAATCCAGACGAAATTTCTCATCTATCCAATCAATAAGATATTATGTAAGCATAAAATTCAGCTACACAAATTGAAAAATTATCCACATGACTAGATTGATGAAATCCAAATATATTTGAAGCCATTTTAGTCCCAAATCGCACACCACGTAAAGTAATCGCACTGGCAAACAATGAATTCTTATAATTTATAACTTAACAAAACCCTAATCACGTTTCAGAAAAATTGATTAACCCCACAAAGAGAACACAAAATATCTAACTCTTCATATAAAACCGAAAAATAAATAAATCACATTAGCGATGTTAAATATTAATAATAAAATTAAAGAAAAATTTGCAAGATTTCATACATACCTCTTAAGAAATCAAACTTCAAATGAATTGATTATCCTCCAAATGTAGACGACGTACAAATCAAAAATTTGAAAATAGAAAACCCTAAAACTGAAGGCTTATTTTTCCAGTCCTTTTAACCGACAAGAAGGAAAAAATATTTTTGTAGAAATAATTGAGAGCGTACAAGCAAACTTTGTTGGCTGTTATGTTATGTTAGGGTTCAGGAGATAATTATCAAGTGTGCAGCCAGTCCAGTTTTCATAGTGTACCTTCAGTTAGTAACGCAGTGATCATGTCGTGTTGTATTTCGGCCTTCAAGCAGTACTGAACCGAGGAATCTGATCAATTCTTACGGATGTGATCTGATCGGACGGTTGAGACTGATTGTCATATCTCTATTCTTGAGAGTAGTGGAAAATGGGTGGGTGTGCAAAAGAAAAAGATATATTTAGAGAACCATTAAAAACTATTTAAATGAGATCTTTTAACGCTATCTCATTTGGAAATTTATATTTAGGAAATTTTTTAGAGTGTTTAATTTAGTATTATATTATTTTTTTTAAAAAATGTTATAATTATTATTATTTTAATAAAATAATATTTAATTAAAATAATATAAATTTATTTTTTATTTGAATAGTCTTTAGGTGATGATTTATTTTTCCCTCTTTTATTTACCACATAAATAAGTAAATAAGTATTTGAAGAGTTAAATTAGATGAGTCTTTTGACGAAGATTTAAATATCTTAAGCAAAGTCTGTGATGTGGTTACAATTTAACAAAAGTTAGATAATTATGTGTATGCGAAAGCATTAAGTACATATTGTGTGACATTTTAATATTGTATAAGGTATATTGTACTTATAATTTGATGAAATATTAGTAATATTAGTCCATTTTAATAAGAACTAATGTGAAAATTGAACATTATTTTATCATTCATTATTCATATGCCGGCATAAGCTAATTCTCACATAAAAAATAATGGTACTACACTTATAAAGAGAGAAGACAAATACTTTGCTAACACCTTGTATGACATGAAATCGATGAGCACCATGTCAAATGAATAAAAAATTATGAGTATGACTATTAACTTCACTTTTTAGTCAATTTTAATTGATACAAATTCTATTTGATTGGTGTAGAAAACAAGCTTTATATCTCAAAACCAGTAGTTATGGTTTTTTTTTTCTCTAATGAATAAGTATGTTATCACTCTTTAGTCATAAATAATCAGTGTGCTTATTTATGGTGGCAAAGTCGCATAAAGACCAGGATCAGCTGCCTTCCAACAGGTGGAAGATGCCCCTTATTTTATCGTTTAGTGCTATGACCGTTGGATGTTTTGGGAAGTTGATCTAACGGCTCCAGTTTGTAGCGTCAAATTTAATTTCAATTGGCAACTGTTTCCAAGCGCTCCCATGTGGTAGTAAGAAAATTTTGAGAAACATGAGAGAACAATTTGAATTCAAAAATGGCATTGAAGAAGTCCAATTTGTATCGACCAAATACTAAGCCAATTTCAAACCCACCTTCTTCATCTCTACATTCATTAAGAGAGAAAAATCCATACCCAATGTGATCCACCTCACTCTTTTCCGGTTTGCCCCACGCAAAATCTGTATCATACACAGGAAATTTTGGCAAGCGAGCAACCAAAACTAAACGGTGCAGCACTTTAATTATTTCTATAAGATCAAACACCGACTTCTCAGCCCCTGTTAGATGTCCTTCTCCAGTTTATAAATTAGCTCTTCCATTATAGCTTTGGCTACAACAACAATCCCATTATTACCCATTAACTCACTTCGTTTAGCTGACGCAGATAATGGTGCTAGGCAGTTGCCAAAATATGCTGGTGATAATGGAAGCCCAAATCATTCTCTGCAGTCGAGAGAGATGCAGTGATTTTGATTTGATCCACAGAGTTCAGTTTTGGGTAAAATATGGAAGGTTAATTTTGGAATAAAAATATTTACAAAACTTTTTGTAATTTCCACTTGGAAAATGATACTTGTACCGAGTCAAACCCTGGGTCAAACCCCGAAACCTCCAAAACGCACCGTTTCAGTTAAAGCAAAAACGGTGCGTTCTGCTGCCATTTCAGTTTTGTTTCGTTGTGTGAAAACGGTGCGTTCTGCTCATCGTCGTCTCTCTTCTTCATCGTCGTCGTCTCGTTTCCAGTCAAGAACGCACATCCCCTCTCCTTCATCGATCGGTGTCCAGCGTGAGGTAATACTTCCTTCTAAGCCTGATTTAGGTTATGGAAAAATGGGAATAATTTGGCTGATTAAGGATAAATTTGTGTTGACTTGTTATGGTAGTGCTGATTTAGGTTAAATTGTGCTGATTTGCTGGGTTTGTGTGCTGGAGTTTGGTTGATTGTTGCCTTGGTGCATTTTGCTTGTGTTTTCATAATGAATTTGCTGGGTTTGTGTGCTGGAGTTTGTTTGGTTATTACGTTGGTGGAATTTTTGTGCTGGATTGCTCTTGTAATTGTTGGTTGTAGTTGCTGTTGCTGCAATTGCGCAGCAGCAATTGCTGCAGTTGTTGTTGCTGCAATTGCAGCAACTGAGCAGCAATTGCTGCAATTGCTCATTGCAGAGCAGCAATTGCTGCAATTGCTCATTGCAGAGCAGCAATTGCGGCAACTGCTGCTCCTGCAATTGCACAGCAGCAATTACTGCAATTGCACTTGCTGTAATTGCTGCAATTGCTGCTCCTACAAAGTAATTAATGCCATAATCTTTATTTTTGCTACTTTCCAATATCACATTATTAATGCCATAGTCTATGCATGGTGGGTAATAAACTGAATGCTGGATTGTTTTGATAAGTATAAACTGAATGCTAGTGGTTTCCTTTTTTTGGCAGTTTCGTTCTTGAAGTCTATTACTGACAATGTCATCCAGCACAAGTAAGAATCGAACCTCATTGCAAATATGTAGTGGATGCGGTAATCAGATGGAGTTGTTAACATCACGTACAACCAAGAATCCAAATCGGAAATTTTGGATTTGTAGAGGATGTAAGAACTTTCAATGGGCAGAAGACCGTAAATCTAGCGAAGACAAAATAGACATGTTAATGGAAGAGGTTAGGAAGCTGACATTAGAGATTTAGTGTATGTCCGTTAAATTTCAATTATTGCATAAAGAACTTGAGCATATGCGAGAATGTGAAGTGTAGAGGCGATTGTTGGATGATGAACTTCGAATGAGACAGACGCCACGACATGATTTTATTAAAATACTCATTGTTGTTATATTATTTTTAAGTTGTTTCAAGTTGTACTATACAACTGAAAAAGACCTTTAGACATATGTAATAGTGTTTGCATATGATATGAAATATATTCTTCCGAGTTGTTTAACGTAACTAAGTTATAAATTAAATTCAAATTTTACGAAATTAATACATAAAAACACAAATTAACTTCGTTGATTCACCAAGGCAACTTCAATGCACTTCGATCATATGTTTGGTTCATTAGTTGAAAACTCCCTCCGATTGGCATCCTCGAAATTTTGTTGTGGTACTTGTTGGAAGTTTACTTGATGAGTTCCGCTATAATTTATCCAAGACTGATAGTAAGGAGGAAAAAATGCATGTTCTGGGAGTGTTTGTTGTGCTACCTATTGAATATATATATATATATATATATTAAACTCAAATTATCAAACATATGAAAATTAATGGAAATGACAAATAAAAAAGTATTACCATTGCCATATTGCTCTCTTGTGTTGGGATTGTAGTAACCACCTGAGATGATAAATCAAGTATCTCCGAGTCCTATGAAAGTAATCACCAAAGTTTAAAATATATATTAAATTAATTCAAAATGAATGTATTAAACATTGATTAAAGTACCATTAATATAATTACCTCAACAGTTGTGTTTATCGACCCATCGTTCGACTTTCGTTTTGGCTTTTTAAATTGCTTTTGCTTTCTTTGACAAGGTGGACGGCCTTTATGACGAGTTACTACTGGATCCTATATGATTTCGGAACAACTTCCCGACCCACCATAAATAGTTGTATCGTCACCGTCATATCGAACATTCAGAGATACATCATTCATTGCTTTCTCGATCCAACCCATAACATTTTTATGGCTTTCTTCGTTTTTTGAAGCTACCTCAGCAACATCATAAAAGGCAGTGCACTCCTCTTTATATCGCCGATGTTCAACGCTCGAACTCCGCAAATCATAACTGACTTTGACTTTACTGTAACACCTCCGCACATCTTTCCTCCATCTTCGCATGATATATTTTTCAGAAAGGAATTGTATACGGTTACGTGACAACACTGTAATTGCGTGGCTGCAAAGAATGCCCTTATGTTCAAACATTGAACACACACAACGAATTTCACCATCATCTTTTTCAAAGATAACTTTAAAAGTCTTTTCTTTACTGTTTCCATAATTTTCAATGACTTCATATTCCGATCCCCCACAACTGAAAACCTCACAATACATCTTATTCATTAGCTCTTGCTGAAATTCTTGAAACTTGGAAATAGTGTACACTTCTTCAACTTGCTTCTCCATTGCAAAACTGGTACGACATAGCATCTGTTGGCTAAAACACCTAGCATCTGCTTGCCATTCTTTCTCAATTTTACTTTCCATTGCTTTCTCATATTTTTCTACAAATTGCTTTAAGGTTGTTTTTGAGTTAACATAACCATCAAAGAAAGCATTCATACTCTCACTACGTTGAGTGGTTGACATTCCAGCCCAAAAAGTTGTTTTAACTAAGCATGGAACCCAACGATTTCTTTCGTCGTATAAACCATTTAACCACTGATTATTACCAAGATCATATTTCTCTAACATGTCATGCCAAGCTTCTTCAAATTCAACAGGAGTCAGTGAATCATAAACAACAGAATGCAATGCAACTCTAATGTCATGATATTCTGCATACCTTCCCAACTTCTCAGGCACTCTCTTCAATATATGCCACAAACACCATCGATGCCTAGTATTTGGAAAAACAATCTCAATTGCTTTTTTCATCGCTTTGTCTTGGTCCGTGATGATTCCAAGGGGAGAACAGTTACACATACATGATAGCCATGTGTCAAATAACCACGTAAATGTCTCAGTGTCCTCATGCGAAATTAACCCACATCCTAACAAAATTGAATGCCCATGATGATTAACACCCACAAAAGGAGCAAATGGCATATCGTACTTGTTTGTTAGGTATGTGGTATCAAATGTAACAACATCACCAAAGTCTTGATAAGCCGCTCTGCTCCTTGGATCAGCCCTAAAATACATTTTTTAACCTACCCTCGTCATCCAAGTCAAGACTGAAAAAAAACCCATCATTTTCGCTTTGCATTTTCTTAAAATATCTTTGAATTGCAGCAGCATCCCCTTCCCCAAGCCTTAATCGCCTCACCTTGTCAACATGATTTCTAGCATCTCTTTCTAAGAATGAGACATTTTCAAAGCCACCGGCCTAAACAACAATCGACTTGAAACTTTGAGCCATTTTAATTCCGGCTTCTTCATTTATTTCAAGTTGCTTTTTAACAAAAGGACTAATACTACAGTTGCATCGATAATATCTACTCTTACTCGGACTCACGACATGGTTGTGTTCAAGATACAAATTTTCAATTATCCACTTTCCGCTAACAGAATCCAAACGTCCTCCAATTTTTGCATTGCATCTAATTTTTTGGTTCGGTTGAAGCCGCAAGACATGATTGGATTTGCTTTTTGACTTGCCGTTTCGCCCACAAGTAAATGTCACATATCTCATACTCCCATCATCCCCTTTTCTACAAGATCTCCGCATCACAGGAAACCCCTCTTGTACGCCATAAGCTTTGTAATATTCAAACATTTCATCAGGACTATTAAAAGACATCCCAACCTTTGGCTCAACAACTTTTTCCACCAATTCCTCATTATTTTCTTCAAAATCAGCCCTCGCAAATCTTGCAATTCGTCCACCAGCACTTGATCAACCTCTACTTCATCAACCTTATCCATTATTGCTGCAAATTACAATAATTCATAATATTATTAATTAATTATCCCAAATTTATTAAATTTGGAAACAATAATATAGAAACAAATGCTCACGATTCAAAATAAAATAACTCAAGATTCTATTGAAAATTAAATAGCTCAAGATTCATTAAATTTACAAATAAATTAAATTCATTTAGAATATTACCAATAATGAATTATCCCAAATTCATGAAATTTAGAAACAAATTAAAATAAAAAATGAACGTTATTAATTAATTATCCCAGATTCATTAAATTTACAAACAATAATATAGATACAAATACTCATGATTCAAGTCACAAATCAAAATAAAACAGTTCAAGATTCATTAAATTTAGAATCAAATTCATAATATTATTAATTAGTTATCCTAAATTCTTTAAATTCATAAACAATAATAAGGAACAAATGCTGATACAGGCGTGCTGTACTCAATTTTGACAAATCAGTTGGGGTGCTGCAATTCACTTTGAGAAACCGTCAATCACAAATCAGTCGTGCAGTTGAAACGGAGCAATGAAGAAGCGAAATGCTCGACACAGTGCTGGAGCTTAAACGTTGTGCGGTTGAAATGGAGCAATGGAGAACGCGATGCTCGACACAGTGCTGGACAAATTTTAAACCCTAAATCAAACAGAGCCATACATTCGACCAGCACACATTCGACCTTCTTAACCGGCGACCTTATGCTCTTCAGCTTCTTCACTTTGGCAGCAACCACCGCCTTCTTCGTCGGAGACTTGATTGACTTCACTGCCGCTTCTTTTGCCTTCGGCTTCGACTTCGTCTTCGTCTTCGTCTTCGTCTGCTTAGCTGCAACGTCAGTAGAGCTAGCTGTAGGCTTCTTCGCGGCGGCGGCGGTAGAGGAAGGTTTGGGCTTCTTGGCGGCAGTAGAAGAGGACGATTTAGGAGGGAGCTAGGTTTCGGCTTCTTCGAACTGAAATTCGCAACAGTTCAATTTTGCTTCATTTTCCGCCAATTAAACCAATTAAAACAAAAAAAAAAAAAGGAAAATGAAACGGTGCGTTTGGGGTTTCGGGATTTGACCCAGGGCAAACATCACCACTCTTTCCACTTATACGTTGTTCGGTTAATTGAGATTGTTTTCACCGGCCACACCATGCATCTTCTTTTATTACCTGTCTTTTTATCAGTCGTTCGATTTCACTACTCTTCAATCCCATGGCTAGACCGCAAAAGGACAAAACAAGAGGCACCTTACAATCGGTGGAAGTTAGTTTTGGCTAAAGTTTTAATAGTTGTGAAATTAATTTTTTTTTAATATTTGAATATAAGTGTGAAGTTGTTTATTTTTTTAAAAGAAAATATCTTAAATATGATATTTTGACATATATAACCTTATAAATATTAACAATACTTACATTTATTGGTCAAATATATGACAAGTTATAAATAAATTATTTGATTAGTAAAAAAAAATTGATAGTGTTTATGTTAACGAAGCAAGAAAAATAAAAATATATATCTAACATATGTATTTTTTTACATTAATATGATACTTATAATGTTATTTTTAGTACATGCTAATACTTTTTTTTTGTTAATTACAAAAGTTAATCAAGAATTGTTTAATCATTTGAATTAAAATTAATGTATTAAATAAAATTCAAAATCTATTATTAAAATAGTAAATATAAGTATAAAGAGCTTGATTTATTATAAAACACACTCACCTAAAGTTTTATTGTGTTTAAAATTCTCATTAAAAAAATAGTTGAATACACGTATATAACAACAACAATGGATAAATAAAAATAATAAAAAGATAATTTATATAATAGGAAATAAAATTTATTTAATATGGGTATTAATAAGATAGAATATTAAAGTTTCATTCATATGTTTTGCTATTTAGATAAAAATTAAAATATTTAATTTTTTTTATTCAAACTTAAATATCTTATAATCAGACATAAGTGATAAAACATAAATAAAATAAAAACTGTAAATGTTTAAAAATAATTAAGATACCCATAATTGTTGTATACTAAAAGTTAAATTAATTTGATTTTATATTTTTATAATAAAAAAATTTATTATATCTTTATTAATTTTATCAAAATTATTATTTATACTACATAATATTTACCTTAATTTTATAATTATATTTTTTTATAGTAACTATTATTTAAAAACTAAAACACCTCAATATCACTCAATATCAATAATAAGAAAATTTCTTACCGTGTCAAATCAAACACAAACACGACGTGCCGTTTCTGAATTTCAAATTATAAAACTTCTTCTTCCGGGTTACCCTAGAGTGAGGGAAAGCACCTTGGTTATATTTTAAAACTATTTTAAAACAGCAAATGCAAAATATATGCATAATTGATCCCCATAAAGGGCCCCAAGACACTGGAACGATCTAATTTCTTCGGTCTCTTTCTTTCGTTTTCTTAAACAGAGGTATACAGTTCCTGTCGCTTTAAAAATTTTCCCCCGAAACTGACAGAGCATACAAGAAAGTGAGGTTTAAGAAACAAGAGTAAATAAATTATTACAGTAACCGTATCAGTGGAGAAGAATTAAAACATGGCTATGGAAACAGAGGCCGCAGCTCCTCCGTTGGCTCTTACTGACACGGATATCAATTGGGACAGGTTATTTCTCTATTAGTTTGTTATAGCTGAGCTGTCAATTGTGTTCGTTTGATATTCTTTTTATTGCTCTTGGCGATAGATTTAATGATCATTTGATGATGTTTGACTGTGTATGTATCGAGAATGAGGATAAACGGACAAAGAAAATGGAAATGAGGATGCAATTAAATTCATGAAAGTGGGGCCCCACGGGATAGAATTTGTAAATTCATGAAAAATGGGTTTTATTGGTTCTTATTGTTAATATGTGGTTCTATTGCACTTATTAATAGTTTCATGTCTTTTGTTACATCGGTTGAGACATAAACGAGTGCTTTGATAACTTTTATTGGATGAAAAGTTTTGTATGCCTGAAGATTTTACTGTCTCTTTGGTTCATGGAGGAGATTGTTTTGCCGATGATAATCTGGAATATAGTTAGCATAGTCTAGCTTTCAAATGAGTTGTTACTGGATTTGGAAGTACTATTGTTGAGTTACGCTGTATTATTTTTTGACATGATTTGATGTATTGGTACCACATACAAGAAATGTAGTAGGAGTTCATTCTCTTTTGCTTTTTGTTTCATATCATATCCTCTGTATACAAGTAACTATTTTAGTCTGTGTATAGGTTGGACAAGACAAGGTTTCATATTATTGGGGCTATTCTCTTTACTGCTCAGTCAGCACTGTTACATCCAACTGCGGTGGTAAAGACTAGAATGCAAGTGGCTGATTCTGGTGTTTCTCAAATGCGTGGAATATCAGTATTTAGGAATATATTAAGGAATGATGGAATTCCTGGAATTTTCCGAGGTTTTGGCACCTCTGCTGTGGGATCAATGCCTGGTAGGGTTCTATGTTTGACATCACTTGAAGTATCCAAGGATATGATGTTGAAATACACTGAAGGGGTAGACATGCCTGAAACAACACGTGTGGGGGTTGCAAATGCAGTGGCAGGCATGTTGTCAAACTTAGTTTCTTGTGTATATTTTGTGCCTTTAGATGTGGTATGTAAACGATTCTTTACTTTATTATTATTATTACTATTACTTTTTTTTTGGGGGGGGGGGTTGTGGAGGAGGTTTAATGAGGGGAATGATGGGAAACACGCTTCATAAGATAAAACAGACGAAGGAAGAAAAAGATCCAGTGAATCTGGAAATTGCTGTAGCTTTATCTTGTAAAGCTACTTTGTTATTGAGAACAACTATCCTGGACGTGCTTTCAGGAAACTGCTTTATATGCTTGTTACAGCCCGAGTATTTTGCTGTAACCATATGCAGTTCACCTTTGTTGCCTTTATTAGATGCCTGATGTGTGATGTGTTCTGTTATTGGTCCAATTCTCAGATTTGCCAGAGACTAATGGTGCAAGGGCTTCCTGGGACTACGTACTGTGATGGGCCAATTGATGTTGTGCGAAAAGTGATAAAAACTGAAGGATTTCGTGGTTTGTATAGAGGCTTTGGACTAACAGCTCTTACCCAGTCACCAGCATCTGCACTTTGGTGGGGTGCCTATGGTGCTGCCCAACACATGATTTGGAGGTATACATAATTATCCCAGAGGCATATTGAATGCCGTTATGTTTACAATATTGGACTGATTATGGTAGCTGATTATTGTTCTTTCCTCATCACTAGGAGCTTAGGCTATGGAGATGACATGGAAAAACCATCTCAATCTGAGATGATCACAGTTCAGGCCACAGCAGGAGTGGTTGCTGGAGCTTGTTCCACGGTAATCACTACTCCAATAGACACAGTAAAGACACGACTTCAGGTAATATTATAAGCTCTCATTAGTTTTCCCTTTTTGAAGTACAGCCATGATGATGAAACTATATATATGCATACACTTGCATATATTCATCTTTTTCTTTATGAATTGTGTTTGCGATTTGGTATCCTGTCAACTTTGACATGGTACTCTGTACTCCAAGCAACGCTGATATAATTATATTTGATCCCGGTCTCTCTATGATGTAGACCATGGATAATTTTGGTGCTGGAAGACCATCGGTAATGAAGACGACAAAGGCACTTCTTAAGGAAGATGGGTGGTGGGGCTTCTATAGAGGATTTGGACCTCGATTCTTGAATATGTCACTTTATGGGACTACAATGATAGTTACTTACGAATTGATAAGTATGTAGACCTCCTTTTTTTTTTTCCTTTTTTTCAGTAGACTAGCTGATCTAGAGATTGATCGTAGTAGGAAGATGAAACTCGTTGCTATGTGCTTCACTAGGACACTTTGCGCATGTGCTTGAATTTACAACATGCCAATAGCTCTTCAGCAAAAAGTATCATTGATTCGTTTTTAAATTTTCCTCTGTTTTCAACTGTATGCCAAGCTTTCTGTCAAAAAAAATGTCTTATGCATTGTCTCCACAGCAAATGTACTGTTTCCATATCTTCTGTGCTTGCAATACTACCGTTAAAAGTTTATCATGAGCTGACTATATTTATCTCTTTTCTGCTTTATTCTTTACAGAGAGATTATCAATCAAGCAAAATTGAAATTTTGACGGGAAGGACGTACAATTTATCCTGTAACACTGCAGTTTTCTTAATCGCAAAGAAATAGATACTGGCAAGCATTATTTCTTTAACAAGGGGGCAGATAGCGCTTCCGTTACTGCATGATGGCGGCATTTGCATAACGAGATTAGGTAGCGTTTGATGGAATTTGTTTTCTTGATTCATTTCTTTCTCCATGGTTCTAACTAGAAGGTTCCCAGAAAGTTACTGAATGTATACTTGGCTCTTAAGTTCAGTATCTTATATTTTGTTCCAAATTTTTTATTGCTTGTAGCCGGTCGACATTCGGTATCCAGTAATGTGGTACTGTTGCGGGTAAGGGCATGTTTGGATTATTATGGATTCTAAAATAAGATAATGATTTACATGGAGTCATCGGTAAATAGAAAATTCTTTTGAAGTTTGTTTATGAGTTCGGTAATTCAATCTCATGAGATAATCAGATCAGATCGACCTTGACAATTTAAGCAGCGGTACTATTTATCCATTTTGTTAAATTTTTCTCCATGAAATTTTAATTTTGCAGCACTATCAGTCTAGCTCAAATCTCACCATTCTGTATGCTCTATTTAAGCTGAGGGTTAGATTAAGTAAATTTATAAAACAGTGAGATATTTGTTGCCATTTTGGTTGCCATACGAATCTTTTTTTTTTTTTTTCAAAAGCATAATACATGTGATTAAATACTAGGATAGCTTTTAGTAACAAAATCAGAAAAAAAAAAGGGTAAGCGATGTTATTACTTCAGTCACATTCAGTTAACAAATGGTGTATTTTAAAAAAAAAAAGGGAAAAGAAATTGGCAGCAGCAACAATCATATTGATAGTGCGAGTGTAGTGCGAGTATATTGGTATAAATAAGTGGGGGATGGACATCGACGCTTTTAGACATGATCTATATTCTATGCTCATTTTCTACTTCTATTATTTTCTTTGTTATAATGTTTTATTCTTGTAAAAAAAAATAATTCTTTTCAAAATAAATTTTGACATAGAGGCAAAAATATTGGAGCCTAACAAATAAAAATGAAGATATACAATAGATATATGAAAAAGAGGGGACAAAAAAAATTCATTAAGAGTGGAGTGAAATTATTAGAGCATATTTTAAACATGAAGTGAAAAGGTGCTACAATTCGGTTGGGGGCTTGGTTTAAAAAATTTAATTAAATCTAGGGGAATTTAATTTTTATTGTCCGCTTAATTCATATTTATTTTATTTTTAATTCAAAAGTAATCGTAGTAAATTAAAAGAAAGCTGCATGCATATTCATACATATTCAGATTTTATTCTTCTATTCTTAATTATAAAAAGTATAATAATAAATCAAATGAAATATGCATAAATGTATAAATTATTTGGTTGTAGATATTTGAGTTAGGTTTCAAAATTTTTAAAAAGAATTCTTACGGTTAAACTATAAACATTTTGCAAAATTTTAATGTTGTTAGATTCTTTTTATTATTTTTTTTGAAAGAGGCTTGAGGTATGTTTAAAGAGAAAAATAATAACCTATTTTTTCTAGGCCTTTGCTGATCCGTACATGTCGCCACATTCATAAATTTGTATTGAGTTGAAACCGAGAGAAAATAAATCTTTAGTGATTGATATATGACCTAGAGTGTATAACTTCATTATGTAAGTGCATGCCATACAAATCAAATAAAATTATATGCCTTGTGGTTTATAGTTTTTAAAAGTTAATGACATGACGGTACATAAATTTGCTGCAGAGAAAAAAATGAAAATCATTTTCTTCAGATTTTGATAATATTTTGCAATAATAAATAAATGTAAAGATTTGTGGCGGTGAATGTATGAATAAGGAAATAAAAGGCGGGTTCGAACGGACAAAATTTAAGTAAACAAAGAATAAATTGACAGCCAAACAAACGTGCTCTGAACACCGACCGAAGTACCGAACCATCCTCTCTGACGATCTTTTCGCTGACTCCGTCAAATTCTCATAAAAAAAAATAAAAATAAAAATCTGACTTTAAAAAAAAAATTTGAAAAAAAAAGAATCAACAATTTATAAAAACCCCACCATTTTTGTAGTTTTATTTTAATTTTAATTTTTGGTTTAAGTGGTGCTCGGCAGCTCCCTCGATTAGATTCCAACTCCTTTCTCTTCTTTCTGAGTGAGTTTCTCTGAACTTTATCCCTTTATTCACTGTGTTTCTTTGACGAACTTTACTCTTAATTTATCATCTCAGCCCCAAGAAAATTCGGTCAATTGAAAGATCCCTTTTATTTTTTTTTTCTCTTTTGTTCCGTTAACAATTGTTTATTTTTGAACTGCTTATACAAACTGATGTAACACGAGATGTGTAGAACAGTGAAAGTGAAAATAAAAGGCTTGATGCTATAAATGAGAATAAAAAATGAAATATTATTATTGAAATTTTCTTTTCCTACTTTGGATTCGATGGATCTCGTTTGATGCAAAGTGTTTGGTTTTCGATCTCTTTATATTTGGAAATGGACTCTATTACTGCGTATTCTTTGTTCAGTAGATTTAGGTTCGTGGGTCTGGTTGGAAATTTTTAAAATGAGTATGTGGTTTATTTTTGGGCACTTGGCATCGTGTGCGAACCGATGGATGATCAGTTGGTTGATATGGATTTGATAAGTTTACTCGGGTTCCTTATTTTTGTTTTCAGTCAACTTTGTTGTTTTTTAAATAATTAATTGGTTTTTTTTTTTTTTTTTTTTACATTCGGTTATGTGTCAGGAGTAAAAATGGGGCTGTCTTTCACCAAGCTTTTCAGTAAGTTATTTGCAAAGAAGGAGATGCGAATTCTTATGGTCGGTCTTGATGCAGCTGGTAAAACCACAATTTTATATAAGCTTAAGTTAGGGGAGATCGTTACCACCATCCCCACCATTGGTATGGTTTCTTTTACTTTTGAATTGAATTAGATAGCTATGATTGTTCTTCCTATGTATGGATTTCAAATTAATGTGTGAAAAGAAGGTGCAAATGGCTTGAGTATTCACTGCTGCTTCAGCACTTGGGCTAGGATAATTTTATACAAGTTTAAGTTTTAATGACATTTTTAATAACTAATATTTAGTTATTTCACTTTCTGAATTATTTTTCAAGACAAGATCTTATTCTTGATAAATTTGGTAAATTAAAAGGACTTGGTGATGCAACACATCAGAATTCATCCCTTATTTTTATTATTTTCGCTTCTCTTTTATGATATTTTCGTGCCATAAAATGATTCGTTTAATCTGTTATGACAGGTTTCAATGTGGAGACTGTGGAATACAAGAATATTAGCTTCACTGTCTGGGATGTCGGAGGTCAAGACAAGGTAAGTAACATACATTATACTAAGATTTCCCCTCCACAATCATTCTTTCATTTATTGAACTATCAACATATTATGTAATTTTAATACATTCAATAAGTTTTTGCCTTTTAAAATCTCATTTCAATTCTTTTGGACATTTATTTTCCTTATGTTTTCAGTTTGGTTTCCGAAAGTTGTGTGCTGAACTGTCATGTTGATCTCTTATTTTAGATTCGACCTTTGTGGAGACACTATTTCCAAAATACACAAGGTCTTATCTTTGTGGTTGACAGCAATGACCGTGACCGTGTTGTTGAGGCTAGAGATGAGCTGCACAGGATGTTGAATGAGGTACTGGGACCTTCTGTGTACATTTTGATTTTTCATTATCTTTATTATTAAGAGCATGCTGAGCATAAATAGTAGTTGTGATTGGAAAACAGCACAGTTGCTAACAGGATGTTCACTTTCGATGGGCAGGATGAGTTGAGGGATGCTGTGTTGCTTGTGTTTGCCAACAAACAAGATCTTCCAAATGCAATGAATGCTGCCGAGATCACTGACAAGCTCGGCCTTCATTCTCTGCGACAACGGCACTGGTAAGGATAATAAATACTCCCTTCTCTTTCTTTCCAGAGACGATTCAACCTATAGAAATATGAACAAGCTCGTGATTGTCGATATTTTACAGGTACATCCAGAGCACTTGTGCCACTTCTGGAGAAGGACTCTACGAGGGACTAGACTGGCTCTCAAACAACATTGCTACCAAGGTATGTTGTGCAATGTCTACTTTTGTCAACGCTCCCAATCAGAACTTGCATGGGCCAAATGCCCTTAATTTTTCTCTAATTCAATCTTTTGATATACAGGCTTAGTGGACTAGTTGTAGTCAAGCATTCGGAGACTGAGTACAGTTGCAGTTTATAGATGTTATTGACTAGCTGTTGCTGCAAGTTCTATACTGTTTATTTGGGATTCAAATTTTTAATTGATAGCAGGAAAGCAAATGCTTGTTTTTTTGGGGTCCTTTTCTGTATTTGTTTCTTGTTGAATTCAATAACTATTAATTTGTAATTTCTTTCTTGTTGACATTGGTAAAATTTGTCCTATCAAAATTGTGAGTTATTCGAAATAAAGTATTTTTGTTGTGTGACAATTATCAAAATTAATTGATTTTTCTTTAATTTAAGATTTTGTCAATATCTTCTATGGATTGATTCGAACAACTGTTAGTAAGTTAAGGTCTTAGAATTTGGAAGGTGTTGGTTCACGTCACCTTGTGTCGCTCATGCGTTCAGTTGAATAAACGACAAAGTATTTTATGTATACGCATGGAGAATGTTTATTTGTGGACGTTCGCACAAATTTTTGTGCAGATGCGAGCTTTTACAATGTTGTAAAGGAGTTTACTATAAATAAACGGATCTTCACGAATTTCAAGCAATTGTCTGCACTTAAGCATGTTGATTTTGCGCAGTTTAGTTATTGGATTCTTTTAAGTTACAGCCAGCGTAACTTACGGTGCAAGAAATTCGAATAAATAGTAATCACGTGATGTTACTGTTTATCACGTGATTACTGTTTATTTGGATTTTTTACGACTGTAAGTTACGTTGACTGTAACTTAACAGCTCCCTTAGTTATTATTTGAAAAAAAAAATTATATATTTTTTTAATGTGTGTTTTATATTCAAAACAAACTATTGAAAACCCCCCCTTTTCTTTTATTAATCTTGAAGAGCACTAAATTGGGATTTACACCAAAAGCCATACAAGTTCTTTTACAGCCAAGTTCTTTAGTAAGAATGCACCTGCAGAGAATGAAAAAATGACCTCACCAAAAAAAAAAAAAAGGGGGGGGGGGGGGAGGGAGGGGGAAGGAAAATAAGCATTATAAAACAATCAACGATTTTAATCTCAATTTGTAAAATAAAGAAATTAAAGCAACACAGTAAAGAGAGTGATGGCAAACATGAACATACATACTAGGGTAAAAAAAAATACGAAACGCGTCGTTTTGGGAAATCAAAAGTATACTGTGGGGCAGTTATAATTTGTAAACAGGTGGATGCTGTGAAAACCCTTGGTCGATCAAGCTACTTTGTGTCGGCTGCTTCCATTGCTCATATTGTGGCTTGATCATTTTCCTGCTACACTGTTGCTGAATGATCACTTACCATGCATATATTGCGTCGTTGTTGTAACAACTAATCCCATTTTTCAACTTCGACATGGATTTGGAAGTGTTTAAACGCGGAACAGAGTAAGAACAAGACGAGGAAACTGAAAGTGAGCAAAGTGCAAAAACAGAAAGAGAACAAAGCTTTCAAGTCCTTGCAACACACTGGTTCATAAGTTTTACTTGAACAAGATCAATGCAATCCGAATAAATTATAAAATCTTCCTAAGATAACTATCTCTTCAACTTAGTGCAACATAAAGTACTTGAGCAAGCTCAAAGACATCTGAATAAAATCTATCTATATATACATATATATATATATATATATATATATATATATATATATATATTGAAAACCTTCATAATAAACAATTATGAAATGAGATAGTTTTATGAAAATACCGCCAGGGCGGTGCAGTAATCCGCATGGCTGGCGAAATATCTTGTTTGGATTGGTGGGAAAAACTCTTTGATCCGTCACCATCATGCTTGAAAATTCCCCAATCATCCACTGTAGAACCTTTCAAAGAAAAAAATGAGGTATCCAGCATAATGTTAGTATCGTTTGTGAAATAGATGCAATTGGCCGTGCCTTCCCCCAATTCCTTGGCAGAAAAAGATCTAGATCCCCTAAGCTATCCAACTTCAGCCGTGCCATCTGACGGAAGTCCAGCCAATACAACTCAAACTTCTCAGTATCACCAAGAATAGTCCTTAAAAATCTCAAAACAAGCACAACCTCACCACATACCTCCACCAAATAGCTCAGCACAATACTGACTGTCCCTTGGGTTGTGTTTGGCACGCAAGATTGGATTGGACTAATTATTAGGATTGGACTAGATTAAATTTAATTGGATTAAATTAGATTATATAATATTGTCTTCTTATATTTGGTACAATATTGAACTGAACTATATCAATATTGCGTTTAATTGTCAATAATCAAATGGGCTGGAATGAGGATGAGTTGGAATGTGAATCAGAATAAGTTGTTTATTTAAACTGTAGGAATCAGAATCGAAATGGATTAGAATCCCATTAATGTGTTCATTTTATCTTGGGATCGAAATCATAATAAACCAAATTGTTTTAAGGTACTAAAATGCCCTCAATTATAATAATAACTACCATCATCATCATCATCATCATCATTATTTGGGATTTTTATTATTACAAAAATGATTGTTAATAATAATAACATTAAAAATAATATCATTAATAATTTATTAAAATATCTTTTGTTAATTATTGTCATTTGATGATGATGATCATGATGATAATAGTAATAATAATAAATAAATACATAAATAAATTGTAATAATTAATAAATTAATAACAATAACAACAACAATAAAATTTATAATGTAAATAATAATTAAAATAAAATTAATTAATAATAATGATGATAATAATAATTAAAAAATAATAAATAAATAAACAAATAAATAATAGTAATAATTAATAACAATAACAACAACAACAATAATAATAAATTTTATTATTATAACAACAACAACAACAACAACAACAACAACAACAATTGAATTCCATAATAATAAATTTTCAGTTTTTTTCAATTTGTATTTTTTAATTTCTAAATAGTGTATTTTGGGCATATTTAAAGTATAGTGGAGATACTTTTGTCATTGTTGGAATTTGAGTTTTCATTTCTAACGACTAACCTTCCTTCAGAATCACAACTCTGGGAATCACTCTAAAATTTATGTGAGGCTCACCAAAATCATTCATATTCCCAAATGGTAATTCTCTTATTTTGGGTTAGTAAACATAGCATAAAATATTTTTGAATGAAATTAAATAGTATTTAAGTTGACATTTAAATATAAATATAAATTATTTGTTAATGTTTAATAATACAATAATTATTAATATTATTTTAAAAGACAATTAATTAAAATTAACTATAGAAAAATTAGATATTAGGTAATCATAATTATAATAAACAAATATAAATTAGATTATGTTAAATTAAATTACATTAAAAATTATTTGAATATTTAATATAATTTTTTATTAAATATTTTAAATATATTTTATTTTATAAAAAAGTTAGTAAATAATATAAAAGCAACCAATTACTGGTATTATTAATTTTTATAATTAATTTTAATATAATAATTATTAAATTAAATATTTAAATAATAATCAATTAAATTGACAATTATTTTTAAGTTAATAACGAGTAACTCTGTCATCATCCTAGCCGTACGTCGCTGCATGAGCAGCATGCCCGCGGGGTCTTCTTGGAGGCATTTTCCCCAATTTGGTTTTAAAAAAAGGTCTAGGAGCTAAACTGAAAATTTGAGTAAAATTCTGGGCAAAACGATAATTAAGTAACAATTTAGGTTTCCGGCGATATTGGTCAGAAATCAAGCACGAGTGAGTGGATCTGAAAGATTTCGGATCGGTGAGTATGATAGTGGTGGTGTTTTGTCAAAAAAGGTGGTGATTTGGCTGGAAATTGGAGATAAAGGCGGGGTTTTGTATTGGTTTAGACTCCAGCGATCGGTTCATCGATCGGCGGTGGGGAATGGTGAGAACAGTTGAGCTCGTGGAGAGGAGTGGATTGATGGTGGTGGTGCTGGCTAAATCGCGGCAGAAACCGGCGAACGATCAGCGCGGATGTTGACAGATTCCGGCGATTTCAGCGGTGGAATGCCGACGTTCAAGGTTGGGTCTTGATGCCGGCTTCCTTTGAACGTGATGGCGTAGGCTGATCGTCAAAAAAGCAACGGAAAGAATGTCAGCCGCTGTGCACGGCGGCTACTGCGGCGGCCTTCGGGTTGCTGGATTTTTATCTTTTGTTTTCTATTTTTTTATAAGGCAAACGGTTTTAGGGGGAATAAAGGTAGGCGTCGAGGCAGTTAGAATTAGACTTTGACTCTGATACCAACTAATGCAATAAAAGTTTAATGTTCAAAATATTTGATTGATTATAGAAAATACCATAATAAAAGAGTAAATTTAGAAATTTAAGACTCGTTTATTTATAAAATATTTAAAATTAATTAAATTTAAATATTCACTGAGACTTGAAAATTAAAAATATTATTGAATCTGAATATGTCTTTTAAGATTACAAGAGGGAGTTATTTATATTAGTGGTAATTATTTTAAATTATGAAATAATAAAAAAAAATTTTAAACTAAAAAAGAAAATAAAATTCCGAACTTTAGACAATAGGAAAACTAATCCTAGGGTACTATGGATTTAGGATACTATAGATTTCTAATCTGCATCATTGGACGTTCCAAATCCATGAAAGGTAGAAGATATGACAGCTCAAAACTTCTTTGTTCTTGTTGGCTGAATTCCAGCAAACATTTCTGTAATCTTCATTTTGCTTGCTTTACTTTGGTTGGTTGTGCTTCTTCAATACTCACTTTACTTTAGTTGTATTTCAAAAATTTCAAATGGCTCGAAACTCCCCATTTCAGCTGAGAACAGTGTAGCCATCCGGCCTTTAGCCGGATGGTCAGGGCCGCTGCCCTCCAAATTGGAGGGCAGCGGTTCGAACCCCCACAACCGCATTGTGGGGGTAATTCCTTCCTCAATTAAATTGAGTGAAGGTAGTCTCTCCCTTACCCATGTGTGAGTGGAGTAGACAGTCCTCGAATATTATAGAGGATTTAAAGTCTGGGCAGGGCTTCATATGAATTGATATCTAGTCCCAGTAATAGTCTGATTGTAAATATCAGTTATAGTCTCATGTCATATGAGTTGTAATTTGAGCAATAGTCTCATGTAATCAAAAAAAAAAAAAGCTGAGAACAGTGTATCTTTGATGCACTAATGAAGCCAATAGAGTTCATTTCACATGGTGCTACCCTATTGGCTATTTGTTATGTTTGGAGCTTGCGGCTTTGCTGTTGACAATTAGAGCAAAGTCGAAGAGAGGGCAATAGTGGTCCCGATAATAATTACTTATGCTATATAATTATAGGTGAAATTGTGCGCAAATTGAGCTGTGATCATAAGATTTTTCTATCTGGACATGGATTGAAGGTGCTTAAACACTGAACAAGAATGCAAATGCAAGCACGAGGGAGAAGATGCTCTAAAGGGAACAAAAAATGCAAAAAGAAAAACAGGATAAAAACAACGAAGTCATTGCAACCTCAAGGACAAAAGCCAAAAACAAAAAGTTTTATTTGCTCTTCCTTTTAGGAGGATTTGTACATAGACACATTTCTTACAAAAGCTTGAATAAAAAGCTTCTACTGCAACAAGAAACAAATTCAGTAAGGCTAGATACTTGTGCTTGACGACACCGACAAGTTTTTCGTTTCATGATCCAACATGATTTTTATTTTAGGTACCGCCGTAAAAGCTGATGTTGCCCATCCTCTTACAGAAACCCAGCACCACACCTCAATCTCACTATTCATAAATCATAATGGAGTATGGATTATAGTGAAAATCCCCTCACAAGTTAACTTGTACAAAATTAATCAGTTATAAATGAGAAAAATATCTTATTTAAACAAACTCATATTTTCTTCCCTTATGAAGGACTTTTACATCAAGACAAATCTAACAAATTCTAAAATAACCATCCAACAAAAAAAAAAGGGCCAGAACTGCATTCTTGAGAATGCTGACAAGTTTTTTGTTTCTTGATGTTTTCTAGGAACAAGCTCATGCTACCCATCCCACTACTGAAACTCATTGCATATACAGAGGATGAACTAGAATTGATTTGGAAAATGATCAAAGCTTCATGAATTTACTTGTCTTTGCTATAAAGACCTTAGACAAATTAGAGATCAACCACCTCATTTAAGAATGCAGGAACAAATAAGTAAGCTGAGGATATGCCTTCAAGAATTTAGAAATGAGCTGTGATGATAATGGCTGTCCTTGCATGATAACATTGTGATATCTCTCTATCAAAGATGCAATGACTTTCAGCTGGTCAACCTCATCTAGCGATCCTGTTATCACATTAAACAGTTAGATTGTACAGCTGTGGACTAGCTTCAAGTGAAGAAAATATCAGTTTCAAACATTTGAGTTCCGACAGCCAGTGAATGAAATACGGGCCTCCAGACAATAAAATTTCATCGACAGAATGATGTATTAAGACACATACCCAATTCGATGTCATGTTCTTGGTCTTCTACATCTCCTTCTTCAACAAGTGTATTATTTTCCAAGTTAACAGCTGCTTTAGCATACCTTTCCAAAAACTCTTCTTCAGTTTCTTCATATTCATCATCTTCAGAATCCTATTAAAAGAATGGAAAATGAAGTAGCCTTTCAGATGCGAACTGATGGGACTGATCAATGCGCTTAAGAAAACAGAAAAGCATAATAATCCCAAAATATCCAACTTAAGCTTTATTTGTAATCTGTATTCTGATATTCTACTAAATGGTGATGGGCAAACAATTACAGATGGCATTCCTTGGAGTTTATATTAGTGCAAAATATTTTTAAGTCAAACCTCATCATCATCTTCGCTTTCCCCATTATCATCCTCTTCGTCTTCAGCTTCTTCATCATCTCCTTCATCATTTTCCTCATCTTCCTGCACTTCTTTCAGTCGTACGGATGCCTCCATCAGTGAAGCATAGCAATCTCGTAACAAACTGCTACCTGGATTCCCTAACCCTAATAGCCGCTCAACCACTTTGGCTAGTGTCAGCACTGAGCAATAACATTAGTTAAGCACTTAGGCCTTCAAATTGAGGACTGTAAGGAAAGAGGGTTGTGAAAGAAGATATGGGAGAAAAAAGAGTGCACCAATTAATGTTAAGTCGTTAACTTAAAAAACAGACGGAAAGCCAGGAAGGAACTGACCAGCTAACTTAATCTCTGCCTCCAATGACAGCCGAGGTTCAAAAGAACTACCGCAAAGGAAAGCAAGTGCAGATCCCCAGAGCGCAAAGCCATCATCTTCATCCTTCTTTAATATCCCCTCCACTACAGCAGGATAGCAAAGGTAGCATGATGACATAGCGAGCACCACAGGCTTCCACAGTGAAGATGGCATGCTCTGAATTGCTCTAAAATGAGAAAATGCTGCACGGCTAAAAGCAATAGTCAATGATTGCTTTACACACTCTGTTTCAAAAGAGTATTTCGGAACATGTAATAGGGTATGGACACATGAGCAGGCCCTCCATGTTGCAGATGGATATTGTAGAATGGCTTCACTAAGAAAAGCACCAATCCCTTCAATGATAGACTGTGGGGCTACAGGGGGAGCAGGAGGGGGTGGCATCTGCCTAACAATAAAATTCTTCAGTTCATATTTACAGTGTAGATTAACAATCTCCTTGATACAGTCAAAAATTGATAAATCCTCTGTTTCTTCCCAAGCATGCCAGTCTCCAATTAGATCAGCCCAAACTAATAATAACTCTGATAATTTAAGTTCTTCAATTACATTATGTTCAGAAACTGAGAGAATTATAGATCGTAGCAGCATCGAAGCATCGTCTATGCATGATGGAGGGGCTGAAACTTCACATTCCTGGTCCGTCATGAATGGCATCAAGTTGTCCATCAATTGACAAATGAGGGAAAAAGCAAAGCCACATAACATATATATGTAGTTTATGAAACTGTTTTAAATGGATTGATCAAAGGAATAAAAACCTTCAAGCCAAAGAAAACCACCCTTCTTTTTATGAAAATAAAAATATCATGACAATAACTGAATAGACTTTCTGCTCGTGGAAAAAAATAGCCAAGTAGTCAAATGATTTATGAAACTAAGTCTAACCAAGGGTTGAATATGTGTAAGCCAAGCCTGCTGCAAGAGTGCTGAAAAGGCTTTAGCAATGGCAGCTTGACCGGACTTCCACTTTCCACTTGACCGATCCAGCTCAACCTCTTCGGGCAGGAAGTTTTCCCAAGACTGAGCCATTAATGCTAATGCAGCGAATCCACGTTCAACCACCTATCAAGAATTTAGCATCCAGTCATCATTTGAATTTTTCTCAGAAATTAACAGGTGTGTAACATGGTCTTCAAATGCTATTTTTAAATTTCAAAACAATTTTCCTCTCTACTTTCTTATTCTCTTCTTTTTTCTTTTTTTTTTTTATCTTTTTTTCATTCGAGGGGTAGGTGGTTGTGGATGGAGCAGATAATTAATACGAATAACTGAAGCACTGGCTTAGGCACATGAATGAACATACTTGCGGCCATGGCTCTGAACTGGGATGCATGCACTTCGAGATTGCAGCAACCAATGATGAAACAATATAAGGGATGTGATCTGCAACATTTTCATTTGCAGCCCCCACAACAGAACTGAGAAGCTCAAACAAGATAGAATTCTCTTCATCTTCATAACCAATTCTACCAACTATAACTTGAAGAAGAGGATACCACTCAGGTGGCAAGTAGTCATTCTGAAAAAAATTAACTCAAAAGCCAAATGAGTATTGAGATATCTACATGTTCCTAATTGTGCAATAAAAGATGTTGATTTGGGAGACCTACTTCAAGAAGCCCAACGATTGCCCCAGCTGCTGAGGCCCGCACAGGATAACAAGAAGTATCCCCCTTGTCCAGCATCTGTAATGCCTTCAGTAATAAGGAATATACATCTGCACTGATGTCCTGAAAGCAAGACTGAGACTCAGAAGGGGATGATTAAGAGTGTGATGCATCAAAAATTAAAAAGAAACCTCAATGTTTAAGAAAGTGTATTGGATCATTTAAGTAAATGTAGAATAAAAATTTAATGGTTGAAAAGTAATGACTCTGTACGGATGTAATGAATAAGAAAAGTAAAAAAGGATAATGGTATCACCTCAGGCAGACAGGATGCAAGCTCTCCGAGTATCCAGTTCGCAGATGCAACCAAGTATGGTAGGCACACAGAGACACTGTACAAGGGTAACACCCGACTACGAACCAGATTTGCTGTGAATTCAGGCTTCTGCTCCTTTAGAAACTGTAATGTGATATCAGAATAGAAAATCCTCAGTAGTAAATTCTCACTAATCCAATCTCAAACTCTTTTTTTTGAATAAATAAGTTAGATTCCCTTACATCTTGTAGGCCCCCATAAGCCATCAGAACGCCAAAATAACTGCCATAATTGACATACTACCAAAATGAGATAAGTAGAAGAGTACAAAAGAAAATAATGAATATTTGATTGAAGAAAAAGAAACAGAGGAGCTTATGTATCTCTAGAGAAAACAAAAACAATGTTTACATTATTTCCAGGGTTCTTTTGGAAACCATCATGAAGCATGGGTGGCAATTTTATTAACTCATAACGTAAAATGCATCCTCTGTATCTAAGATACTGTTGATTAAACTATTGAAACTAGCACATAAGCAGCTGAGGGGAGAATAAAGGCGTCGATACAATTAATGCACAGAATTTAAGCTCTTGGTACATGCAGTTCCAAATGAAATATTGTAAGGTTACTTCAGGAGCTTGAATTACAATAAATGAACCACAAAATATATAGAGACATGATTTCATACTCACTCTTTCTGAATTCTAGAATGAGGTGCATTAGCATCACAAGGAATGGGAAACCTTGATAGAAAAGGAAGGACCAACAACTCCCCCATAGTACTACGCAGACTATTTCGCTTGCTCTTTTCACCTTTCTTACGCTTGGATGAAGCTGAAGAACAATTACTTGGCGTTCCCATTGGAGGCCCCTGTAGACATTACAGAACAACCTAAATGATAGTTCTGAGGACATATATAGCTCAGACTTTAATCCAGTACCAACCTTTGAAACTGAAATAACACCTAGTAAATTAATAGCGCTTTTTCTGGCTGTAAATAAATCTTCCCTCCATCCAGAAATTTCTTCCTGTATACCGAAGGAGAAAAAAAAAAGGTAAGTGAAAACAGCAACCAAAATGGTTATTCAAAGGTTGAGAAAGATCATATGCTCCCATACAAGTTCAGATGGTAGATTCTTCCTTATGTACTCATCGGCATCTTCTTCCCACTCTGAAATATCCTGCTTACAAGTACAGCCATAAAAGCTAGAGAAAAAGTTAACTAAGTCAACTTTTGAACTTCAAAAGTACTTAGAAATGATAATAAAACACCTTTTTGTTTTACCAGATGTGATACCATCTCTCTCTTTTCCCATTTTTGTTTCTATCTCAAAGCATACCTTCTCATTTAGTACCAATGCAGGAAAGATTGCTTTGTCCAACAAAAGTGAAAAATGGGGTGAAACTAATCTCCATCCCTGTTCCAAATCAACCAAAAACCTTAACCATATTTCATTAATGAGAGTTTCAAAGGAAAAACTTAGTGAAATGTTGAATAGTGGACAACAAAGCAGAAAAAATTACTGGGCCTGTCTCCAGAACATGTGAAATCACATCAAAAGCTAATGAGATAATCCTCTCTTGCAGGTAATCAAGCTTCTGCACAAATAAATCATTTCAAATTAAAATATGTCCAACGAAGGGCTACACATACAATAAATCAGGAAGAAGGCAAAAACAACAATATGGTCACACATACAAATTCACATGAAATCATGACTATTGAAGAGTAAATGAAAAAATTGGAATTTGTATTGCTGTTCTCTTTTTTCAGGGGAAAAGAAACATATCACTCCAAAAATGCAGTTCTGGTGCTAATACAACAGGTATTGGGCGAGAGATATTTTGGACAGACATCATGGCCACTTGCTTACACACATTCTATTTGCAGCTACAAGTGTGCGCTAACTGTAAAGCAAATGGGGATTGCTAAAACACAGCAAAACTTACACTTATATTTGCACTATATTTGACTATCTGTAAAACACTGTTCACGATGTCTGGCATTAACCTGAAAAAATAAGTGACGAAAATGAACACTAACAACGATGGTTTAATCTACTGAAATTAAATGAAATAATGGTATTACTTATCAGAAAACTTCCGATGCCGGGTAACTAGTGCAGAAAAAATAAGCAAACTCCTCTTTCCAGTTTTGAACCTCAGCAAGTTATCTTTCACAGTATTACCATCATCAAAACTCAAAGAACCCAGAATCATAATAAGGTCGTGACAAAATGAAGACAAATGAGGGGCCAGGGCAGATGGCACATGCGATTTCACCTGCAAGACTGACCATATTTAAAAAGAAGTGCCAAACGAAAGAAAAGGGACAAGAGTATGCAAGAAAAACCGTGGGACATTTCTGTAAATTTTAACCCGAAATTGGAGAGAAACTAAGAAGCAACCAGAAAAATTCCTGGCAACTATTAGCCATTGCAAAACAAGGGAAATGAATTATGTACAACGGGGATCTCAAACAACTGATTTTGGCTTTTTGTAAGTTCTTTAAGAACTCATCAGAACCATCAAGCTGAAGAAGAGAAGTTTT
This sequence comes from Murraya paniculata, assembly GCA_030449075.1. Lineage (NCBI taxonomy): Eukaryota > Viridiplantae > Streptophyta > Magnoliopsida > Sapindales > Rutaceae > Murraya > Murraya paniculata. The sequence continues at coordinate 285,539 of JAEVFN010000053.1, read as the reverse complement.
CAGAATCATTGCTTCATCCTCTTTTATCAGAAAGCTATAAAATAATAAGGAAGTACCATACAGAATATGCATGTTTTGATACTGATGATATGTGACAGAATGAGTAAATAACAATGGAACTAAATCTATATTGGAGGATTATTAAATCTGAATTCATAAAAAAGTACCACTTACAGAAAAAAATATGCATTTGCATACAATGAGAAGAATCTTCTCTATGTCCAGTTCTGTACTATAATTGTTAGCCAAAACCTGTTTTACACCATAACATCCATTATTATGGAGGTTCATAAAGAAGTGGTAAGTAGACATAGGAAAAATATGGAAAAGAACAGAAATCAAAACAACCTTTTCAACGAAACAATGGAATATTGTAAGCATGGGAACAATAATTTCCTTTGCAATTAGCTCAAGTTGTGGCGGTACCGGCTCCTTGGCAAGTTTAGGATTCAAAAAGTACTGCCAGAAAAAAGAAAAATGTAATCAGAAGCAACCAGGTAAAAGGAGCACCAATGGTTTTCTTTACATGCAAAACTTTAACATTACCACCTTTGGATCACAGCCAATCATGACTGGCCATTGAGAGTCTAAATAAAATGTTTTCAAGTCATATAACAATTTATAGATATGAAGAGACACATACACCTTTTGCTCTATAGGTACAGCAGAAACCAGCATAAACAAGGAAGATCATCATCAGTATATGGGTACTGACTATATGGACATTTTCCGTGTTTTTATCAAATGTTTCAAGTCTCACTTTACAGGCCTTCCTAAACAGAGACATCTTCCAATTGGCTTTCTACGTCATTATCCATTCACTGAAACTGTGCCCCCACAACTTTTCATACTTGTTGAAACAAACATATGTCCAATAATACATGAGAACAAACAAATACCTGGAAAGGTTTGATAAGTGCATGAAGAACCATAAGGCCATTAACAGTAGTCCATCCTGAATTTGCATCTTTACTAATAAGGTAACTGTTTTGAATTGCTGACTGTAGTTCATGTACAAGTTCAGGCCAAGAATTCTGCTTAACAAACTCCACACAGACAATGACCCGGAACTACCAGCAAACCAAAAAGAGCTTCCATAAATAATTAACCACTACCAATAAAAAATTAAAAACCCAAAAAATGGACATGTCATATGCATACTGCTTCAAGTAAAACTTTTAGAACTGAAGGTTCCGCTTGAAGCAACACTCGCATAAGCTGATCCTTGAATTCTTTACTGATATTTGTGCACGAAGCATTGCTGTCAATATTTCGCCTAGTGAAATTCTTCAAGTACGTGGCAGCAGCAATTCTTAGCCCTTGATTATCAGCTCCTATAGTATAACAATTATGCCAATAACATCAATTTCAAGCAACAAATTCAAAAAACCTTCCAATTAAATAGAAACACTCAATTTCCACTAATTCAATGAAGACATTACAGGTGTATTTGGCAACGTGGAATTACAGGTCATTATCTCCCTAAAATTACACTCAAACTATTAACAAAGTTTTAATTAGATGCCATTGGAAGATGCTTAATCCTAATAATTGAAGTGGTAATTTAGCTTTATTGAATTAAGAGTTTCATAATTTACTACTATTTTCTGTTACTTATTTCTTTAAATTCACAGCTGATTTTAAGCTGAGGTTGACACAATCAAGCGAAAAGAATGAAACGTAAAGTGGAATGAGAGGAACGGGCGAGAAATTACCGGAGGCAATGGAGAGGAGACAAAAGGGGAAGTGAGGGAGGAGAGAGAGGCGATCGAGGGCGTCGGTGGCCGTACGAATGACGTTGACATCGAGGCTGAGCGTGTCGTTAAGTAGTTGAGCTACTTGATTGATGTCCATGCTGCCGAGATTTTGGCTCTGCTTTGAGATTTCGCGTGAAAAAGCAAAAACCCTAATAATTCGTTAGTGGTGCGAAAATTATATTGCGCGGGAAAAGCATAGCATATTTCGTCAATAAGAGCTGTAAAACTAAAAGCAATTACCAACAGAAGACGACGTGTCGGTCGCAAAATTCAAAAAGGCAGACGAATTCCCAAATGGACCTTTGGGAAAATTGGAGATGCGGGGTATCGAACCCCGTGCCTCTCGCATGCAAAGCGAGCGCTCTACCGTTTGAGCTACATCCCCAAGGTGAGCATTTTTTCAATACGTTAGTTAATATAGTATGTGATCGTGATTGGAATTTGGACCATACCATTATAATAATTAACGGGTATATACATGTGTAAGCATGATGTCACGTGTTAATCTCATATGGCTAAAAATAACAATTCAAATGGATACATAAATAAGCTCATAGGCAGCTCCTCTTAAGTTTGTTTTTAAACATTCATGGATTGTAATATAATTAGTATCAAAGTAGAGATCACATTGTGTATGTGACTAAATGCACTATATATGTTAAGATTAGGATCGACGTGGATACAACTTCATAAACCAAATGATTGGATTGGTAAAGGTACAATGTCATGAGCGTTGTTACGGAAGAGGCGAACTAAGAAAGCCGTCAGATACCTATAAAATGTGGGAATCATGAAGTCATCGAACTGTGAGTGGTGAGGCGTTGTCGTGGCAATTGGTGAAGGCACTTTCATACCAGTAGAAGGTGGGATTAGTAAAGTCATCTGTGATCTTGTGCTCAGTTCAAAGGTAAATATTGTCTTCCTACCATGTATAGTTGATTTGGTTAATTTACCACGGTTATAAGTTTGATTTTTAAACAGATCCAATAAAAAGTTAGCTTACACTATCTTTAGGTTTGTGTAAGCAAAACGACAAAAAGAGTATGGCTTGACAAGTGATATAACATCTGGTCTGTGATTTTTTGTTTTGTTTCTTAAGTTGAATTCTGCGTTTGCATGCAGTAAGATCACAGGCACCAAGCTGCGCGCCTTGTAATTACAAATCTTGCTCATTTATGACGATCACAACAAATTTGTCAATTTACAAGTCATTCATAACCGTAGATTCGGAGCCAAGTAACGTACAAACAGATAAATAACCCAGAAAATAATCAGCAAGCTAAAAGAAAATTGAATAAATTGGATTTGACCATCCACGTGAAAGAAAATCAGACATATATATAACTAGTACATGCACGCGAACTGGTGACGTATTAGCCACGACGCATGCCACGTTCTCTTCATGCACAGACCATGTACAGACCCTCCACTCCTTTTAATCCATCATCTCTTCTCCACTACTTCACTATCAAACCAAGAAACGGTCCAAAGGGAAAAACCAAAAAAAAAAAAAATGTTTTCAGAAATTTTTCTCGTTACTTTCAAAATGCCTCGGCTCACAATTGGAGATTCTCTTCCCAACCTTGAAGTCAAAACCAATCAAGGAAACTTTAAGCTTCATGACTTCATCGGTGATAGCTGGACCATTATCTTCTCTCACCCAGGTTCCAACTTTTGTCTCTGATCATCTTACTACTATTTTTTTCTCTTCAATGTGATATATGATGATCATTACTGTTCTTATGATGTGCTTGCATTTTGGTGATTTCACCCCTGTGTGCACAACTGAACTTGGCAAGATGGCTGCTTATGTTCCAGAGTTTGATAAGAGAGGAGTGAAGCTTCTGGGTTTGTCCTGCGATGATGTTGGGTCACACAATGAGTGGATCAAAGACATTGAAGCTTACACCGTGAGATTTTCTATGTGATTCTTGTTTGGTCTGACGTGTGGTAAATTGGTCAAATGTTGACTTTTATTTTTGTGATAAAACCACGCGTTGGTTTGCATGCAGCCTGGTTGCAAGGTGTCATATCCGATCGTCGCAGATCCCCATCGAGAGATCATCAAGCAACTCAACATGGTGGACCCGGATGAAAAAGATTCATCAGGAAAGCAGCTCCCTTCTCGAGCCCTTCAGATCGTGGGCCCTGATCATCAGGTAAATGTTAATTAGCATAAGGCACTTTGGTGTTTGGGTTTTAATTTTACAACAATTTCCCACAAACCCATTGAAAATCGTATATTTGAATCGATACCATCTTTCTTTTAGTTTCTTGATGTGTGCGGGATTTGAATCCTGACCTCTATATTAGCATAAGATTTTTTATTTCCAATTAAATCAGTTGAATTAATATCAATAAGTGTTTGTTTTATTTAACTGCTACATATTTGTGGTCATATAAGTGAAGCTGAGCTTTCTTTACCCGGCGTCGACTGGCCGGAATATTGATGAAGTAGTAAGAGCATTGGACTCTCTGCAGAAGGCAATGAAGCGTAAGATTGCAACGCCTGCAAACTGGAAGCAGGGAGATCCGGTGGTGATATCACCAAGTGTGTCTAGTGATCAAGCCAGAGAGATGTTCCCTCAAGGTTTTGAGACTGTGGATCTTCCATCCAAGAAAGAGTACTTGCGTTTTACCAATGTCTAAAGCTTCACCACTTTCCATTTAGCTGAGCAATATATAAATAGTTGACCATGCATCTTATATGTGTTCATTGATATATTATACGTGCAAAGCGTATTTTATGTTTACTCCAGCTGAACTGTGAACTCATCATCGCCTTCACCTTGTGAGTTGTAAGAATCCCTTTTAACTAAGTCTTTGGTAATGTAATATCATCTTGACTTTGCTTGACTTAGAGCTTGATGACTATGAAACGTAAAAGGATTCATGAGAGAAGAAATATTATTAAAAATTTTGAAGGAATTACATTAGGGTTTTGCGGTCTTTTTATACTAATCCTAATATCAGAATTCCGGAAAATAGGATTTAAAATAGGTAAATCCGATCAAATAATTTTTTTTATTTAAATAAGGAAACCAAAATAGGAACATGTGATATAATAAAATTTTCCTAATTTAAATAAAGAAAACAAAATAAACTGCGTCTAAGTTCGACATTTAGGAAAAAAAAGATAAATTTTGAATTTTCTTTCAAATTGATATTTAGGGGGAAAAAATAAAATTTAGAAAAAAAAGGATAAAATTTTCAAAGTAATAAAAAAAAGAAAATAATTGAAAATTATAAAAGGACCGAGGAAGAAATGAAAATTTCGGTTTAACTATCAGGCAACAAGGACATAAGCAATTTGGATTTGATTTTTTTTTTTTTTTGGCAAGTTTTAAATAAGATATTATGCAAAATAGTATATTATGCATTCTAATAGTATATTATACATTCTCGCCGTAAAATTTTAAAATAATATATTATACACTATGGATGCAAGCTTTAAAATAATCTATTATACATGAACGCTTATGGTTTAAAATAGTATACTATACATGACCTATGACCTTCGGAAAGTACGCATCTCATGCAGCCATCCTAAATTTAATTGGTAAAAGAGCAAAGGATTTTTTTTTTCTTTTTTTTTTTTTTTGAGAATAAGAGCAAAAGAGTTTAATTGGACATCTTCAGGCTAATTTAATGTATGTAAAAGGGCAAAGGGATTTTTTTTTTTTGGAGAAGAAGAGCAAAGGAGTTCAGTTGAACATCTTCAGGTTAATTTAATGTACGTCGTAAATCGAGACCGCCTCTCTAAATTTTGACCTATATTGAACTGGCGATTTGTGATTTGTCCAAATATTTTGACGAAAAGATGCGCCATCTTAATTTCTCAGCATAGAGGTATATGACTCAGCAAAATTTGTAGCGCCAGCAATCGCAAATATTTAACTTCCTATAGTGAAAAATTTTGCTTTATAATATGCCACTACTTCTAATGGACGTGTCAAACAAATCATCATCACGGTGTTTACAAAAGCAAGATACACAAATGTGAACGGCTAATGGCTTTTTTCTCGTCTTCCAACTTGTGGATCCCATCTCCAGCCTGTCTTAATCTCACCAGTCAAAAAGTATTCTGACTAATGGAGTAAATTCCGGGGAGCATCGATCTGATCAATGTTGTAAATTTCTCTCTAAAATATCTTCTCTTTTCTTGACACAATTCTCTCTTTACATTCTCATAATTCAGGAGATCATACACTCGTACAGTGTATACAAGTAATATAAAAAACAATTAGCAAAATGCAGTTCCCTCTTTCCATAATCTCTACCCTCCTAATAATCTCAACCCTAACACTCCAGCCACTTCCCAATTTCACACTGTCAACTTGCCGCAGTTTCTGCGCCAACATCCCTATAAAATACCCCTTCGGCATCGACGACGGATGCGGCGCTGTGCAGTTCCGGCACATGCTAAACTGCAGTGCTGACTTGTTCTTCATCACACCCTCAGGCAGCTACAAGGTCCAATCCATCGATTACAACAAAAGAACACTAACCGTATATGACCCCGCAATGTCCACATGCTCGATACTACAACCCCATCATGATTTTATCATGACTGATATTCAATCCGCCATCATGCCCCCGTCGCCGGACACAGTCTTTGCTCTACTAAATTGCTCCATAGACTCTCCTGTACTCAATCATTACAAGAATCTTTGCTTCAACTTTTCTGGCCATTCTTGTGACGAGCTTTATGGAGGGTGTACTTCGTTTAGGGTTTTTCATTTGCTGAGTAATAGCTCTCCTCCTTGTTGCTTCACTAGCTATGACACTGTGAGGTACATGAGCATGAATATTTTGGACTGCTCGCATTATACTAGCATGATTAATACGGATAATTTGAAGAGTGTTGGGCCGTTGGATTGGGTTTATGGGATCAAACTATCTTATTCGTTACCGGATTCTGGGTGTGAACGGTGCTCGGAATCCGGTGGGACTTGTGGGTTTGATACTGAGACTCAAGGCATGATGTGCCTTTGCTCTAGCTCCTACAATGCCACTAGAGAATGCGGTAAGAATTATTAATTAATTTTAGATTCTTTGGGCTTAATATGAAAATATTTGTTGCTACTAATTAATATGTTCTGATTTATTTGGTTTCGTGTTTCAGGTCCAGGCAGTGCTACTGATGAAGCTGTGACTCATTCTTCATGGGCATATGTTTATTCAGTTTTTTTAGCTCTAGGAGCATTTCTTCACATGATTTCGTGATGTGCTCCTTTTTTCTTTTTAAATTAACATTGTAGCGTGCTTTTAACATTTTCTTGTACTGTGGTGTAAAATTTTGACGAACAGCTGTTTATTTGTACCAAAGTTCCTAATGAAATGTCAATTATATATATATATATATATATTTGAAAAAAAATTACAAATATTCATATTTTTAGAATTTGAAATCAAAATGCAATTATGCAAGTGAAATCAGAATGTAATTACGTAAAAACGGGTTCTGCGCTCATTCGATAACCTGCGTTGGGCTGTTGCATTGAGCCGATAAATGTTATATATGCATGCTTGATACATGAAAGCGCATGATAAATTATTAAATTACTCTTATTTTTGAATCACCCAATTGAGTCGCTCCACAAGTATATGGAGTAGTAATTTTATGGCAAAATGTCAAAATCAGAGTCCAAATAATTTGTGATCGTAAATTTTACAGCTTTCCTTTAATAATTCCAACAGCGTTAGTGAATATGACTACTTTATCTTTGTTTAGTTACTAATAATTCATCAAACGAGAGTACAAGACGGACTATTTTTACAAGTTAGGGAGTAGTACTAGTGAATTATTGACCATGGTTAATTATCTACGGCGCAGTTGCTTAAGGGGAGAGTCTTGGTGATGAAAGCCCATGTCATATGCGGTGTGCCTAGCAATTAATTTCTGACACGTGTTGCTACGTGGCAACTACAATAAAACCCAAAAATTAAAAGCTTTTAGTTGGTGTTTGCATGTAATGGGAGGAAAATGAAAATAAAGGAGATGAGATGGGCGCGAAATTCAAATTCAATATTCGATCTGCTATAGGATTCTACATGAAAAAGAAATTACTTAATTTTTTTTATTTTTTATAAAGTAAAGCGAAGAGCAAGCGGTGAATAGAGGTTTCATGGAGAGTACGAAATCGATCTATTAGCTAGATTGAGTTTAAGTATTAATTTTCGACCAATTTTATATTTTCCTCCAATTCTGGTTTCAATTAATAAGAGATTAGTGTTAATTTGGTATATTATTTTGATGCATGAACCAGAAAACCTTGTTATTGAAGGCACATGAAGCTTTATTATCTCGCAACAGCATTTATGGCTTTAATCACTCTTAGTTTTAACATGTAATCATTACTCTTCCTAAATTCTATGGCCCATTTCGATTTGTAAGTCCTTTGATTTAATCTGGGCCCATTAACATTTTTCGATGCTGAAGACAACTAGATTGGATTCGCACTTTAGCAACGGATCAGCTCATTTTGTTCTGTTGCAATCGTCTTTATTTCTCCACACCTACCCAATCCCAGATTGCCACCTCTGCACAACGTAGGGTAATAAAATCACCATTTTTTTTTTGAAATCTTATTCGGGGTCATTTTAATATTATCAAAACGCCAGGGCCTTCCGCTCAAAACGTACAAAATTTAATTTGAAAATAGGCGGGATTGTTTTTATCCTTTCTCTCACCGCTGAGTCTGACTTCAGCTTTGAACTTTCAAGTTTCAAATCTCGAAGCATTTTCTGCGATTCTGTTATTCCCTAACAAGCAATAAATTCACAATCAGCGCTAAAAAGATTCCAAAATTTTCAATTTAATCCATTCATTCTCTTTTCTGCTAATGTCAATGGAGTAAATTAACAGTTTCTATTCTTCAAAAATCGAATCCAATAAAATGTCTAAAGAAGCTATTAGTTCTCGATTAGCTTCGAAAACCTCACAAAACGAAGCAAACGAGAACCAATTTGGAGCTTCGTTAAATCAGATGCAATTTCCACCGCCGAGATCGCCGTTAAACTCAATCCCAGATCCGTCTCAGTTCCAGAAAGATATTCAAGAATCCGATCAAGTTTATAGCACTAACCGATCGTTATCGGATAGGAAAGTAGTAGAAGTTTCTGGAAGCTTGGTTGCTACTCATGGCGCTACGCCTAGGGTTGCGGTTCGTAGCCACGGGAAGATTCACTCCGAGCCGAGCTCGGCGCAGAGCACGCCGGCGCGGAGTGGCTGCTCGCGAGTTTCGCTTGGTGGAAGAGGAGTGAGCTCTTCGTCTTTATTCTCTAGAGTTTCGAGAGGGATTTCAGTAGTGAATCATGAAGTTTCTGTTGATGTGGAACATTTCAAGCTCGTTGATGATCCTTTGTTTTGGGAAGACCACAACGTTCAGGTAATTAAAAGAAATTCATCGTTTCCTTGTGCCTTTAAGCTGTTAGAAATTTTACTTGTGGAATATTTTGTTACTTGGCGGTTTATGTTCTATTGTTATAAATGTTTTGTGCAAGTTTTATTGAATTTTGATGAGGTGAGAATTGATGGTTTTAGGTGTTGATAAGAATTCGACCATTGAGTAATATAGAGAAGGTTTCACAAGGGTACGTGCGGTGCTTAAAACAGGATAGTGCACAAACATTGGTGTGGCTTGGTCATCCTGAAACTAGATTTACTTTTGATCATATAGCTTGCGAGATGATATCACAGGTATAGATCAAAGAATGCTTTTATTGGATTGTTTTTGTTTGAATTATAGTGGAAAAAACTGAGGAAACTTAATTGAACCAGGCTTGCCAGGCTTGACTATAATGGGAATTTGATTTTTTCAATCTTCACTAATGAGGCATTCAATGAATTGGTTTTATTCCCTTTTCCTGTATTACCTCAGAAACTAAAATGGAACTTAAGAAATGGTTTGCATGAACACTTATGAGATGGATTGCATGAATTTGATGCAGGAGAAGTTGTTCAGCGTTGCTGGACTGCCTATGGTGGAGAATTGCTTGTCTGGGTATAATAGCTGTATGTTTGCATATGGTCAGGTAGGTCATGAATCATGCTGGGCTATAGGTTTCTCATGGTATGAATTGTAGAGCAAACTTTGAAGAATTAGTTGTTTTCTTGCAGACAGGTAGTGGCAAAACATATACTATGATGGGTGGGATAAATGAAGTGGAAGGCAAACTGAATGAAGACTGCGGCATAACCCCTCGAATATTTGAATATTTATTTTCAAGGATTAGGATGGTGCGTTGCATAAATTTCCAGCGTTTCCTATCTTTAGATCATGCACACTTAATTGTTTTGTAGATCATTTTCATTGTTTGAGACCGTGGATGTTGAGTTTTTTTCTAAAATTTTTATCTTTAGGAAGAAGAATATAGGAGGGATGAGAGGCTGAAGTTCAGTTGCAAATGTTCATTTTTGGAGATATATAATGAGCAGATAACAGATCTCTTGGAGCCTTCGTCAACTAATCTACAAGTAATTTTAGTTTACTGCATAATTCACAGTTGATGTTTTATTTTACATCATTGTGATAGGTCACAAAACCTAAATTTCTTGTTGTAGCTCAGAGAAGACTTGAAGAAGGGGGTATATGTGGAAAACCTTACAGAATACAATGTGACAACTGTTAATGATGTTGTCGAGCTGCTGTTACAGGTGGGAATTCATGGTTAAATCTTGTGGCTCATTCATTTGGTATACTGACTATGAAGATAACAAGTCAGATTTGTTTGTGTACAGGGTGCTGCAAATAGGAAAATGGCAGCAACCTATATGAACAGCGAGAGCAGCCGATCCCACAGTGTTTTCACCTGTATCATTGAAAGCCGTTGGGAGAAAGATTCCATGACCCATTTTAGATTTGCAAGGTTAAATCTGGTAGATTTAGCTGGTTCTGAAAGGTAATTATTGTTTATCATGATAAATTTCATATCATGTTCACCAATTTTATGAAGCTATGAGCTCATTTCATACTAACATTGAACTAACTGGATCAAACATTCAGACAGAAGAGCTCTGGTGCAGAAGGAGATCGTCTGAAAGAAGCAGCAAATATAAACAAATCATTATCAACTCTTGGGTAAGTTGATCAAAGACCTGCTTCCGCTTCTCGGTTATCTTCAAAGACACTGCAGTACATTGCTATGATTGGTTTTTACACGAAGTGTAGTGCCACATGTATTCTTTCTTATGTCATGCACATTTAAGTGTTGCAAATATGAAACACTCAACTGGATAGAAAAAACTAATTTGCAGCATCATTCTCTTTCTATGCTAATTTAGCATGATAAACTGAGTTTTATACGCATCATTCTGAAAGCTTGTCTATGCAATTATATAGAAGTTTCTCATTTGGACAGTTGACTTACTTTGCTTATTATATTATGCTTAGCTTGGTCATAATGTCTCTTGTGGATTTAGCACAAGGAAAACATAGACATGTTCCCTACAGAGATTCGCGGCTCACATTCCTACTTCAGGTTAGTTACTAACAAACAGCTTTAACTGAAAATAATTCTATCTAGTTATGTGGCCGTAAATTTGGTACCTCAGAGTGAAGAGATTATGCATATAGATCTTTGAATGCAGGATTCTCTGGGTGGAAACTCCAAAACAACAATTATTGCAAATGTCAGCCCATCTATATGGTCTGTCTTACACATTGATTGTTTCTCCTGAAACTACATATTTTCTTTTTGTGTAGGATAATTTTGTTCTTTTTCTAGTTGGAGGTCAGGGCATCTATTTGTATGAATAAGGGATCTTTTTTCTCTTGCAGCTCCGCAAATGAAACACTGAGCACTTTAAAGTTTGCCCAGCGTGCCAAACTTATCCAGAACAATGTAATTACTTTTTAACTTTTATCTGTATCGTTTATACTAAAAATGAAGGTAGGATTGAGATTTTCTTCCCTTCTTCTCTAGGCTAAAGTGAATGAAAATGCTTCTGGAGATGTTACTGCATTGCAGCGGCAGATCCAACAATTAAAGGTAAGAATCATTAGTTTCTTTTAGTATTGTCTTGAACAGGAACAACTCAGCAGAACTTGAACTTTTCACTCTCAAACAGGACCAGTTGTCTTCTCTAATGAAGCATCAAAACCCTTTGAGGTCTCCATCTAGTAGTAAACCAGAATTTGGAGAATCTAGTGAGGGAGACATTATCAAGAAATATAGTTTTTCAGGAGAAGGGATGATGGATAGTGAGGTACAAAATGTCCGAAATGAGAAGGTAGCTTCTGTGTCCATGCTAAGGTTTACTTCTTAAGAATAGTATGATAAAGTCATATTGACCCCTGCTAGTGAATATGTATCAGACAAAACGTCTGGAATGTATGTTACTTGGAGCATTTAGGAGGGAAAAGATGGCAGAGGCTGTTGCACAGAAATTAGAGGCTGAAATTGAGCACATGAATCGCTTGGTATGTCTGGGTTTAGCAAGTAATTCCATGGTGTTCTTATTCTGATGATTATTCTATCAATTCTAGGAGTCTTGTTTACTAAATACCTCCTGCTCTGCATAGTAAACACCTCCTGCTCTGCAGAAGCAAAATTTCATATTTTGTGATTTAATTTTATGATTGGTGCTTTCTGTTCCAGGTATGCCAAAGGGAAGAGGATACTCAACATACTAAAATGACGTTAAGATTTCGAGAAGAGAAAATCAAACAACTTGAATTGTTAGTGAATGGTTCTGTGACCGCCGAAAAGTATCTGATGGACGAAAATGTCGCTTTAAAGGAAGAGATTCAACTTCTTCAAGCAAGGATTGACCGAAATCCAGAATTGACACGTTTTGCTCTAGAGAATATTAGACTTCTTGAGCAACTTCAGTTGTAAATCCCATTCCATGAATAGTTGCTGACTCTTCAGATATTGTTTTCATTTCTCTCAAATATGAATGATTCTTTGCAATACTTTTCCAGGTTTCAGAGTTTTTATGAGCAGGGAGACAGAGAAACACTGCTAGCAGAATTAGCAGAACTGCGTGACCAGGTTTGAGGAGATTATAATCATCATTAAACCTTCTGTATTGTAGTATGGGAGCAAAATGGCTTTTAGTGGCACAATGAAACTCTTGATTAATTTGCAGCTTTTGAATATTGTCGAAGGGAAGGAAAGATTATCCTTAGGACATGAGAATCAGGTAATAATGTTGTAGTTATTGTTGTAGTTATTTTTATCATCTTTGTCATGTTTAAGCTTTTGAGGAGTCACTATTTTCTAATCTGCATGCTCGCTTCAATGCAGGATAATGACACTACTAAGGAGTTGGAGAATTGCAGGAATATGAACTCCAAACTGATGAGGTATCTTTCAAATCAATTTGGTATCAGGATTTTACTGCAGTGTTTGACTTTTTTGAGGCCAGCTAATCAAGTTGTTCTCGTTTTGCAATTCTTGAAGACTTGACCAAAATATCTTTTAATTTCTTATTAATTAATATCTAGCCTAGTTCAGCTTTTACAAAAAAATACTAAAACGGGCAGCTAGGGGAAGAAGAATGTTTTTACCTCGGTTTTGAGATAGACTGCTTCTGGGATTGTCCTGATTTTTCTCTGATTAGCCATTTCAAATCATGTTTTTCCTCTCAATGGCAATCAAGCATTGTCTTGTCATAAGTTTCAGAAAGACTGTTCCAGTCAGCAGCCCCATCTCATAATTCTGTACCAAAATTTCCTATCTTTTTCAATATGTTATGAGATTTTCTACAGCCAACCTTTCACTTGTCTTCACTTGTTGATGCTTTCAATGTGATTGAAACAAACATTATATTGTTGTTCATTGATTAGTCTTGCTTCTTTTTCTTTTATGTTATTCATGGTTGATTCAACAGAGAAGTTGAAGAGTTGAGAACAGAATTGAGAAACTGTGGACAAGGGACATCAAGTTCTGTAAGTTTAGCTATTAGGAGAAGGGTAAAGATATGGCTTGGCATGTTTCTCCGGTAGTTTACATAAATTCATTGCCTTGCAGGCTGCAGATTCTTTCTCCAAGGACTCTGTGGAATTTAGGCAAGAAGATAAGTTTTCACTGGTGAGAAAACAAACAAACCAGACCAGTGCTAGGTGCTTAAATACATTAATTTTAGCATATACCACACAACTGGTATTTTATTGCTCTGACGCCACAGTTTGCTGTTGCATGGGCTGTTTTAGGCTTTCAGGATGAAGCCTGAAACATTCATCGTGAAATGTTGTATTATTTGTCAAGTTCTTTATGAATCTTTATGTGTACACGCATTTACAGGTTGAAACAATATCTACGAGAAGTGACTTCAGAGATGAGGTCACAACGTATAACCAGGCAGATGATCAGAATATGAGAAGTGATCAAATTTTACATCGCAGTGACACTGAAAAAGAGTTAATAGATGCTAAAATGTTGATTGAAGCACTGGAGTCTGAGCGGGTCCATCTAAAGAGGGAGTTGCATCTTATGCAAGAGCAGAATCAGAGATACATGGAGATCTTAAGCTACAGAGATTATGCAGAGGGCCAGTCTCAGGTTAAAAGTGAAAGTTACTGTCTGGAATCTAATAATTTTGAGAAGCAGAAAAAAGGAATGGTAAAGGAAAGCAGCAAAGGCATTGATGGAATGTCTTTGCAAGCCAAATTGGACAAATTGACTGAAGAGCTTAAGAGTGCCAGAGTACTTAATTGCCAATATCAAGAGGATCAGGCATCACAGTTATCTCGTCAGCACCAAGTTGATTTAGTCTGTGAACAAGTTGAGATGGAGGCCACTAAGACAATTCTTCATTTACAGGATGAGGTAGCTTCTCTTCAGCTAGAACTTCATGAAAATTTACGTTGCATGACTGAAGAAAATACATGTCTAAGAAATACTATAGCTGCTAAAGAGGAGGAATTAAGGTCACGTTGTATAGAGTGGGAAAAGGCAACTTTAGAATTAACAAAATTCCTAGTAGATGGTTCCAGATCTCTCAGAGATGTATCTAGCCAGATAGAAAGTATTGTGTGTTTATTCCCTCAAATTAATGTTGAAGTTACTGAAAATGTGGGGAGAGCTGCCAAAGTTTGTATTGAGAAGGAAGAAACAATTCTACTGCTGCAAAAAAGCTTGGAAGATGCACAGAGGATGGTGATTGAGATGAAGGAGAAATTAATTTCCTTGAAGGGAGCAACGATTGCTTTAAATGAAGTTCAACATCTGGGTAATGAAGAAAGCACAGACGAGGCAATCCAGCTAAACATGACATTGAATAAGAAAATCAATATGGTGAAGCTGCTAGAGAATAAACTCAAATCAAAGGAGGATCAGATTCCTGAAGCAGAAAAATGTGCTCAAGCTTCTTTCTTGGTTGTAAAATGGCTGTCTGATTTTAACAAGATTGGTCTTCCAGTTGACAAGAACTCAAAATTAGCTCCTCAATCACTTAAAGAGCATGAGTCTCTGAAGTTGGAAAACCAGTTTCACATTCTCCATCAGATAAAAAACGAACTTGCTGAAACAAATGGTAGACTCCATATCATAGAAGATGTCATTAACAAAATATCAAGTGTGCATGTCTTGCCACCTAAAGATGAAGATCTGATTGATGTAGATGGATGGAGTGCTGATTGTTCAACATCAGTTTCTGATTATTCAACTGATAGTGTTGCTTCAGAAAAAAGTTCAGGCAGATCCTCATCTTCATACTCGTCTAAGTTTTGTTCAAAGGCAACTGAAGAGATTGTTGACTTGAAATTTCAAGGAGTCTCTGTTCCTAAACTTGATCCTGAAGAATCAGACAAGGTAAAGAAGCTATTAAAAAGATCAGATCACAGTGAAGCAATTCCATTTGGCCTGAGAAAGGAGATGGAAATGGCATTTAATGAGTTTAATAAGATTTATTACCGCTTAACCTCACTTCTGAATGAGAATGATGCTGGAGATTGTCCTTTGATTGAAGGTAAATATTTCTTGGTTTGCAATTATAAACAATTACAACAAAATTTATATGAAAGCGCTTACTTGGCTGATATCTTGGCAGGGATGAGGCAAGGGGTTCCAGCTTTTGCGCTGGCAATGGAGATAGACGAAGCAGGCTGCACTAATACCACAGAGGTACACTTTCATTTGAACTGCCAAATTTTGGTTGTTTTGATCTTTTTTATTTTGTTTTTATTATTTTATAATGTGAATGATATCATAGTTAGAAGTTTGATAATTTATTATTTGATACGGCATAAACAAGATCACTTCTTTATCATGTGTAATATCTTCTGACATGTAGGCAGTTGCCACTGAGACAAGTAATCGTGCTGGTGGCTTCTTCAGCAAATTTGAAGAAGCCCGTGAAACGATGAGAGAAGCTGATTGTATGCTAATCACACTCCTGAAAGCAAATGAAAAGGCAAAACAATTGAATGATAAATGGAGGCGAGCTGGCCAGCAATTGATGGCAGACAGAGCAAGTTTAACTGATGAAGTTGAGCAACTTAAGTTTTCAATTCATTTAAAAGAGGAAGAGAATGAGTTACTAATGGATCATCTGCATTTTAATATGTCAGAAATAGTTAACTCAATCTCCTTGCTTGAAGGGTGTTTTTTGCAAGTACAAAAAGAAGTGGAGGACAGGTTTAAGGAATTATATTCTGATGTCTTATTAATGGGAAGGGATGTCCATCACTTCATTTCTAATTCTAAATCATTACAGGATGATATTTTCTCTGCGATAATGGAGAAAGGATTTCAGCAGTTTGTCTTTCACCTGTGCCATATTGGAGCATTTATGCATAAGACCCTAAATTCTAGTGTGGAATCTGGTTTTCATCCACTCAGGCAGCAAGAAAACTACATACTAAGAAATCTTTCTCCACATTTTTTCTTGAATAGTCAAGATGACATCTTGATTACAAAGAAAGATGCAGAAGTTGGGGACCACGATGAGCAGGTCACAGATTTGGAAGAATTTTTCCTATCATACAGTCATCTATCATATGAGAATCTGTCTCTCAAGAAGGAACTGCAAAGGAAAGAAGTTCTATTACAGGGTTTACTTTTTGACTTCAGCTTGTTGCAGGAATCAGCTTCTAACAAGAAGGATATTAAGGATGAAACTGAAAATCTTTTTTCAAATTTTAGCCAAGTCCGACAAGATCTAGAGAGGAAGGCCAGTCAACTTGACAACCTGTTGCTTCAGCATGAGAAACTCAAAGCTAGTCTGACAGACACTGAAAGTGCTCTGGTCATAGCTAAAGAAACTATAGATACTTTGTCTGACCAAAATGCTGACTTGAGGGTTCTTTTGAAAGACCTCTATCTCAAAAAATCTGAAGCCGAAGAACAATTGGAAGAACAGAAGGAGGTGATCAAAGGATTGGAGAAAGAAATTCTTCATCGAACTTTGGAGGACAAGAAGTTGCTTACTTCAGTTGAAAGCATAGCTGAAGATTTGAGGATAGTGACTAGTGACAGAGACAAACTCTGTGGAGAAGTTGAAAGCGTTTTGGAAGAGCTGAGGAAAGTCAGTATGGAAAGGGATAAACTCCGGGAGGAAATTTGCTTATTGAATGATAAGCTTGACATGGCCTATGCATTAGCTGACGAAAACGAAGCTATTGCAGTAGAAGCTCGCCAGGTATTTGCAGCGACTTGTTCTGTTTGATAGCAAATATAGGTCTGGGGCATCATTTTTATATTCTACTTGTAATTTTTACTTTTCCTAGGAGCTGGGGGCAGGTAAACTGTATGCTGAGCAGAAGGAAGAGGAGGTCAAGATTTTGGAGAATTCCATTGCGGAGCTAGAGTATACAGTAAATGTATTGGAGAAAAAGGTTAGTCCCTCTCAATTTTTTCATTGTATAAAAAAATAGAGTAATGCTGCACGTCACAAATGTTATTCCTACAGATTCTATCTCAAGTGACGTGGCATCCATCTATTATTCCATTTGGATCTTGGGAAGGTGAAATAAGTAAATTAAAAATTTCACCATCTAATGGATGAGTGATACATCGCTTGGGAAGTGTAGAATTATTGAAAAAATTAATGGCTGTGATAAGAAATGGACCCTGGAAAGCGTGCTAATTCTTAATTACACGTTTGTATTTACCTCTCTGGAGATACTGTTCCTGAATCATCATCTCTAAGATGAACGAAATGACATGTATCTTTTTTCAGGTTTATGAAATGAGTGGGGAGGTAGAAAGGCATCATTTGATCAGAGATTCTTTGGAACTGGAAATTCAAGCTCTTAGACAGAGATTGTCAACAGTTGAAAACTTCTCTGACATTGTAGATTCAGAGAACATAAATGCTGAGCATACTGAAGATCGAATGTCCAGGTCACAAGTGCTGCCTGCTTTCTTTCTTGTGGTTTTCTGGTTGCTGCTACTGCTGCTTCTATTTTGATTGAACTAGTGGTTTTAATGCAGGAAACTGCAGGATAGACTACTACAACTTCACGAGGCACATCATCGGATACGGCTTCTGGAGAGAGAAAATGAAGCACAGAATGAAGAGGTTCCAACTTTTATCCTTACTTATTACATCTGGATTATAATCCTTAAATTCTTTTCAGTTGATAAAGTGTTACTCTGCTCATCTGGTTCTCCCTCTCTCCTCTACACACCCCCAACCACACCCTTCTTTCCGGTGATGTGGTTTCTGTATCTTGAAGATCAAACGATGCAAAGATTACATGTCGGAAGTTGTATTGCATTCGGAAGCCCAGGCATCACAGTACCAACAGAAGGTACAATTTTCGATCTCCATTGCATGTTTGTTAGGAAACGAAATGAAGCATGAACCAATACAATGTGAACTCAATCTGTTAATCTGATCTGTATGTTGAGCATTTAGTCTTGGGATCCACTAGTCATCAATTAATATAATAACATTGGTAAAATGGGCAGTTATATTCATCATAAAATTTTACTTGCACACTGTTTGAACAGTACAAGACTCTAGAGGCAATGATTCGTGAAATGGAAACAAATTTATCCAACACAACAGCAGCAGCAGCACCCGCACAGGATAAAATTGAGAAAAGCTCAATGAAATCAAGGGGTTCAAGCTCGCCATTCAGATGCATTGCAAGTATAGTTCAACAGATGAACTCGGAGAAGGATCAAGAGTTGTCAGCAGCCACGCTTCGTATACAAAAGCTAGAGGCATTAGCAGCTAGTCGACAGAAAGAGGTAAATTATTGCTTCTTTTTGCTCAACTGTGCTGTTGCAAAATTCATATTCCATCAAGAATTCAACCTTTAATTGCACAGTTTCTGCTTCAATCCTACTGCATCAGGTTTGTATGCTGAATACCAGGCTGGCTGCAGCAGAAAGCATGACACATGATGTCATTCGTGATTTACTTGGTGTCAAATTGGACATGACTAATTATGCAGTAAGTTTCAAACTATCATCTTAAGCTGAATGTTAATTGCCATTGCCGCACAGCTCACTCATTTTCGTCTCTCTTGTGGTAAATTCTAGAACTTGATAGACCAGGAACATGTTCAAAAGTTAGTGTTAGCAGCTCAACAGCAGACACAAGAGTTGCTTGCAAAGGTTAATATCACCAAAGTGTAATTTATTGTTTATGTGGTTTTCAACTAGGACACTAGTACTGACCTTTTCATCATTTTTTAGGAGCAAATAATTCTCAATTTGAGGAAGCGGATCGAGGATCTTATTGAGGAACATGAAAGGTTAGACCTGTTCCACCTTTCTTCTTATCCCATATTAACATTCTTCAAAATTGAATGGCAAATTATTTATTGATATTTGATAATTGTTTTGATTTATGTCCTGTTGTGGCAGTTGTACATCAATATTAAAACAGAGAGAAGCAGATATACTTGCTGCCCAGATTAATGTAGAGCAACTTAAAGAGCGGGATCAGTTGCTTTCAGCACAGAATGACATGCTGAAGGTGTGTATGATTTTTAATGCTGTATAAATTTGTAAAATTATATCAATAGAGTCTCTCAAACGCGGTTTACTGCCGCCTCTTTCTACAGTCGGACAAGACTAATTTACTAAAGAGGATCTCAGAGCTGGATGATATGGTGAAAATGCTTCTCGGGGCACAAAGTACTCAAGAACAAGTTCAACAAAAGCAATCATTGAAGAACAAGGCACGCATATCCACTTTTGCCTTCCCATTTCATTGATTACTCCATAAGTGCTGAAATCATTGTTATCTTACAGGAGAGTGGTTTTATGAAACTGGGCAATAAAGATAAAGATTTCACTAGGAGGCTGTCACATTCTGGAAAGCTTCTTCCTCGAGTGAATAGTGAACCCGCGCAATATCATCAAGCTGGCACCAGTCGTCCACAAGATAAAACCTATTTACCGGCTTTGAAACAAAATACAGGTATGCCATTTGTTATAGAAGTGATGGCATTCCACGCAATACATGCATACCAAGCACTTGGTTCACTATATTATACTATCATTGATAATATATGTTGTCTAACAGGGAGCGGAAGGCTTAGTTCGATTTAGCACCGTAATGCTGCAGTTCATTAAGTTGGTGTTCTCTGAATAGATATCCACCAAAGATCACACAATTGCCAACGGGAATGCAATTCGAGAAGGTGAAAATTCACCAAACCGATGGGAATATTGTTCATATAGCTATTCAAATGATTTACTAATGACTTTTTAGATAAAGTTGCTTGAACCTCGCAGAGATCACGGCCCTCATATGCCTTTTTGTGTGGGGTGAAGTGTGAATTGGTTGTAGGGCCATTTGGTGTGTAAGCTGCATTGCTTGTAATCTGTAAATCATTTGATTGTCATACTAGCAGTGCCACCGTTTGTAAATTCCATTCACTTGCTGTCTCCCGTCTACTTCTCTTAGAAGAGCAGCTTGGATGGTTCTAGTGGTCTCCCACTGAAATTTTTTGTGTTTCTTCTATACCTTGTTTAATGATTCTAGGAATCTAAACACTAATAACTCAAGAGAAAAAGACCGACGCCCAAACGCTCAAGTTTTAAACTGAAGTGGATCTTTCATGTTGCAGAAAATAGACATAAACTCCCTTTAGTTGGTTTATTTTATTTTGTCTGTCTGACGGTAAGATTGGTTTCTTTGTCCATTCTTGAAATCCTAGGGGTTTAAGCGTTCACTTACCTTATTAAAATGTTTCTTTCGAATCCCATATATTTAAAACCACTTGCACGTATTGAAAGATGACTATCAATTCCGAATTTTTAAGCTTAAGCCAATTTGTGGCAGTAAACGACTAATAATTAGAAGACGCCTGTATGCAAATAAAATTTCGACTATGTCAGAGACCCTAGCACTACTTGTTACAATGTTACTGCAATCATTTCAATTTTTTCCTTACATTTCAATCAATTGGACCGGCTCCATTCCCATAACCAACCTCCCTAGATCAGGTAAAAAGCTGCTGTTTATAATTTAAAAAAAAAACAAAAAAGAAATTTACAATCCCCATCCTCCCCCTTTTTCCTTTCTCTTCATTTTTTTTTTTTATCTTAACATAATTTAGTCTGACAAAGCCTCAAGTAATGCAAGTAACAGAATCAAGTAAGACCAGTTAACTGCACAAAAGAGTTCCAATTCCCAGCATATATTTAACGGAATCATTGATCAGCTACATATGTATGCAAATTGTCCTTGGTTGTACCATTCAGAGAATTTTCACCTTGTGGCAGTGCACCGCTTCCCTCATCACACATCTATACAGAAGAATATCATAATCAGCTTAAATGACATAACGAATCCAATAAAGATGATTGAGAAACAAGTATCTGATGATGAGATGGAAGTTTACTTGTGTATCACATTACAACAACCAAAAGTTGAGATGAAAGACCTCGTCATTAAAAAAAAAAATAAAATAGAGATGACAATAGAACTTACTTCAAAATTTTCAAATTTTGCGACCATCCTCATATACTGATCCCGTGCTTCTGGATTACGAACCATGGATTTTACTCTTTCTAATGCATTTTCAACACCAGCAAATTTCTGCTTCCGGCCAATTCGCAAGAACTCGTATTCATCTGTTTTTTCATTTTCTGATACCACATTGGCAGTTGTATTTCCCACCCGAAACCCTCGCAAACCTGACCCTCTCCTCCTCCAACGCAATATCGCCTTCTCCACAATACTAACGGACCAAACAACCTTTTTATATTGCTTGCGTACTTGATGTCCTCTCACATGAGCCTGAAAGTAAATAGACCAACAAAAGTAAGTTTCGCAAACAATTCAGGGTGTTGTGCACCTTCTCAAAACTAAGCAGCATTGTAGCCAAGTACCTGGAGTTTTACAATATGATTGCGTATTTTCAAAAAATCTTTTCTCCCTTTCCAACCGCGATATTTTTGTTGAATCTTTACTGCCGCAAAATGCAGATAATCCTCAAAATGACTCATCTTTGAAACCTTGTTCAAAGAGCCAAGGGCAACTAAGTCAACCGAAACTTCAGAAACATGGTCACTGCTCTGAGTTGATTGTCTCTGACGGAACGAACGAACCCGAAAGGCCTGCTGTATCAGGGCAGCAGCGTGAGCTGATTTCCTAACAGCAGCAAGGGACCCTCTCAAAGAAATCTGCTCAGCTGCTGGCCCATCTGATTGTACACCAATTTGAGCTGCAGTTTCGTTAGCCTTTTCAGCTGCAAGAGCCGCAGCAACGTTGTCCATCCCATTCTCATTGACAGTTAATGAAGAAAGGTGACTGGATAAATCTGCCTCAGCCAAGTATCCAGCAATCCCTTTATGTCCTCTACTGGATGCTAAATCAGCAGCAGTTCGCCCTCCAGGAAATGCTGGTGTTGGATCCTCAACCGCACCCGGAGCTGCACCCAATTTAACAAGTGCGATGACAGTTTCCTCCCTGGCAAACAGGAAGAAAAAAAAATAATTGTCAGTATAGACAAATGTTACAATAAAAACCTGGTTAATGAGTTATGAATGATTTTTCATTCATGCTTTTATTTATGGAAAAAGAAAAGGAAAAGCAAAAGGCGAAAAAAGAATCCAATATCACAGTTATGCAAGAGAGAACACACAGAAAAGTCCATTTCTTGAGCAAACTTCTAAGCATTTTAATAGAAGAATCCCAACCGTCTCCAGTTATCCACATGGTTCAATTTCTTGACTTAGATCCTTTCTTTTTTCAAGATAGGGCATTTTATGGAAATGAAACTTCTAATTTCATCCACAAATGACCAAGTTAAAAATCAACAATTATAACCAAACAAGCTTTCACAGTGAACCAAAATGTTCTCAACACCTACCAGAAATTTAACCAAAAATCAAAAGTTATAACCAAACTAACTTTCAAAGTGAACCAAAATGTTCTCAGCATCTGCCAGGAATTTAACGAAAAACACAAATTTATGAGACACAACTTACTTTTACAGGCAAAGAAGAAACATTGCAAAATTAAGTCTCAAATTATACCTATGACAAGCATGGAAACTGTATTTCAATATAAAATATATCCTATGAATAACATCAATGAAAGAAAAAATAATAAAAAGGTGATTAAGGATAGAAATTAAAAATTTGTGAAGAAATTTAAGGTAGCAGCCTAACCTCCCAAAATAAGATGCCCAGTGAAGTGCTGTTCTTCCTCGTGCATCTCTGAAATTGGGACTGATACCAGCAGCTATTATGGGCCTCATAGCCCATTCATAGCCAAGAGCAGCAGCCAAGTGTACAACTCCTTGTCCAGCATCATCAATTACATTTGGACCTTTACCTCCTTCATGAATTTTCCACACCAGCCATTCACAAAGTCTGTGCCGCAGCAAATTTTGAATTAATTTATCTCTAGAATTTGGGCAGTCACCTGCAACGACCATTGGACTCTCCTCAACTCGTCCCCAATCCTTCTCACTGTCACCTCTCATTGAATATATGGAATTTTTCAGCTTACATTTGCTACAATCCTCAATAGTACAATCAAACCACTTCCTCTCTAGGTCCAGATACAAAAACTTTGCTAGACGTGTTTGCAGGTGCACTTCATCCTCTGGTGCAATTTTAGATGCCACAGGATATCCATCTTTGGATGGTTTTTCACGATACTCAAACTCCCTCACCTCACTGCATGCTAATCTGTTACTGCAGGTGATATAAAATGGAACACGCCCTGCTGCATGGGAAGGAGCTTGACATCGGATGACATTATCTGTCAAGACTTCAGCAGGGACTTCAATTTCACCAAACATACATCCCCATTTAGTATAACTTGATAGCTTTTTGGTTTCCAAAAATATGCCTATGATTAAAACCTGACAAAAACAGTCGATAAATATTAGCATGCTTTTATATCTCAATTTCTGTTGGCATCAATAATTCAATAAAGCATTAAGCAAATTAAATGTGATTTATCAAACCTAATTATGCATACCTTGGTTTCAGCCCCAGAATAAGCCCAGTCTGGTGAGAAATCACGAATACTAAACAACTGTTCCTGAGAAAGAGAAGGGCCAAGCGAATCCATCTCCAACTGCATATGGCGTGACAAACTGGATACTTCCTTGTCGTCATTCTCAGCGCCAAGCGTATTCCAATAATTTCCGGAGTCTGAAGCCATAAGGGAATCATCACAATCTCCACCAATTTCTTGATCCATCCATCTGCCAAAACTGTCAAGTTTCTTCAGCTCTCCTAATTCTTCCTTGGGCTTGATCTCAGCCTGAGAGACAGAAGCAACTGTCACCTCAGGGACAGAACAATTATGGTACTGGTTATTAATTAAATTGAAATCATGCTCTAGCAGCACCTGTGAAATAATACACCGCCTGGTAAATTTTCATAGGCAGAAACATCCATCCAAGAAGATTACTGAGTTATGGTAAGTTGATTCTAGAACAGCCTAAATACTGGCAGAATGATGATTGACATTTATCTTATAAATGGGTTTCCGAATAAAAAAAAATGATTGAACATTGACGGTACAAACTAAATTAGTACAACTTATCCGTTGAAGCATATGAGAAATATTTATTCATTTAATCAAGAAATTGAAAAGGCCAAGCATGGCTGAACAAAGTTAGGCATCTAT
Organism: Murraya paniculata; assembly: GCA_030449075.1. Lineage (NCBI taxonomy): Eukaryota > Viridiplantae > Streptophyta > Magnoliopsida > Sapindales > Rutaceae > Murraya > Murraya paniculata. The sequence continues at coordinate 260,774 of JAEVFN010000053.1, read as the reverse complement.
CATAAACAGTAATCATCATACCTGAGATGCTCCTTGCGATGATGTTGTGACAGCATGCGCATCTACATCGGTAATTAATCTCTCTCTGCAAGTTCCAACATTTGCAATGGTGCTGTCGCCAGCCAATCTAGCATCAGTCAGCTTATGGGTTATAAAGTCAGCTCCACTAGGTTGTCCACCATAAAACTTCTGGTGCTGGTCAAGAACACTGAAAGCATTTCGGCTTGAATTGTCAATTTGAGGCCACAAAGATGATCCAGAGCTGCGGTTAATTTTAGATCCAGCAAACCATTGAGGATGTCTTGATAACTCAGGAAGTCCTGAGAAGACAAGAAGAACCTGCTTAGATCTATAATGATTTCAGAATAAGAATGATAGGACCTAAGACATTTCATATGGGAGAAAGGATAGGAAATGATAAAAAGGCATTTAGCATGCATGACGAGCTGCGGCTTGAAAGTTCGCATTATAAATGATTTGTAACATTTGAGTTACTCAGAAGTCACAGTTTATTGACAGCAAAAACACTAGGCAGTTCAAATAGCCACAATTTTTATTGAATGCAAATCTTGCAATGCATTATCAAGCAGAAAAGATAATACAATTATCATTTAACAGCAAAGTTACTTTTAGCATTTCAAAAGCTCCCTACCAAGAGCAATATAAAAAGATCATGTATCAGTTGAAAACAAAAATATAATTAAAGCATGCAGACATTGCAATGCACCTTACCAGCAATGCTTGCAGCAACTAAAGAAGCATTCTGCGGCATAGAACCATAAATAGGTTGAGCAACAGTAGGGGTTCCAGAACCATGCCCAGAATCGACATCCTCAAACTCTGAAGATACTGCTTGTCCATTCCAATCAATTTTGTTGAGGCTGGATGCATGAGAAGTCTGAGCAGTGGGTGCAAGGGAGTTTGCTTGTGCTAAGAGGCGAGCTGAACTAGTTTGAGAGCTTTCAATCTGTGATCCAGGGTCTGCTACTGAACGGCCAGATTTGTACCCCTGCACGGCATGCATTGTCAATAATCAGCTATCCACAACACTTCGACAATAGGACATTAAGGATTGAATATTTAAATGCACAGTGGCCTAGAGATTCCAAAAAATGAAGAGAGTAAAACAAACAGAAAAGGAGAACATGAAGACGAACTATTAGCTAAACAATACCTCTTTTACTTCTCTGTAATGCACAAGAACGATGTGCTCTAACTGCCTGAAATCAAGGACAAGGAAAAAGAAACAAACCGAAAATAAGAACAAAATGATACAAACATCGAAAACCAAAAATACTTACTGACAACAGTGCAAACTAATAATAATATCCTCAATGTTATATGTTTCACATGGCTGAGCTCATTTTCTAACTACATCCACTAGAACCACAAGTTCATAGACAATGGGAGCACTGAATAGCAAGAGCATTAAGTCTGTGAACATAGCCCAAAGAAAGAGGGAATATGTCAGCAGGTAAATCAGAAATCTTCAATACACATCAAATATCCAAATGGCAATATGTGTAGAACTAGTAATGCTCATCAAGAAGTGTCAATTAATTACTAATTTCAGATCTCTAAGGACCACTGAACATCTTCCACAGGCTACAAACGCAATTCATGTTTTCTAAAACTTCAAACACTTGAATCCTTAAGTAAGATCAACCGTAAATCTCACCCATCAAGCATCCAATAACTTCGTCGCTGAAAGTTCTCATTGTCCTCTCCATGGGCATAGTAACAATGAAGAACATCAATACTACCAGCCTACAAGAAAGGATTAAGGCTAATTTAGTAAGCAGACAAATCAAGCTCAGGATGTCACAATAATCTGAGAAACAATAACTCACATCAATGTCAAAGATATTTGCTAAAGCATGAAAACACTGAGGCTTAAAATTAATAAATGTTGCAAGACAATTACTTGAAACATTTAAAGAAAACTAATGATACTGGCAACCAGAGAAGAGGGAAATTGAATCATATTTGAAGTTCAACTGAATGCATAGCACACTCATAAGAGAAAGTTGAAGAAAAGCAAATACCAATCTGCAGCCAGAATGGCATATTTACGCTGAATTTCTCTTTTCTAGAATATAAATCATTTTGCACCACAAGGAAATATTTGTACAAACATATTCAACTATGTAAATATATAAATACATTAAATTTGAGACAGTTTAATGGCAGATGGCCAGTGATTCTCTGCCTAGATAAATGCTTGGAAATGTAGAAGGTATATACATTTCACAAATGTTCCATCCTGATGAAGGAAAAACACAAATCCATGCTATCACACAGGATAACATTCGCACCTATAGCTAGAGGGTCTACATATATGAAAGGCAAGCCAGGGTGACACTTTGACTACAGTGCACAGGACAAGTAAAAATAACTGTGAACTTACAAATAATAAATTGAACAGCACACCTTCAACTTTTCATGAGCTTCTTTGACAGTTTTTCCATCTTTCTTTTTCCTCCATCGGTGGCCATCTTTACGAAAATATCGAAGTGCTTTTCGATCAAACAGGAATAGTGAACCAGCTGAAAACCAAAAATATCAGTAGCTAATTTACTTAGTTAACATTTTTACATAGATACTTTCAATACAAGATATGTTTTCTGAAATTATTTGAGCAAGAAGAAACTGGGGGAAGATTGGTTCATTAACATTTTTGCATACAATTAAAGGATGCATCTTGTATTCTTATATCATTCTTATTTGGTGCATTTCTATAGCATGAAGAAAGATCAATAAAAGAAAAATGAAAAAAGACAGAAAAACCCTTAAGCAAGATTTCTTTGCACAAATCACAAATCAAGCAAACCTGAAAACCACTTCCACCGCCTAACTAAACATTTGAAAAATTAATTGAATTAATTCAAAATATGAACAACAATATGGACATATGTGCAATTTTAAACAGACTAGATACCCAAAAAGATACCAGAAGCAACCTGGAGGCCTAACAGGTGGATCTGGTGTTAAGTGGAACTTCTGATAGTTGCGAAGTATCTCACAAATTTCAGTTGGTCGTAACCAACGATACTGTGCTTCTTGCAATATTTGTTCAAGGTCTGCCAAATTTCAAGAAATTCAAAATTAGACAAAAGCTAGACAATTAAAATGTTCAAGATCCAAACACACTAACAACAAAATTCATGTCAATTTTCAGGGCAATATGCAACATAAAAGACAATCCGATTGCACATAGCTTACTAAATTGACACAAAACCAAAGATCATAAATACCATATACATGAGTAAACATAATGCACAATTGAAGATTCCAAAAGCTTGAATGCTTGGCATGCCTTAAGTAGGACGAAAGAATTACAGTAGTGCGCATCACATACTGTCAATCCAATACCATACAATCCAGGCATGCTCCTGAGCAATATCAGCTACAATGCTTTCAATCTATGCATGCAAGACGCAAGACACAAGACACACTGAAATAAAAGTCTATAGAGTTAAAAGGAATCAAAAGTTTACACCCATGCATAAATTAAGCACATGAAGAAGCCAAATACATTCAAGTGCACAGTACAGAAAACGCACAAAACGACATCAAAATTAGCGTTTCCTAAATAAAACGTTATATAACATACAATGAAACGAAAAGCATAAACAAAAACGTAAAAAGCAAACCTAATTGTTGATTAGGAACATATCGTCTAGGCTGAGCCATAAACCCTAGATTTCATCAGCGAAACTCTGATCATAAAATCGCACGAACCAAAACGAATCTGCAATTAAAAGTAATTATTATTAACAATAACAGCAAGCAGACAAAAATTATCAAAAATAGCAAAAAATTTAAAATTCGATTGTCAATCAAGAAACGTAACTAAGCGAAACGTGATGAAATTTGAAATTGAAAATAAAGTGACAGAAACAGTACACGTAATGATTTGATTGATTGATAAGCTTAACAGAGAATGTATAATTAAAGAAAGAGAGCTAGCGAGAGAATATCAAAGATTTTGAGCGTGTTAAAGCCACTGAAAATTAAAAAGTGTTAAAATACAAAAACGAAAAAAAATAAAGTGAAAAATTACAAAACAAAAAAGTCAATGTCTCTATGGTTTGTGTTTACATTGAGAGAGAGAGAGAGAGAGAGAGAGAGACAATTACGTGTATCGTTGGATCCGACGTGGCGGAGTCAGCTTGCCGTACATTGTCTGGCATATTTGCATGTTATGACGTGTACTACGGACTCGTGCTCGTGTGTGCGAGCGGGGACTGTGGGTTGAGCGACTGGGCTATGATTAGGATTTTTGTTCGTTTTGACGGGAAATTTTATTATGATATATATATTTTTTTTATAAGGAAAATTTATTATGATTTGGTTATATTATTTTAGGACTAAAACTGAAAATGCTGTTTAGAATTTAAAAGAAAAAAATCCCCTATTTTATGGAAAAAATGGAAAAAGAAAAAGAAAAATGATTTAAGGATCCATTAAGTATTGCTGTGCAAAAAAAAAAATGTAGTAAAATAAATTGTGTTCGGTAAAAATAACTAACTGATCTTTTCATCTTAATAAAAAATTGGCATTTCAAACAAAAATATTCCCAACTAATTCTATCGTAGGACCATATTAGACAGATGATCAATGAGAAATCAATAAGCAATTGACATATAAAATGTCCTATGCACAAGTGATTGATTCGTGGCAAACAAATTACTTAAGGTCATTTGTATCCCTAAATCCCTAATGCTATTTTTTGCTATCAATTGTTTTTTAAAAGCAGTTTGCGCAGGTAGCTGGATCCCTTGAGATCCTTGTAGTATGCACATTATAAATTGAGATGTCAAGAATATACAATTATCAATAATTTATGACTGATACGAATTTATAAGGCTAAAGGCAGTGTGTTGGACACTCAAATGTTATGACATGAAACTCGTCAATCGTCGTACTTATGAATCATACATGTGAAGGAGACGTGGTGATCTGTCATATTTACATACTAGCTTGTGCTATTCATGACTTTGCCCAGTCAGCTTCTAATGATATATAAAGGAATGATTTAATAGGGGACTGTACTTACCTTATGATAATCTCAATAGATATATGAGTTGTCGTATAAAATGATAGCTTTATGATTAAATTTAACCGGCAGCTTTTATTAAGCTTTTCATTTACAATGAGTCTTTGATCTAGTGGTAAACATTTATCCTTACATCCGTGAGATTAGGGATTCGAATCACCATAAACTTAACTTCCATTAATTAAGCATAATTAAATGAAATTAATTTATAAATCTTTTTTCCTTATAAAATGCGAGTGAAACAGATATATCTCTCCTCTGTGAGGGGTATTTATCTGAACAAGTACTTCATAAAAATTAATGTAATATTATAAGCCCCAATGTATATAGAGAAATATTTATCTGGACAAATACTTCATAAAGATTAATATCATATTATAAGTCTTAGTGTTTATTTATCTGCTGTAATAACAGTTGTAAATATTTATTATAATAACAATAGTCTGATTAAAAAGAAAGACTTATAAATTTAATCAGTATTAAAAAAAAAGAAAAAAACTTTCCATTTACATTACAAAAAATGAGTCTCACTTTTCATAGTAAAAGCTGGAAAATTCCCATTTCACTGCTAACGAAGCTGGGACTAAGAGGAAAATTGTTACATTATTTCATCTTAATTACATTGCACGAACATAATTGCTACTTGCCAGGCAGAACACAGAGCATGAAAGAGAGAAATGTGCATCTGGGAAAACAAGAGAAAAAGGTTTCATTGCCAATCTTCGGAAGCAAGTTCCTTGCTTTTTCACACGCATAATATGCAGCTTCTGACAGGCAAATGTATTAAGAACTAGCAAAAATGTTTATCATAATTAATTGAATTACAATCACTTCTCCTAGTTAACAACAAGAAGAAAATAAATAAATAAAGATTCAACAAATTCAAGGCCGGATTTATGGTTATGTCGATAAGTCTTTTCATACTGAAACCTCAGCTTAAACTACCTTTGTTATTTAGAAAGTGCGAACAGAAATATTATGGATACAGCAAGAGGAATCACATTTAAAAATGATGGAGATGCTTCCATTCCTCGATGAATCGCCACTTTCTACTTAGATTATGTCTTCAAAGATTCATCCTAGGTGAAAAAGAAAATAATCAAAAGAAACGGCTTAGAATTGGTTCATTGGTTCATCGGAAAAATAAACACCTCAAGCCTACCCCAAATAACCAAATCAGAAATTTAGCGAAAATTGTTTCATGCATGCAAAGAACTTTATGTTGAAAGTGATTAAGCCGCCAAGTGCCAACCTTAGTACAAACATAAATGTAATGGACATCGGGGTTCTTTCCAAGCAATTCTTCCACTGACCTACCATCAATTTCCAATGGAACTGGATTGGTCAACTCCCATATTGGATGCCCGGATTTCTCTTCCACCATAAGTTTCTCTACATATGACAAACAACCAGATTAATATTTCCCCTGTATTCCTTAGCTGTTACTCAGTAAGGAACATGAATGAAATAAAATACAAACAGGCAATTAGACAGGGATGCAACTGTCAGGTTATAGCAATGATCGCAGCATTGGTTAGCTTGAGAAATTTTACTAATTTGAAATTGGGGTTTAACAAACCAACCTATCACATGGAGCTTTATATTCCACAAGCAGGAATCTCTCAACATCCCCAGACGGTATATTGGAGCTCCATATGTAACCTGAAGCAATTGGTGAAGCTTAGTCAGCAGGGTACAAGCAAAACTAACAAAATCATCAACTGCTCAATAAGTTGTCAATAGAAGAAGGGAAATGTGGAAAATGAAAATGTATGGAAAAGTCATGAGGTACATTACCAGAATATAAACTCCCTTATCCTTGAGGACCCTATAGTTTGTCATCAACTGCTTCAATATATGATGAAAAGATCAAGGAAAACAAGATAAACACAAATATATTGAAATGATTGTATATTGTCGTTTATTAGTTCTAATACCTCCAAACTTCCTTGAGCATTTGAGTAGCATTTTGTCGTGAATTACTTCCACACTGCACATGCAATATTCCAAATAAGCAACTTGTCATAGAAAACATAGATGAAATACAACACGCAGAAACTAACTCACCAATATAGAGTCTAGAGTTCCTGAAACACAACATGAAACGTCAGCAAGTTCTTTCAAAGTGTAGCCATTTCAACTATGTTTGACTAAAATGCTGAAATTAAATTGTAACAAAAAAAAAAATGATTCACCTTTGTCGACAATGGAATCAAAGGAACCTGTTCGGAATTTGTCCATTTGCCGAACATCCATTTTAATATCTAATAAATTGTTGAGGAAACTAAAGCAACAACATGAAAGTCTTATTACAGCATATTTTTCTAAAACTTATATACTGTCTTCTTGTAAAGAAAACAAAATCCAACAACTATGAGTCATGTATAAGCTCCAATTACTAACACTAGGTACACTAGGTACACTATACTTGTTATGCTTCTGCTTAATTTTGAAATTGTAGTGGCTAAAATATAACAGAATACATCACACTCGCTGGTACTTGACAATTAGTAATTTTATTGCGCAATAGCTATGGATTTAAAACCACTGGGCCTTAATACCAAACATATACTTAATAGCTACTTTTTCTAGTAAAAAACTGCTTTCTAGAGAAGCACTTGATAACAATTGTGATCCTAGGTGCTTTTACAGAAAGAACTTTTATTCTATAGCATCTATGACAAAATTCAATCCCAAACACATCCTAATATGTAGCTACTTTTCCAGCTAAAACTGTTTTCTAAAGAAGCATTTGAAAAACGAAAGTGCTTTTTGGTGATTTTTCAAAAAGCACTTCTATTCTGGAGCATTTATTACAAAATTCAATCTCAAGCCATATCTTGATAGGAATTTTCCATTTTTTTTTAAAAAAATACAAGTGTGTGCGCTTCTCGGTGATTTCCCAGAAAGCATCTCAATTCTAAAAGCTTTTTCACAAAAATGTTCATCGCATGTTCATAGCGATATGATATGAGGATACATTTCAGTTGCGGACGATTAGAGTACTTCTCCACCATAGCTTCAATGACCACTGATGATATATCAACGTTCACCACATCCTCATATCCGTCATCCACCATGCCTTCGCTAAACGCTGTAACCACATTTTCATAAACAGATATTTTAACTCAACACAGAAGATATTACATGGCATTACATGACTGAAAATGAAAGATCTAGTATTGTAATTTAGAAATGTGAGATCGAAGGACGGAGTTGCTGGTGATAAATTAGATACGCGCGAGTGTAGGGAAGAGAGAGATAGGGACGTACCTGAGTTGCCGCAACCGACGATGAGGATGCGCTGGTGTGGGTGGGGGACGTAGAGCTTGATGAGAGGAGCTAAGGACGGGTACTTTTGGTACCAATCGAACGGTCCAGATTCGTGAGCGTAACGATTGTCCCAGTACCATGGCTCACCGTACGCTTGCGTCGTAGTTCCCATCTCTATTTCTGTCTCTGTCCCTCGATCTCGCTTCGGTTTTGGTTTTGTTTGTTTTCCATTTTTTTTTTTTTTACGTGAGTTACATCGTGGCAGTTGGATGGCGGTCCATGGCATTAAAAGTCATTTCTCAAGAGCGCTTACTGTTTGTGTAACGGCCAGGGTATAACAGTCATTTCAGGATGGTTTTTCTGAGATTGACGACGATGTTGGTACTCGGTAATTGGACAAGTCGATGGCCTGAGAAGGTTGACTATTGTTTGTTTTCTGTCGGATGGTAACATCAACAGAAGTCTAGTATAATATGGTAGGCGCAACGAATTCACAACAAAAACAATGCCATTGAGGCTTGTTGTCCAATTTAGTCTCATGCCACAACTATGGATACGCAAAAACATCTCCCCAAATAGTTATGGAATATTAAGAGTAAATATCTCACTCAGAATCTTGAAAATTGTATATATGAATAACGTATAAGATAACAAATAGTAAAAAATAACGAAGAAACTAACAGCATGATTGTCTTAGTCCTTCTCCCACTGTTTACAAGTAAAAGATAAAAAATTTCCAAAAGCATCACTTGATCGTAGTACCAATTCAAATTTCACATAAGCTCAGTTATCAAGTTCGAATCAGAGCATTAAAAAGAGGTATAATCATTATCATAATTGCCAATAAAAACCTTAATGATATGTTTAATTTGAAGAAATAATAGGAAAAGAGAGAAGAGAAAAGAAGAAAAGGGGAAAGAAATAAGGGAAGAAAAGATGATTTCCTATCAAAACAAACGATGACTTTCCATCTCTCTCTTTCCATTCTTCTCCTCTCTTCCCATTTCTTCCTACCAAAGATGCATTAAATGGATTACATGTAAACAGATAATGGAGGATCCAAAGTGTATTTTAAAGGTTTCCCAAGTTAAAGGTTTTTGGCAGAAATGAACTCTTCTGAAAACAACTAAGGTAAACGAACAAGAATGTTGCAACTGAAGAAAGGGAAAGTTTGCGGGAATTAGGCAAAAAGAACAATAAGTTTGGATTCAATACATTTAGAATGCTAAATCTATCTCTTCTTTTTTCCACCTTTCCCGGGTTTGGAAGGACCAGCATTTGAGGACGTGGATGCAGGCTCTTGCTTCTTAGTCCTATTAGGATGTCTTGGTACCAATTCTGCAACATGAAGCATCAGCTGTTTCCCTGCAAAATAATCATACTGAAAATCATCCGCATGAAGAAATAAGAAGCATTCATTCAGGCTAGAGAAAACTGAAGCATCAGCTATTTTCCCACAGTACAATAATGGCAAAAAGTACACACATGACACCAATCAAGACACATTTGTTTAGGCTAAAATAAGCCAGCAAGCCAGTACAACCTACGGCAATCACCAATCCATCTTCATTCAATTTCTTCTCTCTTAATGGATTTCGCCACTAAGAGAGTTACTAATGCTTTTGGACAAGGTTAAAAAGCTAAGAGTGCTGTGGAAATGTTCAGTTATGGCCACTTTTCTGGTGATTTGGATTGAATGAAATTGAAGGATTTTTGAAGATTCAGAGGAATATATCATCTTTTTGTGGGAAAGAGTGCGATTATTAGCTTCGCTTTGGGCCTCGGTTACCAAAGTTCAAGATTCTCCTTTCTTCTTCATTCATCTAAATTGGAGAGGGGTGTTGGCTTAATTCTTTGTTTTTTTGTTATGTTTTGCTGTAAAGCTCTCTCAACTCTATAGATCTTCTAGTGATCTTTTTGGAGGTTCTTTCTTTGTGGACTCAATGTTCACATTTTGTAGTTATTGTTCTTATTGATAGTATTTTCTTTGTTTCCTATTAAAAAAAGAAAAATTGGATGTAGTCATTGGCGGTTGTGACTTAAGAGGTCCCTACGAAATGCTAAAATCAAGAGAAATGGATGGAGCTTGGTATGTCAAACTCTCAAAGGAACTACCCATATTAACAGTTCATGCTCCTTGCAAATTACTCTGCTAATAGTGATATCATCCACATCCAGACTTGGGATTGATGAGGTATTAGAAGGAAAGAAGGCGGTCGAAGAGCAATAATGATCATATCAATTGTCCTAATGGAAATCATGCAGAAAATTAGCTTCTGAATTACTGATCTTAGCAATAGGTGCTCTCAAAAGTGAAATATACGACACAAATGGAAAAGCATTGGTATCTCAATTTAAAGTTTTGTAAGAAGTTTATCAGGGTATTCAGTATAAAAATTTATCGGGGTACTCAGTAGGCCCAAGTGCTTTTTTGATTTGTTAAAAACTGTGAAAGAACAACAGACTACAGAGATGCCAGGGATAGATAAACAAAAGGAAAGAAGGCAGAACCATTACTAAGAGCAGCAGCACACTAGCAGACCAATTAAATTAATGTTTGGCTCACGGTGCTTATACATTACATGATAAAAGGTGGATAAACACCTCCGCTAAAGCTTTTAATGAAAGAACAGATGGAATTGCCAAAAGATCCAGACACAACAACCAGACGATAACATGAGGAAAGTAAACAAGTGCACACGAGCTGACAGACATCACTGCTTGGATGTTTTATACAGGACACCAGGAAAGAAAAGAGGGAAGGAAACCAGGCTCTTAATGAATCCATTTCAACTAAATATCATGCATAGAACAAAACCAATCATGGAGATTTTCTCTCAATAAAGACAAAGCAGTTAAAAACACAGAATCAGGATGCACACTCCTAGCAAAAGAAAGATTATGAACAATTTCCAACAGGAACTAAAACTAAATCGATTTCCTGTCTGCAAAATCCAGTCATCAAATATGTTAACATAGAGACACCCCTGGTCCAACAGGCAATCTAGGGAGCTAAGGTGGAAAGTCCCACATAGAAATCAGATATCAGCCATTTAGAACAGCCCTCAAAAGGCTCTCAAACAAGCCAATATTTTCCCGTAAAACAAACCCATCTTGAAAAGGACATTGAAATTGCTTGCCTAGAAGCCCAGCTGAGCTCAAATTGGTGTGATCATACCGTAGGGATATGGTCAACACGTTCATGGATGGAGAAATTCGACTTACATGCATAACACCTCTTCAGAGATCTCAGAGTGTTTGTCATAACAATCACAATCAACTGCTCTCATCATCAGGTCATTAGCCCTTTACTAAGCCAGTTCCTATTACTAAATACAAACACAACCTTCATAGCTCCTTGTGCCAATTAACCAACAACCAGCTTACCATCTTGACAATACCTCAACTACTCTCATGCAACAATTTTTCACATTATACAAAACTATGTTCAAAGAAAAAAATAAGCATAGACAAAATTACAGCAGTAAATTATTGAACCACAATACGAGCAATAGAAGCAGCCAAAACAACAACTACATGAGGCTACACTTACTCGAAGAAATGGCTGGATTGACAAAAGTCCCGTCTTCCCTTTTCAGCATCACCCTCACTCTACCTCTTTGCATAAAATCACGTGGATAGGCCTTATCAATCTACAATAACAAAAACCCACCACGGAACTCACAACATGCACAATAAATAAATGCAAAAATAGAAAAATGGACACTAATTAACGAACCTCAATGGCGTGAGGGATTTTCAAATACTGACAGCAATCAGCAATTTCGATACAAGTGGGGTTTTCACATGCTTTGCTGGCGCTTATTCGCCTTCCTTCAGCAATAGTTTTCTTCGAATTTATGTAAACGGGATACAAAATTACCCACTTCTTTATACGAGCTGTTTGTGCATCCATCTCTCCGATTCAAATCTACAAAAATTAAGAAATTAAATACAAAATCCAATTTCATTGCAATTTCGCATCTCATCGACAAAAGAACTTGTAATTGACAAACGAAAATTGCGTAACATAACAGATCAAATCAGATCATTGTGTGAACTGACCTGAGATAAACCCTTGATCCTTTGTTGTTCTTAAGTAAGAACGAAACAGGCGTTAATTTATGTTGTAATTAAAAATTCTTATAAAAACAATAGAAATTGAGAGGGAATTGCATCAGATACACCGTGATAGTTCCAAAATTATCTAAATACCCTAAAAACAGAATTTGCTGAAATTTTTATCAATACCCTCTAGAAATACATAGGAAATTACTAAATTATCCTCAACTTAAAACACAGTCCAACTCAAACAAAACGTATACCAACAAAACAAACACTCATTCCCGCTAAACCAAGCTGATACACATGAGCAAACGAAAGGTTGAAGAATGAAAATCTACCGCAACTGAGAAAGTGAAGCTGGGTTCATCGCTGTATTACCGTCGAAAGCTAATCCTTTGCGAGGAAATTATCGAAATCTGACTTCATTAGGTAAATAACGGCTTGTAATTACTTTTTTTTTCTTTATATTTTGAAAAACATGAGAAATTTAGGGTTTTATATTGAAAAAATTAATGAAATTAGTTGTGGGTCTCCCATAATAGATTCAAAAACAAATTTGTTGCTGTTTTTCTCCATGCAAATGATGAAAAATTGATGGCTTGAAGGTCATGTAATACAGAATTTGGTCTTGCGAGATCATGTAATACAAGATTCAAGATCGTGTAATGCAGACAAGTTCATGTAATACACGACTCTCAGTCGTTTACGACATAACTTTTTGTAAAATTACGCAACCTTCAATCTTGTAATACAGGACCTTCACGACCTTCAGTTATGTTTTACACGACCTTCGTGTATGTGCTTCATATATTACACGACCTTCGTGTATGACAAGTCATTACTTGTGGAGAATAACTAACATGTGAGTTCTTCACTGTCAGTAAGTATGGGAGCGGCTGTCAATGAGATTAAGTGTTGTTTCTTGAGGTCGTGCTTGTTTATATTATTTTGAAGTAACTGAGTTTTGCTTTTTCAAATTTTATAGGGCCGCCCTTTGAATGAATCTATGTTATTTTGATGAGATTTCAACAAGATTAACTATTTGGAGGATGCAAGGAATTTTTCCAGCTTGAGGGGTGAAGAGTTGGCGGTATATTCTTAACTATTGGTGGCTGTCTTTAGGTGTAATTTAGTTTAATTTTTGAAGGAGTTGAAGAGTGCCAATCTGTGAATCCATTGTTATGAATGTAAATGCAGAGTTAGTTGATATGTTTTTAGCCAAAATACAATGTAACTTGATATGTAAGTCTAGTTATGAGTTATTAATGGAGACACTTTCGATCACGGCAAAAGGTCTTTTTCTGTGTATTTCATCTTGTTATTTTGAGGTCGTGCACTCATATAATCGTGTAATATAAGAGGTCGTGTAATACATGAACAGCATGTAATACATGAACAGCATATACTACATGACGTTTATGTAATGTAACACAACGTCATTAAACTGTGTGGTACACGAAGTCGTGTGTTACATGAAGTCGTGCATTACACGACCTTAAACTGTGTGGTACATGAAGTCGTGCATTACACGACCTGAAACTGTGTGGTACATGAAGTCGTGCATTACAGGACCTTGAACTGTTTGTTGGGTTTTGAGATTATAATTAGAATATCACAGGGTATATGCTGCAATTGGCAGTATAAATGTCACGGCACATATCATTATTAGATTCCATTACTAGAAGTCATAGTTACCAAAATAAAAGTTCACAGATTTATGTAGTATTCAGTATATCCAAGACTGAATGCATGCAACAAATTAGATTTTTCAATAACAACACGTCTCAGCAAATAATTTACATATACTAGTTTTAAAAGACAAAACAATAATCCAAGAATAAATTGTGCAAATGCAATTATTTAATACTACATACATTATAAATATTTATTTTAAAGTTGGTTGGCCCTGGGGGCATGCTCTTGCTCTGAAAGTGGAATTGTTGCAGTGCATGTTAGTCGATTATGCCCTCGCAATCCGCATCTACCACATTTACGACGCACATTGTCTTCCCCTTGAGAAGGTATTCTATTAGTTCGCGGTCGTCCTATCTCTCGCTTTTTAGTAGGTGGTGATAGCACATATGCACACACCTCGTCTGAAACATCTCATTCCTCTTGTGGACCCACAGAATAAATGCTCTCTGCATATGCTGTAACCCATGCATTGACAGAATAATAGTGGGAACATAAATCATAGACAGAATAGTTACGCATATGCTTACACACAGCTACCACATGTTCACAAGGAAGTTGGTCAATTTGAAATTCGTAGCAACTGCAAGTCTTTTGTAGAACGTTAACATGGCCATCGAGGTCGCCATCTTTAACTATAAACTCGTGGAAATTAATCTGTATTACTGCATATGTGTGTGCCTTTTCCAGTTTCCCTTTCAAGTGTTTCTCAGCCCAAGTAGTCATTGGAGTACATGCATTCATTGCCATTTCTCGCCTTTTTGCAAACTATTCTTGCAATTTGTCAACTATTCTTGCAATTTGTCAATGATAGAATCCATTAACTTATGAATAGGTAAGCTTCGTGCTTCTTTTAAGACAGAATTCATGCTTTCTGCAATGTTAGTTGTCATAATACCATAGCGCCTCCCCTCAAAGTGAGAACGAGCCCACTTCTCATACCCAGCATCAGTAAGGTATTGGTGAACATTCAAACTAACACTGTTGATGGCATTCATGTATTGAGTAAATTTAATAGGTCGATATGCCTTTGCAGCCAATTCAAATAAAGCACCCACATCAACTTCCTTAAAATGAGCATTTATATTTCGTTTTAGATGATGCGTACATATACCATACCCTGCATCAGGGAATACTTTATCAACTCCTTTCTTAATGCTTCCATGGCGGTCAGAAATAAATACTAAATTGGGAACATCACCAATGGACTCTCTTAACTTCGTGAAAAACCATTCCCATGAAGCGTCGTTCTCACTATCACCTATACCAAATGCAACAGGGTAGAGCTGATTGTTGCCATCAATAGATGTAGCAATGAATAATGTTCCTTTAAACTTACCCTTCATAAACGTACCATCAACTGCAATAACAGGCCTAATACATGAAGTGAATCCTCTAAGAGAACTTCCAATGGCCATAAAACAGTACTTGAACTTGTTTGCACCGTCTTTTTCAATAAATGTTCGACTTCCATGATTTTTCTTTTCAACCATTGCCATGTATGAGGGTAATAAATAGTATGAATCTTCCGGAGTGCCCCTAACCATCTCCATTGCAAACTCCCTTGCTCTCCATGCCTTGTGATAACTTATTTCATAACCAAACTCTTTTTGAAAATCTTGCCTGATATCAGCAGGCTTATACGAAGATGAAGCACCATCAAACTTGTGCCGAAAGTTTTGCCCAACTAGCTTTGATGAAGCTTGGCGATTATCTTTTTACTGTGAATCAAGGGAGAAAGTATGAACATTGTAATACTTTCTAATTTCAAACGTATTGCAACCTTTAAGCCTTGTTGCACGAAGGCGCCATTTGCAATTGTCATCTACACAAACAACAACAAGTAAGTCCTTGTCTGACTTTGAGGTTTTAAATTTGAACTTTTTTTTCACAGCAAGTGCTTTAAGCTTTTCTTGCAAAGCTTCCTTTGACTCAAACACCTCTTTCTGCATCGACACATCACTATCACTAGCAACTTCCGTTAACAATAAATTACTGCTACTAGCAAGTAAATTTATTCTAGGCACATATGCATTGTTTGATATTCTTGAACTTACAGTAGTTGGAGCATTATCTCCTAATGCTGAATCAACAGCTAATGGTGGCTCATCCAAAAAATCAGCTGCAGTCACTAATTCATTAATTGCTTCGTCTTCATCAGTAGGTTGCGTTACAGGCAAATACTCAATTGGTGATTCATCTGCAACAGTAAAATTGTTTGGGCTGAAAGTAGGAAATGATGGAGGCACGTAGTTGGACACATCATTACTCTCTTCCCATGAAGGACGAGGTGAAGGTTGTCTATCTACAGGACTTGCCGAAATTGATTTTCGTTCAAAAGTGACACAGAGCGGGTTTCTAAACTCCATTGCACTAGCTACTTCCTCTAAGAAAAACTCCACATCATCATTGGTTTGAATTGTAACTGGTGGCATAGGATCAGATGTCTTAAGCTTGAACTTCATTGTGATTTCAAATTCTGAAGTATCTACATCAATAACTTGAGCTACCTTCTCCACTAATTCCACATATGTTGTCGATCGTGGTATCATTATCCCTTTAACCTTAGAACCTTTGAATCTATACTCATCATTTTGTTCAATCCATTCACCATTGAAGAGAATAGGCACACGTATCAAAACCATACCTGTTGATGGCAAAAAAATAATAATATCAAATTTCATACACGACTTACATGATTAACACTACCTACATGACTTACAAGACATACACGACTTACAAGACATACACGACTGTATTACTTACATGACTTACACAACCTGCATGACTATATTACTTACACGATTGCATGATCTACACGATTAACTACATGACATACGCGATGTCAAAACGAATACATAACCCAAAACTGCGATAAATAATGTATATTACTGAAAAAATTAATTAAATAACCTACATTGCATATATTTCAACATATAAGGAAAAAATGGTGAAAATATTTAAAAAAAATGATAATGTGAGCAAAATTTCTAAATTTTTCTAAAAAATATAAACCTTAAAACCTAAGTCCAATAACATACCTTATTGGGTTGATTAATGGGCAATGTACACTCCTTTCAATTCAAATAAGTGTGGGAGTTAAAAAAGTAAATACATAGTTGGATTTTTGTAAGAGTTTAAAAGAGATTTTGAGAGATTTTGAGAAAATTTTGGTAGGAAGAGATTTGAGTGTAAGAGCTGAAAAGAGAGTGAAAAGGTATGTATTTGATGTATTCATTAAGGGTATTTTAGACTTCACACACATTTGTTAGGGTATCTATGAAAATGAAAAAGGGAAGGGGTATTTAAATAATTTTGCAACTATTAAAGGGTATTTAATTAAAAACCCCAGAAATTGAACTTATTTACAGTATGAAACTATGTTGAAACGGTTGCAACACACCACTAATTTTTATGCTTTTTATAGTTTAATTACACTTAAGTACCTCATATTTTATGTAAAATTAATAGGTACTAGAAGTTATAAATTTTTTATATATAACCCTTTTTTTAGGGTAAAATAACATTATTATTATTATTACTATTATTACTATTGTTGCTGCTGCTGCTACTACTACTACTATACTCATACTGCTAATACTAATGTTATTAATGTCGTCGTCATCATTATCATTATTATTATTAAAATTTATTAATTTTATTATTTCGATTATTAGTCATTATTATTATTGTCATTAATATTTTTTTTATTAAAATATATTAAATTTATTATTTTAATTATATATTTTATTAATAATAATATTATTAAAATTTATTAATTTTGTTGTTTTAATTAATATTATTGTCATTATTATTAATTTTCCTTAATTGAGCATTAAATCTATTTTAATTATATTTTATTATAATAAATGAAAATATTAATAAAAATTAAATAACATTAATTTAATATTAATATAAAACTAATACAGTACAATATAATATCAAATACTGTACAATATTATTATAATATGTTGCTATTACAATATAATATAATACAATACACATGCATTAAATAATGTAATACGGTATAATACAATAAAGTATGTCAAATGCACCCTTAACCCTTTAAGTGATGATGGCTGAGAGGGATGTAGAGAAAGTAAAGATGATTGAGGTATGCTCTTTTTGCAATGGTTGATTAGTCATTACCAAAAAATTTAGGCTATCACAATAAAAATTAAGCAACCACCTTATATTTAAAAGGACATTTCGAACTAATAAATTTACTATTTAATTATTTTTAATCAAGAATAAATTATAAATTATTATTACAACAAGATTCGTAAGCCCAAATATTTCATTTTCTATGGGCATTTAAAATAATTACCTGACTTTTTTGTGACTATCATAGTTTGTTGTTACTAGTTAATTAAACAAGCGGAGAACATTCTCAGAATGCCAGTACCATCACCTTTGTCTTTGTTGAATTAAATGTTGAGAATTAAACTTAAAATTTACAAATCTCATGCTTGTTAAGATACTAATTTATAATCATAATAAAAAAATTTTGACACGACGACTCAAAGGCCATAGTTAAACATTCATCTCTTATCATACAAATTGCACATGTCTTTTAACTAATGCGAATAAGCAAACCTGATTTCTAAAAAATACAAATGTTCTAAGAAATTCATTTTGTAATACACTTGTGATTAAGATACCAAAACTTATAAGTACAACTTCAGATAAAATTATTAGTTTTTAAATATATACGTATGTGATTAGCAACTTTAATCGTTGAATAAAAACAAGTATATACTGAATGCTTTAGTTAATATGCTTTTAAAGCCTAATGTTAATAATATTTAGCTGGGTCATTTATGTAACAAATTCTGGACATTGATATAAGGATTTTTTTAAGTTACAATTGTAACTCAGCAGCACCCTTGATATAATTATAAACTCAGCTTTACATGACTTCCAAACGCGGCCTTAAGGAACCGAACATGCAACGGTCATAACGTCTTTTCTTTGACTGGGCCTCATCAATTAATTTCCAGGCTCAATAACCCCGCAGGTCATTTCATTCAATCAGCCCAAAGCTATAAACGACGTCGTTTAATCCCGCTTCCACTCTACTGTCAGATGGACCATTCAACTTCCTGCTGAGTTAGCTCAGTTCAAAGCTCTCAAACATTCCGAAATTTCAGAATAATCTGAATCCGCACAATCAAACAAATGGAAGACGAAGAAGAAAATCATAAGCATCATCATTATAAACAACAGCAGCAGCTACAATTTTGCTTCGAGTGTCTTCACCGTCGCATAACATCTGATTTCTCCGATCAACTAATTTTCTCTTACGGCATATCCAATTCTCCTCTTCCATTTGCCTCTTCCGCCGTCGTTCAGGTTCCGTTTACTCTCTCTGTATATGAATTGAACTTTGATTGGTTTATTCTGTTTTGTAGTTTTGATTGATGTGGTGTGATTTCTGCAGATGAACAATTCTAGTAGCGAGAATTTGTCGGCTTCTCAGTTCATTTTGGTGTATTATCGTAGTCGTGAAAACGATTGCCTCACCAAATACGTGTAAGAGTAGTACATTTACTAATTACCTGTGCAAACGTATTAGTGGTATATGAACTAAACTGGCATGGCAATATGGCATGATGTGATTAGAGGAGTGAAACTAAGAAAAAGTTAAAGTGAAATGTTAATAGATGAGAACAGAAAATTTGGTAGTAATGTTGCAATAATTTTGTTTCCAATTCTGTAAGCATATCATGTAATGCAGTTTGTATGAACGATTGAGCTCAGACCTCTGATCAAGTTAGTTGGATATTTGTTAACTTAACATTATATTAAGAATACTAGTATAGCAATGTTTATTAGTATTCATCATATTGACGTCAGTTATCAGCAGGCAGAAATGATATCTGATTGTTGAAATTTTTTCTTTGGGTTGGCAGCGATGAGTATGTTGTGGACAATAATGGAGGAAGTGATAGTCAAGTCGAGGAAAATGATATTGTTGGAAGTATTAGCGAACAAGCTACTTCAACGGATTCTTTACGGGATGAATCTCGGTGTTTGGTGAATGGTGGCGGAAAGAAGTCCGAAGACAGGATAGAATATGGGACTTGGATCTGTAATCATTCTGGGAGGTTCTCTTGCTCAAGAATAATGACTGCATTGTTCCCAATTGCTTTTATTGGCATTTATTCTTACTCTATATTCGAAGAGCTTGCTTCTAATTTCTTGTCTGGGTGTCTTGAAGATCATGTATTGGGTTCACTCAATCTTCTAATTGAAGGGAAAGCTTCTGGGCGAGAGAGTCAAAATTTTCTACGTCTAATTGGGGTACCTTCCTTTGATGAGAGTAGTGTCCCTGGTTGCCTGAGGCATCCAAACATTGCTCCTGTTCTTGGGTTGCTTAAAACATATGGTTTTATCACTTCAGTTATTCCTAAAGCTCCATATACCCTGGAAAACATTCTTCAATTCAGCCCCAACGCATTAAAGTCTGAGTGGCATGTAAGGTTTCTAATGTATCAGCTACTCTCTGCCATAGCTTACTTACACAGTCTAGGCATTGCCCATGGTAGTGTATGCCCATCCAATGTATTGTTGACTGATTCATGCTGGTCTTGGCTGTGCATCTATGATAAGCCTTTAGTAAGATTCAATTCAAGAGCTGACCGATGCACTGTCCCTACCTCCCCAATGATGGGCTGCTGCATAAAGGGTTGCTCTTCTCAAAGACTTTATGCCGATTTAAAGCTTTCCCAATCTATGGACTGGCATTCTCAGTTTAACAGATGGTGGCGAGGAGAGCTGAGTAATTTCGAGTACCTGCTCTTTTTGAATAAATTAGCTGGAAGAAGGTGGGGTGACTACACATTTCATATGGTAATGCCATGGGTTATAGATTTTAGTACAAAACCTGATGATAATTTTGATTCAGGATGGAGGGATTTAAGCAAGAGCAAATGGCGGCTGGCAAAAGGAGATGAGCAGTTGGACTTCACCTATTCATCATCTGAAATCCCACATCATGTGTCTGATGAATGTCTTTCTGAACTGGCTGTTTGTAGTTATAAAGCCAGGAGGCTACCTCTGAGTGTTTTGCGCACAGCTGTGCGTTCTGTTTATGAACCTAATGAGTATCCTTCTACCATGCAAAGACTTTACCAGTGGACCCCTGATGAGTGCATCCCAGAATTTTACCTGTGATCCCCAAATTTTTTATTCTCAACACTCTGGTATGACTGATTTGGCTGTACCTCCATGGGCTGGTAGTCCTGAGGAATTTATAAGGTTGCATCGGGATGCTTTGGAAAGTGATCGGGTGTCGAGTAGAATTCATCATTGGATTGATATCACTTTTGGGTACAAAATGTCGGGGCAGGCGGCCATTGATGCGAAGAATGTTATGCTGCCTTCATCAGAGCCGACAAAGCCGAAGTCGGTTGGACGTCTCCAACTTTTTACTCAACCACATCCTGTACGACAAAGAGCTACCTGGGAAAAAGGGTCAAGGAAGTGTAAATTTGTAAGGTCCCAAAACCACATGAACGAAGTGAATAATGTGAGTTCTCTCCTCCCAGAAGCTGCCTATTTACAGGAATTAGAAGAAGCATTTGTTTTTTCTGAACATGCTAGACATTTGAGTCCCCTGTATTATAACCATCAAGAAAGCTTTGGTATGTACAGATCTCCTACAAAAGAGTTTTCAAGTGAGAGTTTTGTAAGAACTATTTCCAATCCATTTGAAAATGGCAGTCGTCATGTGCCGTCGGATATTGATTTGGAATATCTTCTGGAGCATATAGAAGTGGAGGATGAAGGTTCCATGGAATATCAGGAGTTACTACTCTGGAGGCAGAAATCATCTTATTCAGGGACCTTCTCTGAAGATGTTTCAAAGGATATATTTTCTATTGGTTGTCTCCTGGCAGAACTTCATTTGCACAGGCCTCTTTTTGATTCAATCTCATTGGCCGTATACTTGGAAAATGGTGACCTACCTGGAGTGATGGAGGAACTTCCTTCTCACACAAGAATACTTGTTGAAGCATGCATCACAAAGGACTGGACAAGGTCTCTCAATCTCTCTTTTATTTTTTATTTTATTTTTCATGAGATTAGATTCTTTGCAATTATGCTTCAGTTTAATATTGCATTATGCCTTTATTTTTTCCATCTGGTATGCGTTATTTGTTTAATGATATTTCAGAACATTAATTTATTTCCTTTAAACAAATTAATCAGGCGGCCATCAGCCAAAAGTCTTCTAAAATCTCCATATTTTCCTTCAACAGTCAAGTCATCATACCTTTTTGTTGCCCCAATTCAGCTTATTGCAAGAGATGGATCTCGCCTTCAATATGCTGCAAATTTTGCTAAACAAGGAGCTCTGAAAGCTATGGGATCCTTTGCTGCTGAAAGGTGTGCTCCTTACTGTTTACCACTTGTGGCAACTCCTTTATCAGATGCCGAAGCTGAATGCGCTTACGTACTGCTAAAGGAATTCATAAAATGTTTGTCACCAAAAGCTGTGAGGACAATGATCTTGCCTACTATCCAGAAGATTTTACAGGCTAGTTATGAACTATATTCTTTCATGTCTTTTGTTGGTATGGGACGTTTATTTTGAATTCCTACTCATCAAGTCACAATATTTCAGACAAGAGGTTATTCACATTTGAAGGTTTCTCTTCTTCAAGACTCTTTTGTACGAGAGATATGGAACAGGATTGGTAAGCAAGCATATCTGGAAATGGTACACCCACTGGTCATATCAAATTTGTATGTTGCTCCTCATAAGAGTTCAGCTTCTGCTGCTTCTGTGCTGCTCATTGGCTCTAGTGAAGAGCTTGGTGTACCGATAACCGTTCATCAGGTTAAACTATTTTCTAGGTTCTTGGTTTCATAAATTCACAGGCGGCCATTAGATTATGCAGTTTATTCTATACCTCTACATATGCATACATCTGAAATTTTTCTTCTGTTTATCATACACTGACCTTGAGTCTCAATGCAGACAATCCTCCCTCTAATTCAATGCTTTGGGAGAGGAATCTGTCCTGATGGAATAGATGTGCTGGTTAGAATTGGTATTTTCAGTTCATTGGCTTTTATGGGACTGATGTCCTTTGTGGAAATTTCATGTTCATCTTCTAAGGTGGTTCTTTGACTTTGCAGGTGGTCTTTTGGGGGAGACGTTTATCGTCAGACAGATGCTACCATTGCTAAAACATGTTGCTCGTTCCAGCATTGATGTGTCATATACGAATAAACCTGAGCCGGTGCAGAGCTGGGGTGCATTATCTCTTATTGATTGTCTAATGACTTTAGATGGTCTAGTTGCGTTCTTACCAAGGGAGGTGGTTGTAAAAGAGCTCATAGAAGTATGACTTTAGTTTATATCCCATTTTATTTCACTCTGTTACAAACTTATATTTTGTTGAAGAGTTAATAGTCTATCTCCTTTGATTCTACAGGATCGAAGCTGCCCCCATGTTATGGTTCTCATGCACGCAAATTTGGAATTTACGGTTCTTCAGGTTTTTCAAATTTCTATATTCATTTATTTGCAATCCGCTTCGGTTTTGAAATTTTTGTAGCATTTTTCTTCTTTTTTCTGTTATAACATGGAGTTTTCTCTTCTCATTTAAATGCTACTGCAAAAGGCAAAAACCACTTATGTCCCAAACCTTTTTTTTTTTTGGTGGAACAATGCTTTATATGAGGAAGAAATAAAAGGCATTTTTACATCATATGATTGATGCGAACTGTTTTAGTAACTTAGACTTAATGCAAGTTGAATTAATACTTCTTTATGAGGCAACAAACACTTGCACTCTGCATGAGTCTACATGAAACATACACCTGCTACTCAGCTTGCACATGTACTGTAATATGCCTTGACCTCCGTGAATTCCTCTATGTGTGTATAAATTGGAAAACCTTTAATTTGTTAAAATCTTTTTTTAAAATTTGATTCAGTTAGTTATCCATACTTTATGTTCCATAATATTTCAATAAGTTATTGTCTTAATCATAATTTTCTGCCTTTTCACACGCCAGCAAAGCAGTTCTAGAGTTCCACTAATCTAATACACCTCTATATCTAGGTTGCTGCTTCGACTCTCATGGCAATTTGTCAGCGGATTGGACCGGACTTGACAGCATTGCATGTTCTTCCACACCTTAAAGAACTGTTTGACGAGCTTGCTTTCTCACAGGAAGGTAGCAATGAATCTGGTTCTCTTGGCAGAAGCTTGAAGGTTCCCAATCCAAAAGTTGATGGGGAGTCTCAAATCGAAAGTCGAATGGATCTTGTGTGGGTGCTAGCCAAAGTTCATGATTTTTGCTTAGAAGCCCAATTTAGTAAAGCTTTATGGTGTGTTTACTTAATGGGAATGGGAATGGGAAATCAAGGAATGGGAATGAATGATGTGTTTACTTACTTAAATGAGAATTGGAATGGGAATCAAAGTGGTGGGCCCCACCCAAAATTGGGAATGATTATTAGAGTTCCTATTCCCATAGGAGGAGGTGGGAATGGGAATTCCATTCCCTAAAGTGACCATATTACCCCCATCTAAATTGTGAAATTTTCATTTTATCCTTCCTTATATTATTTATTTATTTATTATTATTATTATTATTGAATAATTTATTATTGATGATGATGATGATAAAAAAATAGTTAATAAATAATAATAACTATTATTATTAACAATATTATTATTATAATAAAAATAATAATAAATAATGACAATAATCAACTAAGGTTAGTTTAGTAACTTTTAGCAATTCATTCCAATTACAAGATAAAATAAACACATCAATAGCAATATAATTTATTCCGATTCCGATTCCCACAGCTAAAATGAACAATTTATTCTTATTTTCATTTTCCATTCCGATTCCAACCCATTCTGATTCCACTTCATTCTGGTTCCAGCCAATTCCGATTACCGATTAGGAAATGCACCATAAATTTATTCCACATGAATTCTTGACTGGAAGTCATTCTTTAATTTATGTTTACTTTGGTTGGATGTTTGTAGGTTGCTTCTTTATCCTTCCTTTGCATCTCTTCTTGGGATAGAGAAACTTCGACAGTGTTGTGCTACCTGGTTACTTCTTGAGCAGTTTCTTCTACGATATCATAATTGGAAGGTATGTGGGCTTTATCTTACAGGCGTATTATGGGTTCATTGCATTGGATACTTAAGCATTGTGTACTGGCATGTATAGACATTTTTGTGTGTCATATTTTTTAGTCTATTATGATTCAGTGGGAATATACTGGAGAATCATCTCGAATTGGTGAAGAGAACATTAGTGCTAAAAGGCCTCTTCTGAATAAAGGCTCAACCTCGCAGTGCAATCCTGCTAAACTGTTGCTTAATGGGGTTGGGTGGTCGATTCCGCAATCACAAGGAAGTAGAAGTTCCAAAAACTTGATCCCTCAAAGATGGGTTTATGATTATCATAAGAGTTCGGTTGACAGACAAGAAGCAACTTCTAACCTAATGAAGTGTGAGCCCTGGTTTTGGTTCCCTACTCGAGCTGCAAGTTGGGATGGGCAGGACTTTCTTGGACAGGTAGCGGGTCTGAAAGATGAATCTCCTTGGAAGATAAGAGCATCTAGTTTATCCTCAATACGTGCACATCATGGAGCATTAAGATCTGTTGCAGTTGGTCAAGATGAGTGTACAGTTTTCACTGCTGGCATCGGTCCAGGATTCAAAGGAACTGTACAGAAGTGGGAACTGACAAGAATAAATTGTGTATCTGGCTATTATGGCCATGAAGAGGTTGGTTTTTACCTATTGTTATGAAATTTGAACTCTCTGTACAGGTCTTAGCAATCGCACATGCATAAGAGATAAATTGCTTTCTGGAAAAGTAGTTTTGAATACGCCTGTTGTTTTTGTGAAGGTTGTAAACGACATTTGCGTCTTATCATCCAGCGGAAGGATAGCATCTTGTGATGGAACTTTACATGTTTGGAGTAGCCAAACAGGGAAACTTTTATCAGTATTTGCTGAACAATCCATGGATTCTTTGCATGGTGGAAGTCCTTTATCTTCTATTTCAAAGATTAATACTGACCAGGTCGGTATGCTGAACTCTAATCTATCTAGTGGAATATTGTCGACTGCATTCGATGGGAACTTGTACACTTGTCTGCATCATATAGAATCTGTTGAGAGGCTCGTAGTTGGCATTGGAAATGGTTCTCTCAGGTTTGTGCTACTGTGATAGAAATAACTCAAATAAGGAATGTCTTAATGGTGAATCTTATTTGGCCTTTTCTTTTTTCTTCTTGTGAAAAAGGTTCATTGATATTAACCAAGGTCAAAAGCTTCATTTGTGGAGGGGTGAACCTACTGAATCGGGTTTCCCATCTCTTGTCTCTGCCATATGCTCATGCGGGTCAGAAGAAATGCAAGCAGGTGGAGCTGTTGCCTCGCCGTCGTGGTTTGCAGCTGGATTAAGTTCTGGCCAATGTAGGCTATTTGATGTGAGGAGTGGAAATGTCATTGCTTCTTGGAAGGCTCATGATGGATATGTGACAAAGGTACTCATAATTTCAAAGAGATTAAAAAAAAAAGGAAAAAAGGTTTTATTTTCTAAATTGAAGTTTCATTTTGGTTTTATGTTTCTAGTTGGCTGCACCGGAGGACCATTTGCTTGTTTCCAGTTCCCTTGACAAGACTTTGCGAATTTGGGACTTGAGAAGGTAAAGCAAAAAGTTTTCTTGAAGATTTGTGTTCTTCTTAGCGTTCTTATCAATTTACAAACAGCCTATGTTTTCTGTTATGTACCATTCCCATCTTATTCTTTCAGTTGGTTTATTTTCCTGACAGGAATTGGCCGTCACAACCAATTGTTTTCAAAGGTCACACAAATGGGATATCTGGCTTCTCTGTCTGGGGCCAGGATGTAATTTCCATCTCCAAGAACAAGATTGGACTTTCTTCTTTATCTCAATCTGCCGATGAAGTATACAAAATTATTCTTCTTCCGTGCTTGTTTTGCTAATTAACCTGCATCACAAAAGCCATGAATTTTGTTTCATATATAGGAAGGCTAGTAGGAAATCTTTATTTTTCTACAAATTGTGTCTATTAGTAAACACAATTTGCATCTTAGTTAAGTGTCCAACATTAATGCACAATCTAATCTCTATATATTTGCAACGATGCTACTTAATTTTTCTTTGTAAACAAATTTTTTCCTCAGCAACTGTGTAAATACGGTATTGCAGGATGGGCAGCATCGGCTTGTACCTCAAAAGCTATATATGGCAGATAGCGGGGCGAAAAACTTGTCAGTACTGTCCAGCATAAGTATTCTACCCTTCTCGCGATTGTTTCTTGTTGGAACAGAAGATGGTTATCTAAGAATATGTTGTTAGAAATGCCTTGGTTGTACAAATTCTTCAAAAAGAAAGGGGCAAAGATAAATTTTTATTTTTTTATTTTTTGGTTCCAAAGGTTTAATTTTATTCAGTTTAACTTGTATGTAAGCTCAAGGGGCTTCTTATTGTTCACATATCGTTCCTGTATATGCTGAAACTTGTGCAGTCACAGCCTTCTACACATTATAGCAGCTTAAATTCCTATAGAAAACTATAAGGTAGGGAATTTCTGTTCTTCGTTTCTTCATTTTCTTCCTTATAACATCTCGGTGCTTAGTCAGGAACTGTTGTGTTACTTTTTCTCAATAACATATTTCAATAACAATTAAAAATGGAGGACAACGAAGTTCTCTGATTCGCAAAATTTAAGAAAGGCTTTAATTGTGAATTTCTGAATAATGTAAATAATATGAAAAAAAAATTATTTGCCGAATTAACCCCTTTATGTGAGACATAGCGGCGCAAGAAGTGATCCTGTAGAAGAAGAAAACATTTTTTGACTCGGTGACATGGCAGAATATGATTGTTGGTGAAGTTGACCCGTCTTAAAACATACACAGAGAGATACTCTTTCCTGACTTGCACAAAGGGAAGTAGAAAACAGAAGGAAAAAGGGAAAAAAAAGGAGAGAGAAAAAGCTCCGGAAAAACGAAGCTGAATTGGGTCAATTAAAAGCTTTCTCTGCAATGGCTGGTGAAGTTTCAGCTCTAAGTCAACTCGTCGGCTCCGTCGAATCCATGAAAGTCGCTGAAAAATCAAAGCAACAGAACGCTGCTGCTGCCGCTGATGCTAGTGACAATAGCAGCGTGCAAATCACGTGCTTCTCCGACATCGTCAATGACGTCACCCTCCATTTCCAGATTATCCGTCTTCCCAACCAGGCACTCACTTAACTATAAAATAATTATTTTTTAATAACAATTAATTAATTACTTTCCGTTCTTAGCAGATATATGCGTGGATTGGTTGTAACTCCGCCAAATTAGGACACGTGTACGCTTCTGCAACAACACGGCCGGTAATTTTCCGTTTTAGATTTTATCAAATATCTTAGTAAATTTTAGCAATAGTAATTGTGTGTTGTCGTAATTGATGTACAGCACAATACTGTGAGTGTTACTTCAATAATTGGAGGGGTTTCTGATAATACAGGCTCTGGCATTGCTCGAAGAATAGGTAAATTATATTATGGAATTAAACTGTATTAAACTGCATGTTCTTTTAGCTCTGGACTTTATTAAGATCCAGGACAAATTGTCACAGTGTGAACATACTTTTAAAACATTGGAAAAGTATGTATATATTGTTGTTAACTCGTCCTGGATTTAAATCCGGATTGGAAAATATTCCATATATATGTATGTATGTATTTATGTATTTATGTATTTATGTATGTATGTATGTATGTATATTATTTTGTTGATATCAGCTGATTAGATGTTCATGGCAGTGTTGAAGACTGGTCTCAATGTAATTTTGGCTTGCAATATCCCAAAGGATAGTCTGATGCTTGAGGTTTGGTCTCATGATATCCAAATTTATTTTTCGGTTTTAAAATGGAACGACTGTTTGGTTTTGGTTATTGACTATGTGAGTTGCATTTTCTCTGGTTTTTGCTTGCATGGTTCTTTTCATATTTTTTGTTTTTGGGTTTTAGGCAAATGCGGAGAAGAAGTTGGTGGAGAAGCTAATTGATTTGGGCTATACAGGGCCAAAAGCTTCATAGCTCAGATGGATTGTGATTTCTAGTGGTTAAAGTGGTGTTGTGATGGATGCTGCAGTTTGACACATGGAATTGATCAACGGTTTCCATCCCAAATGTTACTGATAGACCAATACTAAAGATTTTCCCCCTAAAGAAGTTGATATATTGTGGTTTATTTATTGAATCTTCTGTAGCTCTAGCTTTTGCCTTCTTTTAGAAGCTGTCTTGTGATGTAATTTCCTCCTATAATGAGAATGAAAAGAATTTTAAGTTTCACTTGTTCATTTTCATTGCATTTGTTCCCTTCATTTTTACGAGAACTAAGCATGGTGTGATTTTCTGTTTATGATTGATATGAGTTTCGAATGACTTGTCCAATTGATTAGGAAGCCTCTTCTCTCTCTCTCTTTTGGAGATGAGGGTGGAAAGCTACAGTTTGGATCAGTGAGACTAGATGATGATTAGAATGGCCCAAATTTATGTGTGAAACCTGATCTAAACCATGCCAACTTTTTTCATGAAATGCTTGCCATGGATTCCTGTTTTGGGCTCAAATTGTCAACACAAATTGTTGTTTGATTCTGGTGGAGTGTCCTTTTATCGTCTTGTTGAGATGGAATGTTGTGCAGGGGAAAGGAACACGGTATGTTTACAAGCTTCCTAATGGTAACTTCGTTCACTTAGAAATAATATTAAGTTGTTCACATTGGGAAGAATAGCATGGATGATTATTTGAAGATCAAGAGGCAATCTTCTTATGTAAAGAATAATAGTTTTATGTTCAAAAGAACTATTGAGTTTGGAATATGCAATGCTTTCTTTTGTTGCTTTTAGATAACTACAGAGCTGATTGGGTACCTGTATTTTTAACGTTAAGCTAATTGTGGAGAATTGTTGCCATCAGCAGTGTCTTTGATGTCCAAGATAGTATGCTCCTCTCTTTCTTTCTCCCTCTCCCTTCACGGGCGTGTGTGAATCTCAGCTGTTACCTCATGTTATTCTTGCTGGGAAGCATATATTGGTATTAATATTTCTCTTGCAGGGAATTGAAAGATCCATACCAGATACACGTCCCACACATTATATAATGAAAATACTGTTATTTTCGTTATTATCAAAGAATGGAGTGGAGAAATATGAATCAGGGGAGTTTGAAGCTGGAGGCTCAAATGATATGTTTTCTTTCCCTTGAACCATTTCATTTGCCTATTAAGTCTCTTTCCAAAAATCCTCTGATTGTGGTTGCATCTCTAAGTGTGCTACGGGCTACAGCTACATTTGATTTGGGGCTTAGCCTATTCATTACTGATATTTTCATCTTGTTTTTACAACTCCATTAGCCAATTTTGTTCATGCTTGCAGGAAACTGGTTCTGTACCCAAACGGAAACAAAAGCAAGAGTGAGGAAAAGAACATTTCTCTCTACTTAGTGATGACAGACATAAGTTCTCTCCACCTTGATTGGGAGGTTTAGGTGGCTTTCCAGTTATTCGTGCTTGATCAGAACAAGGGCAAGAACTTGATTGTCCAATGTTGTTATTTTCGCAATTTAGTAACAAGCCAATATGCCCCTGTGTTTCGTAAAGCAAGTGCATCTTATTTGTTATTCGGTCTCTTGTCTTGCCCAGATGCCCTGGGAAAGGGAAGATGGTTTAACCAATTCAAGCTTGAATGAGGTTTTTATCAGTTTATCCTACTTAAAGCATTTAACGACTCTTGTAATGGATTCCTTGTGGAGGACATGTGTGTTTGGAACAGAGGTCTTTGTTGATAAAGAAAGAAGGATGGGCAAATTAACTCTGAATGAGTGTTCTTTTTCTCTTGCAGCTCAACACGGGCTCAAATTTCAATGCCTCAAGTGAAGGATGTGTTTCGGTTGAAGCGGAGGTGACTGTGCTTGGGATTGCCAAAGAACTGCAACAAGACTTTATTGTAAGAAAATTGGGATTTAAATTTCTACTAGTTTTCCGATATTTGAATAAATTACTGGGTTTGTCACTGACCCTTGCTTAAGTTCATATTATTATTAAAAAGGATCTCCGTTATCAACCTCTTTTTCGCAAAATACAACTGTTTGACTCTGAACTCGGGACAGTCATTAAAATATCTTATAATTTTTTTATAGAATTAACACGTATAGGAATGAAAAAATCAAACTTTACAAAATGAGATTACGACTTTTGATCATAACTAACAAGTCACAGCGATAAAAGCGAAAGATACAAAGAATGATGAATTTTTTATTTCAATGCATCAAGCCATCAACTCGCACTTAATGAGTTGGGCAGAGCATGTTCAAAATGCTGGTTAATAGTAAATGTGTTGAGAAAAATCCGAGAAATGATGAAAGAAGCTACCAGGAGAACTGGTGTAGAGAACTTGATCAACTTGGATTCTTCATTTACTTTATTGGTGTCTATTTTCTAGAAAGAATTTTAGAATATATCAGAAGTAATACAACCACTTAATATATGTATGATATGTGTAGATGAATTTTATATAACTATTAATTACATATACAAGTATTATAACAATATTTATTTATCATATAATAGACATGATATCTCAAATATATTTTAAAATTTTCCATTTTTCCACAAAAAAAAAAAAAGTCATTGTTTAGAAAATCGAATTGAGGGATCGTAATTTATATCTATCGTCAACTAAAATCATTTGTTGTCAAATATTAGTATGCGAGTGATTGATAAGTGTCAATGGTCAAACAAAAGTGATCACTTGCTAGATACTTTTAGCTACTGTTCTTTCATATTTATTAAACACCTGCATTTTGATTTTAGTAGCACAACAGATTATTTTTACTTCACGACAATAATGTTTTCTGAACACCAATAAACTTTTATTTGATAACTTAAACTTCTATTCTGCGACAGCACAATATTAAACAGCGCTTTAAGAATAAGCATAGAAGTAATCAAAATACCCAAATCTGGTGATTGAAGTGCACATAATGCCTAGTTGAAATGGTTCGCAGTAGCTACAGGGCACAACAGGCTTTTGCCTTTTTCCTTTGTACCGCATTTTTTTTTTTTTTATTCGTATGATCAGAAGGTTACTGAATGAAAGAGAATCTTTGTTTAAGTTACGTGCAAATTCAGTTTGGTGCCTTGTTCAGTTTATGATTAATGTAAGTTTGGAAAAGTATATGCCATGCCTCAAAAGCTTCTTTGTTTAAGCTTGTCCGCAGCGGAAAGATTAGAATGGATGCTTATTCTTTTCTTAAAAGCCATCCAAGCAAAGGAAACATTTTTGTGATCCTTAAAAACACTATCGAGTTTGGAATATTAATTTAATCTTGTTCCTTATAAATACACTACAAAGCCGATTTCTTTCACCTGTATCTCGACAAACAATTCTGTCAGGAATTTTGTTGCGATGGGTGACGAAATAGATGGTATGATCCTCTCTTGTTGCCGCCTGTCTGTTTATGATGGTATGATCCTCTCTTGTTGCCGCCTGTCTGTTTATGTGTGTATTCATATTCCCATATTGGTATCAAGAACATATAAGTACTTAAATCACCTTTGCAGGGTTCCCAAGATCAGTTTCGGAAGCACCACCAACTCATTACACGGTCAAAATACAGTCTTTTTCTTTGCTTTCGAAAAATTCAGTGGAGAAATATGAATCAGGGGATTTTGAAGCTGGAGGCTACAAATGGTACATTATTGTTATTTTTTAATTATCATGAACCAAAGCACATGTTCATTTTTCAAAATCCATTGACTTGCATGATTTCAGGAAATTGGTTCTTTACCCAAGTGGAAACAGAAGCAAGAATGTGAAAGAACACATTTCGCTCTACTTGGCAATGGCAAACACAAGCTCACTCCAGCTTGGTTGGGAGGTCTATGCAGTTTTCAGATTGTTTTTGCTAGATCAAAACAAGGACAACTTCTTAATATTTCAAGGTTATTATAACAATAGACCTATTACTATTTTTCAAACAAGTCCATTTGGTATTGGTCTTACTAACTCTTAACAAGAGCTTCCATCTTTTTTCTTGTTAAAACTTTATCTTGGTGCAATTTAGTAGGCAAGTTCAGTAATGTAATCTTATCTTATCTCACTCAACCTCTTGAATATCTAAATACTTTTCTTCTGTTCCGTCAAAAATCACGTTCCATCTCCTAATTTTTATCTCATTTGTCATGCCTTAGATGCCATGGGAACCGAAAGGCGGTTTCATGGGTTAAAGCTTGAATGGGGATTTGATGAATTTATCCCCATTAAAGCTTTTAACGATGCTTCTAATGGATACCTCTTGGAGGACACTTGTGTGTTTGGAGCAGAAGTATTTGTTAGTAAAGAAAGAAGCACAGGTAAAGGAGAGTGCTTATCAATGATCAAAGATGCACCTAGTATTAAGCATGTTTGGAGGATCGAAAACTTCTCAAAGTTATGCTCGGAATGTGGTGACTCACAAGTGTTCAGTTCTGGAGACCAGAAATGGTATCAGACATAAGATCTCCTTAATTTTTCTCCTACCTATCAACTCATTTGAATAACTTATCTCCTTTAATTTTCTCCTATCTATGAATTCAATTGAATAAGAATTTTCAGGTGCAGATATTCTGTGTTTTCTTTTAAAACTAGTTTGGTATTTGTACAAAGAGTTACTTAAAAAATGCAGTGATTATGCAGCTCTTAAATTGCTGGCTGTTGCAGGAAGATACAGTTATATCCTAGGGGAAGGCGCCATGGAACCGGCACTCATCTAGCTATGTACTTGGCTCTGGCAGATACAACAACTCTGACTCCAGGTTCCAAAATTTATGCAGAGTTCACTTTGCGACTCCTGGATCAGGTGCAGGCGAGGCACATATCTGGTAAAGGTAATAAGCAATCAACATACTTGTATCTTTATTACAACAAATGCCGTCTTTCTAAGGGGAATGTTTAAAATTGAGACGCCGGCTTTTAATTCACGAAAGCTGTCCGGCATAAGAAAATTATAGTGATTGGTAAACGTGAACAATTAAATATTATAAGCCAAAAATAAATAAAGCTAATTAATTATATTTGGTGTTTCAGCTAGCTTCTGGTTCAGTGCCTCGAACCCCGAAAGTGGGTGGGCAAGATATGTTTCATTCACTTACCTCAACAATCCAAGCTATGGCTGCCTGGTGAAAGATGTGTGCTTGGTGGAAGCAGAAGTGACCGTCCATGGAATTTCCAATACTCTGTAATAAGTATCTGATTGCTTGCTTGTAAACATTTTATTCATTATTGACCGTTACTTATAAACGGTATTTCATTATCATCTAATGATGATAATAATAATAAATTCAATTTCAGTTCAGTAAGGGATGGCTACTTACAGCGGTGAGAGGAAAAGGCCAAAGGAGACGACATTCCCTGCACAATAAATATAAAAACCAATCATATAAAAACTTGTTTCTTGAAACGAAGAAAACACTAACACAAAGTCACAGCGTACGTACCAACAATGCCAACGATAGTGAGAGCGTTAACCATCCTAGAAGCGTAGATGACAAAGGAAAAAAAAAGGTATACACAAAAAAAAAAGGTTAGAAATTAATATAAGTATGATTATTAGTGAGTGAGATTTTAATGATTTAGAGAATGGAAGAGAAAAGCAAATGTATATATAGCTGAAGTTGATTGATCAGTTATGCATACAGGAGTTTCATTAGTGCTGTATAATAAGTTTTATCCCATCTGATTTACCAATACTACAAAAATACCTAATTATCAAACAAGTTTAGTCTATTGTAACTGAACAATAACTGGGGGTGTCGAAGTTCATCATACTTTCAAATTTACTTCAACAATGATGCAGAAGAAGATATTGTTTAAAATATTCCGTTAATTCTAAAGAATACCGAAATAAAATAACAAACTAGATTCACGTTGATTCAAAATAATACCGCAAATTTATGGGTTAAGACTCGTTGATTCCGCAGAATACCAAGAATTAACTAAACTCAAATACTCACAAAAAAATTTAAAAATAAAAATATTCTTGTACTCAAAATCTGCCTTCAAAGGCTATAAGAGAGGTTATTTATATTAGTCGTAATTATCTTAAATCATATAGTAAATGAAAAACAAAAATTCTAAACTGAAAAGGAAATTACAAGTCCTAAACTTTGTTAATAAGGAAACTAATCTAAATATGATAATGATTCTTAGTTTGCATCATTCCCCTAGGTTGGAGAGAATTCGCCCTCGAATTCTATCTGCAACAGCATCTTCATCATGATCACCTCCGTAAGGAATAAGATGTTTGACATTAAATACATCTGCAATGCAGATATAATTAGGAAGTTTTAGTCTATATGCATTAAGATTTATCTTCTCTATAATCTCCAAAGAACCGATTTTCATGGTGAAAAGCTTGTTGTACCCACCAATTGAGAATCTATCTTTGGTTAGGACAGTCCAAACAATTTCTCCCACATAAAATTCTAAAGCTCGATATCTTTTGTCTACCTCAATTTTATAACTTTCAGTAGTCTTCTTCAAAGATCCTTGTGTAGCTGTACGAATCTTTTAAAGCTGCTCTACAAAGTCTTCTGCCTTACTGCTTTTGCGAACTAAATCCAAAATTAGAGTTAAATTGATGAGAGCTCGTGGATTATATCTATAATTTACCTAAAAAATGCTTAAACTAGTATTACGTTTAACTGCACAGTTATAAGCAAACTCGACTTGGTATAACTTTTGATCTAACGCCTTTAGATTATCGCTAACTAGACTACGTAGATGGTTTCCTAAAGAGCTGCTGACAACTTCAGTTTAACCATCCGTTTGTGGGTGGTAAGCACTTTCATAATGTCTTCCAAAAATGGTAAAGAAATCGTGTATCTCAGTCAGATACTATAAAACTCGATAAATTATGCAATCTATATACTTTCTTGAAGAATAGACGAGCAATAGTCAAGATGTCTGTAGAATTCTTGCATGCAATAAAGTAAGCCATTTTCGCAAACTATATCTTAAAGAATAAAGATTCTTGTTTACTGCTATGTACAAACTTGCTGCTCTTAAAGCTGAAAGTACTTCTCTCAAATGTTGTAGATGTAATTCGTGGCTGGCGCTATATATAAGTATATCATCAAAGTTGACAATCACAAACTTTCTAATAAAAGGGTGAAGAATATAATTCATTACTCGCATGAAAGTGCTCGGAGCATTGAATAAGCCAAATGACATTACCAACCACTCGTATATCGAGTTTTAAAAGCTATTTTTCGTTCATCTCCAGGTCAGATTCGAATTTGATGGTAGCCACTCTTCAAATCAATTTTGGTAAAAATTGTTGCCCCACTGATTTGATCCAATAAGTCATCTAATCGAGGGATTGAAAAACTATATCAAACTATAATTTTATTGATAGCTCGGCTATCCACGCACATTCTCCAAGAACCATCTTTTTTTTAGAGTCAACAAAGTAGAGACTGCACAGAGACTAAGACTTTCATAAATAAATTCTTTTTCTAGTAACAATTCCACTTGATGTCTTAATTCTTTATGTTTCGTATGACTCATACGGTAATGAGCTCGATTTGGTAATGTAGAACCTGGTACCAAATCAATTTGATGTTGTATATTCCTAAGAAGTGGTAAACCTTATGGTAGCTATTAGGGAACAAATCTTAAAATTCCTCTAACATAGGTGTCACAGCTTCAGGTATCTTTGAATTACTGTGGTTCTCTTTTCCCAATAAAATATAGACCATCTTCATCTCTATTACAACATCTATAAACTACTTCTTATCTAATAAATAATTACCCATGTCTTGTTTGGGAGTGAGCTCCTTGTTAAGTAGAAGAACGATATTAATGTTCTTAAACATAAAGTTATAAGTATTTCTTTTTCCATCATGCACTACGTTTTGATCATACTGCCAGGGTCTGCCCAATAATAAATGACAAGCATCTATAGCACAACATCGCACCAAACTTAGTCTGTATAGATTGATCTAATAGATAAGAGACTAAACAACGTTTAAATACTGTTACTTGTTTTTTCTTTCTTCAGCCATGAGAGCTTGTATGGAGTTTGATGAGGTACTGTCTTTAAGTTTAGTTTTGTTACGGCTTCCTCTAGAATAACATTTTTGTAATTGCCCGAGTCTATGACCATATGACATACTTTTCCTCTAATTGTGCAAGCAATCTGAAAAATATTTTGTCGTAACCACTTGTCTTTGTCTTGTCATGTAGGAGTGAAAAATGCACGATTTACAATCAACATTGGTCCGCTATCATATCACTATGTTCTTCAACGGATCATGAATTGCCACTACTATCAAATGTTGGCTCTTCTGTGAACTCTTCAGTTACTTCTTCCTGGTGGTCTTCACTTCCTCAGTGCCCACGAATAAGCCTTTGCCGTACTTTCCTTCCTTTTTACACTCTATCATTTGGTGCCCACTTTCTCTACAATTAAAACAACGTAATCTCGAACCTGAGGATTGAGTTTTGGGTTTTGCTACTTTGACCATTTTTTACTAGATTTATTAGTCTTATTTGGCGGATTTGGATGAATGAAATTACGGAATTGGGAAGTCGAGTTTGAGTTATCACGAATAACACTTCAAAAATCCCAAAAATTTGAGTCACTAGTACATCGACTAAATTGCTTTTCTAACTACAAAGCTTGTCGGTGTGCTTCTGAGATAAAGTGCAGATCAAGTAAATTCAACTGGTCTTAAAACTGTGATCGTAAGCCCTTAATGTAGCGAGAAACCTATTGTTCTTCTATCTCTGTCAAGTCGTTTCGTGCTACCAACCAATGAAATTATGTGTTGTAATCATCTATTGACCGATTACCTTACCTCAAATTTTGTAACTTTCTTTTCACTGGAATTTGGAGATAAAGGCAGTAGGTATGTATTTGTTTTGATTTCGGCGATCGGTGCGTCAATCAACGGTAGTAATGAGCTAGGAAGGTTGAGCTTGTGGAGAGGAATAGATTGAAGGTGGTGGTGCTTGCTAAATCATGGCGGTAACCGGCGATCGGTCAGCGGCGGTGTCACGCAATTTTTGGTGGATTCCGATGATTTCAACAGTGGAACGCGATGCTCAAGGCTGGGTCTTGATGGCCAGTTTCCTCTGAACGCGATGGCAGTGGTTTATCGTCAAAATAACGACAGAAAAGAATGGTGGTTGCCGTGTACGGTGGCTACTGTGGCGGCCTTCGGTTGTTGAAATTTTTTTTAAGGATAGTTAAGAAATAAGCTTTGGCTCTTGTGCCAAACTAATGCAGTGGAAGATATAGTTCAAAATTTTCCGTTGATTCAAAAGAATATCAAAATAAAAGAACAAACTAAATTCACATTAATTCAAAAGAATACCGTGAATTTAGGGGTTAAGACTCATTGATTCCGTCGAATACAGAAAATCAACTAAACTCAAATACTCACACAAAGATTTGAAAACTGAAAATATTATTGAACTCAAAATTTACCTTCAAAGGCTACAAGAGAGGCTATTTATATTAGTAGTAATTATCCTAAATCATGTAGTAAAAGAAAAACAAAAATTCTAAACTGAAAAGGAAAATAAAAGCCCTAAACCTAAGTTAATAAGGAAACTAATCTAAATACAATAATGATTCTTAGTCTACATCAAACAAGAATTGGGGCAATCGAGTATACTCAAACGAGTTGGGATGTAGTTTGATTTTTGTTCGAGCGCAATCACTTTAGGTGATGGTTTGTTTGGTGAAGTAAGTATACTTCAAATGTAGTTATAAGTTGCTGGTTGATTTCTGTTTGGGGTGTACAATTCACTTGGCTTATTTTACAGGCTACTATTTTTTAAGTTTTCATCGTATTCTAGTTACTAGGACCAGTTTTGAATATGATAATACTTCGATACACTTGAATTCAACCACAATCTCTACTAGGAATGGTTATAATTACGGAAGGTACTGGTACTCGCAAACTTGCCTAAATCCGCCCGCAAAAGCCTGCTCGTTGTGGGTAATTTTGTGGGTTGCGGGCGGATTTGGTATTATAAATTGAAACCTGCACTAGATTGTGGGTGGTTTTAGTATTAGCTAAATATTCGATGAATACCCGTATTGATGTTGATAGCTTTTTTAAATATTTTTAATTTAATTTTAATTAAAAAATTATTTAAATCTAAAAATATATAAAGTAAATAATGTAAAGTGCAAAAGTGTGTGCAAGTTATAACGTGCCTAAGTCCTAACAGGTTTTAATTTAATGCATGAATTATTATATACTTATTATAAGTTTGTATGAACTATTATTATTTAACTTAATACATAGATTATTTCATTATTATATTTTTGTTCTTTGGATTAGTATTTAAAAACGTATTATTCTTTAAAAAATCTTAATCTTAATTATTATTGTAGGAATCGTGTTGAATGGGTGCTAATAGTGGTGAATGAAATGAATATCTGAATGAAATAAATATCTTCTCTTGGAGCTTGTGTTGAATAATAATATGAAATGATAATTGTTTTTTTTGGATACTAGTTTGTGGCTTTTTCTATGGATCTGTGTATTTTATACTTAAATTTGAAGATTTGTGTTCGATTGATGTTGAAATTTTAATTTTCCATTTACATTGGTTAAATTTAGAATTTAGTATGTTATGTGAAATTTTAGGTTATTATTATAAATTTACATATTAAACATTTATGATTTTAAATGTGAAAACCCACAAAAAATCTATCGGGTATTATTGCGGGGTTGATAATTGTCAAAACCAGCAGCGGGTAGGTTTTCTAAAAAAAATTAAAACCATGCAGCGGGTTACGGGTGGGTTTAATAATTTAAATTTTGTGTGGGTTGGAGTTTGATAATGGAAAACCTATTGCAGGCAGTGCCCATTGCCATCCTAGTTATAATACAACTTTTTTGGAGGATGGCCCTAGGATATTGAATTATATATTTATTGAATGCCAAAAAGCCTGTGCTTATTGGGCGGACGCAAAATTTTTCATCACACAAACTAATTTGTAAAATTATTATCAATATTTGTGGATTATTGTTAGACATCCCAACAATTAAGTCATAATTTGAGTTACGACTTATTTGGCATTCATCAATTGGATGATGGTTACGTAATTTTACAAGTCATGAGATGCATCATTTAATAAATGAGCAATATATAACATTGAAATTTAAGTTGAGACTCAAATATCGAGACCTCTTACATTATTAATATTTGTGTAACCGTTGGAGGATAGAAGTAAAAAATAACATTTCAAACAACACGAACATCAAAACTCTTAGCACAATATGTAAATTTAATAAAAGAAAAACAACAATACAACAAATAAGCTTCCAATATAAATTATTAAAACTGTAACATAAAAAGATTATTTTTGAAATCCTTTTTAATTTTATTGATTGAGAATGTGAAATCTCTTAATAATTTGATATAATACAAAGGAAATGAGCATGTATGACAGTGAAAGAAATAAACAATGAAATTGTGAAATGTTAATTGTTACTATATGTTATT
Source organism: Murraya paniculata (assembly GCA_030449075.1). Lineage (NCBI taxonomy): Eukaryota > Viridiplantae > Streptophyta > Magnoliopsida > Sapindales > Rutaceae > Murraya > Murraya paniculata. The sequence continues at coordinate 220,103 of JAEVFN010000053.1, read as the reverse complement.
TTTCAACTTTTTAATACTATTGACGGTACATAATATATTGACATAATTTTCTTTCAATTAGAAAAATTTTTCTAACAAGTTAAAGCAGTAATAACATTTTAACTCCCAAATGATTTCAATTTATTCAATCAACATATAATTTAATCTTTTTACAAAATAAGAACTCCAACTGAAAAAAAAAAAATAATTAAATTAGAGACATACTTGAAAACAAAATAAAAATTCTATCATTATACAAAAATAAATCAAATATAAAAGGTATCACTGATTTTTTCTGTTAGGTTCTACACTACTGCCTTCGGGCAGCCCGGCCCAGCCCACCCCGCTGGTGGAAGGGTTAGGGCCGGGCCTAATTATTAATCTTAATTTTTTTAATTCTTGTTTAATCCCTAACACACCCATTCAAAAATGCTAATTAAATTGTTAAGACAGATTTGCAGTTTAATTTTTTTTAACTTTTTTATTAATAAAATATTTAAAAATCTATTTTTCAAAAAAAAAAATAAAAGTGCAGGCCCCCGGCCCGGCCTATTTTCTATCCTACATTGAACTATTTTATCCAATAAAACTAATTTATTGAATTGAAAGACCCATTGTACTTATAAGCTCAGTATACTTGATTACTTGTTAATGTGGGTCTCAGAACTCAACTATGGTTTATTTATATCAAATTAACGCTTCGCTTATTGAATTTTTTTCAGACAATATGAAGGTGGTGAAAGAAAAACTAGAAGAGGTCTCAGCTTGGATGTGACTTCTACCTCCAAGAACAAGATTGGATTTTCTTCTTTATCTAAATCTGCTGAAAAGTAAGTATACAAAATTATACTTCTTCCGTGCTTGTTTTGCTAATTAACCTGCATCACAGAGGCCGTAAATGTCGTTTTATGTATAGGAAGGCTGGCAGGGAAACTTTATTTTTCTACTGCCTGTTTAAATTTTTAGTCCTCTCTAACAATTCAAGAGACTTTAATCATTATTCAAATTCAAATATTAAAAAAAAAATTCAATTTTATAGGAATTCGAATCACCGTACTTACACGCTCACACCACCTGTGAGAGAGTGGCTAAACCAAAGCCGAGTAGTTCGAAATGTTGCTACTTAATTTTTTTTTAAACAATTTTTTTCCTCTGCAACTGCGTAAATACTGCATTGCAGGATGGGAAGAATCGGCTTGTACCTCAAAAGTTATATATGGCGGATAGCAGGGCGAAAAACTTGTCAGCACTGTCCAGCATAAGTATTCTAGCCTTCTCGCGATTGTTTCTTGTTGGAACAGAAGATGGTTATCTAAGAATATGTTGTTAGAAATGCCTTGGTCGTACAAATCCTTCAAAAAGAAAGAGGGCAAAGATTTTTTTTTTTTTTGGTTCCAAAGGTTTAGTTTTATTCACTTTAACTTGTGAGTAAGCTTAAAGGGTTTCTTATTGTTCATATATATCGTTCTTGTATGTATGTATATTATTTTGTTGATATGAGCTGATTAGATGTTCATGGCAGTGTTGAAGACTGGTCTCAATGTAATTTTGGCTTGCAATATCCCAAAGGATAGTCTGATGCTTGAGGTTTGGTCTCATGATATCCAAATTTATTTTTCGGTTTAAAATGGAACGACTGTTTGGTTTTGTTTATTGACTATGTGAGTTGCATTTTCTCTGGTTTTTGCTTCTATGGTTCCTTTCATATTTTTTGTTTATTGGGTTTTGGGCAAATGCAGAGAAGAAGTTGGTGGAGAAGCTAATTGGTTTGGGCTATACAAGGCCAAAAGCTTCATAGCTTAGATGGATTGTGATTTCTAGTGGTTAAAGAGGTGTTGTGATACATGCTGCAGTTTGACACATGGAATTGATCAAGGGTTTCCATTCCAAATGTAACTGATAGACCGACACTAAAGATTTTCCCCCTCAAGAAGTTGATATATTGTGGTTTAATGATTTAATCTTCTTTACCTCTAGCTTTTGCCTTCTTTTAGAAGCTGTATTGTGACGTAATTTCCTCCTATAATCAGAATGAAGAGAATTTTATGTTTCACTTGTGCATTTTCATTGCACTTTTTCCCTTCAATTTTATGAAAACTGAGCATGGTGCAATTTTCTGTTTATGATTGATATGAGTTTTGGATGACTTGTGCAATTGATTAGGAAGCCTCTTCTCTCTCTCTCTCTCTCTCTCTCTTTTGGAGATGAGGATGGAAAGCTGAAGTTTGGATCAATGAGACTAGATAATGTATAGAATGGCCCAAATTTATGTGTGAAACCTGATCTTTCACCATACCAACTTTTTTCATGATCAATCCACCGTATGCTTGCCATGGATTCCTGTTTTGGGCTCAAATTGTCACCATACATTGTTGTTTGATTCTGGTGGAGTGTCCTTTCATCTGCTTTTTGAGATGGTATATTGTGCAGGGGAAAGGAACACAGTATGTTTACAAGCTTCATAATAGTAACTTATTTCACTTAAAAATAATATTAAGTTGTTCACATCAAGAAGAATAGCATGGATGATTATTCGAAGATCAAGGGGCAATCCTCTTAAATAAGCAATATCAGCTTTATGTTTAAAAGAATCTATTGAGTTTGCAATATGCAATGCTTTCTTTCGTTGCTTTTAGATAACTACAGAGCTGACTGGGTATCTGTATTTTTAATGTTAAGCCGATTGTGGCGAATTGCTGCCATCAGCTCATATTCTTATTAAAAAGGATCTCCTTTTTCAACCTCTTTTTCACAAAATATAAATATTTGACACCTGAACTTTGGACAGTCATTAAAATATGTTATAATTTCTATATAGAATTAAAATGTAATGGAAAGAAAAAGGTCCAACTTCACAAAATGAAATTACGACTTTTTTTATCACAACTAAACAAGTAACAGCAATAAAAGTGAAAGATACAAAAGAACGATGAATTTTTTATTTAGATGCATCAACTCGCACTGTAATGAGTTCGGCAGAGTATGTTCAAAATGCTGGCTAATAGTAATAGTGTTTAGAGAAAAATCGAAGAAATGACGGAAGAAGCTACCAGGAGAATTGTTGGAGAGAACTTGATCAACTTGGATTCCTCGTTAACTTTATTGGTGTCCATTTTCTAGAAAGGATTCTAGAATAGATTAGAGTTAATAAAATTCACTAATGCATGTATAATATGTACAGTTGAATTTTATAAAATCATTAATTACACGCACATGTGTTATAACATTATTTGTGTGTTATATGACCGATATGATACTCAAGATATATTTTAGAATTTCCATTTCCAAGAGCTGAGGGACGGCAATTGTTTCTTCCGCATAAAAAAAATTAATTATTTAGAAAATCGAATTGAGGGATCGTCATTTATGTCTATTGTCAACTAAAATCATTTGTTGTCAAATATAGGTATGCGGGTGATTGATTGGTATCAATGGCCAAACAAAAGTGATCACTTATTAGATACTTTTAATTACTGTTCTTTCATATTTATTAAACATGTGCATTTTGATTTTAACAGCGCCACAGATTATTTTTATTTGACGACAATGATGTTTACTGAACACCAACGAACTTTTTTTGATAACTAGAACTTCTATTCTGCGGCACCACAATATTAAACAGCACTTTAAGAATAAGCAAGAAGTAACCAACATACCCAAAGCTGGTGATTGAAGTGCACAGAATGCCTAGTTGAAATGGTTATCAGTAGCTACAGGGCACAGGCTTTTTCCTTTTTTCTTTGTGCTGCAATTTTTTTTTATTCATATGATCAGAAGGTTACTGAATGAAAAGAAAATCTTTGTTTAAGTTACGTGCAAATTCAGTTTGCTGCCTTGTTCAGTTTACGATTAATGCAAGTTTGGAAAAGTATATGCCATGCCTCAAAAGCTTCTTTGTTTGAGCTTGTCCGCACCAGAAAGATTAGAATGGATGCTTATTCTTTTCTTAAAAAGCCATCCAAGCAAAGGAAACATTTTTGTGATCCTTAAAAACACTATCGAGTTTTGGAATATTAATTTAATCTTGTTCCTTATAAATACACTACAAAGCCGATTTCTTTCACCTGTGAGGAGAAAGGGAAGAAATAACCCAAGCACAAACACACAGACAGAGAAAAGAGAATCTATTTTGGCTAATCCTCTTCGTCGACATGCGTACTATCTCGACAAACAATTCTGTCAGGAATTTTGTTGCCATGGGTGACGAAATGGATGGTATGATCTTCTCTTGTTGCTCTCATTTTTTTTTTTTTTCATACGGACACACTTTAAAACAGTAGAGTTTAAGAGAGTTAGTTTTTAATTCTCTTAAACCGTATAATTTTATAGTTTATTTAAAAACGAATTTTTAAATCTGCACGGTTTAAAAGTGTACGTCCGCACCTGAGAATGAATGAATATATATATATTTACACACACGCTTAAATCACCTTTGCAGGGTTCCCAAGATCAGTTTCGCAAGCATTACCAACTCATTACACAGTCAAAATACAATCTTTTTCTTTGCTTTTGAAAAATTCAGTGGAGAAATACGAATCCGAGGATTTTGAAGCTGGAGGCTACAAATGGTACATTATCGTTATTTTTTAATTGACATGAACCAAAGCACATGTTCATTTTTCAAATTCCATTGACTTACTTGATTTCAGGAAATTGGTTCTGTACCCAAGTGGAAATAAAAGCAAGAATGTGAGAGAACACATTTCGCTCTACTTGGCAATGGCAAACACAAGCTCACTCCAGCTTGGTTGGGAGGTCTATGCAGTTTTCAGATTGTTTTTGCTTGATCAAAACGACGACAACTTCTTGATACTTCAAGGTTATTATAATTTGCTATTGAATATAATACACAAATAGTTGACCTATTACAATTTTTTAAACAAGTCCATTTGGCATTGGTCTTTCTAACTCTTAACAAGAGCTTCAATCTTCTTTCTTGTTAAAACTCTACCTTGGTGCAATTTAATTAATAGGCAAGTTCAATAATGTAATCTTATCTTATCTCACTCAAGCTCGTGAATATCTAAATGCTTTTCTTTTGATCCTCAAAAATCACGTTCCTTCTCCTAATTTTTATCTCATGTGTCATGCCTTAGATACCATGGGAGCCGACAGGCGGTTTCATGGGTTAAAGCCTGAATGGGGATTTGATGAATTTATCCCCATTAATGCTTTTAACGATGCTTCTAATGGATACCTCTTGGAGGACACTTGTGTGTTTGGAGCAGAAGTATTTGTTAGTAAAGAAAGAAGCACAGGTAAAGGAGAGTGTTTATCAATGATCAAAGATTCACCTAGTATTAAGCATGTTTGGAGGATCGAAAACTTCTCAAAGTTATGGTCAGAATGTTGTGACTCACAAGTATTCAGTTCTGGAGACCAGAAATGGTATCAGAGATAAGATCTCCTTTAATTTTCTCCTACCTATCAACTCATTTGAATAACTTATCTCCTTTAATTTTCTCCTATCTATGAATTCAATTGAATAAGAATTTTCAGGTGCAGATATTCTGTGTTTTCTTTTAAAACTAGTTTGGTATTTGTACAAAGAGTTACTTAAAAAATGCAGTGATTATACAGCTCTTAAATTGTTGGTTGTTGCAGGAAGATACAGTTATATCCTGGGGGAAGGCGCCATGGAACCGGCACTCATCTAGCTATGTACTTGGCTCTGGCAGATTCAACAACTCTGACTCCAGGTTCCAAAATTTATGCAGAGTTCACTTTGCGACTCCTGGATCAGGTGCAGGCGAGGCACATATCTGGTAAAGGTAATAAGCAATCAATATACTTGTATCTTTATTACAACAAATGCCGTCTTTCTAAGGGGAATATTTAAAATTGAGACGCCGGCTTTTAATTCACGAAAGCTGTCCGGCATAAGAAAATTATAGTGATTGGTAAACATGAACAATTAAATATTATAAGCCAAAAATAAATAAAGCTAATTAATTATATTTGGTGTTTCAGCTAGCTTCTGGTTCAGTGCCTCGAACCCCGAAAGTGGGTGGTCAAGATATGTATCATTCACTTACCTCAATAATCCAAGCTATGGCGGCCTGGTGAAAGATGTGTGCTTGGTGGAAGCAGAAGTGACCGTCCATGGAATTTCCAATACTCTGTAATAAGTATTTGATTGCTTGCTTGTAAACATTTTATTCATTATTGACCGTGACTTATAAATGGTATTTCATTATCATCCTGGGCCATATTAAGTTGTATAAGATTAGACAAATTTGAATAACAAACATCCATAAATCTGAGTTAATTGTGAGAGTTAAAAAAAGAAAAGAAAATAAAAAACAAAAATGGAGACTTTGTTTCTATACAGAGAATAAATACTGTATTGTGAACTAAGTTGGTGAATTCAAAACTTAGGCTACGACACCGTTTGGCCTGCTTGTGAACTCAAGTTGCCACGAGCAAGTCATGTGATGTTTTAATTCTTTACGAAACGACAACAAAGGGAGACGTTTTGTTTGCGAATTATATGGGAGCATGTGACAGAGCACGTGAAAGGGGAATCAAATCAGTTATAAGCTGTTACACACATGGCAGCATCTGGTGCAATCTGGATTTGCAGAACAACTGGTGTATAAACTGGTTCACGATGGTGTTTTTCAGCAGAGTTTTGAGGGGCCTTCAGGGAGAGAAGTGAGAGAGAAAGAAAGCATAATCTTGTTCTTGTTGATTTCTCTGTAAAAGGCTCTGTACTGTCACTTTGATTCATGAATAAAGACTCTTTCTGGTGGTTTTTCTCGTGGATGTAGATTGTGCTGCTATGCACAATTGAACCACGTAAATCATTCTTTGTTCGTGTGTGTTTGGTTTCTTTTCTTGTGTTCTTAATCTTTACTTTCAATCCCTATTAATTCTCCTTCAAGATATCGGAAACCATTGATCCTTGAAGGCTGTTAAATTGCTTCCAAAACATCTTGTTCGATCTTGACTGTGATCTTGGGCAGGAATTGGGGTATAAAGAAGTCAATTGAACATTCAATTGTCTACATGGTGCAATCAAGCTTACTTTGTAGATCACTCTTATATATCTGATAAAAGAAAAATTATCTCTGCAATATCTCTCTGAAAACTGAGCATGGTGCAATTTTCTGTTTATGATTGATATGAGTTTTGAATGACTTGCGCAATTGATTAGGAAGCCTCTTCTCTCCCTCTCTCTCTCTTTTGGAGATGAGGATGGAAAGCTGAAGTTTGGATCAATGAGACTAGATAATGTATAGAGTGGCCCAAATTTATGTGTGAAACCTGATCTTTCACCATACCAACTTTTTTCATGATCAATCCACCGTATGCTTGCCATGGATTCCTGTTTTGGGCTCAAATTGTCAACATAAATTGTTGTTTGATTCTGGTGGAGTGTCCTTTTATCGTCTTGTTGAGATGGAATGTTGTGCAGGTGAAAGGAACACGGTATGTTTGCAAGCTTCCTAATGGTAACTTCTTTCACTTAGAAGTTACCATTGTGGCCCAAGTTTTTCTAAAAGATCCGAAAACTGACTTGAGCGTTGAAGGATTCTCGTTCGAAAAACATTCGGCGCCCCTCTAACTGATTGTTGTGAGTGCAGATATTCATGAAGAGGGTACCAGCGGTCAAAGTGTTTTGCTCGATAGTAAATTGCAGCACAGAACCGTCTCCCCAACTATAACAAATAATTAGCTTGTGCCACGGCCTTCTCTTTTCTGTTGCATAATATTATTGAATTGATAATGATAGCAGAGAACTTGCTCTGTACCCAAATGGAAACAAGAGTAAGAATGGGAAACACCATATCTCTCTCTACTTATAATTGGCAGACCCAACTTCACTTAATTTTGGTGGGGAAGTCTATGCCGTCTTTTAACCACCATCCTTTGGTGCTGTCATGGAAAATTGTCGTGTAGTTTTTAGTGTGGTTTGTGTATTTAATTAAGGATGTATTTTGTTAAAGAATTTTCCTGAATTTCTCCTCTATAAAGAGTTCTTTCCTTTGTCAATTACTTATCCCACCCTCTCAGCAAAATTCGTGATTTTGTATTGCAAGTGGGTCCACTTAATGCTAGACTGGTGTCCAGTTTGGGAAATCAAATTACATATATTCACAAAATCAAAACCTAATAAGGAGAAGAATTCTTGCAAAGAAAGAATCCTCGAAAAATTGAAATTAAAAAAAAAATTCAAATAAAAATACTTTTAGCTCTAGACGACGAATATTATATATCTGCTCTCTTGGGTTCTTTACATTAGAATAAATTAAAGAGCTGATTTCTCGGACACAAAACCAAAAAAAACTCGCCGCCATGGATATCGTCTTTGTTGAACAAGATGGTACGTACTCGCACTCTCTCCCCCGTATCAATGTTACCTTTTATATTATTTAATTTCTTATCTGTGATAAAATTATTGTAACGCAGCTGTTGCAAGATCAATTTCACATGTACCACCAGCTCATTACATGGTCAAAATAAATTCGTTCTCATTACTTGCAAAGAACGCGTTGGATAAATATGAATCTGGGGAATTTGTCGCTGGACGTTACGAGTGGTATTATTTTTTTCCTTGTCAAATAAGTTTGTATTTTCTTAATTAACAATTGAGTGCTAGTTGGTCGAATCAACAAAATCTTTTTAATCTCGGTCGTATATATTAATGTTTGTTTCAATGGTTTTAGGAAACTGGTTGTCTATCCAAACGGGAAAAGGAGCAAGAACGTGAAAGAGCATATCTCTTTCTACTTGGCAATGAAAAATACAGATTCACTTTGTTCCGGTTGGGAGGTCTATGCAGTTTTTCGCCTGTTCCTGCTTGATCAGAACCAAGACAAGTTCTTAATAGTTCAAGGTACTTATTTTCGATTACAATTCGATTGTGGCTGTTAATAATTTCTGGCTTATCATTTACTCGTGGCAAATAGAGAAATATTTAATTTTCTAAGGACTAATTCGGCCATCTTTCGCGTGCTAGACGCCATGGGAAAAGAACGACGGTTTCATAGACTGAAGCTCGAATGGGGTTTCGATAAATTCATACCACTGGAAGTTTTTAACGATGCTTCGAATGGATATCTGGTGGATGATACGTGTGTTTTCGGAGCAGAAGTATTTGTTAAAGAGAAAATTTTAGTCAAAGGAGAGTGTCTATCAGTTATCAAAAATACATCTAATTATAAGTATGTCTGGAAAATCGAAAACCTTTCAAAGTCGGAGGCATCATTTCTCGAATCAGGAGTGTTTGGTGATGGAGATCACAAATGGTAAATACAGAATATATATTAAACTCTTTTTTACTTCAAATGTAACTGAGACTTAAAACCGACAATAATTTTCTTTATTGCTTTTTTTCATCAGGAAGATAGTGCTCTATCCCAAAGGACACGGAAATGGAATTGGTACCCATCTCTCTTTGTTCTTGGAGTGGACAGAATTTGCAACTGTTACTCCTACATTTAAAGTATACGCAGATTACACATTTCGAATCCTGGATCAAGTGAAGCCACCGCATATAGTTTTTAAAGGTAAAAACTAATGATACTAATGCTATCAGCGAGTATGATGATTATCTGTATCTATATTCCAACTGATCAGGCTTTCTAATATTACATTGTTGCATTCAGATGAAAAATGGTTCAGTGCGTCAACGCCGGTCTCCGGTTGGCAAAGATTCGTGGCGCTGAGTTACTTGAATATGCCCGGCAATGGGTGCCTACGGAACGATGCATGCGTGGTGGAAGTGGAGGTCACTGTGATCGCAAGTTCCAAATCACTGTAATATACATGTATGTATATAAGAAAGTTAATTTAGGATGTCATTTTTCCGTTTTTTTTTTTCACTTAAAGAAATTCATTAACTGCACTAATTGAATACCACATTACCTGGCAGGTGTTTGGATAGTACATCATGCTAATGCTAATGGGCTCATTCACTTTTATTTCCGAAAGCTATATATATATTTGCCAATTATTATTTACCCGTTTATACTTGACAGCTTAACGTTACCTACATTTTGCCCTATGAGACCAAAATTCAGGTTTTGCCAGTAGCTCAAATTTTCTGTAATTCATTTCTCTTCTAGTTAAAATAAGATGTCATTATTTATTGTTTTTCTCTAAAAATTTAAAAAAAAAAATTCATTGAACGAATAGCTGTATATGTGCTTTAGCGTTACTTGTTCATGGGAATTTTTTTTTGCTTTTGGTTATCAAGTTTGTTAGAACTTAGAACATAGGCAGTACGAGTGTTGTTCCAGTTGTATGCCTAGTGCAATATTTTTGTGTGCTTAAATGTTTGAGTTGCAAGTGAGGATCAAGGGAAGATAATTGATGCTTTATCTAATCATCAAATACCAACTATACTTGCCTATTAGCCTTGAAGTAAACTTAGATTTAGGAATATATAGAAAGAACAAAATGTACTGCTCATCAGATATCAGCTAAGTCTAAATATATAAAAAGAAATTAGGTGGTATGCACTCTAATTAATTACTTCTCCAAACACTCATTTACTCTTTACATTCTAGTTTAAAATATATAAACCAAAATTTACTCTTAACACCATTTATAATTCGAAACATAGATTGCACAATTCCAAAAAACACCCGTCGTCTTTTTTCTCTCTCGGGCTTCTGAAATGGTGGAGAGGAGTTGTCAAACTTCACACCTGAAAAAAAAAATTATGGATAAATAACTTGGGTAATTACTAATGTCCTCAAGTCATTTTACTATTGCATCTCAAGCAAATAATTTATCTTTACTAAGCATTGAAGCCATTCCATTTCACTGATTTTTCTTACTCCTAAGCAATCTCATCACAAAAACTTTCAAACTTGCAAATCCCTTATCAACTTTGCTAATATCCAAACATTATTTTTTTTTTTTTGTAAAAGAAAATACCCATATGTGGATTTATTTATGGATTGCTACAACTTGGTATTGATTGTCAATGATTTGTAGAAGAAAATGTTGGTAAGGAGGAGGGTAAAATTGTCTCTTCCTATGTTCATGTTCTCTCCGAGTATTTAAGGCCCCGTGAGGATAAAACTTAATAAGCGGCTTATTTTATAATTTTTGACAAGTATAGTTTTTAATAAATTTTATAAAAACTACTTATTTCATAATTTTATCCATTTTGACAGCAGCTTTTAAAAAAGTACGTAAAGGATTACTTTTTATAATCAATTTATTAAATAAACAATCACACTTTTCTAAACTTCTTATTATAACCTTAATATTATAACAAAAAGATAATTATGTCTTATTTTTCTATAAATTATAGTATATAAACCCAGTAGATATTATATTACCATCAAAATCTAATCACACTAATACAATTATGTCATTGCAACCGTTGCATTGTTAATAGAAAGAAAAAATGACACGGAAGAGGAATATTATAATACTAGTAGTTCTGGATCACAAGAATGAAAAACTTGAGGATTATTATTCTGATAATTTTAATGTAAATGTAATGAATATTACTTTTTATTTAATTGGATTATTTATTAGGATGAGTTTTTATCATATTTTATGTAATAAATTATAAAGTTCATTGGATTTTATTTAATTGAGTATTTTTTTCATTTTATGTAATTTTATGTGTTTTAAAAAGAAAAAAGGCATGTTGACACAATTTATTGAACATACTCTAAAAAAAAAAAGGGCAATTTGAACTTATGTCTATTTTTATCATTATATAATAAAATAATAGTTTTACAATAAAATTTACCAAACGCATGTACCATGTTTTTCAAACTAACAACAACTGCAATAACACAATTTAACAAATATTAAGTCATTATTTTAATCAGCTGCTTATTTTATTTGTACAGCAGAAACAGCTTATTTCACTAATTATCTAAATCTCAAATTAACCCTAAGTACAGGGTCAGTAATTTGATTTAAGGGCATTTATGTAATAAAATTTAAAATTAAATTAAAAATACCCAGAGCAAATTTTAGAATGCATATAGACTCAGTAAAAGAAATTACACCTGATAAGTAAATAAGAGAATTTTGCAGAGAAATGAATCCTTCCGAAAATACGACAATATTTTCTACCCAAGTTTCTGTCTCTTTTTGATAACGGTTTTCCGGCCTCCCCCATGTTGATTTCGAAATAAATGTTTATTAGTTAATGGCAACAAGAAGATAATTGATGATTTATTTGCAGGAGAAAAAAATTCAATTTTCTTACCTGTCCTGACATTTTTCTAGAATATTAGTGGGTCACCCAAAGTTGTGGTTTTTATCTCTACACAGTACATAGTGCTTTGGACTTTGTAATTTTTTTTTTTTTTATTTGGGTTATCCGATCTAGAATTTTTGAAAATCTTGGCATCAAATAAAAGTCTCTATCGTATGTATAAATTTAATTATCGAGAAACATGATCCGTGATAAAAACTGTATACTTGTGTACTGGATAGTTCACAGCCATTTATACTAATAAAATTGAAAAAAATATAAAACCTTGAACTACCAAGGATCTGTCACTTTTCCGATCAAGTGAAAACAAGCAAACAAGTGCATAAACCTCCCAACCGAATGTAAGTGAATTTGTGTTTGCAATTGTTAAGTGGACTGCGATGTGATCACCCACTTTCTTGCTCTTATTTCCATTTGGATAGAGAACAACTTTCCTGCATTCACGATGAGTTCCGAATTAAGTAGATTCTCAATATTTGTTATTTTGATTTACATATTTTACAGCAATATATCAAGAACACACACACACACACAACCCACTTGTAGCCTCTGGCTCCAAATTCACCGGATTCATATTTCTCTATCTCATTAAGCGCAAGTAATTAATGAAAACGACTGTGTTTTGAGTATGAAATTAATGAGCTGGTGGCACATATGAAATGGAGTTTGCCTAGCTTGCTGTATATTTTAAATGGTCAGGTTCCCCCCAATAACTGTTCTTAGTTGTATTCTATCGAACATCTAACTGCAGACACAAACATCTTTATTTTTAACTTGTAGTGCCACAAAACAATGCCATTGGAGTTTGTGATTTTGTTTTTGTTATTATGTAGTTGCTAGAAACTAGCTAGCTCGCTTCTGGATTTTGAAAAAATTTTGATCTCATGTTTGTTGACTCCTACTGAATTTCATCTTCATTTTCAACAGCTATACTGACTCCTTCTGAATTTCATGTTGCATCTCATATATAGCAACAAGAAGCTGATTGACTGTAGAAAGCAGATCAGTACATGAAAATTGATATGCCAATACTCATTGAAGAAACTAATTGACTTTCTGGTAAGTTACATGACCAACATTGTTCATCATTTGATAACTGAACTGCTTTCGCACAAAATGAATGGCGTTGTTTTATTCTTTGATTAATTTGTTAATGTTCACAAATTTTATTTTACAATTTCAGGGTACTGTGCCAAACGAGCAGAGCACATACACATTAACAGTTAGGGAATTACAGATAATTTACAGGAACAGATATGTACACATATACTTAGCCAAATGTTTTCTCGGTGCTGTAGCACATATACAGAAAGCCATCAGCATCCTTGAATGATTTGTAGATGGAATCCATACGACTTGCTGCAGCCCAGAAAAAGGCCAAAAAATAAAAAATTCAATTACGCGAGTAGGGACACAGTCTGTTTGCGACAATAGCTAGTTAAATTGTGGTTTATTCATGACAATAAATGAAATCAGAAACATACCCGTTTGAGGCAGTGTGTTATTTACGAATACAAATAGAGCTTTTCCAGGCTCCAAATGGAGCCTGCTACTCAAAATGTGGATGAAATGTCCCATTGACATGTCTCGAGGAACAAGATATCTGGACCAAATGAGCAAATAGAAAAAGCTGAGACCCATCAACCCACATGTTATTAGACGTTATCAGCACAATTAGGCAAAATTTCTGCTGCTCTGCAAACATTACGGGAATTCTTTCTTTCATCCATTTGTCGACCCAAAAACATCGACAAATTAATATGTTTCCAAATCACAAAAAGGCTCCATAAAAAGCAATCGGCAATTAAGTTATAATCCTCACCTCATATCTATATTCCATTCCATTTCTTCTTTAAAATAACTTTGATGCATTAACATGGATATTACTGGAAGATTGATGTTGCAGTAGCAGAAATTTCTCCCCGACAAAATAAAAACAATGCAGAAAAAACTTACCTTGTCTTTTCCATATCTGGCAGGTCTGTTCTTGAATATTTTTCGATAATCACCTGTAGAAAATCAAAAACCATAAGACAGAATCCCAACAAGATGCAACAAACAATCAAACTGTCGAAAACAGAATCAGTCAACCAATTACAACACAAAATAATTTACTTCAGCCAATTGTAGCCGCTTACTCATATATATATATATACACACACATATATGCCGCATTATTTTCTTGTTCGAAGCATAAAAATCTCTCTCGATGAGCATAGAGCATACTGTGTAAAAAGACATACCGGAACTCGATCTGGGTATTTGGCAATGATAGCTTTAGATTCTTCAAGTCTTTCATCTAACACCATAACCAACCAAACCACGTATGTAACAACACCAAAAGATTATCCATGTTCGTATGATCACCAAAATAAATGAAAAAAACAGAAAAATATTCAACGTTAACATACCGAATGAATGCTCTGTTTTGAAGCTCTTGATCTTACCCATTACCATTAGCCTTGAAAAAGAGAAATTTGTGTTTCTTGTTTTGGTGGGTCAAATTGAAGCCAAGAATTATATTGAAGTTGAACACGAAATGTATATATTTACATACATATATATATTGTAAAAATGTTTTTGTTTATTTAAGAAATTCAAGATAACAAGACAGCTCGCGATTACATGGAAGAATAGAAGTGCCGTGTCGGGTGTCGGTTACGTTGACACCTCAAATTCCCACTATTCAAGCGGCAATTTATTTATTTATTTATTTATTATTAATTTTTTTTAACAATTTCTTCTTTTGCTTTCCAAATGTTTTTTGGGCTTCAATAGTTGGGCCTTGGCCCATTTATCACAAAAACTAATCGGTGCGTGTATCAATTACCCAAAAATATATTATTAATTAGCAAAAACAAACTAGTAAATTGATAGTTTTCCACTGTACAAACAATTGGTATCCCCATTCTATGGATATTGATTTTACTCATTGTTACTGTAACAATAACATTGCTACGAAAAATTATTATTTTCCAAAAAGCATACTACCATTTTCTAAATATTTACTAGCTAACTTATTCTGATTATTATTTTCTAATATTTTGGGTTTTTTTTTCAATATTTTCTCCACTAAAAAATATAACTAATCAGTCTCAAAAACCACCGTCCATTTCATGAGAGTAATTAATAACTAATTAAAGCTCTTCCTAATCCGCTAACGAAAAGGACCAATAAAAAAAAGCATGTGATTAATCCCAAAATCCTCATGTGATTTTAATCTTCCTTTTGCTCAATCCATGTACTCTAACGTTACACATGTTTCGTTACTATATTTTATTTTTATAATTAGTTACAAGTTATAGATATTATAATATGAAGTCCATTACAATCTAAATACATATATTTGTAATATATTCAAGTCAAGCTTTTTCTTATTCCGTCAATAATATAATTCTTTATTTCATTCGTCTTTGCGCCTAATTAAAAAAAAAAAAAAAAAAGAAAAGGTAGAAACCGAATGGAATCATCATAATATAGTCTCAACAAAAATCAAAATAAAATAATTTTTATGATGAACCAAATTTGACTTTGGGTGGAGAGTTTTAAGAGAGGATATAATAAACATTCAATGGGTGTCTTAGATGGGTGCCAAGAGTAATGTAAATTTTCTATCCTTAATAATCAATTTCTTTATGGACGTTTTAGTCTTTTAAAATTTTAATAAAAAACGGTAGTCCAAAACATACTTATTTTATACAGTACAAATAGGTCTGCCCACGCACATTACTATTGTGCAATATAATCTCGAAATCTATGCAGTTTTTGACTTTTGTGGAAGGAAGAAAGAAAGAAAAGACATCTCTTGATATAACATTAAAGCCGAAATAATATAGTTTCTTTAATTCCTAAATTGTCATTTAAGAAAGGTAAAACATTTTCAACAAGATTTGGTGCCACCAAATATGAGAGAAGACAGCGTTAAAATCGATAAGCCACCAACCCGCCAACACGTACACAAAAGACAGGCCAAGTCCTTCCTTTCAAGAAAGTCTTAAAAACTATTGTTAGTCAAAATCTAAGGTGTGTCAGCGAGTATCGAATGACATATTGATACTTACTTTGTAGTTCAATTAAGGAAGGATCCGAGTTTTCATATTTCGTAAAATGACATATAATTTGTCTATTTATTTGAATAGGTCCCCACTAGTTAAGGGCACCACCAAAGGGCTCTTTTTAACTTCGCGAATCCGATCAGATTTCGGATAATTTGGATTAAAAAAAAAATTCACTGAATTCTAATCCAAGCCTCCAATCCGATTCGAAATAGATCGAATGAATATTTCACATAAGTTCGGATTTGGATCGGTTTGGATTGAGTTCGAACATCCATTTTGCTCCCTAATCTACTATTACTTTGTAAATTTACCACCTTTTTCAATAACCTCATAATCATAACCGATCAATTATACATTTGTATTAGTCAAGATTATCAGTTATTATTGATCAAAATTAGTTATTACTTGACAAATATAAATCCGGATGATCAATACAAATGTGAAGCACAAATATGAATGTCACACAAATACAAAATCCGTTATTATTTAACAAAAACACGTTTGGATTACCATGAATAAAAAACCAAATACGAATTAACTTATCAAATTTTTATTAAACACAAATATGTTTTAATAGGGGTGGCAAAAATATCCACTCGGTCCGGACTCAGACTGAACGCAGGCGATGTGGGCCTAGGTATTGTATGAAGCAGGGCCAATCTTAGACATCACTTGATAAATCCGAAACCCTATTTAGAACTTGAATTTTATTAAAAAAAATAAAAAATAAATTATTTTAAATATTTAAATTTTTTTGACTCATCTATTGTATATATGTAAAGTTTTAAACTTTAAAGTTCATATTTAATAGTCACAAAAAAGTTCATATTTAATGTCCAATTTGATTGAAATAAATTTAAAAATTATAAAATTACAAAAAAATTAAAAAAGTGTACATATATAATATTAAAAAACTACAAAATTTAGGTACAAAAACCTGAATTAAAAACTTGACTCAGTATTGGACTTTTTAAGCCTAGCCCGGGTGACTAAAAATTACATCTGGACCGACGGGCATTGCAATATCCGAACTTAGGTTTCGCCAACCCTGTGTTTTAAGTATAAAATTCAAACACAAATCAACTGGAGTTGTCATGTATCGGGATTACCATGAACAAGTCGCAAAGGTTGTGATATAAGCTGCTCGTTTAGAACGTCGGTGGTGTACAACGTGCAACTAGTTAGCTGGACATTGATGTCGATCAAGATGTGGCTGCCGGCTGGGATTTTTTAGGTTTTGTCTTGACTGTCCTAGGCGTCGTGGGTCTAAACTTTGGAGGAGTCGTCGTGGCTGTGGCTGGGTTCCTTTAGTTTGTGTCGTCGACGACTGGGTTCGTTTGATTTGGTTGCATATCAAATAGGTCCCTAACCCAAGTTGCAATTTGTCAATTTGTTAAGAAAAAGGATGGGAGATGTGAAGAAGTACATGATATTCTTCAAGATGATATAGGCTTAGAAAAGGAGATAGCTGGGATTGGTTTGAGTTCGAGCTTTGAGGTTTAGGAAATTAGAAATTAGGTTTTCCTTTATGCTTTTACATTTTTCATTTTTTTTTCAAATAATAGTGCAATCCAATCGAATTATTTGGATTGACCTGAATCCAATCTGATCCGAATTTATATGGATAAGATCAATTGGAATCCGATCTAATGCCCACCCCTAGGAATTAGAGACTTATTTGATACAAGTAAATAAATTAGATTCTTGCATTAAAATTTGTAAAACCTTAGGGATGTGAAAGATTAAAGTCTCGAATCATAAAGTGGTCCAAAAAATAACGCGGGGTTGGTGCCTCTGAACAACAGCAACGGCTGAGATCCACTTGGAAAATCTAAATCAGCCGTCCGATCTACGTACTTCCCATCTTTCAAAAAAATGAACCTGGCCTAAATGACGTACTCCAGAGCCTCCCCTCATTCTCCTATAAATCACCATCTCCAATTCCATTTGCACTCGCACCACAGCCTCCTACAAAGTAAAAGCTACAGCTTCAGGTACTGGGTAATGAACGTAGCTTGAACACTGTCTATTCTCAGTGCGAGATAATTGTTAATAATTTAATGAATTTCTGATAAAATTATTGTATATGTTGTTTTAATCTTTTTCAGGTTAAATCAAACTAAAGAAAATGGAAACATTTCTCTTCACATCAGAATCAGTGAATGAGGGTCACCCGGACAAGCTATGTGACCAAATTTCGGACGCCGTACTTGACGCATGTTTGGCTCAGGATCCTGACAGCAAAGTTGCATGTGAAACATGCACAAAGACCAACATGGTCATGGTCTTTGGAGAAATTACAACCAAGGCCAATGTGGATTACGAGAAAATCGTGCGTGATACATGCAGATCAATTGGGTTCACATCAGACGATGTGGGGCTTGATGCTGATCACTGCAAAGTTCTTGTTAATATTGAACAGCAGAGTCCTGACATTGCTCAGGGTGTTCATGGGCATCTCACAAAGCGGCCTGAGGAGATTGGTGCTGGTGACCAGGGTCACATGTTTGGTTATGCCACCGACGAGACTCCGGAGTTGATGCCTTTGAGTCATGTGCTTGCAACAAAGCTTGGTGCTAAGCTTACAGAAGTGAGGAAGAATGGGACCTGTCCATGGCTGAGGCCAGATGGCAAAACACAGGTCACTGTTGAGTATTACAATGAGAATGGCGCCATGGTCCCTGTTCGTGTTCATACTGTGCTTATCTCAACTCAGCACGATGAGACTGTCACTAATGATGAGATTGCTGCAGATCTCAAGCAACATGTGATCAATCCCGTGATTCCTGACAAATACTTGGATGGAAAAACTATTTTTCATCTTAACCCATCTGGCCGTTTTGTGATTGGTGGCCCTCACGGTGATGCTGGGCTCACCGGCCGGAAGATTATTATTGATACTTATGGTGGCTGGGGGGCACACGGCGGTGGCGCTTTCTCAGGGAAAGATCCTACCAAGGTTGATAGAAGTGGTGCTTACATTGTAAGGCAAGCTGCTAAGAGTATTGTGGCAAGTGGGCTTGCCAGGAGATGCATTGTTCAGGTTTCTTATGCTATTGGTGTGCCTGAGCCTTTGTCAGTTTTTGTTGATAGTTATGGAACTGGGAAGATTCCTGATAAGGAAATTTTGAAGATTGTGAAGGAGAATTTTGATTTTAGGCCTGGGATGATTTCTATTAATCTTGATCTCAAGAGAGGTGGCAACGGCAGGTTCTTGAAGACTGCAGCTTATGGGCATTTTGGCAGAGATGATCCTGACTTCACTTGGGAGTTGGTTAAGCCACTCAAGCGGGACAAACTTCAAGCTTAAATTAATCAAGGCTGAGCTGCTGGCTACTTATTGGTCCTTATGTATGTCTACTTTTTATTACTTTTGTTCAGTTACATGAATGTTTTCTTTCTTTCTTTCTTTTTTGTTCCCCCTTTTTATATAAATATGTTTAATGGATTCTCTATCCAACGTATAATGAATTGAGAGGTCAATATGAATTATACTGAAATGTTATTGATGAATGAAACAATAATGAGCAGATCTTTGGGTTGCAAATGGTGTGAAAACTGATGTCTTTTTTTTTATTGTGTATGTGAATGCTCTGTTAAGGCAGAGTCATGGTTTCACATTTGTGCAATCTAATCAGTCTATTTGTTTGGTGAAGTTTAGAAATATTTTCCTTTCACCTTAGAGATTGTGGGGTCATGACAAAAGCACATGATATTGATGATGTTCACAGGTGGTATGAATTATCAGGAGCAAATCACGTTCTTGAGAATGTTATAAAAAATCATCATAATACATAGATGTCACTGCACAAAGGAGAAACTTGGGAATCCTTGTACTTATACTTCGGCGAGGAGTGCCTGCAATTGGACTTTCTATCAATCGTGTAAATTTTTAAATTGTGCTGACAGTGCTTTAATTCTCAGTTTGGGTGCTCTACGCGGAGGACATGCTTTCAAGTTTGTATTTGATGCTCTTGGAACGTTGTTCTGTTAAAACAAATTTAAGCTTTCAAGTCCTTTAGTCTAGCATTTCCAAACAAACACAATTTTGAGAGAGAGAGGTAATTTGATACCTTGATTGGGCATGCTTTGAAGCTTGATGTGAAGCTTCTGCTTGCTGCTGCTGCCTTGATCCAGCCCCTCAAAACTTGCTGCCTTCAACTCTCGCAACACCCTGCGCACACCCACAAGATCGGAAGAGAAAAGAGAGGAGATGTTGCAGTTTCTGGAGAAACATAGGAGATTGTTAAGCCACTCTATTGGGACAAACTTCAAGCTTAATTTAATTGATTAATTATTCAAAATTCTTCTTTATTTAATTTAAAAAAATAATGTGAATGTTTTATAATTATTTGAGGAATGTCTATCATCACCTTTTTTATTATACCTTTTAAATTGCTGATTATACTCCCTAAAGTTTTTATTACACATTTAAGTTAAGACGTAAAAATGACTGTTACTGCGATGAATCCACTAAATTAAAAAAAATAAATAAAATCTCATTTATGTACAAAAAAAAAAAAGAGCAGTAATTCAGAAACATAAAAATCTGTTACAGCATTTAAAACTTTCTAGTGCGAAAGTTGGTAGGACCCACCCACCTTTAAACGCTTTGAGATTTGCTTTGCAATTGGGCTCTACCATCTTTGCATGCAACACGTGGTGTATTTTTCTCTCTCTCTTTTATTTTTATTTTTTTAAAGAAAATTTCCTAATTTATAGATATAGTGTAATATAAGAGTGTAATATAAGATTTAAATTTACTTCAAAAATAATTTGAGGAGATATGTAGTTATCTACCAATATTTTAATTTTAATTTTTTTTTAATGAAAATGGATAAAGAGGCTACGACTGTGAGGGCATCAACACACCATTGAACTTATAAGTCCAAACTAGCACACATGTTGTGTCCAAAACTACAAAAATCTTAATTCGATTGGTAATGGCAAGCATTGCACGAAGAAGAATGATAACGATGATGCGTTTGGAAACAAAGATAATGTCACCATAAAATAAAAGGGAGTATGCGTAAAGAAGATTTCTTTTTATTTGATTTGATATGTTTTGTCGTAAATGAAAAAGGCCAAAAAAATGTGGGAAATGATGAATTTGCTTTGGTCCCAGGAGGACAAGAAAGCCTTAATGGGCGTACAAAAAAGAAATTTAAAAATTTTAACTTTCCTACTCAATGACAATGAAATATTAATCAATAAACAAAAAAAATTAAAGTGCTTTCTTCTCTTCTTTTTGAAATTAAGTGCTTTCGTCTTTAACCAGGGAAACCAGCCTATTATATATCTTTATGACCAAGAAATTTCTCATTAATTTTAGACATGCACATTGACAGTTCAACTACGCCTGTGGACTCATCACCCCTTACAGTCAATTTGAAACCTGCCGCTTTAATATATATATATATTTTCTAAGTCAACTACGCCTACTAATTACTTCTTCAAGCTTATCATCAGGAAGGCTGCTGCAGGGTCCAGACCCGAGAGCAGAAGCTGAAGCTAGACAAATCATTCATGGAGCTAACAACTCTAGGAGGAAGCATCAAGTCGTCGTTCCGAAAGCATGGATCAAGCTATCATGAGGATGATGATGAACTTCAGCTGCAGTGGTCTGCAATTGAAAAATTGCCAACTTTTAAAAGGCTTAGAACCTCACTCTTTGATGTGAGTGGTGAGAATGAAGATGGCAGCTCTAGAAATGAGTCTGAAGGGAAGAGGGTTACCGATGTTACCAAGCTCGTAGGTGTAGAAAGACATCTCTTCATTGAGAAGCTGATAAAGAATACTGAGAATGATAATCTCCGGTTGCTGCAGAAACTGAGGGAGAGAGTAGACAGGTCAAGCCAATATATTTATAATTAATGCTTAATGCATATATGATACATATAACCATCGTTTTTGTTGAATTAACCGACGAATTTTTGTTTTTAGAGTGAATGTGAAGCTACCTACAGTGGAAGTGAGGTACAAGAATCTGTTTGTTGAATCTGAGTGCGAGATAGTACACGGGAAGCCTCTTCCTACATTGTGGAATTCTCTTATGAGTGCCTTTTCTGTAAGTACTTTTCGGATGATCCACTTCTGTGCAAACCCGTGTTCATAATCATAAAGAAATACTTAAAATAAACTCTGCAAGAACATTAATGTACAGGTTTTCAAAAAGCTAATACCCAGAAAATCGCTAGCAGCCAAGATAAGCATTTTAAAAGACGTCAGTGGCATCATCAAGCCGTCCAGGTAATCTAGCCTTGACCTTCATGTATTGATTCTGCTAAAGTATAGAACCATATTGGCAGTAAAGAATACATATTTTTGACAAAAGGAATCATTCATCACTCATTGAAGGATTTGGATGCAGGCTTACCCTTCTTCTCGGTCCTCCAAGCTCTGGCAAAACCACCTTGTTATTGGCCCTTGCAGGAAAACTGGATCACACTCTCAAGGTAAACCATTTGATCTGCATAATACTGGGAAGCATAAGCACTATCTGTCTGTTTGTATGCGTTTCTGTCTACATATACAGCAAAGATTGATACCAATTTCTTTATATTAAAAAAAGAAAATATATCTACACAATATGTCTTGATCAATATCCATACATGCATATATTTGTTTGCAGTTGTGCACTCCTTGACATTATAATTTTCATAAATAAACTTCTTCCTTTTTGCTTTTGCAGGTGTCTGGGGAAATATCTTACAATGGATACAGGCTAGATGAGTTTGTTCCCCAAAAGACTGCCGCCTACATAAGCCAATATGACCTGCATATACCCGAGATGACTGTGAGGGAAACCATTGATTTTTCGGCTCGCTGCCAGGGTGTTGGAAGCAGAGCAGGTAAGGCCCTTTGTTTTAAAAATTGAAAACTAGTATAATTTTTCATGTCACAACACCAAATTTGATATTCAATTTTGATTTTTCCCTGTAAAGATATGATCATGGAAGTTATCAGAAAAGAAAAAGAAGCAGGGATCGTCCCTGATCCAGATGTTGATACCTACATGAAGGTATGCTTACCAATGTTCAAGTTTTTGTTGTACAAAACTACAGATGGAAATGAAAAGGTTAAGACGACTATTACAGGCAACTGCAGTTGAAGGACAGAAAAGAAATCTTCAAACAGACTACGTTCTAAAGGTAAATGCTATTCTTCAATCGGAAAAGTATAGTTAATTCGAGATAACGGAGTATCTCAAACATTTCAATATTGTGTCTTCCTAGATTCTTGGACTGGATATCTGTGCTGAGACAACGGTTGGCAGTGCTTTGAGCCGAGGCATTTCAGGTGGCCAGAAGAAAAGGCTAACGACAGGTAATAAAGAAAACTATGCTTCATGCTGCAAAATTCTATTTCATTTGCACATTTGGCCATTCTTCGCTCTCAGAAATATTAATCTCATCCAAGTAAGACGAATCTATTTCACATGGCAGGAGAGATGATTGTGGGTCCCCAAAAAGCTTTCTTTATGGATGAGATATCGACTGGTTTAGACAGCTCCACGACCTTTCAGATAGTCACCTGTCTTCAGCAGTTGGTGCACATCACAGATGTAACTGCGTTGGTTTCGCTTCTTCAGCCAGCACCTGAAACCTTTGATCTATTTGACGATATAATATTGATGGCAGAAGGGAATATCGTGTACCACGGTCCTCGCGATAATGTACTTCAATATTTTGAGGATTGTGGTTTCAGATGCCCAGAAAGAAAGGGCATTGCTGACTTCCTGCAGGAGGTGCAAAAACAATTTTTGCCTTTTACCCTCTTCTTTGATTCAGCATTGATCATCTCACACACTTTGGTTTCAACCGTTTACAGGTGACCTCCAAGAAGGACCAAGCACAGTACTGGCGCCATAATGACATTCCTTACAGCTACGTTTCAGTTAATCAATTCTCTCAGATGTTCAAAGAAAGTTATCTAGGAAAAAGGTTAGATGAGGAGCTCTCAAAACCATACGACAGATCGCAGTGTCATAAAAATGCCTTGTCATTTACCAAGCACGCCTTAAGCAAGTGGGAAATATTCCAAGCTTGCATGTCTAGAGAGTTGCTTCTGATGAAACGAAACTCGTTTGTCTATGTCTTCAAAACAGCACAGGTAATCAGTCATTAGCAACATCACTACTTTTATGGTGCTTTTACAGCCTAACACTCAAATATTTCAAAGTTAACATTGTGAATTCGCTTATTCCTCAGCTTGCCATCACTGCAATCATTACAATGACAGTATTTATACGTACTCAGATGAAATTGGACTTGATGCATGCAAACTTTATGATGGGTTCCCTGTATTATGGAATTGTCAGACTTATGACTAATGGAGTAGCAGAACTGTCCTTGACTATTACTAGACTTCCAGTTGTTTACAGACAAAGATCATTCTTTCTATACCCGGCATGGGCTTATTCTCTCCCCGCTTCTATCCTAAAGATTCCACTTTCACTGGCTGAAGCTCTTATCTGGACAGCATTAACTTACTATGTTATTGGCTATAGCCCTGAAGTAGAACGGTAAGAATTTCTGATAATTGTAATAGAAAGACATCCGTATGCCACTGAATAGCTTCTACATATTGTCTTCAGGTTTTTCTGTCAGCTCCTTCTTCTATTTGTTCTGCATCTAGCCTCAACATCCATGTGTCGTTTCTTTGCTTCGACTTTCCAAACTATGGTCATTGCAACAGACGTTGGTTTTTTTATTTTGGTGCTGATGTTCATGTTTGGAGGTTTCATTCTTCCACGATGTAAGTCAATCCATAAGTCATTTTACTCCAAATATGGGGAGATAATACAACTGTTAATAGAAAATTTTCCTTGGCAGCCTCTTTACCACCTTGGTTGAGCTGGGGATTCTGGATTTCGCTCATGACATATGGGGAAATAGGTATATCATTGAATGAGTTCCTTGCTCCCCGCTGGCAAAAGGTGAACTGAAGATGAAATAGTTTCTTGACATTGTGCTAAGCGACATAACTTTTTCAAACAGCCTTGATTCGTTCTCTTTTGTAGGCTGTGGCGGGAAATACAACTATAGGGAGGTATACTTTAACTAGTCATGGTTTGAACTTTGAGGGCTACTTCTACTGGATTTCAGTAGTAGCACTGATTGGATTCGTGATCCTTTTTGATCTTGGGTTTATCTTAGCATTGACTTACTTGAAACGTACGTTTCTTTGATCATTTCTATTGACACAACATGCATAAACATGAAAGAGTTACTGTAAACTATATACCGTTGTACATGTGTGACATGGTACAGCTCCAAAGATGTCCCGAGCCATCATATCAAAGGAGAGGTTCTGTCAACTACAAGGAAAAGAAGACAAAGAATCAAATCGACCTGCATTTCCCCAAACTAAATCAGAAAGTAAAAAAAAAATGGTGAAATGAGATTGGTTTTACATCCCATTTCATAATGGTTGTTGAAGCACTTTTTGTCGACTAATGCAAGGAAATGTGTTTTGTTAAACAGGGATGGTCCTGCCATTCGAGCAACTAACAATGGCGTTCAAGGACGTGCGATATTTTGTTGACACCCCTCCGGTAATTAAGTGCAGCCCTTTTGTCATGTGTAAAAGGACCATGAACTTGGTTACCTATTAACCTCATTTCTCCTGCACAGGCAATGAGGAAGCAGGGTTTCAATGAGAAGAAACTTCAGCTACTTCATGATATTACAGGCGCATTTCGGCCTGGCATTCTTACAGCGCTAATGGGTGTCAGCGGGGCTGGCAAAACAACTCTCCTGGACGTTCTTTCTGGAAGGAAAACCGGCGGAATTATCCAAGGAGAAATAAGAGTAGGAGGGTATCCTAAAATCCAGAAGACGTTTGCCAGAATATCAGGTTACTGTGAGCAGACTGATATACATTCTCCACAAATTACTGTGGAAGAATCGCTTAAATTCTCAGCTTGGTTGCGGTTGCCACCAGAGATTGATTCAGATACAAAAGCAGTAAGACGCGCAAAAACATTCAAGTCAAATGAGTTTTGTATATGATATAGTTTGTCCACCTAAAATGCTATGATATATGAACTCACAGCAGTATCTTCTATCTATCATGCAGAGGTTTGTAGAAGAAGTGATTGAAACAATTGAACTTGATGATATAAAAGATTCATTAGTTGGCATACCGGGCCAAAGTGGCCTGTCTACTGAACAGCGAAAAAGGCTAACTATTGCGGTGGAGCTTGTTTCAAATCCATCAATAATATTCATGGACGAACCCACATCAGGTTTAGATGCCAGGGCTGCTGCCATTGTCATGCGTGCTGTTAAGAATGTTGTTCGCACTGGAAGAACGACTGTCTGCACCATCCATCAACCAAGCATTGATGTGTTTGAGGCATTTGACGAAGTATTACAACTTTTCCCTCCCTAAAATTACCCATCATCAAATCCACTCTAGTTCTAATAATGCACACTCTCTATTCATATTTCATGCAGTTGCTTCTAATGAAAAAAGGAGGCCGTATTATTTACTCGGGAATGCTAGGTTGTCATTCAAGCAAACTTATTGAATACTTTCAAGTATGTTCACAACATTATTGTACTCCGTAATTTTTATACGCCTATAGGTATCCACAGCATGAAGAGTTCCCAGCAGCAGTTGATTTTTTAGTTGTTTTTTTTCGCCCATCAAACAGGGTATTTCAGGTGTGCCACAAATCAAAGCTAATTACAACCCAGCAACATGGATGTTAGAAGTCACTTCTGCATCAACTGAAGCAGAGCTTGGGTTAGATTTTGCCAAAATTTATGTGAAGTCACCTCTATATCAGTAAGTATCGAAAACAAAACTTATTGACACTTAATTACACGAGGCTATGCATTAATGGTAAGAACTTTATTCTGGCAATGAACTATATGTTCCTGATCCTTATATTTTATATGGTTTTAGGGAAACCATAGAGTTGGTGAACCAGTTGAGTGAACCACAGCCAGGTTCAAAAGAGTTACGCTTTCCCACTCGTTACCCTCAAAGTAGCATGGAGCAGTATCTGGCATGCCTATGGAAACAACATTTGTCATACTGGAGAAGTCCTGAATATAACATGGCTCGTTTTCTTTTTATGATCTTTGCGGCACTGCTTTTTGGTGCAATAGTTTGGCAGAAAGGGAAGGAAATGTAAGTCATACTCTTCAAATGCTCATTTTTGTAATCGACGCGAGCCTAACAAACTTTCTTTGTTCTGAAGCAATAAGGAGGAGGATTTGTTTGTCATACTTGGATCGATGTACATTGCTGTCATATTCTTGGGCATAAACTATTGTTCAACAGTAATTCCATATGTTGCAACTGAGCGCACTGTTCTATACCGGGAAAAGTTTGCCGGAATGTACTCTCCCTGGGCTTATTGCTTTGCACAGGTCCGACATGCCACCTAGAAAGTTATGAAATGATTAAATGTTTTGCTGATGAAACCATAAGTAATCATTTTGAGTGCTGCAGGTAACCATAGAAATACCTTACATAATGTTGCATGCTATTATATATGTGGCCATCACATATCCAACAATTGGGTACTATTGGTCAGCATACAAGGTCTTCTGGTTCTTCTACGCAACGCTCTGCACATTTCTATACTTTGTATATCTGGGAATGTTCCTAGTCTCAGTATGCCCAGGGATCGAAATAGCTTCGGTTTTAGCAACTGCAATCTACACTATATTGAATCTTTTCTCAGGCTTCCTTTTACCAGGACCGGTACCTTCAAAATCCCTTTCTTCATTTTTCTTCATTTTATGTCAATGCATATCCAAAGAAGGATAATAACTGTGTTGTTTTTTCATATACGCAGAAAATACCCAAGTGGTGGATCTGGTGCTATTGGATTTGCCCCGTATCTTGGTCCCTGAATGGCCTCTTGACATCACAATATGGAGACATGAATAGGGAGATATTGATTTTTGGGGAGCACAAAACCGTTAGTTCCTTTCTACATGATTATTATGGATTTCATCAGGATCGTTTAGGCCTTGTAGCTGCTGTTCTCATTGCTTTTCCAGTTGCTTTTGCAATCCTCTTTGCCTACTGCATAGGGAAGTTAAATTACCAAAGGAGGTAAATTTTAGACGGCATTATATTATAAGATTATTCAGCTTGATCGCTTTTCTGTATGCTAAAAACAAAGTCATGTAATTTAATATTCAGAATACCTTATCTAACTTCAGGTATATTATATTCTCAAATCAGATTTGGAGTCCTCTTTTTCTTTAGGAAAAAAAAAAGGCTTTTTAAAGTATTTGTACATTTTGATGAATTCTCGTGCGTTTGCCGGGAGTCGAACCCGGGTCTATTGCTTGGAAGGCAATTATCCTAACCGTTGGACTACAAGCGCAGTTGTCGCAAGCTTCAAATTCACGGTAATCTAACTAAAATTCTTATTATCAAGATATATTTTGATAATTTAACGAAATTTTGCAAGAAAATTCGGGTGTTAAATAGCGGTATTAATAGAAAGGAATGATTTAATAAGAGAGCATGAAAGTAAAAATATGAAATAAAAACTAACCACAACACTTATATTAGAGAACGCTTAAAAAGTAATAGTCTGTGTGCATGTGTGTGTCTATATATATATATATATATATATGAAACTCATAAGTTAAGTTTGCTACAAGATTGTAAATTCCACTCTTCGTTAATCTTTCATATACACACTGACAGACGCATGAATACATTAATGCTACAACATTCACTCATCTCCTTTGGAAGTTCAGCTTTCCAATGAATTATGCAAAAAGAGAAGCGAATACAAGCACAATACGTACAACACCTGAAAGATCATGATCAAAGCCAAAAGTAATAATCTAAGAAAGTAGAAATAGTCTTGCTTTCACCAAATGCTGATATTTCTTTGTCAATGTCTCCGTATTGCGAAGTTAGCGTCCCATTTATTGGCCAAGACGTGGGACATAAAGTAATACGCCCATTTCCACCACTTTGGAATTTGCTGCAAGAACAAACAACAATACCATCAGCCTCGATTATTCTTGTTAAATTCAGGCCGACTTTAATTTCTTCATAACTTATATTAAATTAGCGTTGAATTACTTAAACTTGACATGAGTAATTAGCATGAAGCAAGAAGAAGAATCAATGTTGAGGCTCAAAAGACAAATGGGTAGTTTTTGCGTAATGAATGTCCATTAGTCCTTTTCCTTTTTGTGTCTTAAGTTTTGAGGCATGTTAATCAAAGTTTGATGCATTTGAACAAGATATATAGGATCTCACTGTTTTTGGAATGTTGAAGCCATACACTAAGAAGCCCGAAAACAAACCGCATAACCTTTCTTCAATGTTTGAACGTAGACTATTTTCATGATAATGAAATCATTTATATTTATTTTTATAATTAAAAATTACAAAAAATTAAAAAGAAAATTAAAAGTTGCAATATGATGAGCATGGATACTAACCAAAACTTCTTGCAGAGAGCAGACTGAACTCTCTCGCACTGTAAGCGCTGCCGTCAAGTCAACCTAGTGTAATGGTATTGATTTTTCAAAGAAAATGATTTGATGAAATTTCGTTTGATTAGTAAGCAATTTTATATGAAAGGTTAGACCATTGGAAAGGGTATATTCATAATTTAGAGTGAATAATTTAAATAAAAAGTAATTACAAGTAATTTTTATGTTTTAAATAAAAAGTTATTAATTTCTTTATACAAGTCATGTCAGCAATGACACATCTTATGTTAATATATATATTTATTTATTTATTATAAGGACATAATAATAATTTTAAATTAAAAATAAATTTACTGTTAAAACTTAACACAAAAAGGAGCTTACTAATGGAAAATAAATTATATGTCTTTTTTAAAAATATTTATATCCCTTTTCCCAAACAAATTGAAATAATAGGCAAGAATGGAAGACAAGGGTGAAAAGGTCATTCACAGCCCACACTTCTTTCTTGTCACAGTCGCACAGTCGCACAGTCGCACAGTCGCAGGGAGGAAGAGAGAGAGAGAGTGTGTGGATGGGCATGGCATCAGTATCTCTGTCGTTCTCCTCTTCACTCCTTCCCTCTCCTCTCCCTCAGCCTCACGACACAAAGACCAACAAACACAAACACGGAGCCCAAGTTCCAAACTTTAACCTCATTCATTGCTCGGTAACTAGTACAAACAAGCACACTTCATCTTCTTCGGTGTCAGCGTTGGCTCCCAAAAAGAGACTCTGGAAAGAAGGAGAGTACCCTGGAGTATCAGAGACGTCGACACCTGGGTACCGTTCCAAGAGAACCCCTATTAAGAATGTCAAGAAGAAACTGGAGCGCAAGGCCAAAGCCAAGGCTTGGGTCAACACTGTTGCCGAAACCTTGTCTGATCATGTTCTCAAGAAACAGTGGTTCCAAGCCCTCCAGGTTAGCGATTTCAATTCAATTTCTGTCTTTTTCGTTTCTGGGTTTTTGATTTGCTAAATAAATGCTCCAACAGTTGACACCTGAAGAGTTACAAATCTTTCTCACTGTTGCCTTTGAGTGATACTTAAAAACAACAATAATTGAGTGTTGCTGTCGTGATTGTTATGGATATGATTGCTTATTGCGTGTGTCGTGTTAGGTGTTTGAGATGCTAAAGGAGCAACCTTTTTATCAACCAAAAGAGGGCACTTATATGAAGCTCCTTGTTCTGCTTGGAAAATCTGGGCAACCGGAGCTTGCCCGTAAGGTCTTTAATGAAATGGTGGAAGAAGGAATAGAGCCCACCCCTGAACTTTACACCGCACTGCTTGCTGCTTATTGTCGGAACACCCTTTTTGATGAGGCTTTTGCTACTCTTAATCAAATGAAAACTCTACCTAATTGTCAGCCGGATGTTTATACCTATAGTACTTTGATTAAGGCTTGTGTTGATGCTATGCGTTTTGAGTTGCTTGAGACATTGTATCAAGATATGGATGAAAGATCGATAACTCCAAATACAGTGACACAAAACATTGTGTTAAGTGGGTATGGGAAGGCAGGAATGTTTGATCAAATGGAAAGAGTGCTGTCAGGGATGTTGGAGAGTGCACCTTGCAAACCTGATGTTTGGACAATGAATACTATCCTTAGTGTGTTTGCTAACAAGGGGCAGGTTGATATGATGGAGTGTTGGTATGAAAAGTTTCGTAACTTTGGTATTGAGCCTGAAACGAGGACATTTAATATATTGATTGGTGCTTATGGGAAGACAAGGATGTATGATAAGATGTCATCTGTGATGGAATACATGCGTAAGCTTCAATTTCCATGGACGTCTTCAACTTATAACAATGTGATTGAGGCTTTTTCAGATGTGGGGGATGCAAAACACATGGAGTACACTTTTGAACAGATGTGTGCTGAGGGCATGAAAGCAGACACCAAGACCTTTTGTTGTCTGATTAATGGATATGCTAATGCAGGGCTCTTCCATAAAGTTATTAGCACTGTTAGGTTAGCTTCAAAGCTTCAGATAACAGAGAATGTGCCCTTCTACAATGCGGTTATATCAGCATGCATAAAGGCAGATGATTTAATGGAGATGGAGAGGGTTTATAAGAGAATGAAAGAGAAGCATTGTCAGCCAAATTCCGAAACTTTCTCTATCATGACGGAGGCATATGCAAAGGCAGGTATGAACGACAAGGTCTATGCTTTAGAACAAGAAAAACTGCAGATGCTTTCGGAGGCACCTGGCCACCTGCAACAAAATATTTGATTGAGAATGCAGAGCCACTGCAAGTGCTATAAAGTTAGACTTTTCTATGTTTGAGACGGGCCATACGAGCAGAATCACTGATTAGTGAAGAAAGAAACAGCAAACTGCTGGTTTATCTACATGCCTCATAGTACAACAGCCGCAACAATTCTTTACAAATCTTTTATTGCTTTGTGGGGAAATATTTGGATGCTTTAATTGTACATGTACAGAGTTGATGTAGCCATCGGACTAGTTGGTGCGTATTTATGCAAATTTGGGTATTTCTTTTTGTTGTCTGATATGCTACAATCTCTACTTTTCTATTCTGTGTGAAGCAGCAATAGAGTTAACTTGTATATCTTTTGTTTGTTGCTTCTGTGCCAGCTTATTATTACTATTTTATTTCACATGACGTGACCAACTCCATCATTGCCGTTTTGGTTATGTCCAAAAATTTTCGATTCTTCGATGCTTTGGTTCTCCAGAAATTTGACAAACTCATGCAATTTATCTACATCAATAAATTCAACAAAAACGAAAACGTTATTTCATAAGTTTCAATCAAAGTAATCAAACATAAGACTGAAAGCAAACTACTACCACAAAGTAATTTAGATGAAAGCTTCAATACTTTCACGTCTAGTAAAAGGTTACTGCTTATAAATTTTTAATAACCCATTTCTTTCATATTTAAATAAATTTTTAGTAGGCAAATGTGATAGTTTAACATACAAATTAATTATTCGTACATGTTAATTTATCAACTAGAGAAATTAGTCAATTTTATATTAAAATGTCACATTTACCTTAAATATTCTAGATGATATAGGCTTCTTTATCTTTTTTTTTTTCTTTTTTTTTTTTCAATTAGATATAAGCTTCTCTAGGTTCTAGTATTTATACCTTTCTATCAAAATGGAAACAAATTCTACTTGGTTGTTAGGATGCTCACGATTTTCGATCCACATATAAAGAGCTTTAAGCACCGTTATGCAAATTCAATAACCCATATAAGCTGGAAATTATAAATTATGGTTTTTGACAATTAACATGATAAGTCGATTTTTGCTTTTTTTTCATCCTTTTCTACAACTTAATTAGAAAACTTAATGTTATTTGTATAACTGATAAATCCAATTTTAAACAATGATTTATTGATTATATAGTTATAAGAGGATTGACACAATATTCAAGGAAATATTGATGGTTTTTTTTTTAATACTGATTATACATCAGACTACTGATATTACATTAGATATTTACAATCAAAGATTATATAATTGGGACTATAATATTACATTAAATTCTTATGAAGTACTTACATTTCGTAAGGGAGAAAAATTTATAAATTAACTCCATACAATCATACTTAATTGATGGAGGTTGAGTTTATGATAACTCGACCCATGTCCTCACAATTATAAGGGCAATGGTTTATCACTAGGCCAAAGGCTCAAGTGACAGAAAATATTGATGGTTGGGTCAACACAAAAGGATTTGTTTTATTTTAACTGAATGCAAGATTATTATCAAATTTATTGTTCACTGTTACTTTACAAGGTGCAGAAAAAATAAAATTGAATTTGGAAATAAGTTGTATCATAGTCGATAAAATGTTTGTTATCCAAAACTAAATATTTAAATTTTTTACCTAAGTTATTATTACTACGTAAAATTCAATTGTTAGTATAAATTCAATTTCAATGGTATCCCATACAAGTTAAATTAATGAGTAAAGTAATCCACAAACCGTAAGCACAACATTAACAATTTTTCTCCGGAAATTGTATGCATAGAAATGAATAATATTAAACGAATTGATATAGAAGTATGCTTCTCATTGCATGCAGTTTTATTATTATTATTATAAAACTTTGAAAAGATCTTTTTTATCGTTCATTAGAGCATCTTCTACCTTAAAACGAGTGCAAGTTTACTTTAATTTACGTATGTTTTTTGTTAAACAAATGTGTTTGCTTTGGAAATCTTTGGCAAAAGCCTTTCGTCTTTTAAAAGAAAAAAATTTTCAAGTTCTACATTTTTTTCTCACAATTTCTTGAATTTTCTCTCACAATTTCTTGAATTTTCTCAACTACAAAATAACAAAATATTCTAGATATTATTGTAGTTCATGTGACAATTATGTTAAAAATTCAAAAAAACAATTTCCTTTTATATTTTCTCAATTGATTTTGAGTTATATAGATGAAATCACCACAATCCTTCATGTTAAAATGTAGAAAACGTTGTCCTTATTTATTATTTCTTGCTTGAGGCTTTGGCAATGCAGCCACCGTGGGTAAATAGTACCTTGATGACATTTTGGTCAGAATTGTGTGTTGAGAAATAAATTTAAAGGATTTAGATTTTATTATAATTTTTTCTTGTGGCTTCATGGGTGAAATCGGGTCCTAGATGTTTAATTGACGGACCCCTTCAGTTACAGTAGCTGTAAAATAAAATAAACAGTCGTGATTATTGTTCATCCTATTTTGCAGCAACTGTATGCAACTTAGAAAAATCCTTAATTGACAAGGTTATTTACCCTCTAAAATATGCTTTAAACACTTGCAATATGATAAAATTTTATATTACAAAAGTACTCATAACATAATTTACTATAAAGAATAATACAACATAATTAATAAAATATTTATACCCTTGACACTGCTGCTGGACACTAAATATCTTTCATCTATGATATGAATCCAACTTTCATTGCATCTATAATTGAAATGAACTATCGGTAACACATATACAGTATTTATTTTTCCTCTGAATTTCTAAATCCATACAAATAAGCAGGACTTTTAGCTCTTCATATGGAGGAAGAGGAAAGGGAAAAAGAGGGCAAGAGAAAAAAGTCCTGCCTGCTGCCTACAGGAACTAATAACTACCTTAACTAGACCCATACTTGAGCAATTCCCACCTGAATGGCCGGAAAATATAAAGAACTTCAGGAGAGCTTTTGAAGAGCAGTGCCACGCAAACACATACAGCTGCAATGGCCACCATTGAGAGCATTGCAGGCCTGTATACCAGTGACGATCTCATGTTTCCATAAGCTACCCTCTGATCACATAACCTGCATTGCTGCTGCATCACTTTGGTTGTGATCTTTTCAGTCTGCAAGCTGAGAACTCGAGATGATTTATTCCAGTCCGATGGTTTCTGCTTGGAATCCCAGTCAACAATGCTACTAGGTATATCTAGGATCACACGCCCACTTTCTGAGGATTTCTTGTTGATTTTCCTTTGCACTAGATGGATATATGAGTGGTGGGCTCGCAGGCTCGCATAATCATTTGGGGTCAAACCTGTGCTGTCTCGGACACTCTTCCAAGCTTCTATCCCCACCTGAACAAGAACATTCATATGAGCACTATTGAAGAGGCTCAAACATGAAAAAACAAGAAGAAATTATGCAAAACCACAAATTCAATCAGAGATTCAGAAAGAGACAGAACGATACCGATCCAGGATCATCAGTTAAGGCATCCAACACATTCTCCGCATCATCCCTACATGCTGCAACATGGAGTGGAGTCAATCCAGCTGGCCCAATATCATTGGGTTTAAATAAAAAGCCGCTGCCAGCCCTGTCCACCAGTTGCTTCTGCCGAGATCCTGGTTTATCCAATACATTATCTGGTGCATAATTTAACAATAGTTCCACCATAGGCCTGCAATTTCTCCGGACTGCTTTGTGAAGGAGACCCATCTCTAATAATGCAAGCTCAATCGAAGTATGGTCTCCTGTATCAACTGTTCCATCAAACAGAATGCCCAGGAGTTTCTTCATTACGGCGCACCAATCATGTTCCATTGAGAATTCCAACAGCCACCTGAATCGTTTCAAAGGGAAGAAATAGAAGTTGGGATCCAAGTGATCCAGCCTAAACTTCAAGTGGCTTCTGTGAAGAAGCCAACCCATTTCATGTAAAAAGTCCAGTGCTTGATTCTTTACTTCTGTCTTCTCAGCAATCTTCTGGAAGTCATCAGAAATCTCAGCAGCCTCAATTGCACTCTCAAGCGTACTAATCTCAGAACACACTTCTTGCTCTGCAACTATAAATGGAAAGAAGCTGCTGCTGAGACCATGATCTTCAACCTGATAGAACCAAATGACAAAAATCCTGTATCAGACGTATGAAAGGGGATATAGTCAAGAATGGAAGATGAATAAACAATGATTTTCTAGTACCCAACCCCCCTAGCCTTTTCTCTATTAGCCATCAGTCGATATCCTATTCAGATGTTGGAAACGAAAATACATTGGTTTAAAAGAGCACAATGGCATGTGATGAACAAAGTCTGGATGATTAATCTCTGTATTCTACAACCTTGAATTCAAGCTAACACCATAAAAGAACTTCATTTCATGGTGAGAAACACCAGAAGATGCACAAACCTCAATGAATCCTCTTCCAAAGACATTTGGTATAGAGCAAGGGAAGCTCAGGCACTGGAGCTCATCATTCTCATTAACAGTATCAGCACCACCCATCAAGTCATAACATGTTTCCTGGACCAGATAACTTCCTTCTATGGCACAGAGTAACCTGAAATTAGAATATACTAAGACTTTTAATTTTGAAGCAAATGGAATAGTTTCAAGAGTAGCTATTATACTAATTTATACTAATTTTAGAGAAAAAGAAAGACACTGAAACACGAGATGCTATTCTCTCCTACCCTACTCAGTACAACAACAGAAGTTAATAAAATGGTGCATCCACAGAAGATGAAGGTCACCTCGTGGTAGACCGAGAAAGATTGAAGCCCTTAACTACAAATTTAACTCCCTCTGACACAGGTACAGCAATTGGCTTGATGCTTGAGATCCTGCAGCTTTTATGGCTTTTAAGAGGTAAAGGTGTGTCTAAAACAACCTGACCTGCAGCATAGACGTAAAAATGAACAAAATGTTGTCTTATACTTGCAGTACCACAGCAGAATTCTAAATTTGCCCAGCTCAACATGAAAGGGGATTTCTGAAAAGCTCTTTCATCCCCCACACATATGCGTGCTTAGATAGATAGATGTAGACTCTGAGAGAGAGAGAGAGAGAGCAAACCATTATATATGAATGCCACAGAATGCTGCACCCTAGCATATAACCATCCTGTTCTCCAAAAAGAGTCGTCAGAACCTTCAAGCAGCGTCCTCAAACTGGAGCCCAAATCACAACAAAGCTGTAAACAAAAGCAGTTAGAAAGACTAGATGTCCTTTCTCTAATTGAGAATCATCAAATCACTCTTTTGATTACACTTTCAGGAACTATATAGCAGCATACCTCCTCCCATGTGGGTTTACCTAGGCGAAGATATATTGTTAGTACAATACAGCCAGGCCTTATATAGCTCTCAATGTCTGTAGGACTGTGGGATAACCAATCAAGGATCTGAAAATAGAACATGTGCCACCAAATTTAATTATCTATCAAGAAAACTATCAAATAGAATTTTGCGGGCAAACAAGAACCTGGAAAATACCTGTCTTCGCAATTCAAGAGGGAAATCATTTGGGTCTTTCCCAAAGAGCTTGAAGACAATCCGGTCTGTACGACTCTGTAAAATGAAAAAAGAGAGAGTGGTCAAGAGAAACAATCATTTGAGGCCTATGTAGTGATCATGGATACTTGTACCCAAGCATGCTTTATCACTATTGTCTCATTCAGAGTGCAACAGAACCAGTTTTCTTTGTAAAGCAAAGAACTTCAAATAATACTCCAAAATGACATTATTGATACAAGATACAAATTATGAAAGAATATAGCTGAGTTTGTGCTATAAACAGTGGTCACTCTGAAATGGAAATTCCATAAACTTGAGCAATCTGCTTGCCTCTTCAATATCCCATTTCAATTAAAAGGTAAAAGCGACAAAATGCAACTGCAATAAATAATGTACCTGAACCTCTCCACTGGAACTAGATGGTGACTGGCTAGAAGTTGAATCTGAGTTTGCACTAGCCTGGGGTGGACTTGACTTGTTAGAGCCTGGATGTAACCATAAAGGGGAATAGAGAGACACAGGGCCTGGATTTACAGGGGCATGAGATAACTCTACATTCTCAACTTGTTCTTGTGAATCGTCATAGACATTATTCAAATCAATATTACTCATCTTGCTCCTCCCAACTATAGCCTCTGGTTCATTTGCTTTAGCTGAAAAGCTGCTTCTTGACGGAAACATCTCTATGGACTGGCTAGCTTGTACTCTTCCACTATGAGCATCATTGGTAGATATTCTTTTCTGCAATAAACCAGAAGCAGGTACAGTCCCACATTGGCCCACAGATCTCATTGGTTCTGACAATCCAATGCGATCATCTGTCATAAAGGCTGAAGTTGAGGGCCTAGAAGGTTCAGGAGCAGTTGAAACCAGATCTGGTACTTTTTCAACATTCCCATTCGACGGTCCAGCATTCAGCAAGCCTTGGGATCCTTGCAACAACCCAGATAAGTTTCTTACATTGCTGGCACCAGCTACACCAGCTAGGTTCCTGAACAGATGAGAAAGGAGATCCTGATCCTTTGTTTGATCAGAACTATTTGCTGCAATTCATAGAAGGAAAAATCTGCGAAGTCAAAATATGTAGGCTAACAATGACAGCTGAAGCGGAAAGTGTTTGAGGAAAAGGGTACAGATTGATGAACAGACAAAAAGGTAAAATGAGATTAAATGTTAGCGTTATTACCTGATTTCAGGAATTTATAAATATGAATTAGCCTTCCAACCATCCTAGATTATATGCTATAGATTTGCCTAAACATTAAGATAATAATCATGGGAGGAAACGGTGCACTATCAGATAACAGAAAAGGTAGCTGATCTATGTAAGTTATTACTGATTGCGGAAGACCCACAAAATGAACAATCCACATCAGGAAGCAAATAATTTAGGATATTCCTAATACTAGGCCACAATCTTCAATAAACTGCCTTCAACAAACAAAAAGATGCAACCCTGATAGAAGACTACATATTGCACAGTGACTAGAATTCTAAGTGTCTATCTACAAACCAAGAACCATAGCGGCTTTATGGTCCTTGAATATATAAGATTTCTATTATAAATTTATGAATTCCAAAGTTTAACCATTATTGTCCTTTTAAAATTTTGTATAACCTAATTAAAACATAGGCCTTCTCTAAATTTCTGCACATGAGAATCAATCAAAAACTCATACAGCATCTTCTGGCACAAGGGTAATGGGGTGCAACTTTCCAGCTGCTAAAAATGTAACTGGGCAAACCATGTGCTTGCAGTCCTCAATAATTTCATATGTAATCATAAGAGCAGAATACCACAGTAGCACTGATACCATTTACACAACTTATTTCTGTCACTACAGCATCTTAGTAAAGCAGAAAAGCGAGAATCGGCAGATTAAATACTCACAGTGCATGTTTGAAAGTATCCTCAGCAGACTAATCAATAGATAGCTACTGCTCCGTTCATCATTCAGGGAGCCTCCATTGACAACATTATCAGGATGTGTTTTCCTTCTTCGTTTATTATGGCCAGCCAACCGCCTCCGACAACTTCTCTTCCCTTCATCAAACTCTTGAAGAACATGAAACCTGCCCATAAGTATAACCAAGTTGCATCTAACTGAAGAAAACTAAAAAAAACTTCTCTATCACAGCAGTCAACGCTTAATTACTCAAATTTAAACAACATTAACAAAATATTACAGGTCGGCACAACTAATGTTGTTTGTTTTAACTCGGTGAGGATGCGCACAAGAAAGCAACTACTGATTTAACCATGGTTGATTATTCACAAAAATTATAAACTTATTTATTTTTCCAAACAAAAAAGGCCAAATAAGTAACCCACTCACCTGCTACACTGCTGGCAGAATCGCTGCATAACATTTCCCACAAGTGCTTTAGCTGCCTTTGAATGCATATCACAAACCTTATGTCGCCGGTGGTAATCCTTGGCATTGCTTAGATCAGCCCTACAATCCTCCACCTGACAAACTGCACGATTTGCAGTAGTCCCAACAATCTTAGTCTTCTTCCCACTCTTTGCATCCCCATCTGTTACAGGGTAAACCTGCCCACCAAGCTTTAAATTAAGCAACCCACCTTGGTCATTAATTAATTCGTCATCCTCAACAACCACAACCCTCCTCCTCTTCTCCATTTCCCTCTTCCCTTTCTCATTCCCAACATTATTATACTCCGAACAAGAGGATGAACTATTCGATTGAGCCCCATTTGCCGGTATTTCAGGCAAAAACTGCCGACTTCTACAATCTGATGGTACAGAATTCAAAGGACTAGCAGTAAAAAGATCACCATCCCATTTCCAATCATTCAAATCCCATTCCAAGGTCTTTTTACCAACTGTTTTTAAATCCGACACCGCCGGCCCATAAAAATTTTGAACCTTGCCTCCAAATTTAGCCTCCATTAATTAAGATTCAAAAAAAGGGGGGATAAATAGATAAACCAGATTCCAATTCAACCAACACAAGCACAAATAAGAAGTACAAGAAGCGAATGAGAATAGAAAAAAAAAAAAAAAAGGATCAAACTTGTTTCCACAGAGCAGCAGCTTAGCCACTCAGAAATCTGCTACTCAACATCCAGTCTACGCCCAAGGTAACCCGAAAGGCGAAAACAGCACATCAACA
This sequence comes from Murraya paniculata, assembly GCA_030449075.1. NCBI lineage: Eukaryota > Viridiplantae > Streptophyta > Magnoliopsida > Sapindales > Rutaceae > Murraya > Murraya paniculata. The sequence continues at coordinate 179,522 of JAEVFN010000053.1, read as the reverse complement.
CATCCATGGATCCAAACAAGAGCAGCCCATATCCCAAAATTACCCACTAATCAACAGAAGCAAAGACCCCAGAATTGCAATATGCTTGAAAGTAGGAAAATTTTACATCATAATAAGCTCAAGACAACAACTTTGAACTCGATAACTTCAAAAGCACACAACTTCATGCAAAAATTAGCAACCAAAAGTATAAAATAAAAGATGAAAAAAAAAAGGAAAGAAGAACAGCCGAGAAGTTGCCCGGCTAGCCAGTAGTTGAACCTTTCTAACCTGAGAGAACCGCAAAAGAATCAGAGGAGAAGCTGGGGAAATTTAGGAAAAAGTTAGGAAAGAGAGGAGGGTGGTCTTAAAATTTAATATTTTTGTGAAATAAAATAAAATAAATGCGGTTTTGGTGGAGAAAGAAAGAGAAAGAAAGCGTAGTGTCAGAAGTGTACGTAAACATAAAATACAATACAATACAAAACAGTAGGCAGTACAGTGCAAATGTGCAATACAATACACTTTTTATGTTTTTCAAAAGAAATTTGGTTTTTCATTTTATTTGATTATAATTTGATTGACGCAACGCAACGCGAACTTTTGGATTGGAATCTAAGGCCCACTCGCATGCACCGTGTCCCTCGCACTCAGTCCCAAGTCTCTCTTTCTCTGTCAAGGGCACACTGTGATTGTGAATGCGAATGCCAAAATAGGTGGTGGGTTTATACCACGTGTTAACATCTCATTGGCTGGAATCCCTAACTGTTTGTCTGTTTTGTTGCGGTTAAACTGTTGGATGTTTTACCGTGTCACTTCTGCTATCTGTCCCGCTCCCGCCCCTCTACGAGGGGAAGAAGAAGAACGACTTTCCCTTTTGAGTATTTTCAGTTTTCACATTTTAAGTTCACACTTTGTTGACACTTGGTTAAAATTTAAAAGTAAAAAGGCGGTACACTGCAACTTACACGTTCCAAACTGCAACAGATTTCAATGCCCTTCCTTTCACGTCATTCGCCTCACACACTGTATATCACTTTTTGTTTTCTTTTCCTTTTCAAAAAAAAAAAAAAATCAATTAAATCAATGATCATTGCATTGAATTGAATGATGATTGTACGTAGAGCTGCGAAAATTAATACGATCGGATTATCCAATACCAACGTGATAGGAATAAATAGTTTTATGTTATTAAATTTGTCATAATTATTAAATAAATTAAGTATATATTAACTTGATTTTTTAATTTTAAATTACAATTAAAATTTTTAATCTATTTATCCGATTATATTTATATTCTAAATTAATTTATAAATTCTCTTTATCAAAATTCGACTATTAGATATAATTCTTTATTTTTATTTTTTTAAAAGAATAAACATATATACAGTGTTTCATTCATAAAATTTTATATAAACATAGATTTTTAATAGTGTAAATACTTAAAATATTAGTAAACACGTATATTGATATATAATATTATTTACATATTTATAATTAAAACTCCAATAGTATAAATGTGTAATACTTTGGTAGATATGCATATTTTAACAGTGTGTGAATATTTGTTATGTAAATTTTGTTAAATATATAAATATTAAGCGAATTATTAGATAACTCATTTATTTTACGTGTCAAGTTAGAGTTTCAATATTTTTACGCGATTATTAAATGAGTCTATTTGGACCGGCTTATATTTGAAATGATACAGATACAGATACGATCCGATGACCCATTTTACCAGTTTTAATTATGTGAACATATATTTTAACTTACCTGCTATTTTATTTACTTGAAAAAAGAAAAAAGAAAAAAAAAAGAAGCTAAATTAGTTTAAAAGATAAAATACAAATACTTACCTATTCTTTGGCTCTTTGCAATAAATATTTTACTAATTATGTGTTTGTAATTTCTACTTATATTTAATAGGTAGTAATTTCATTTGTAAACCTAAACTTCGTTGGCTTGGTGAATGTAACAGTAAGGTAAAAGCACAACTCAGATTGAATGAATAAATAAATGATGAGTGTGACTGTAAAGATTGGCGCTGCTGTAGTTCCGCAAGACTGTGAAATGCCCAATCATCGTACACATACACATTCATGGCATCAATGAGAGGGGGAATGCGGACAAGGTGATTGAGGCCATTCACATTCATCAACTCGGTGGAGCCCTTAATTGTTTGATTCGAGGAAGGGATTTTGCTATTCTCACCCAAAACTCCGCGTGGGACAAAAAGTTGGCCTCTCACTATCCACTGCACTTAATGTTGTTACTTGTTAGCCAGACTCGTACCATCATCGATCGACGTTAATAAATAAATAATAATAACTAATTAATTAATTAATTAATTAATCACTCACAAAAGCTCGCAGATGAAGAAATTATATTTTTCACAAAATCCAAAGTCCAAACTAATTATCTTGTGATGGTGGGTCATTCATCAGTCAAGATATATAGAATAGATGACCAAAACGAGGGTAAATTCAGATCAGATTAATTTTTAGATTTGATTCTATTCTTATATATATATAATCCTATATATATATATATATCTCTTGGCCAAATTAATCTTTACACAGAGCAAGAGATGCAGGAGTAGCGAAGCGTTGCAGTTGCGTGCAGACCATCCTCAATCAGGCTCATAATTATGTCATTTACTGATTCCTTTTGCCAAGGGAAGACCATGCACGGACTATATATAGCCTTACAGGAGGTGATAAGAACATATCCCCTACTACCAAAACAAGGCGTGATGCCTCAGAAACTTGGCCAAAACTAAATTCTCCCCTCTCATGGACCCCACTCTTATTAGAGTGTAGCTGCAAAGGATAACCCAAAAGATGCCACAGTTGATGATTATTTTTTTTTTTCTCTCAAATCAATGCGTTAGCTGATGGGTCATCATCAGTATCATCATTGTTTATCGGCTTATTTTAGATTTAGGATGGTAAATATTCCATCATCATGATCATGGGCATAGCAGATACAGCGGCTCTCTTTGTTCGCAGTGACAGTCTCGAGGCTGCACTGACACATACGCCAATCGGATGGATATACTTGGCATGGTGGGTCGACGAATGATGCGGTCCCTGCAGACCAAATGGTTGGCAGCTCATGTGAATGGTGCGTGCGCGAGGATGGAGCCTGCATGCCCTACTTACTTATTTACAACTGCCCTTCTCTTCTTGTTTTAATTTATTTTCTCTCAAAATTGTTTGAGGGTCCTGTTCCTATTAATTAATTAACCAACACTGCTCTCCACTGTACTGCGCAGCCAGCACATTCACGGATGATGGATGCTTATACCGTCAACTTCAAAGACACTGCTACTCGCCAGTGCTAGGAATTAAGGTTGCTTCTCATTTAAACTTCAACCTTTTTGATATTCTCGATCGGGCATAAATGTTAGTTCATAAACTGTGCGGCGAAACGGTGAAATGTATGTAATATTAATCATCTTTTTTAATATGATACGTGCGGTATAAAAGTTATGAACAATAACGAAATACAATTAGAAAGCTTTGAAAAGATGGAGTTGTTTAACGGATCACGTAATCTCAAAATGAATGTGCGGACGTTGGCTTGGTCCCAGTACAAAAAAGTAATAAGTTAAGCAGCTGGTAATGAGAAAACGAGAAAACAAGTGGGTTTATTCGCGATATTTTTTGAGACAAAATTATTCTTCGTTTATTGCCAAAGCCCGGCGTCACTTTCAAACCAATTTTATTTTTTGTCATCCCCTTTTCATTATCTTCACGAAAAAAAAGCCAATGTGTGCAGTCACAAAAGAACTTGGGCCCAAGAAAAGGAAAGCCTAACAGGATGTTTTTTTTTTCCCCTCCTTTTCATTTGAGTGTAATATCCGTATTAATTGCAATAGATTTTGGATACCAAATCTTGAAGTTTTTAATACTGACACCAAATTTATGAGCAATTAAAGTACTGTGGATGTGTTCCAAGCTGTGATTTCCCTCCCCCCCCGCCCCCTCTTTTTGGTCGCAACGATATTGGCATTCGGGGCCATGTGATTTGAGGGTGATTCCAAATATAATCTGAAAAGGATCCTTCCTGCCTTTGAAGCTAAAAGAAAAATATCTTAATAAATGTAACTAATCGATAAACCAAGTTGCTTTGACCTTGACTGGAGTCTACCTACCATATTGACAATCAGCGCCCAAAATATAATTATTTTTAACAAAAGTTTGAGAAGTCATGTGTGCTTCATCAATAGTAAAAGGCTGGTTTGATAATGTTGTATTTTTTAAAATAAATAATTATAAAAATAATTAGTTACGAAGAGAATTAGTTTAACGTTTAATAAAATATATTTTTAATAATATAAATAATTAAATTAGATGTAATGTTTAATAAAATTTATTCAAACATTCGTAAACATGTATATAAATTTTGTTTATTATTTACATGTAATAATTGATAATTAAATAAAAGTGATTTTTAAAATCGAATTTTGAAAAGTTACTCCTTAATGGGGTGATTTTACTTAAAAGTAATTTCCATAAAAATATATTAAACACTAAAATTATTTTTAAACCTCTCATAAAACAAAGGACCCTAAAATCTCCACAAAATATTATAAAACAACGTATAATAATATATGCAATTATTAGACCTAATCAATGTCTCGCCAATTTAGAAAGTAGAAGAAAAGACCAATTCAATCATCGGAGTAAAATTCTTATTTCCCGTCATTTTCATTCAAAGCATAACATGACGACGGTGGTGCTGGTTGTGTATTAAAATTATATACCCCTTGATTATGTGTATTTTCTTTTAATCATTTTATTTGTGGAATTACAAAAAAAAAGGGGTGCGTTTAGAAGTGAATGAGTTTTCTATAGCAATTGCAATGGGGTATACTTATGAGAATTCTTTTTAATGGCTCATTCATTATTAAATTAATCTCGACCTAGATCAGCTCTGGAGTGCGGAGTCATGGCTGAGCCCACTGGTCACAGGCAGCGCTAACTTTTGATCCAAAACATCACGAATACAAACGTTGGCCTGTATCTTGAAGGACCACCGAACCCATACAAAATATTGTAGCAAAAAAAGTTAACGATCGCCTGGTAACCGTATGCGTATAGAGCTGATGTAATTTTAAGTGAACGCATTGAAATTGGAGTGCGACGACGGCTGGCAATGTTGGTCGACATAAAAATGCCAGAATCTTCGTTAATCGTTGTGCTGATGCTCCTTGCTGCCTGTGACGAGAGTGAGACCGTGAGAGAGCCAAATGCAGTGGGGGTTGTTTTACGTATATCAAAAGAAGAACATGAAGAGAAGGGCATCCATCAAATTAATTAAAGGAACAGAGCTTGTTACTTCCTATTATGACTTATTACAGTGAGTGCAATATGAAAGGCACATATAATAAAAAGAGATATAATAATCATTGTGAGAAAACACAACATAAGGGTTAAGAGCACATGTAATAAGTTCAAACTCCAAGTGGGATGTACATACAATTTGATAATTTCCATTCCCTGCGCCGGCTAATTCCAGCACAAACAATTAACAAACATGCTACTAGTACGAATATTCATTACTCCTTTTCGAGTACGTAAGATTATCTGTTTATTAATATGTATGTATCATTAAGCTTTAAAGCACTCAACTCATGTCTATCCCTGTTGTATTGTATTGTCTGTCTATTGCTGAGTGCCAACCAGCCTTCCATTTTCCTTTTTCCCTTTTTTTTTAATCCATTCTAGCATTTTTTTTCTTTTTTCCTCTCTGTTTCGTTGACTCAATAGTCACATAAACCGGAACAAAACAGTTAAAATAAGGGTTCGATTATGTTAGAATTGTTCTATAATGAAACACTGTCAACGACCGCACGATTAAGAACATAAATATTAAATTTATATTTATTATTACAATAATAATCTGACGATTATTATCAGTGTTATACCGTGTAACAATTCCACTGCCGCCGGGGCATGAAATAAACATAACATATATGGCACTGGCACAGTGGCCAACACGCTACTAATACAGCTTCTACGAGTACGGTAGTAACGGTACTAACCATAGATCGTTTCCGATATCTCCTTGTTTCGGGCTATTCGGCCAGCCAATATCTTTATTACTGGATCTGCAATTGAATGAATAAATAAATAATTATAGCCAAAAGTAAACATTATTGGTCGTCGTCTAATTGTAATTAGAAAAAAAAACAAAGACAAAAAGTAAAACGCGGAATTTTCGGTTCAGTTCTCTATGTAATGCCAGAAACAAGTACAAAAGAGACCGATGAGTCAGAGACAAATTTCAAAGCTTTGCCAAGAAGCAGCAACAAGAGACTTTTCCTGCCAAGTTAGGAATTTGGGAGACATCTTCCTAGTTTCTTTTCAATCAACTAAACTTACTCTCTGAATTCTCCAAATCCAACCAGCGCCTCTCTATCTCTCTGAATCTGATCATCTTGTGCAGTCTAGCCACTCTTAAATCACAATCAAAATCATCCTCTTTGTTGCTAGGTGAGAATTTTCTCTACTCTCTTCCTCTTGCTTTGATTTTCCATTTTCTTTTTCAGACTTGGCTTTCACTTGTTTTCTTTCTTTCTTTCTTTCTTTCTTTCTGTTGGTTGCACAGAAACAGAGCAAATGAATTACTTTTTCCTTTTTCAATTGTATGATTCTCTGGCTTCCTTTCATATGAACAACTATTGTAAACAGCAGTATTTTAGCTGATTTCTCTTTTCTTGAATGATTTAAGTATTAGTTTGACTCGGAATGAAATGCATAATATTGTAATATTATCTTTATATTAACCACAAGAAATTTGGTAACTGATATGGCTTCTTTCTTTTTCCCCTTTTTCTTTTGGCTGGCTGACTTGGATGATACTTGCTGGATTTCGTTGATCATCATAACATTTACTAGACTTACTGTATCATATGGTGGAATACGGAGTTGCTTCTATTAATTCAATCTGTCAATTTTAACTTAGGCGTCGAATGATAAAAAAAAAAAAAAAGTATATGATCGTTCTAATATTAATTTATAACTTCCTGATCTTGCCACCTGCTTGACTCTGAGAACCACCACATGGTCATTATTCATGTCCCATGCTCCTTATGAGTTGTGATTATGACATTTCAAAATGGTTTGGTTCGTTAGCATTAATATTCTGTGCCTTATAAACTCAAAAAGTGACATTAATCTCTTCTTTAGTTTGGTAAATTATTCATTCTTTTTTTGGGTTAGTATTGAATCTCCAGCAGAGTTTGAACAATTGAACTCTGTCGGTGATAATGCACTTTTGAAATCTATGTCACTCTTATCTGATGTAATTATGTTGCAAGTGCTGAATTTTCTTTATTTGCAAGTTAAAAACAATACTTTGGCATATCTATCTAGATTGAGGAGAAACAATCATGAGCTGCTTTGGTTGTTGTGAAGAAGATGATATCCGTAAAGCTTCTGAAAATGGAGCATTTGTACCAAATAACTCAGCTAGTAACCCTGGAGGTTTTTACGTGAAAGAAGCTCCAGCAAAAGAAACGAAAGTTGTGACTATTCAACCTATAGCTGTCCCTGTCGTTTCAGTGGACGAGCTAAAGGAGAAAACGGATAATTTTGGTACAGATTCTTTGATTGGCGAGGGCTCGTATGGAAGAGTGTATTTTGGTGTTCTAAGAAGTGGGCAGGCTGCCGCCATCAAGAAGCTGGATTCCAGTAAGCAACCGGACCAAGAATTTCTAGCACAGGTTCGGCCTTTGAAACATTATCTTCATTGCTTTGCTTTTATCAAGTTACAGTACGTGCTGCTTTCTGATTTAGATCTAATTGTTGGCACGTGACTTTATAGGTCTCCATGGTATCAAGACTTAAGAATGAAAATGTTGTCGAGCTTGTTGGTTATTGTGTTGATGGACCGCTTCGTGTCCTTGCCTATGAGCATGCTTCTAAAGGATCTCTTCATGACATTCTTCATGGTGAGTTTTATTCTATAAATAAATTTGGGAAATGACTTCTGAAATCATATTAAGGTTTCTGTGAGAAAGCTTAGTATTATTGGAATTTTCAAATTACTGATCTTCTTTCCTATCCTTGGTAATGAAATTAACGTTTTTCGCTCTGTGAAAATAGGAAAGAAAGGTGTAAAAGGGGCGAAGCCGGGTCCAGTCTTGTCATGGGCACAAAGAGTTAAAATTGCTGTTGGAGCAGCAAGGGGACTTGAATATCTACATGAAAAGGCTGAGCCTCGTATCGTCCATCGTAATATAAAGTCCAGCAATGTACTACTTTATGATGATGATATTGCTAAGATTTCTGATTTTGATCTGTCAAATCAAGCCCCCGATGCAGCAGCACGTCTACATTCCACGCGTGTGCTTGGAACCTTCGGTTATCATGCTCCAGAGTAAGTTCTTCTTTTGCTCTTCAAATGTTTTGCTTTCCATCTTTCTTTGTTTGTATCTCATTAAGATGGAACTTTAAATTTCATTGTGTGATGATGTTGCAACTGCAAGTTAGACACAGAAGTCAAGCTTAGGGTGGCACCATTTGCTAGTCTTTTTCTTTTTATCACCTCCCCCCCCCCCCCCCCCCCCCCGGCTGCCGGGAAATAGCCACTACATGGGTGATTGCAATAAATATAAAATATCTCATCTGGTACAATAATAACAGTGTGTGCACTTATTGTCTTGCAAAAGTAGATGATGTGCTAGTGGGTGAAGATGGGGAAAAGGAAATTTTGGTTTGTACATTCAACACCCGGAACCTTCAGGCCTTTTGCCCACCACCCTAAACGTGTGAATATGAGGCAGTTAATGGACTCACAGTGTGAACTACTTTGACACTTAAAACCTTGATTTGGGAAATTGTCTTCCTTTTAATTGTATTTTGTGAAGCACCAAGAAATGCTTTGGAATGAGTTTGATGATTTTGAATGCAGATATGCTATGACTGGACAGATGAGTTCAAAGAGTGATGTTTATAGCTTTGGAGTTGTTCTGCTGGAACTCTTAACTGGGAGAAAACCCGTTGATCATACCCTGCCACGGGGACAGCAGAGCCTTGTAACATGGGTACTAACTTCATCTCATTTTCTTTCTTCCAGCAACTGGTTTTCTGTTTATGCATATTTATCATCTTCAAAATGATTGGTAGGTAGAGGTCATCGATTGCAAAGCTTTCATTCAAGCTGATTCTTGTAATTTTGAATTGTTTTAGGCAACACCGAGACTTAGTGAAGATAAGGTGAGGCAGTGTGTTGATGCTAAACTAAGTGGAGAATACCCTTCCAAGGCAGTTGCAAAGGTATGGAAGGAAAAGTTTATAACCAATGAATGCTCGAACATTTCTTTTGCAGAGTTTAATGTAAACTGGTATTGCCTGTTAAAATGGTTGGCTAGTGAACGCAACCAAATGAGCTTAGTGGACAACTTTTATTCTCTTAGATTTTGATTGGTATTCAGTCTTTGTAATCAATTTGTTATTCTTCTAACATGCTGGGAACAGATGGCTGCTGTTGCTGCCTTGTGTGTGCAATATGAAGCTGATTTTCGTCCAAATATGAGTATCGTAGTCAAAGCCCTCCAGCCTCTGTTGAACACTCGTTCAGGTCCCTCACAGTGAACCACTACACTTGTGAATTGCCACCACTAATTCAATCATGCAATCTTTTTTTAATGCATTTTCAGTGATATTTGATTTGTAAATGGGGAATATCAATGTAAGTTTGGGTTCTTGCCTAAGAGATTTCAGTTTTCTGGCTTTTCCTTGTACTTCCATCGAATTCTCATATATATTCAATTATGCAAGTGACGAGATCACCTCTTTCTTTTTAGGTTATATAAGAGATTCTGAATCACTTAAAGGTCCGTTTTGAATTACTTTTGAGAGGCTTAAAAGTGATTTTTAAAATTTAAAAATCAAAACACTAAAATTAATTTTTAGATTTTGAAAATTACTTTTAGTGTTTGGTAAAAAAAATCAAAATCACTTTTGTCAAAATTAGTTCTTTCTACAACTGATTTTGAAAAGTAGAGAAAGAGTAGTTTTTAGATTATGATTTTGAGAATCAATTTTATCTTTTAATATAATTTCACAAATATTCTTAAAATTATTACCTAAACCCAAAATTATCCATATTCAAATTGAAATACAAAATCAATGTTTTAATAAATTTTTATTTTAATTCTTAATATAAATTTATTAATACAATTTTTTGGTCAAATTATTATTAAATTTGTTTCATTATATTATAAATTTAATTATCAATTGTTTTAAGATAAAAAAATAAAAAATAAAATCAATATATTATAATTTTATTTTTAGTTAAAGTTATTATAACACATAATTAAAAATATTCTAAGTACATATCTTTATATGTATAAATAAATTTTATCTTATATTATGTATATTTTAGTCATTAATTTTTGTCAGCAATTTAACAATAAGATTTATCAAACATCCATAATTGTTTTCAAACTCACAGTACTTTTAAAAATAAAATTTACCAAACACTTAACTGATTCTTTTCACAACTGATTATTTTTAAAGCATAACTAGCATCAATTATTTTATAAACTACAGCATTCCCAAACTGACCCTTACTGGAGCTTCTTGTTAAGCTAGATTGTTTCAATATTTGCATTTTGCCTTTCATAATTTTGCAACTTGGAAACTTCTTCATAATTTTTGAATGATTGAGATATATTTTAAACCATCTGTCAAATGTCCATTTGCCAACTTAACACAGAGGGCAATATTTAGTTTGGTTCGGTTCAGGTCTAGAACCAAGCCAAACTAAAACCAAATGGTTCATGAATTTTTGAATCAAATACGAACCAAATTATAAAACCGAATTGAACATAACTAAATTAATTTAATTTGGTTCGGTAGGTTGGTTTGGCTTGATTTCACCCAGTATATTCATTATTCAAGAAAAAGATGATATAATTGTAATACACTATTACGATAACAATAATCTTGGGTCTATAAATTCACAGACAATAAACATCCTAATAAAATCTAACAATAGTAAATTAACATAACAAACTCTAACAATAATCTAGAAATCTACTACATATTACAAAAGAAACTTCAAACTTTCATTCCATGCGAGCACTCTCCGAGTCACCGTTTCTTTATCCTTGAACTTCCTCATCCACAACGCCTACATTACCTCTCCAAGTCAAAGTGAGTCATTAGCCAAACACGAATAATTAAATAAAATAATTTAAAGTGTATGCTAGGACATATATAATCACATATATTAACTAACAAACAAAAGCATTAGTTTCATTACCTACATATTCTTCATTTTTTAATTTTAATTTTAATTTTAATTCTTTCTTTGTATAAAAAAAATTAATTCTTTCTTGAACCATTTGGTTCGATTCTAAACTAAACCAAATGATTGAGAAATTCTGAAATTCAGTTCAGACTGAACTGAAGCGAACGCTCACCCTTACGAATCATGCCACCTACTTGATATAGCCTCTTCAAAGGCACATTCAATAATGCCAAAGGGAAAAATAAAAAAGGAAAAAAAAAGAAAGAAAGAAGAAGCAGGGGTGATGAACTTTGCAAGAAAAGTTACCGTCTTGCTTGTTTATTGCAGCAAGTTTCATCAAGCATGCTTTGCCTTAAAGACAAACCTAACGATACAAAGGCCACCCAATCCTACATGTGTTAAACCCAGCAAGAAGATTTGGGTTCCCCATTTGGAAATCTGTGGTGGTGTGGCTTAAAAGCCACTCGACTGTAAAATGGATGCTGTCAGAAAATATGTATAGTTGACAACTATAGGAAATAATCAGCTACCCTATCAATATTTACCAAATACTTTAATATACCAATATTTACCTAATGCTTTAATAGCTCAACTTTGAAAGCAAGACTACCAAAAAACTAAAACAACAAAACCTTGGTTAATAACTTAGTTTGCTACTGAGTTCGTATCATCAGTCACCAAGATCTGGACACTCGTGCATACTCAAAAATAAAACGTTCATTTTTAAACATTTCCCTGTTATTGCCACTAGGGCCATCCATCAAACATCACTGTCAATGAAATAAGCACCTAGAACCTGAAAGAAAACCTTTTCTAAGGTTTAAATATATTTATATAGAAAGAAGCCCAACAAAAGACCTGTACAGTGTAAATGCTAACAACAAGAAGATTTTCCTAGAGAGTAAAGCAGCTTTCAGATACAAACTAATTCTTTCTTCAACAAGTAAACATTGCAAACCAAATGGACTATACGACATCCCTCAATTGTCCCATTCCTTTTCCTGCCTCCAATCTCCATATCTGGCTGTTTTAAGACTCTGGAAGGTCGAAAGAATGTAAGAAAGGACCTTTGCCTTACACTTGAACTCAGATTCTACAAATGAATCGGACCAACGCCTAAGACTGCTGGCTTCTTCTAGTATTCAATCTTGACCCAGGATTTTCATTCTTGTCTGTGTCAGAACTCTCCCGCTGAGACTCGGCCTCTGAGGCCCGTGCTTGATTCCTTCGGCGTCTTCGATCCTAAATATCCAAAGCAGAATAGATATCAGTGTCTGTTTCTAAACAGTTTTCTGAACTTCAATTATAAATAAAAAAGTTGCAGACTACATCTCCCTTGTCAAGTAGGGGGTGAAGGTGCTCAATCACAATCTAATTTTGTTTAGAAAAGGAAGCTCCTTTATTACATATCCATAGATTTTAATTTTATTCCTCTAGTCAACATAGCTATTCTCAAGAGTAAATGGGCAGAATCAAACCTCTCGTGGAATAGGATATTCCTCTGATTCAAGCATGCGAACTACTTGACTCATCTTTGGTCTTTTGTCAGAATCTGGATCAACACATCTTAAAGCAGTTAAAAGAGCTCGCTTAAGGGCACTTGTTGATGGTCTTGTCTCAATGTTTGGGTCTACAACATCTTCCGAGCGCCTGAGTTGAACCATCATCTTGAGCCACTCAACCATATTAACCTACAGAAACCACCAACAGAATTTTGTCAAGGCATTTGTCATTGTTGAGTTACTTATACAGGAAGTTCAATTATGAGGAAGATAGTAAATAATGTAAACAGCAGGATGACAGTTGATGGAGCTATAACAAACTCTCAATGATCTTCGCGTGTATATCTTCATAGGAATTACACTTTTAAAACTCATCACCACGACATGACATGTATCAAGAACTAGTCATCAACAAGGGCCTATATCTAGCACTACAAATTTCAACACTCATTTGGAAAAGGAGATGCTTGTTGCATACCTCAGACTGAGGGCGACCATAATCAACTGGATACCTTCCGGTAATTGCTTCTAAGAGCACAACACCAAAGCTATAAACATCACTCTTCTCGTTCAAAAGACCAGAATTGGCATATTCCGGAGCAACATAACTGAAAAATCATTCCAGAATCAAAGGAAAAACATTATTTCCTAAACGAGCATATATACCTTCTTCAAACTAATATATCAAACTTAGGAACATTGGCAATACCGAATGACCGGTTGGAGGTAGGGGTGAGGGGAGAAAAGAGATGAACTATTGCATCGCCAGATTTGCAAAGCAACTGGAGGTAAGGGAGAGAAAGAGAACTCACCCAAAGGTTCCCATAACTCTAGTCGTGATATGACTTTTTCCAGCACCCAGTAGTTTGGCTAGACCAAAATCAGATATCTTAGCATCAAAGTTCTCATCAATCAGTATGTTGCTTGACTTTATGTCTCTATGCACTACCTTTGGTTCAATGGCCTCGTGGAGATAAGCCAGCCTGCAATATATCACGAAGATCGCCAACAAGACATGTTAAGCACTCAGATTCAGCTATGGAAGGACTGATGGGGAGAGAGGCAAAAGGGAATAGGCAGACTTACGCCTTAGCAGTGCCAAGGAGAATTTTCATGCGAGCCTCCCAAGTAAGATATCCACGATCACACATATCTCCACGTAGCCATTGCTCTAGATTCCCATTATTGACATACTCGTATACCAATAACCTGAAATTTTAGCAGCAAAAAGGCAAAGGGATGAACACAGACCATACCGACTCTACACAGTAAATTCTGGACATGCCATCCATGAGGTCAGCTTGAGAGATAGCTAAGTGAAGGCAGTCCACCTAAGTTTGCAAATCAATGAAAGAATACAAAGAATTTTGTACCTCTGGGTCCCTTCAATGCAGTATCCCAGAAGTCGAACTAAGTTTTTATGCCTCACATGCCCAATTGCCTCAACTTCAACTCTAAAATCTTTATCAGCTTGTCCTCTGTAAGAAAATCAGTTTAAATGATCAATAAAAACTCACAAGTAATAGGTGGCTAACAGGAAAAAAGAAAAGGATAAAATGTTGTAAGCTCATAAGCAACTTACGGATTATTAAGAAGCTTCTTAACTGCAACAGCAGTCCCATTCATCAGTTGACCACGATAAACAACTCCATATCCCCCATCACCGATAATATTATCCTTTGAAAACCGGTTGGTTGCAGATTGTAGATCTCTCAAGGTGAACCAGTGACCCCAGCCCAGGTGTGAAAATTCAGGCAGGCCGGACAGAGGTGAGGGCGCAGTCAAAGGATGTGATGATGGTCTAAAGGTAGACCCCTTTCCATTACCCCCTTCTTCACCCAACTGAGACCCTACAACATCTTTCTCTAAATTATTGAAAGACCCTGATTGCACACTATCAGCACCATTCTCCACTTGGGGAATCAATACCTTCTCCGATTCCCCGTCATCGAACTTTTCATTATGCACAGAGAAACCACCATTACTGGACGAAACTTGATCGACTCTTATCTCTTTAATTTCCTCTGAAACAACAGGGAAATGGCTCACTGGGAGAATGTCATTTGCTCTTTTTGATTTCTTCTTTCGAAAAGTTAGCCATAGTGATACACCAAGAATAACCCCAAAAACCACAGCCAAACAGATCACAATTAGCACCCACAACTGCATACCAATATAAGTCTTAGATAGACTTTTGTTAAGATCAGACGCCATTTCTATGTATGCCAATATACCTGCGAGATTGAAAATGAAATGTAAGTGGCAAACATGGTATGAACCATAAGTATGTTTGTGGGTTCAACACTTGGGTTTGGGATTAAGCTTTAATACTCTTTTAAAGGTTCCTGTTAACAGACAATAACACAAACCTGAATTCTAATCAAAATATGGATGCCCCACATCAACAAGTTTCACACAAAACCCACATCCAAAGTCGGATAACATTGCATGCTATTTGATTTAGATCCTAAAGGAATCAACATAAGCAAACAGAAGAAGAGGAAAAAAAAAAGGGGCAACCTGAAATAAAAAGCTGACTGTGGTACAGGTGCCAAAACAAGTATGGAGAGAGAAAACAGAAAACTAGAAGAACAAGAAAAGCAAAATTAGAACCACATTCAAACTTCTCAAAAACCAAAGAGGAAGATGCTAAAGAAGCTCATAATTCTCCACTAATCAACTCCACCGACTACCAAACTCTTAAAAAATAATAAAAAAAAATATCATAATCAAAAGGAAAAAGCACGTTACATTTTTCAATACAAGCACAGCCGACACACATAGAATTCACATATCATTTTGACATAATCAATCAAGCAAACAGCAAATAAAGATCAAAACTTTCAGTGTTAAGGGACCCCAATAAATCCCAAAATCAACTCCAACAAACTGGAAATAAAACTCAAACCTGATTTGATTTTTATTGAGTCAACTCCTTCAGCAAGCAGCAATCCTTTTTTCTTTCCTCGAAAACTTAATCAAATTCAAGCGCTAGCTCTGTTAAAGCAAAACAAACAATACAAACCCAGTTGAAAATAAGCAAATTCAGACACACCCAGATCAAGGACATTGTCAAAGTTTCCAAATTTAAGGGCTTTTAGGAGAGTTTCCATTGTAGGTATCCACAAATTTGTAAGAAAAAAAATGAACTGTCAGTGTTAGGTACCAAGTAAAGACATGCCTCACGTTATATATCAGTGAATGAGAGTTTGAAGGCTTCGTTGCTGTTTCTTTAAAATTCAAAAAAAAAAAAATATTTTCATTCTTGATAGTGACAAATAATCAGAACCTTTGGAATATTTAAAGCATTTTCCCTAAAATTATAATTTTATCAAAGTCACAAAAAAAAAAGAAACTTTTGCAGTCAACATTAATTAATACATAATTAAAAATTAATACAATCATAATGATGTGGATTATGATTACAGGAGACAAGTAACCAGCGTGATAAGCGTAAGTTAGTGAAAAGGTCAAATTGAACAGACTAGACACCTAATTTACTCAAAACTCATTATGAATTTTCTCAAAAAATTTCCCCTAGAGTCCTGTGAATTTTCACTTTTTTCAATACACAATATGTTTGCTAGAGAAATTGGAGACTTTATATCAATAACAATAATATGGTATAGAGTAGGAGTAGGACATTAGAGTCAAAGAAACAGATTGGCCACCATCCCATATACCAGGTTTTGTGATGGACTTATGTGCCCAAAAACACAAAATGCCCCATCAGTCATCATCTTTGGTTTGGAAATTTTTGCCCCTTTTTGTGGGGAAGAAAATTGAGATGTGGAAATGTGAATCAATGTATTTACTTATGGGCTTGAAATGAAATGAAATGAACATCGAAGAATCAACAACAGTCCCCACCCCCAAACAACCCAAAAATACAAAAAGAAAATTTGCATCAGATTTTAATGGGTGTAAGTTGTAACAGGGGAAAATTTTCATAAAAGGAATAATATTTATTCATTGTTGGTATTGAGAGGCAAATTGTGGAATCAACCAGATACAAATAATTCACAGTCGAAAAAGGTGCTTTGTCATCCTTGGACATTTAACTAACTACTCTGCGTTTTATCATTTACTGGCTTGCTCTTTTGGTGGTGGTCCTGGATTGCTTATAATTAGGACAAAATCTTATCTTGTGTACGAAGGTCCTCAATGTCATTGTGTGAGACGCCAAAGAAAGTGTACATTATACACAAGGGAAAAAAAAGACACAGAGGCCGTTTAATTTTTGTCCTAATGAATATTTAGACTTTTACTGTTTTTTAAATGAACAGTTAAACCCCATTACCTTTCGTTAGTGAATTTTAGTTATTCAAAGGAAGAAGAAAAGGGAATTAATATCATCATTTTCAATTTTCATACAAATAGACAGGATTCACTAACAAAAGGGGATTTGATATCAAATTCTAAAACAGTTGAAATTCACCGTCCATTCTGAAAGGCTTGTGATGCTACTACTAGAACATAGCTTGAGGGTCTGGTTACACAAAGATGTATGTCTAGAGCAATCTTGTTCCACCAATTTTATTTTCAAAATTTAGCAGCTGATATGGGTCCATTGCAGCCTCAACTTCCTGCAAACCAGAGCCTACATGTCAGATTGCTTCACATTTCAAACTACTGATCAATAGTCAGAAGACTCCATTACAGATGAAGCCCACCAGCAGCGTCATCATATGTCATCATCACCATTAATATTATTATGGATTTTACTAAGTAACACTACTGTAACTTATAGCTGCTTCAAAAATCATATATGTCAATAATAAGACATATATGACTCCATTACAAGCCATATATGTATATATATCTACACACCACATAACAGATTAGCATACATCATTATGTCTACAAGTTTAAGAAATATGATCGCCATGAGATCATGAAACTAGCTAAAGTTCTCTTTTTTTTATTACAATTGTATTCTGATCAGTCGGTCAAAGAATGTGTGTTATTTAGGTTTTTTTTTTTTTCAATTTCTTTTTGGGGTCTTGATAATGACCTAACTTTTTAATTAAATAGTGCTTTATAGTTGTCTTAAATAACTATGGCAATTGCTTTACAGTCACTTCAATACTTATCTGGAATATCTATACAACAGGCCCCCACCAGAAAGAAAAACTGAACAAAATAGGCTGTCTAAACGCTACTTTAAGCTTAAAAGTGAGTTTAAAGTGGAGATTATAATGTAAGTATGGTATAATCACATCGAATCCAAGGAGGGTTTGTTCGAAAAACTTCAGATATAAGACACATATTGGTGCAGCAGAAGCAGCATTACACGCATACAGACACTGACAGGCGATACACACACACACACACACACGATTATATATACGCACAAAATGAACTTCCGCTAATAGATATATGTTGTGAAAATATATGTTGCTATATCTTTTCACAAAGCAGTTGCTATATGCTGCCAGAAAACAAAATCAAATTGTAGGATGCTGTCCATTTGATCATTAAGAATTGACACTTTAATAAAGAATTTGACTTTAATGTAGTTTCGGGCACGCAACAAGTTTGACAACTTTGATTTACGAGCAAGCATGTTTCATATATTATTCCCCAGTTTAAAAGTAAAATTAAAATTACTGAAAAACCATGGTCTCATATTCAAATTGTTTTGCAAATATATGGACACATGTAATCTTCTTTTAGAATCATTCATCGAGCACATCTATTTAAAAATAAGATAAAATGATTGTGATGTTCTATGTATTTAAAAAACACGAGTCAACTTCAGTCTTGAATTTGGTTCAGAAGTATAATAAGTTAATTATAACAAGACGGTCACAGTAGTCTCATTTAGGTTCCTCACCTGCCTTTCATATATATTGTTCGGATCCTGAATGCTGTCCCAATATCTTTAGGGCAAATGTTAAAAAATGGGACCCAAGTTTACAAATTATATGAGGATCAGGGGTTTGTTAAATTAAACCCTAGCTAGCTGCCTCGTTTCTTGTTCTTATTGATTTCAAAGACATACGATATGATTGGTTTTCATGCCATCATGATTGATTTAGTCATATATAATATAAACACAAAACAATAACATAACATAAAAACTCATTAGTTAATACAGGAATCTTCCATGCGTGCTAGAGGTTAGGCAAGTTGAGGCTCCCACAAAGGAGCCACTGGTCTCCTAACTCACAGCTCATCTTCGACTTCTTCTTAGTCTTGGCTGGATTTCTGAATAATATTTAGCCGGCGCCGATGAGAATGGTTATTAATTAGCTAGTGTACGTTCCTGGTTGAAACTTCAATATGCATGCATTGTGTCTGCGTACATGTTGTTTTACTGCAGCGGTTGAGGCTGCATATTTTGGTAGCTAATTATAAGTTACACATACGGTTATTCAGCCATTGAACCAATTATTAAATATGATTAACATAAACTTTATTAGACGCGTGTGTATATATATTTATATTATCGATCACCTTAAAGGCCATTAAGAATATTATCTTAAGGGGGTACAAGCTATTATATTATCACCTAATCCTTTATATAGTGGGATTTTATTTTCAGCCAAGCTGGCTAATTTCTATGGCTATGATCATTAAGCCATTAATTTCCTTGCAGTTTCCGGCATGCTTATCAGAAGTATCACTAATTGATATATGTTTTATGTGATACGGTGGTTTCCATCATTAATTAGGATAAATGTTTGAAGTATACAACGAACTTAATAGTATTTTAATTTCCAATCATTTTATAAGGTTAATTATTATTTTCTACAACTCAACCAATATCAATTTATGTATTGAAAAGGAAAAATTTTGAAGATTGCTGAAAGAATCAATGGGCCAAACAAAAAAAAAAAAAAAGGAAGAGCGAAAAAACTCTCTTAAATAACTAATAAACTGTATGTCTTTACCCTATCTAATCCTCTTAAACGAATACAAACCTATCTCTTTTCCTTTACATCCCAATTAGTTTTAGAGCTCTATTTATGTTGAAAATTTCTTAAACATCAGTGGGCAAAGAATTGTCCTTGCGCACACAACGCACATGAATATATATATATATATACACACAACATTGTCACCATTTAAGACATAGTGATTAAGTGAGCCAGCTAGCTCTCATTTTGATCTTGGGCCATTGGATTTGGTGTTCCAAACCCTAATTCTTATATTCAAACTCATTAGTATTGTTTCCTGATTTTCGTGTATCGAGAAGGATATGCCTTTTCCGTAGTGACTTCCTGGAAATATCCCACATGTACGCTAGCTTGATTCTCTATGATGATAATTCACACAAAACAAAGGCGCAAACAATTTAGCAAGGGCCAGCCAAACATGGAAGTCCAAATCACATCTCAAATTCGTTCGATGTGTTGATATTGTTAGATAACGATCTCATATTAACAACTGTGTAAAAAGTCAATAATAATTGATGCTACCCCAAAAATTAAAAAAAAAAAAAATCAAATTGAGGGTGGTATAAAAAGTCAGTAACTACATAACAGTAGCACGATAATTGATATGAATTGAACGACGAGTTTTTGAAAATTAATTAAAACTAAAGAAACGAGATAAACAAATAAGGATATATATGAATAGAACCAGACATGAACAAATTAAGAAACACATTTATTAACGGGGGATTTCTCATCTTCATCCTGTTTTTAAAGATAGAGATCCCCGTTCCATTTCTCTCTCTTTACGTTATGAGTTTAGGGTTTGTAACGAGTGTGTATGCAGCTGATTTATAACTTTGATACTGTGAGATGATGTCCAAATATGGAAACCTAGGCTATACGCGATCACATATGATCACATTAATAATGATACAAAAAGTCAGTAGCTATTGATGTTACATACAATTAGATAAATGATGGTGTAAATTTAAACTGTTAATAGTTACCTAGCAATTAGATGACAACTGGCATGCCTTAATGTACATAACAATCGCATTACTGATGGTAAAAAAAGTCAATATATAGCTACCTAATAGTGATACGATAATATATATAAACGAAGAACTTTTGAATTAAAAAATAATCATGATAATAATAACTAAAGACAAGCAAAGAAACAAAGATATGAATGAGACTAGAAGTCGATCAACATCAAATGTGAAGAGGAGGAAAGCTTTTGAAGATTGTTAAAAGAGATAAATAAGGATATGAATGGAACTGGAAATAAACCAACAACTTGTCTATAAATAAAGATTTCTGGTCTTCATTTTATCTTCTTAAACTAGAAAAGATCCACGATTGCATTGCATGACCATGTAAATGTAATGCAACAAACATGATGACGAGTTGAGCTCTCTTTTGTCCAAAGCATTGATAAAATTGAAAGAGACCATTCGATTTTTGTGGTCCGAACCCTAATTCTTAATCCTATTTTCAAACTCATTATTGTTTCTTCATTTTCGTGTATTCCACATGTTTAGCTGTGATTTTAGAAACATTCCATGTCTACTAACAAAATCCACCCTTTCACATTTTCGTTATTAATTTAGTTGATCACGGATTCGTTTTTTTTTTTTTAATTGTTATTTGAATACATCCTTATTCGAGTCATTGTGTAATACTTAATGCAAAACAAAATCGTTGTAGATGGTGGTTTGTCAGACAAAATGGGCCAATGATGAAAGCCCATACATAATATCTGTCTTGGGCATGTGGTTTTGCGTCCAAAATTTCAACTTGGCCCAAATGGCCATTAGGGCACTGCATCCCACACAAAGGGAGTTAAGCAAAGTTCCTCATTGCACCCACATTTGATCAACAGATGAATTATTTTACTTTCTATTCTCAAGGGGGAAAAAAAAAGGTTGTATACTTCTTATGAGTGGTAGATCAATACAGGGAGTTTGAGGTTGCATCATTATTCAATGGAAGGGATTGAGGATTTTCGTTTATATTCATGACAATGTGTAGGTTTAAATATTAAAATGATAATTACTTATTAATTAAGATACAACTTTATATTTTAAATAATTTTTTAAATAATGTAACAGTCGTCTCTGAATTATTTAGGTTATTTGGTAATTATAATAATGTTGATATTAAAAATCAATAATTACCTAAAAGGGTAACACATAATTTAGAATACCAATTTTTACTTTCGACTTTTTAAAGAAAGTAATTTCATTATTTTGCATGAAAACGATTAATAATGCAAATATAGTAACATAAAATATGGGCAATAAACGTTAAACCATAATACAAATTATTAAAGGAAAATAAATGATTTCTCTTTTCTGTTTGACAAAACCAAATCACAACAATTGATGCAAATGAAGGGCCCATTTTTCACTTCCTCCACGGGACTTGAAGGTGATATATCATGCAATCATGTATGTTTGTATGTATGTATGTATATAAGCTATTAAGAAAATTGAAAATATATAAAAAATTAATAATAATAATAAAAATTGAAACATGAGTGAGTTGCTGGTGTTGGATTTTATTTTGTTTGCGTGCGTGAATGTGTAGCGTAGCTCACATGGTACGGCCTTGTACTTATTTAATTCGTTGCTTCAGTGCTTCTCCTTCTTCTTCTTCATCGGATACACTGAACATCAGAGCCATAGCCTCTCATTTTCATTTTCTCATTCGTCTTCATCGATACTAACAAGGCATTTATTACTGCTTACTGCTCTGTTTTTTGAGTCTTGACTCTGTCAAAATTCATTTATTTGGTTATTATTGATCGGTGAGTTCCGACTTTGGATCTATGCACTTGGGTTTTGTAAGGATAAACAGATTTGCTTCTAAGGTATTTCATTTTTTAGTTTTTAACTCAGATCGGATCCCACTCCGCATTGCTTTAGATCAAAATTTGATTTTTTCTTTTTGCCCTTCTTTTAACTTGGTACTATGTTGGGAAATATTAATTGTTCAGAAAATGTTTGACTCAGATGCAAATTTGTCTATTTTGAGCCAAAATAATCACATGGGTCGTGTCCTTTTTTAGGTTTTGTTGATGTGGATTTGCCAGCATTGCTGTCTTTTTAACTTTCTTATAGTGATGTTGTTCTTTTTTTTGTCTGTACTGAGTTGTTTCAGGTCTAAATTGATTAGAGACTTGCAAGAACGTTTTAGCTTTATGATAAATTGGTAATGGTTGTGGAGATGAATTTGTTTGCTGGATATTGATGGTTTAGTCTGAGAACCAAGATGGTGGATTAAGAAGTTTAAAGCCAGGGTTTCATTTTCTCGTTTTCTTGGTGCAAGAAAAAAAGAGCAATGAAAATGATGATAAACAAGCCGCTTGTTTTGACTTATTTGTACTTGTTGATCTACATCCTACTTTCATCTGGAGTTATACTGTACAACAAGGTAATGCCTGCTTCTTGCTTATCTTTAACTTGACGATACTAAATGAGTGTGGTTTCTTTTTTTTTTTTTTTAAAGAAAAAACATTATGAGTGTTTTTTGCTTTAGACTTTTGTGGTTTGATTTACTAAAAATGTTCTGACATTCATCCATATGTTCCCATATGAATCATCAAAACACAATGTTGTGTGTCTTGCCGTGCTTAACCATACTCAATGTCTTCTTCTTCTTGTTTTTGTTGATCTACATGCATTAACATGGGAATTAGAGGGAGTCCTATAACTGTTATGAACCTACTTGTCTATTATTTCTTTGCCACAGTAAATGCTGAAGACTTTCGTGTGTGCTGCTAGATTGTAGATATTCATCGGTTATGTCTCCTTTACTGGATGATTGCCTAACTTCTATTAGACCTTGCATTTTTGTCTGCATTAGGTATTAACTAGTACGCATAACCCAGTTTTGTCTCTCTCTCTTAAAAGGGTGATACCATGTCTTTGTTTGTTGCTCTGTACAGTATCATTTATAAGGTCTTTTTTATTTTTCCCCTCTGCAGTATGACGGTTCATGCAGTTAAGTTGAAACCTGAGTTATTATTTCTCACTTCAAATTTTAAGTGATCTAATTATTGAATATGACTCTGAACTTTTGCAGTGGGTTCTTTCTCCAAAATACTTCAATTTTCCGTTTCCCATAACGCTTACGATGATTCATATGGGATTTTCTGGGGTTGTAGCATTTTTCCTTGTTCGTGTATTCAAGGTGAGACTTCCCAAAAACTTTTGGCTCTATTACTCCAGGATATTCTTTGATGGCCATCACTCAATTCTGCAAGGGTGTACAAATTTCAACTTTTTCTGTTTGTTTCAATTCCTCTTGTTTCCTTTTCTGACTACCGATGATTTCCTTTTACTGGAATAAAAAGTATCAGTGATCATTCCCTATAATCCCCTATTACTCAATGTCTATATGTTTCTTCATTTAAATTCTTGTTTTAATTTCTGTTCTTTTCATCTAAATGTGCAGGTTGTATCTCCTGTTAAGATGACATTTGAAATGTAAGTGAACTAATCTGTTTCTAAAAGTTAATATGACTTGTCTGATTCTGCATTTTCCTACTTCAATCTCCTGAAATATTGTGCTTGACATGGCAGATATGCAACCTGTGTAGTACCAATAAGTGCCTTCTTTGCATCAAGTCTTTGGTAAGTTCTTTCAATTGGGTGAAAGGGGGATTCTTTTCTAATGTTTGGAGTTTTTATCCATTGGGAGGCATGGCATTATGGGTATCTTAAGTGTTTCTAACCTGGACTGTTATTGTAGATGAACAAACTGAACATTTTTCTTAGTATTTTAATTCTTATGAGGAATGACCGTGTTTATTTCATATATGCATATAATTGTTATCAGTTTAAGGACATTGAACAATATATATGCAGCAAGTATTAATGATTTTCGAGCTGCATAGATTCTTTTGTCAATCTACTCGAAAATTCATTAATAAGTTTTTTGTTATTGTTTTTCTGTACAATTTCTGTTAAATAGTTCTCAATTATATATGGTGTAAATAAATACTAAGAACAATGTCTTCTGACTATTGTACTTTTATAGGTTTGGTAACACTGCTTACTTGCACATATCGGTAGCCTTCATCCAGATGCTCAAAGCTCTAAGTATGTGAATAGAAGTGCTTATATGTTGTTCATTTTCACTGTATCTTCTTTACTGCTGATAAATGGATGCTTATAGTAGTGCTTTGATGTTGCAGTGCCAGTGGCAACATTTTTCATGGCTGTTTTATGTGGCACTGATAAAGCAAGATTGGATGTGTTCTTGAACATGGTGCTGGTCAGTGTTGGAGTCGTCATTTCCTCATATGGGGAAATTCATTTTAATATAGTTGGCACGCTTTACCAGGTTACTGGCATCGTTGCAGAAGCTCTTAGGCTGGTCTTAACACAAGTCCTTCTGCAAAAGAAAGGCTTGACTCTAAATCCTATTACCAGCTTGTATTACATAGCTCCATGCAGGTATTGTCCTGTTGATGCCATTAGACTACTCTTTCCCTCATACATATTAGATAAATAGTTTTGTTTATTTTGCAAGATATGTATAAATTTTTCTCAAAACAAAATTATATGTATAAATTTGGTGAAGAATGTGAGTGTTAATGTGGTTTCTAAGGAATTTTCAAGATACTTCCTTTTTTTTTTTTTTAAATACATTGAAATTGGGAAGGAGTTTTAGGTCGATTTTGTCTTCTGGGAAGGTTTTTACCTTTGTTTAAGATGTAGTCAAGATAGTAACTTTCTTTTTTGAGATGCTCTCCTAATTACAAATTCTTGGGGAACTTTTGGGGCTAGTAGACAACTTGTCCACATTTTGTAAATCTCTTTTTGTAAATACATTCTACTCAACATTTTTCCTTAAAAAATGTGAAATGCATCAATGTGACTAGATGTTCTGTTTGTTTATTTACAAAATCTTTTCGAGTTTGCAATCTTTTCTTCCTATTACTTAATGATATTATGCTCGACTGCTCTATTACCGCAGTAATTTTTCTTTTTCTAACGATGTAGTCACATAAAATACTCTGTTGCAACAGTTGTGTTTCCTTTGATTGGTTAGGAATAAGGATTGACAGATATGTGAAACTTGGGCTTCTTGTTTGTGCAGTTTTGTGTTTCTATTTGTGCCTTGGTACTTGTTGGAGAAGCCTATGATGGAAGTTTCACAGATTCAGTTCAATTTCTGGATCTTCTTCTCCAATGCTTTCTGTGCTTTGGCCTTGAACTTCTCCATATTCTTAGTGATTGGAAGAACTGGAGCCGTCACTATAAGAGTTGCTGGTGTTATAAAAGACTGGATACTCATAGCCCTTTCAACTGTTATATTTCCAGAGTCTACAATAACTGGGCTGAACATAATTGGCTATGCAATCGGTACTCATTGTTTTAGATAACATGTGTTAGTTTTACCATGCTATTATATGTTTTCTTTTCAACAATGCTTTTTACCAAGTAATAATGTGCTAGTTTTACCATGCTATCATATGTTTTCTTTTCAAAAATGCTTTTTACTAAGTAATCAGTTTTGTTGTGCAGCATTATGTGGTGTTGTCATGTACAACTACATAAAGGTTAAAGATGTCCGTGCATCATCTCAACTACCTGCTGAAAGTATCCCTGATAGAATTGCAAAGGTCGGTATCATTGGTAATCCTTCATATTGTCATACATGATATCCTCTTTTCCCTATCTGAAAAGAGTTGGGTAGTTGTTGGGGTTCTATTTATTTATTTGTTTTTATAAAGTAGAAGTGTATGCTGTTAATCGATCATTTTGTTTGTTCTTCAAATGCATTTCATATCCATTTATTCAGGACTGGAAGTTGGAGAAGAAATCATCAGATATATTCAACCCTAATAACAGCAGCGACAACAATGGAGGGAATATCAACTCTGAACCACAGATCGATGAAGAAGCACCTCTGATTGCATCATCAAGATTATCTCACATTGGTCGTACTCAGGTAAGCAACCATGGTGTATAATCCATGAGCTGAGTATATAAAATTCATGTTAAAGATTTAACGGAGAAGACAAGTAAACAGACAGATAAAGCCGAGGCTCAAGTGCATACATCACCCTCCTATTTCAAGGGAGAATATTCTTTATTAGTGAATGGATCTTCAGGTTTAAGGCCAATGGCAGCTCAGCAGTTGTTACTTCTGGTTATGTAACATTAACATGGGCATGCATGGTTTTCCTGCTTAGGGTCAGTAGTAGCTTAGAACCCGTAATTGGGTGTTGAGAGCTCATTATATAATCAAGGCCGTTGATTTTGAGCATTTTATTTTATTATTATTTTTTTTCACTCTTTCTGGGAAAGAATTACAATTTAAGTTGCTACGGATAGGAATTTGACTTTGTTAATTAGTATAGTTATTTGCAGCAGACCTTTTGTACTCACACACAATTCAGCTCAGCTATTGTATTAATTGAATTAATATTCAGCTAAACTAGTACTTCCATTTTGCATGTCGATTCATTGTATTATAAATAATGGTTACATGAATGGATAGAGCCAGTCATGAAAGAAAAATTTATACCTATGCATACACATGATGCCATATCTTTAAAAACTTGAACGGGCTCGGTTTCTCAGATAAGGAGAAAGTAGAATCTTAAAAATCACTTGAGAGTGCGTGCAGAAAATCGCAGCATTGGTAATCAGATAGAATAGGCATACAATGTTCGGTAGGTTGCACAATGATATATCTAAAATTACACCGAGTGTATATTATTGTCCACCTAACCGGAACGATCTTCAAAAGTCTACACAAAGCCACGACATAGAATATGAAACAATGCTAAAGAAAATTTGAAAAAAAAATGCTCGTATATGATTTACAGAGAGAAATCACAAACCGATATGCACATCTCTGGCAAGAATATATCAAATTGAAAAGAAAACCACCCCCTCTCCCCTTCTTTCTCTCGCAAAATTAAAAAAAAAAAAAAAAAGCCAACACAACCCACAAACAGAAGTAGTCTTGCCACCCCTTCCTGCCATCCATAAGAATCTGAATCATCAAATATGGATGGCAATGACTTCTTCCTAGCAAGAAATGATGAATCTACTCAGAAATGTCCCGGAGCCTGCAGAGATAACAGCCTCCTTGCTGGAGCTGGAGGTGCCAATCCTGGGATGTCCCTGATGTCTTTGTTGTTGGGGTTGACAACCTGAATATTTACAGATAGCAATAAAAAAATGTTAAACTGTCATTGTTGGAACTTATGCTGTAATTTAATGCGAGACAATACCTTCACTACTATGATGGCTATTACACCACAGACAATAAGAAATAGGAACAGCATTATGCATTTGTCTGTAGCCACCTGAGGAAAGAGGGAAAGATTTTAGTTTATGGTATCAGCCATAGATGAAAAGGAAGCCAGATTCAGGTAGAAAACAGCCAACTAACCTGTCTTCCAATCTCCTTCACAAGCTGGGAGGCCTTTTTAATTGAGAACTGAATTGTATCTAGCTCATTAACAATACGGCCCATTTGATCAGTCTGCACAATTCTCAATCAGTATATAAAAGGCTACACTGATGAGAGGATAGATTACTCAGATGATTAGTGAATCATACTTACTTGACCCTTTAATGTGGTAGCAGTTTGGGTTCCCACTTCAATTGTTTGCTCAACAACCTATAACATCACTCTCAAAAGTTCAGACAACAAAAAAGGCAAAAAAGAATTGATCAAAAACACGTCCATTAGCTGTTTACCATTTGAGAACGTTTAATAGTCTGATCAGTCTCATCCATTGTCTTCTTCCCAGCATCAATCAGTTCTTGATTTGACATGGCTACATGGCAAGACACATCAATAAGAGAATGTGGCAGTAAAGAAGGCAATCAACAATGTATTCCTACATATCCATTATTGGTACCTTAGCAATTCATATCACAAGCAAGCATTTTTAGAAACAAAACTCACATGATGCCACTTGAACATTTTCATCAGCTGTAGGTTCACTGACTCCCGCTCCCATATCAAAGAGTTCAACCTTCTTATTACCAAGGCTATTCATATACCTGCAAGTAAACCAAATAGGGTGAGGAAACCTATTGTCCTCCCACAGATCACTGTTATGGTACCACATAACATACCAACACACTGCTCTCTACCCGGTCTCTAAATCCTACTGATCAAATGGGAGTCTTTGTACTTTGCCAAGGTTATTCATATACCCAAACATTATTTCTCAAACTCTTACCCTAAAAAGAACTCTCCAATTTGGATTGGCTCTATCTTATTTTATTGGCAGTTTAAATTTGGTTTCAATAATCCAAATACGATCAAAGATTTGTTTGGATTAGTTTTCATGAAGGCCAAGAGCACCCATAAGATAAATGAACAGAATTTTTCCAAATAATTCATTTGTATTTTTAGTTTTTATGAACCTAACTTCCGTTGAATGTTGCTACAGATTTAATACAGACTGTAAAAGCTCTAAATTCATGATCCTGAAGAAAGCTCTAAATTCATGATCCTGAAGAAAGCAAACAGTTGAACTTACGTTTTCCTCAATGCCACATAAGAGTTCAACTCTTTGATCTGCAATGATGACAAAAACCATTAAAAGCAGATGTCACAAATGTATGTACTAAAAATAATGATAAATATCCTGACGAGAATTAAGAAGAGGGATAAAAATTCTCTGTGCCAAAGTACTGAGGTGTCGTGCTTCTTCCCTTCTTAAACTTGAGTGGACACACGAGAGGTAATCTTAAAGCGGGTAGACACTCAATATTAATTTTTGGGGCAATCAGTCCTACATCTGCTAACCCATCGTACAGTAGCTACATTTTGACAACCAAGATTGAGAACCAAGTTCAATTGTAATTGCTCTTTGGCTGCGATGATCACCATTGAGTTTCGGGGAAGTTTGAAAAAAAAAAGAAAATACCATAATACAGTTCACGATATTAGACAAGCTCTTTTAGGATGATCAAAAGTCTGCTCCAATAGTTGGATTGTCCAGATTAATGATTAAGTGAGACCTCTACACAAGTCAATATGAGGAACAAACGAGTTCCAGATTTTGTTTCTGAATCAATTTCCGTTGAGATAACTGTTAAAATGTGATTCTATTTGCTGTTACAAACAAAAGGAAAATCCAACCAGACCCAACATAGAATTTCTACATTCGTGCTCTGAGGACAAAAGACCAAAGTTTCAAGGAACTGACCATAGATTGCTTCTCATCATTGAGTTGCTTATTGACTTCTGGAGGATTTCGGGCTTCTTCATCTTTAATTTCACGATCCATCTCTTTAATTAATCTGAAACATTTAGCTTTACATAAGTATAGCAGATAAATCCCACAAATGCAAGAAAATGATAAATTTCAATAAGAAAAGTTGTTACTTTATTTCAATTTCTATTATTTCCTTTATGGTTAGTAACAATTAGTCCACAAGTGATTATTGCAAGACACAGCATAAAACTTCTACTCTTTATCTCAGCAAAAATTCACCCTGTCTTGGTAAAATAAAAAAATTTGAATCAAGGCTGCGCAAACTCTTCGGAACCCTCTAATGAGTGAACTAAATCAGTAAATCCAAAGAAAATTTCTTTTTTTTTTTTTTTTCAAAAAGCTGAATCTCAAATGCACTAGCCAACTTATCTTCCTTAATCAACAGCTCAGTTTCTAAAACCCAAGATTCATCTAATGAACTTAAATAATGACTTCTAGTAGCAAAATTCGTGATGTATTTGTGCGCACCAAAGTGTTTAATGAGGCAACATTGTATACTCATTATCATTTTTCTTCTTTCAAGTTTTGTTAGTCTAGTAGCTAGGAGAGGCAGACAGTGAGATAAAGAAAGCAGTCACAGTCGACATGTAATCATATGTGACAACATATAGAAATAGCAAACCTTTTACACTCCCTCATCCTCCCAGTAAGTTCTTCCAGCTGCTTACTTTGTCGGCTGGAATCTTTGATCTTATCCAGCTTCTGGAAGCCATTTCTGATTCAAGGAGATACAAACAAACAAATCGAAACCATAATACTAATATACATTTTATTAATGAACCAAAATAGCAATTAAAGAAACGAAATTCACACATTATCCTCCCTTTCAACTTCAAGAATAACCAAAATCTAATTATAATAATTAACTTCCCAAGCTTAACTTTGCTTCTTGCTAGATACGTCTCACCAATATTATGATCACAGATTAGCACTAATTTTCGTAATCTAGCTCATTTTCAGGGAAAAAAAATTTTATTTTTTTTTAAAAAAGGGAACATGGCCATAACTCACTTCAATTAAATGCACTTAATTTGCTATTGAAAACCAAAAGCTAATGGTGTCTGTAAACCCTAATTATTCAATTCAATGTCTTCTATTAACTATTTAAAACCGCTAATTGCTCAATACAGTTGAAGAAAAGGAAACCAAGAAAGCGGAAAAAATGATAAATGATTAGAAAAAAAATACACATACGAGAGCGCTCGAAAATTATCGCGAATTTCGCCGTGGATCTGCTCCAGCTGAGGGCTCATCTGCAAATCGGTAGCCATAGTTACGCCGGAAAATTAATCAAAATCTCCGGCGAGTAAATTACCACCACGGCATTCAAATCGATTCGATCCTCTCAGTTGTTGGGAGTTTTTAGGAAATTAAAAAAATTAATTAATTAATTAAAACCCTCACCCAACCGCACTCCTATTTCTTTTTAATAAAACAATAACCAAAAAAAAATAAAATAAGGATTTTGTAGATAATAATACTATTCAAATATAGCAAAAAGGGAAAATTTTGGAGTAATGCAGAGAGAACTTCAGAAGATAAAAATTAAAAAAATTAAAAATAGCGGACGCGTGTTTTGAAGAGAAAGAGAGAGAAAATCGGTGTCAGGTAATAAATTAATTTCTTGTTGATTAAACGATTTATAAATTGCATAAAAAAGAAATTGTATAGCAAACTAAATAGAAAAGCGCAAAAATCAAAATCAACCCGTTCTGTTCTGGTCGGTTTATACCGCGATATTGATGAGTTATCGTTCGTTTTTACAAGCACGAGATATCGTTTTGTTGGGTGGGCAGAAAAAGACTGCCCATGTGCCTATCAGGCTTTATCGATTATTGCACACTCTTTTTTTTCCTTTCTACTCATGCTTATCTACATCATTATGAACACAAGATAAGGCAATTATAAATAGTTAACCTTCAAGGTTCGACCATATAATTATTTATCAAATTAAATATATGTTATTGGATTATTGATTGAATTGAATTCTTTAGCATCTATTTGTGCACAATTAACCATTTCATTTGTTACCATATTGTATTGAGTTGTTTTTAATCCAACAAAACTATCCTAAAATTGTAAATTAATGATAATTTAAATCTAATGCGATACGTCAGTCTAATTTACGACCATCTCATAAAAATACTTTTAATTGTAGGCGCGAGTTAAACGATGATATGTATTCACCGAAATCTCGTGAATTAAACATCTAGACAGGGTTAATTATAAAAAATTGAATGGTTATGATATTGTGAAATTAAAAAAAAAAAAAAAAGAGAGAGATTAGAAAAACATTAAAAAAAAAGAATAAAAAAAAAGGGGGTGGAATGTGCTGTCGAAAGAGAACAACCTTACTTTACAGGTGGACCGTCTGGCCTGGGCCGGTGCTGGGGCTGTTTTTGATTGACCTCACCTAAGCTGTTGGCACGCCCATCATTACTCTTCTTTTTAATAATCAAATATAAGTACTTTCTTTGACTTTGGAGCCTCGGGCTAATAATAATGACTGAAAACGGCTTCAAGCGGCCAAAGCTGATTCCTTTCTTTGGGTGAGAAAACAAGTGCATCTTTTCATTTCGCAAAGAAAAAGACACTTGCGCAATGTGAACCTCGAAGAAATTGTACCTTTAGACTGGGGTGCAGCCACATGATCTTAGTGTGAATAGTGACGCTTTCCTAATTTCAATCTCGCGGTAATTAGGAAATGCCGTAAATCTATGGCTATAATTCAACACAACTTTAGTTTTGGTCCTTGTCGAAAGAATCCAAGACGAGTTCATACCATAGTTAATCCATTAGACACCAATAATTCCATTCGACACTCTATCGAAGTGAAAATCTCGGTTTTCTACTCCCCACATTTCAAACAAGTTTGTCAAGATTCATTTTCTAATGAAATCACAATTAATATTGCGAATTTTGTTCTCTGACCATCAATGATTGATCCATTCGAAAATAATCGCCTACCACAGGAGAATAAGTTTCAGACGACAAGTCGGTCAAATATCTATCTGGGAGGGTTCTGGCGCTAACGGTAAAACCAAAACAAGCAAAGCGAGCCAGTACGTTACCCCAAAAGCAGAGAAATCCCGTGGGCGGACGGAGGGTCCGAAGCAACGGGCATTTACAAACACGTGCAAGTAACGCCCCCAAAACCACCACGTGTCCAACTCAAATCCAATGAATCCAAATTGGCACGTGCAAGAAACCTCAGGTTTAAAAATTCTAACCCTAGTTAAAGAAATTGAAAAAGAAAAATACACGCATTTATATCGTTACGGTTTGTGTTTGTTTGTCCAAATTGAAATTGGATTTCGTTGTGAGAAAGCAGAAGCCAGAAGCAGCAATGGCTGCTAAGAAATTGTCGGAGGCGTTTTCGAAGAGCTTGATCGAGGACCTTCGGCGATGGGGATGCATGAAACAGACAGGTGTGAGCTTGAGGTACATGATGGAGTTTGGCTCAAAACCTACAGAGAAGAATTTGTTAATTTCTGCTCAGTTTCTTCACAAAGAGCTTCCAATTAGAATCGCCAGACGAGCAATTGAGCTCGAGAGACTTCCTTACGGTTTATCCGAGAAGCCTGCCGTTTTGAAGGTGATTTTTTTTGGGTTTGTTTTTTTAATATTTGTTTGATTGGAATTAAAGAACGATTAGAGAAAAGTTGACTCTCTTTTCTTTATTCAATTATTTTTCAATCTTTTATTATTGTTATTAATTTTTTTTTTTGCATGCTGGTATTTATATTAAAGAAAAGCTTTTTTATTGGCGTGATGCTAACCCCCCCCCCCCCCCCCAACCCGCCCAAAAAAAAAAAGTCAAAATTAGCTTCATTCTGTGTGGATTTTCTGATGCTTAGGTTCGAGACTGGTATTTGGAATCATTTCGTGATTTGAGGTCGATTCCTGACATTAGAAGTACGGGTGATGAGAGGGATTTTACGCAAATGATTAAGGCGATTAAGGTGAGGCATAATAATGTGGTGCCCATGATGGCGTTGGGGGTGCAACAATTGAAGAAAGGGATGGATCCCAAGATTGTTTACGAGGATCTTGATGAGATTCATCAGTTTCTGGATCGGTTTTACATGTCTAGGATTGGAATCCGTATGCTTATTGGTCAGCCTTTTATTTTCTGTTTCTTATTTTGCTGGTCTTTATTGCAATCGATTTTTTCCTTCTTGTTGAAGCCGGGTCTGAATATCTTGTGTGCGCTTCAAATTTGGATGAAACTCAGGGCAGCATGTAGAATTGCACAATCCCAACCCTCCACCTCATTGTATTGGCTACATAGACACAAAAATGTCTCCAGTGCAGGTTGCTAGGAATGCTAGTGAGGATGCACGTTGTGTTTGTCTGCGGGAATATGGCAGTGCACCTGCTGTTAATATATATGGTGATCCCAGTTTTACATTCCCGTAAGTTCATTTAATTCTCACTGGATAACTATTTTTGCCTTTTTAGTTTCATTAAGGTTTTTGTTAATACCGTCTCTCTCTCCCTCCCCTCATTTAATGTCCTGTTAGTGATGATTTGTGTGGGTTATAAATGATCGTTCGCATTCTGTGTTGTTGTATTTTTTCTAATTTATTATGAGTTTTCTTTGCAGTTACGTCCCTTCGCACTTGCATCTCATGGTATTTGAGTTGGTTAAGAACTCATTACGTGCTGTTCAAGAGCGTTATATGGACTCAGATAAAGTTGCACCTCCTATTCGAATAATAGTAGCCGATGGATTAGAGGATGTTACTATTAAGGTTCTTCTTCTTCTTCTTCTTCTTTTAACGATCTGTTTATGTAAATTCCTTTGGCATTTTCCTTTTCCTCTCTGCATTTTGCTGCTGAATTTGACATGCATATGTCTGGGTTTTGTTTTTGGATAAAAGCGATGATTAACCAGATGGTGTGACTGATATTGTAGGTTTCGGATGAGGGAGGTGGCATACCAAGAAGTGGTCTTCCCAAAATTTTCACATATCTTTACAGCACTGCCAGAAACCCTCTGGATGAAAACACTGATCTAGCAGCTGACATGGGAACAATGGCTGGTTATGGATATGGGCTTCCAATAAGCCGTTTGTATGCTCGGTATTTTGGAGGAGATTTGCAAATTATCTCCATGGAAGGATATGGTGAGTTGAATGTGTTTTCAGTTCTGTTGTATTCATAGTGTCTTTACATAAATAAGTGAATTTTTAGATGGTGTCTTGGATTTTGGTATGCTTAATCAGCATTCGAGTTTGACACGTTTATTATGTCTATATAATCGTTTCACCTGTATGATAGTTGTGGATAGTTTTGCGCTGTTGAGCCTCATGCTCTGCCATTGAAAACTTTCATCAATGTTTATAAGTATTTTATGGTGTTGATTATCATTATCGCATTCAAGTGATACAGCAACTGATGCATGTCTACAAGTTTTTGATTCTCTGATGTCCTTTCTATTCTAATCCGCATAAACATATTACGCGTGTACAGGAACTGATGCGTATCTACATTTGTCACGCTTGGGGGATTCACAGGAACCCTTACCATGAATTTCAACTGCAGCTAAGGAGATTTACGGGAGCCCCTGCCATGAACTTCAATGCAACTTCAAAGTTTAGCAGTTATCAAATTTCTCGTAACTCAATTGATGGAATTATTAAACAGAGCTAACAATTTGTACAAGATATGAATTGCTGTCAATTTTGGTCCTAATAAATTGGCAGCTTTCTTGTATATTCCTCCTCTTTCTTCATATCCGGTTACCAGCTGGTAATTTGTTTATTTTAGTTCTTTGCATGTACATACATCTTACTTGCATAATACTTCTTTGCACACGAAATGCATGATTATTTGATATTTTTATCAAGTGCACTTTTTCGAAAAAGAAAAAAAAAGAGAGAGAGAGAAAAGAAAAAGCTGTAAAAATTAAGCAAAAATATATCAATACATCTCAAGCAATTTCATACAGCAAGAACCTCAGTTTTGGTACAAGTGTTTTTAATGCTCTTCAGTCTTCATGTATGTCAAAAGAACCAGGGTTGCAAAATGGTGTTGGGATCTCAGTGCCTTCTTTGCTTCGCACGTTTTTGCGACTGACGGCCCCTCATCTTCCATTTATCATTTCCAGCAGGACGATTTTGACTTTCAATCTCCTGAACCTTGCGCTTTCTGGCAAAGATTCATACATGTGAATCAATCAAATGAACACTTAGAATAAAACATACCGGCGTTGGAAAGAAATATAATACTATCTTTGGTAGCGCACCTGTATTGCCCAAGGACAGGATCAGAAAGCAGCTCATCGGCAAGGGTTGCCTTTCTTTCCTTCTTAGTCAGTCTACTAGAGAAGAAATCTGCCGAGGACTCTACTACTGTACCCACCTGATGACGGTAAAAAACGCAGCTATTTTGCTTTAGAGTAAAAGATATAAAAGCGACAAACACAGTAAAAGAAAAATAAGCAGAAAAAGATCAATGTGACAAGATCAACATGCCTGGAAATATTTGGGCTGCGTTTTTGATTTCGCATCACTCTTCTTGTAGTGTCTCTTTGGATCCATGGCACTCCTCAACTGCATTATCAACAAAGCAAAGATAAAACCAGACAAACATTCAATCAGTTGAGAAGAGACTCCATCGACGTCACTTGTGAATTTGTAACCCCATCAAATTGGATTATACTTGGGGCCTGCTTCTGGGAAGAATTAAAGCATTGGACAAAAACAAACACATCCAACCTATTCTAACATATCCAATCCAATTCAATCAGGCAATACCAAACGCACCCATTGCAGAGCTAAAAGCATCAGCTGCTTGTTCGGAATTGATGAATCCGGAATGAGAATGAAATACTTGAAAAACTATAATGTTTCATATTAAGTTATTAGACCAACATAGAGCTAAACAGCAAGTGCCTAGAGACAGTGGTAAATGATTGCAGAAATTTTCAAAACTAAAAGTAGCCTCACCCAAAAATCATAAAATATCCTAAAACTGCAGTCTGGAAACAAGCATAATACAAATAAGTAAACAGATAATGCTATTAACAAAATTACCAAAAAATAAAAATAAAAAGCACGGTACGCACCTTCAATAACTGAAGATCTTTCTTCAACTCAGGAGTTATAGTTGCAGCTGGCATGTCAAACCTAATTTCCAATTTCACCGGATAACAAATATTAATCAAACAACACATAAATTTTATTTTATTTTCATTATAAGAAAAAAAAAGGTGAAAACATACCAGCTTCTCCCGGCGGTATCTTTAACTTGTTTCTTGAGTAATTTGTTTAGCTTTTTGGGATCGTTAGGTGGCACGAAGAGCCCATCAACAAGTTCCGTATTGGGTCTCCAAAGCACGTTGCTTTCGCGCTGATTTGGGGATTCATTGACGCCCCCATTGTTATTTGTATTTAGCATTGGTAAAGTTGCCGGCAGCTTTGGCTGCCATGACAGACCAATCACTGCCTTCTTCTCCGCGATTGCCATTTTATGACTAATCTGTTTCTGTTGAACTAAATTATAATTAGTGAAAACTAAAACCCTAGAGATGCGTCGAGGGAGAATATAAGAGAGGAGAAAGATTAATTGTATTTTATCGTAAAGTCCCTGAACTTTTAAATTTCATAATATAAGGGCATACGTGATCAAACTTGGTCATGTAAGCCACAGTCTTTAATTGTTGACTCTCGACTGACCAGACGGACCCATAAATGCTTTTTTTTTTATTATTAATTTCGATAAATGCAAAAGCTTAATATATAGTTTATTGATTGATTCTTCATTAGTTACTTTGTAGTAAGTGGAGGCAGTACAGCCCTCAGTCACTAATTAAACGCTATTGGTGACCCTTTTTGGAGGATTTGATTCATGCTTAATTACTTGAGGCATTAGAGATTAAAAATAAAAAAATAAAAAAATAAAAAACTCTCTTTAATATTATTACTTGGGAGCTGAAATGTTCATCATTCAAAATCTCGTGTCCAAAACCCAAATATTTTATTTTCGACATAAGAAATTTTACCACTTCAATGAGTTGGCACCCACAAAAGTAAATGGCAAGAAAGAGAGACGGTTGCTGTGACCTTTTGTTAACTCGATTAACTGCTGCTATATATAGTACAAATTGATTTAACAAAGTACGTCTTCAGAACAGCTGCCTACAAAATGTTTAGCAGAACATTGCAGGTATCAGCATCTAATTGCTTCTATTCTATGCCGTTAGTTGAAATAACTACTTGGATTCTTCATCTTCAGAAAAATTCATATCAGCAGCATCATCAGTGGCTAAGCCAGCTTTGACAGGATTAACGTCCAATGGTAACAATTCAGGTGAGGTCAAGATCTCCGTGGATCCATTCCTAGCCTCTGCATTCCCATCTTCATTCTCAATCAGATTGTTCTTGTACTCTTCATCATCATATGCAGCTCCCGATTCATCACAAAAGATTTCCTACAAGACGACGATCACAAACTCAGTTCAACTTTAGTAAAGTAACTTATAACATATTTCTTTGACGTACAAGTTTAAAAAGATACCTCATCTTCTGGCAAGGCTTGTTTCTCTGCTTCTACAATCCAGTCATCCACCAAATGTTCTCGAAGAGCACTCTCGAGGGAGATTGAATCATCGGACCTTCTCTTTATATGGCATTCTCTAAGTCGCAAGTTGTAGTGAACATAGATCAGATCGTTAGTTCTTTTCTGGGCCGCACGACTGTGCCTTTGGCCATGAACCCGATCATATATGCTCCACTTATGCTCGCATCCAATAGATGAGCATGTTTGGCTTAATACGCGTACGGCTATTTGTTGAAGTTGTAAGCTACTTATCCCATGTTGTTGCCACCATGCAGCTAGTACATAAAATACCACTCATCAAAACTACAATATCATTCATACAAGGTATCGTCATAATCTTAGCATGAATACAACTTGATGAGATTCTCTCAAAAGAATAACATAGCAGTCTAGTGCTATCACCTGGCTCAAGCTCTGTTCTTGTACTAATCGCCAATTCAGTTCCAAAATCAGCTTTGGCAGTAGTATAGTCAGAAATTTGAGACATAGCATAAATCCTTCTTAACTTGTCTGGCTCCAGCCGAACTATGCATTCATTTAGTCCGCGGACTACCTCTGGATACTACAGGTATATAACAGTGAAAATTACCATCAGCATATAAACTAATATAATTTTGCAATCAACAAATCATCATTGTTTCTCCTACCGCCACAAAATGAGGACGATATCTGTAGGACGGATTCAAGAAGTAAGCAGCAACATATAGAGGGTGGTTGCCCAACGAGTTCCAGTGATTATCTATCACGTTCCAGAATGGTCCGTATTTACGAACATCGTCACCATGAAATGATTGAATTGCAAGCTTTGCCCTGTACATGTCATTATAAATATATGGCATGGAAAGGCTTTGA
Organism: Murraya paniculata; assembly: GCA_030449075.1. NCBI lineage: Eukaryota > Viridiplantae > Streptophyta > Magnoliopsida > Sapindales > Rutaceae > Murraya > Murraya paniculata. Next base: position 140,208 of record JAEVFN010000053.1, on the reverse strand, counting down.
CCAGTATCAACCTTTTGAAGTACTTGCATTATTGGGTACACTGATCTCACAACATATAGCAGCTTCTTCCAAAATTTAGCATTCAATACAATATTTTCAACCTCTTTTCCCTTATCCGATTTTGAGAACCAAGACGAAGTCCATATCTCTGATTGAAACATTCTTCTAAGATCAATCCTGTGATCCAGCAAGTTTTGCAAAGTTGTAAAGCTTGAGGCAAATCGGGTGACAGATGGCATTAGAAGTTCCTGTCCCCGGGTAAATTCTTTCTTCATTAGATTCAACAAACGAATGTGATTGTAAATGAACTTCGTAATCTTTTGGGCCATTTCCATGCACTTCCATACGCATTTTAAGTTAAAAAAACCTTCAAGCATCTTATCGATACAATAGGTAGCACATGGTGTCCAGAATAAATTCTTTCTCTTCTCTTCAAGCATCTTGCCAGCAGCTTTATAGCTTGGTGTATTTTGAGTGATTACCTACAAGAACGGAGGGCAAGAACAATAAGAAAGAAGCAACATACACACTAGCAGATCACAAATTAAGGACAAGGAACGAAAACTAGAATGGTCAAAACAAGTTAACTACCTGCACTACATTTTCCTCACCCACCTCTTCTACCACTTTATCCAGCAATTTAAACAAATTTGAAGCATCCTCTACTATGTCAGTGGCATCAACAGAAGACACAAAGTATAAACCATGTGGGGAAGAAACAAAGAGATTGATTAACGTTCTACTTTCAGAGTCTGTCCAACCATCGGCCATGACAGAACAGCCCGTAACTGCCCAGGAAGCCCGGTGCTCAGCCAGATTGTACCTAATAGTTTCAATTTCCTCCTGTAGCAACTCACCAAATATCAGTTGGCTTGGAGGCCCAACCAAACCCTGTCCATACCGACCAACCAACTCAAGCATATTATGAAAGTACTGGGAGTTTGCCGCTTCTAAAGGAACTCCTGCGTAGTAAAAAAATTTGCAAATTGCAGAAATAATTTCCTTCTGGGATTTTTTACCCCCTCCTCTCATAATTTTCTCTTGTTTGCTAGATGATGTTCTCTGACTGGATGGTGTTTTTAGAGAGGCTGAGTCAAATCTTGTACTATTGAGTAATGACTCTAAATCACGACACGGAGACATCTCATTAAAAGCTACTCTTAGCTCTTTTCTCTGTCTTTTATCACCAATCATCTTTCTATCACTGTTCATTCGATGTAGAGCATCTTTTTCTAGCTCATTCACTTCATCTTCAATGTTTGATCGCATATAAGAATCTGATAATTCCTTAGCCTTAGTCTCACACCATTTATGTCTCCTCCCACTACGGTGCCATTTCATATTCTCTTTCATTTTAAGATACACATCTTCAGGAGCGTCCTTACAAGGTGCTACTTCTCCTTGAATTCTAGCTAGATGTTGTTTAAACCGATTGATACCTCCACTTACTACTTTTCCACAATAATTACATTTTACCTTTTTTTTCCTCTGATCTTGAGCAACACCGTGTTCCCACCCAGGGTCAACACATCCTAATGACCGAAGAGGGGTCAAGTTCGAGATCACACCCCTATCAACCATCAACTGCTTTCCCCTACTACTACTGTGCCCAGCATGCTCTTCTTCCTCTTCTTCCTCAGAGCCAAAGGTCAAATAAACCTCTTTACTACCTTCATCTTGCCTGGGTTTCTTACTGGAACTACATCCTTCCAAATTTTCCCTCATTCTGAGGTACACTTCCTATAAACCCCTATCACAAGAAGCTACTTCAATATCTAAATCCCACAAAGATAGCAGCATTTCAACTGCTTTATCCTCTCATCCTGAGCTCAGCAACACCGTTTAGTTCTATTAACTCCAGCATCAAGACCAACTTGTAGCCACATCTGATTGAACACGCACATGCACAAGCAAATTCAAAATGTTACAAATGCATTTTGTTTTTCCACTTTGTCCAACAAACCAAAAGCTCGTGCCTTTGGTGGATTTTTCATCGATCATTAGAACCCATTAAGAGTTAGTAATCAATTTGAAGTATAACTAAAAATTTTTGATTTTTCAGGCAAAATCAACCAAAAATCAAAACTTTAAAGGTTAAATTTATTAAATTATTAAAATTTATGTCAAAGCTGAATAATCTATGGGAATTGCTTGCCGTACCTGAGATGCAATAAAGAGGATCGGTTTTGAGAATAGTGAGTCGCGGCTGGGTGAGAGTTTCAACTCGACTCAGCGTTTCTAGGGTTTTTTTCTTCTAAAATTGAACCTTTTTTTTTAAAAAAAAAAATTATAACAGTTAACAGAAGGGTGAAAATGTTTTCACTCAAAACGAGACACGATAATCATATTTAATAAAAAATATAAAAGTAATTAATTTGTCGAGAACCTTTTTTTAAATAATTAAGCTAAAAATTGAATTTTATTTAAATATAAAGACAATATTGACCGAAAATGCTAGCATGATATCCAATTTTCTCTATTTATTTTTAATTTTCTTAACATTTTTTAAATGATGGTCGTATGTTTTGAGTTGACTCAGTGAGTCAAAACCACACTCTTGTCCTCACATTGCTTTAAGTTCAAACAGATTGTGATGGGTTTCACTTTCAAGTTGTCACATTATCATAGCCAAATATGCTAGACAACTTTCTTAGCGATACTGATTTTTGCGTGCTTGGAGCTCAATTTAGCATGTGCCAAAAGATTGGCTAAATTTGTATTTGAATCTTCTAGCTTTTTAGTTTCCACACTCACAACCTTTTTGGCTGTGCTTTTACTAAATTTATCAGCAACACAAATATAGAATGCCAAGCATTTGATGAGCAAGAAACTAAGGAGATTTGATTGCAGAGAATACTGCAATAACCGTCTCTTGACAACCACCACTTGTTAAGGCAAATATTGTCCCTAAACCACAAGAGCAGCGTCCTTGAACATTCATAATTTTGGATTTCCATCTCTATTAAATTTCAAATGCTTTCTTCAATCTCTCTCTCTTTTTCTCTCTTTTTTTTTTTTTTCTTTTGTTGTTGTTACCTCAATCGATGTCATCGAAATCATTCTGAATAAGAGGAGGGAAGATTGATGCTGTTGTTGGAGCTTCCATTGTGCTTCTTGTGGGTGTGTGCATTGGCGTTATAGTTGGTGTAAGCAACACAGCAAGAAGAGTGAAAGTGATGCCGTCTCTGCAAATTCAAAGACAGTCGCTGCAGTTTGTGCCACAACTGATTACCGGGAACAGTGTATTGTGAGCGTAAAACCAGCTCCCAAAAGTAAAACCGCTAGTCCAAAAGAATTCATCCAAGCTGCTATTAAAGCCGCCATCAATATGGTCGAAGGAGCAAAGAATAATGCGAGCTTTATACTTGACACCAAAGATCCTGCTCAAAAGATGGCAAAGGAAGATTGCGATGAATTGATGAATTTTGCTGTTGAAGGCCTTCAAGCCTCGTATTCAATGGTTGCCGATACTGAATTGCATGGGTTGAAGGATAAAGAGGCCGAGCTTCAAAACTGGTTAAGTGCTGTAGTATCATGTCAACAGGCATGCATTGATGGGGTCAAACAGCCTGAACTGAAGGATCAAATCATAAGTGGACTCCAAAATGCCACTCAACTAACCAGCAATGCATTGGCCATTGTTTCAGCCATTTCAGGGATCTTAAATACCTTCCACATTCCACAAAACATGGCTGCAATTTCTCAAAGACTACTACATGCACGTAAAACTGGTAATGGTCAATACCCTGAATGGCTTTCGGATTCAGACAGGGAGTTATTAGCAAGCCAAAACAACAATCAAATGCCTCCTCCTAATGCAGTTGTGGCTCAAGATGGAAGTTGACAATATATAACTATTGGTGCAGCCCTTGCAGCATATCTGAAAAATCTGAATGGAAGATATATTATATATGTAAAAGCTGGGAGTTATGATGAATATATAGCTGTAAGCAGAAAACAAGTGAATGTCTTCATGTATGGAGAGGGACCACGAAAGACCATTGTCACTGGCAGGAAAAACAACCGTGAAGGGATCTCCACTTATAAAACTGCCTCCTTTTTTGAGTTCATATTCACCATACTAAGACTGGTTCAGTTCCAGTACTTTCAACTGTATCATTTTACTACTGTATTGATTGTTCATGAACATGTTGCAGCGGCGTTGGAAATGAATTCATCACAAAGGCAATGGGATTTCGGAACACGGCTGGTCCTGAGGGGCACCAGGCTGTTGCTCTCCAAGTCCAGTCTGACATGTCAGCATTTTACAACTGCGGAATGAGTGGGTACTAAGACAGATTGTATGTTAAACACATTGTCAATTATATCGAAACTGTGTTATATCTGGCACAGTTGATTTCATCTTCGGGGACACACATTGTCAATTATATCGAAACTGTGTTATATCTGGCACAGTTGATTTCATCTTCGGTGACTCATCTACAGTCATCCAGAACTCTTTAATCATCGCCAGGAAGCCTATGGACAACCCAAAAGACACGGTGACTGCTCCTGTTTGAGCAGACTGGCAAGAAACTACAGGCTTGGTAATCCAGAACTGCCGCATTGTTCCAGAAGAACTACTGTATCCTGTGAGATTCAAGATCCCACGTTACCTGGGGAGGCCATGGAAGTTATACTCAAGAACGATTATCATGGAATCAACAATGGGAGATTTTATTCAACCAGCAGCGTGGTTGGAATGGCAGGGGAACTGTGCACTGGACACATTGTATTATGCTGAATATGCAAACAAGCCCCCCGGAGCTGCAACTGATAAGAGGGTCAACTGGAAGGGATTCCACGTGATGACAAATAGAAATGAGGCTCTTCTATATGCTGCTGGTACATTTTTCCAGGGGAATGTGTGGCTGAAAGACGCCGGCGGAACTTACTTCCTAGGTTTGAAAAACTGAGGAACTCTACAGGAATTAGGAGCAAACGTTAGTCAACTTCATAGAAAATCCAGTCTAGTAAATAGTTGCAAGGATGAGAGGATGCCCCCATTGGCCTCCCCATCCCAGTTATCAGTTTTTTTTTAAACTTTACCGGAACACTATGCTATTTTTTCAATTCTTCTGTCAATGCAAACTGGCAATAGATTAAACAGTAAAGGTCTTTAGTCATTTAAGACTCTGCATGCTAAAATCAGATATATTATACTCCTTTAAGTTTTAATTGGATAATCAATCTCAAAATGCCTATCAATTCTGCATGCAGATTCTAGAAAGGGCTCTCTTCAGTTCACAACATGGATCCAAATCACCACAACTGCACAAGCAAGTGATTAGGCAAAAAGCCAAGAGGAGGATTTTGGGATGATGGCTATTTGAATATTGCAACAATTACATTCCTTAAGTTATTGCCGACTGTCTCATTCATCAAAGTGATTGACCCAGATAACTGTGTGGAAAAGCTACATAGAAGATTTATCTTTTCCAACCAAAAAACCAGAAAGAAAGAGATAAACAAGAATGATGACACTAACTATCAACTATGTATGAGTAAGACCTGGAAGCTATTATCATCAACAACAAAGCTCTGCAACATTTAAGTTGCTGACAAGATGATTAAACTTTAAACTCGGGCAAAAAGTCACGCCAATAATAGGGAAGACAAAAGTGATTCTTTACTGTTCATGTCGAATAACTTACCAAGCCAATATAACATCCCCACCTGATTTGCCTTTCACAAATGCCCTCGTTATAACCGAACCCAACAACACACCTAAAATCCAACCAATTGGGATCAATCCTAGCGTACATAGTACAATTGCATTCATGCAATACGTACTGACAATATATGCACGACATCCATCATGAAAAAGCATCATAGCTTTTGACACATTCAGATCAGCCTAACAACTTGAGATTAACAACAATAACATTCACAAGCAACCCAGAAGACCAAAATTACAGCAAAGAATCATTTATGAGCCTGGGACTAATGAAAAGAAAATTCAGATAACAAAGAACAAGAACAAAGTAGGGAGAGAACGAAGATACAGACAGGCCAAGCCAATCACATTGAACAAGGTTTGGTACATGACCTAACAAACAGTGCAAGAACAAGATTACACAACAATGAACAATCTACTCTAATATCCAAATCATTAATCTCTACAAAGAGTTCCAACACGAGGAAACCCCATTATAGAACAAAACCACCCCTTTATCGAAAAGCACAAAGTCCTTGATCTAACATTCTAATTCCCCAATCCAAAGCCGTTACTGTTCTTGGGTCCTCCATTGTTCCCTTCAACTCTAGCCAATTTGCCTTTCTTCTCTTCAGCAGCCATATTTAAGAGCTTCTCTAGAGCCTCTCTTGCACGTTTCTTTGCCAAAGCAGCCTCCTTAACTCTCCTCTCAGCTTCAACCCTCGCCACCGCTGCTGCTTTACTCATCGACAAAGCCGCTATTTTAGCGGCCGCCACCAAAGCCTTCGCCGAACCCACATCCACCAATCTCTCATTAACATCATTATCAATCAAGCGGGCGGGGGCGGGGGTGTCTCCGTTGACTTTGGGTTTCTTGCTGTTGACGTTAAAGAAAGTGAAATTAGGGTTTGAACAGAGCGGGCAAATAAAGGAAGACGATGGCGTGGCAGAGGCGGCGGCGGCAGCAGTTGCGGAGGAGGAGGACGACGAAGAGCAAGAGGAGTGGATAATGGAAGGACATTTGGCGCAAATGCGACGCGCGTTGGGCGGAGGTGGTGACGGGTCATAGACTTGGAGACAAACTGGGCAAAAGAGTCCTTGGTGTGTTTTCAAGACACAGTTGCTGCATAAACGGCGGTAGGTCCCACGGTGCCGGACGTTGTGGAGAAGCAACCTTTCGCTGCTGCTGCCGCAAACGCCGCATTCCGATTGCTGGTCTCGCTTCATTTTTTATAATTCATTTGATCGTTGTCGCTTCATTCCTTTTTTGTTTTTTTTTCTTTCCTCCTTAACGGTAACCCTAGAAGAATTAGGGTTTTGTATTGTAAAAACTTGAAAAAGGAGCAAAAAAAGAAGATTGAGTTCTCGCGTTCAAAATCGTAATTTTTGCAAGGGTTTTTGGGTTTTGATATTCCAAATTCCAATCGAGTGATTGGCAGAATCAACTAAGAGGACCTGAGAGGCTTTTGAGTGGTGGGGCCTAAAGCTGCTATTTGTCTCAAAGCTGGACGCAGGGCCCTGCCTGTGTGTGTTTGTCTTAGTTGAAATGTTGGCTATAATATCATTGTCAGTCCCGCAACTACACATGTTAAACGATTAATGCCAAAAATTATGTCAAATATCATTATTCTATATATTTAGAAGATGTAATAATTATAATATTGCAAATTGTCTTAACTACAGAGCTTGAACAACTAACGAGACAACAACTTGCAGGTTTGGTTTTCCCCCCATTGTCTTATTTCAAGTTTCAACGAGAAAATCTCAATCCAAAGCCAATGGAAAGAGATAATGTCAATCACTATCAAAATTCAGATGTTAAAACCACGAACAAAATTACATGTTCTCCGGCTGCAACCCTATTGTAAGTTATAACTTATAAAGAGGAAAATCTAAACGACAGCCTCCGCTTTCTCTGTATTCACCCCCCCCCCCAAGAGAAGAGCACTTCCGGGTGGGTACTTAACCCAATGGAAGGGAGAAACAGATTCTTATTACTTCTTAGGAACTGCGTACAGAGCCCAATCTGCCGTCATAAATGGATCCATATCACCAAGATCAGCAACCAGAGGTTCCAATTCCTCTATCTTCTCGTCTTCTGCTGCAAAGTATGTGGGGAATGGGAGCAGTTTAACATCAGGTTTCTTGTAAACAGCATCCTTTATAAATACAAAGTTTCCTGAAGCACCCGGCACCTGTAAAGAATAGAAACTTCCATGAATATGCAAAAATCAGCTACAGAAATCTTAATGAGCAGGATATTCACATTTACAAGAGGGTGGGAATATCTCCATCCTCAGCCATTCAGATTGTTTCCTTCTATGCATTTGTATCAGAAAATTTAGTAAGGACAATCATACCTGGCCTTTCACCCACATCAAATTCCTTGTTGGATCTATTTTGTATACCCATACATTCTTTACAGTTCTCTGCTTTCCACCCATTCGCCCAGGCATTTTTTTGCCCTTAAATACCTATTCACAGACAATATCATTGTCAAAACTAAAAGCAAAGGGCACTCTCTAGGCCAAGCTGTGTTTTCAGTCCACTTAAGGTGGGGGAAAGATACATAGCCACAGCATATAATTAAATATAATTAGAAACAAAACAATTCTGAACCCAAAGACAGGTTTAAGTTGATAAAAACCAAACAAGTTGTACATCTAATTGAGTAAGTCATCATACTTGTCAAACATATCTAAACTCACAAAAATTAAACAAATTAATTAACATATTGTCTTTGCAAAAAGAGAAATTAGATCAAAATCAAAGTAGACATCATAAGGTTGTCAAATTCCATCACCATAACATATTATGAAAGCACTTAAAGCTTCACCAAACTAAAGAAGTCGTACAAACCTTGCCAGGAGCATCCCTCTGACCAGTAGAACCAATACTTCGATGCGACAATGACGCACCATGAGATGCTGGCATTCCTTTAAATCCCCATCTTTTCATTCCACCCTGAAACAGAGATAATAGGAAATAAGATATGTAATGGTTTAAGATACAATGAAGAGTGCCTCATAGTTTCCGATTATCAGAGATTTGATAACAAAAGCATGGAACTCACTGATTTTCCCTCCTCCTAATATCCTTAATGCATCCTATGAAAGAATAAATAAGAAAAGTAACAGATGATGATTCAAATGAATCCCACAAATTTCTCAAATCAAAAGAGTTTTGAATCAGCCAGAATTGTCAACTTTGTAGGATTCACCAAAAATTACAAAGCAGGACATAAAGAAACAGTAATCAGAGGATTGGTCCTAAATTGAAGAATCATTCATGTTCATGTTACTTGAGCAGTACCTAAGTACAATAAGCCAGCAAAACGCAAAGGAAAAAGTAAAAGAAATTCAAACGTTTGAATCAGGGCTGAATCTTTTATTGGCATTTTCGTACTGGTGAAATTAGAAACTAATACCAGCTCGATGCCATCTCACAGCTTCACAAGAACCTAATATTAAACCAATCATATTTTAGATTGTTAATTTTACAGCTGTTGGTTAATCACTTATTGAGTTTAAAGAATAACCTTAACTAGTTAGATTATTTATCATCAATTGTCTACTTCCATTTGAACATTAGAACAATACATGGAGCAATAGGCAACACTATAAGTCAAGATAGAAGAGTTTTATAAAAGCAATTAATTCACCTGAAAACCTTTCCCTTTCGTGGTACCCGTGATATCAACGTATTGGCCAGGAACAAAATGACGAACTCCAAGTGATGTGCCAACGGGGAGAAGTGCATCTTCTGTGACAGGAAACTCCCGCAATTTCCTCTTTAGTGGAACACCTTGCGCTCTAAAATGACCCACTTCAGGTTTCGTCATATGTTTATCCTTCTTCTGACCGCATCCAACCTAACTAACACACCACATCAACAATTAAACCCACACCCAGAAAAGCACCAATCCTTTGCTATATAACTTTCAAAAAAGGAACTAAATCAGCAGAACAAGTACTCATAGTTCGTCATATTCAACCAAAAAAAACAAAACTTTCATGCTGCAAAAGCATAAAAAATGTGTTCTTTCGTAGATATTCTGAACACCCACAGCAAAGACAAGAAATTCAAGAACAATAACTACAGGTATGTTTGCAAGTTCGTAACTGTAATGCTTCTTCTTAATTTTGAAATCAAAACAGCTAAAGTGTTCAGTAAACAATGCAGGCATCCAGATATACTCAACAACTAGAGATTCAATTCAACAATATAGCAAAAATTGAAAGGCTTGAAAATTACAAAATGGACACGAAACGGAGAACAAAAAACATAAAGGATCTTCAGTTTTGCAAGTTTGAAATTACTAATCTTCTACGAAAATTTGGAAGCACTTATATTTAACCACCAACTACTAGTGATTCTATTCCACAACTCAACATACCCAAAAGTGAAAAAGCCTGAAAAAAAGAAAAGGAAAGATCCTGAAGGAGGTAACCTGTAAGGAAAAGAAACCTTCTTTCTCAAAGGTTTTAACTTGAGACACGATATTATCATCGACCCAAAGCACAGAGACGGGAATCCTAGCGCCCCATTTATCCCAGGTGGCAGTAATGCCACACTTGACAGCAATAAGGCCGGTGCGTTTGGAGGCATCAGTCATGGCGCCCGGCTTAGCTTCGATGATTCTGGAGGCGTGTTCCTCATCGATCTCGGAGGCAGCAGCGAAGGCGGAGTCTGTGCTAAATCTGCTGATGAAGCAGATGTAAGGGGATGAATGTGAATATGATGGGGTCTTGAGAGGGGATGAATGTAGGAGTTGGTGGAGCCGCTGAACAAGCGGGCCGCGTGATAACGGCGACATACTACCAACAAACTTTTCCAAATGTCCACAGCAGAGCACTGAGGCTGACGTTTTGGAGACTGCGAGCGAGGGTTTTGAGGTCGGTACGTCGAGAGAGGATATGCACAGTATTAGGGCGTTATTCTACCACATCGCCCTCTTTCCTGACACGTGTCGTTCATGGAGGGTACTTTGGTCTTTATGGATCACCTTTCAGATTTCGAAGACAACCAGTCGTCTGTGTGGTGTTATTATTTCCCACTGTGGGAGATTATGGATTAATTAAGAAGCCATGGCAATGGAGGTCCTACACCCAATCCCCAATATCAAAATTCCAACGCTTAACACTTTCACCAACAAACGCACTCGTCGGATTCCGGCCGCGAGACTGAATTCGCATTCCTTAAGAGCCGAATCATCATCATCATCATCATCATCATCATTTGCATCATCACTGGCACCATTGCTGTCGACGGCGGGAGAGAAGAGGGTGGTGGAGCTAGTCGGAGCTTTTAATGAACTAACGGAGAGAATGAACGTGCTGTCGAGTAGCTCGTCGAGATTACTCTTCAAAGCTCTTAAGCTTTCAATTCCCATCCTCCAAAGCTTGCCTCTCTCCCCAGCTTCCCGCTCCCCGCTCACCAAAGCCCTCTCCGTTGCCCTTCTTCTCGCCGATTTACAGGTACCCTTTTGTCAAAAGATTCGAATTTTATCAAAAGTATGAAACTTTCTTTTATTAATGCTAGTAATATTTTTTAATTAAAAAAATAAAAAACTTCATCGCAGATGGATGCTGAAGTGATATCAGCTGGGTTATTGAGGCAGGTTGTTGAGTCTGGTGGGGTTTCAATACAGCAAGTGAGGGATAGGATTGGAATTGGGACTGCCCATTTGTTGCATGAAAGCTTGCGTGTTAAGAATAATGTTAATTTGAAATTACAAGTTTTGGATGATGAAACTGCTGCTGCTTTAAGAAAGTTTTGCTTGACTTATTATGATATTAGGGCTTTGATTCTCGATTTGGCTATCAGGCTTGATATGATGAGGCATTTAGATTACTTGCCAAGGCATCAGCAGTTGATGATTTCTCTTGAGGTTATGAAAATTCATGCCCCTTTGGCTCATGCGGTGGCCACTAATTACTTGTCATTTGAATTGGAGGATCTTTCGTTTCGATATTTGTTTCCTTTTTCATATCTTTATGTGGATACGTGGTTAAGAAGTCATGAGACGGGGAGTAAGCCTTTGATTGATATATACAAGGAACAGCTGCTTCAGTGCTTGAAGACTGATCCTATATTGGCTGACTTGGTGGAGGATGTCTCTGTTCAAGGTCGTTATAAAAGCCATTATAGCACAATGAAGAAGCTCTTAAAAGATGGCAGGAATCCAGAGGAAGTGAATGATGTTCTGGGTTTGCGAGTCATATTAAAACCCAGGTCAAATTTAGTAAATACGTCAGAAGTAGGGGAGCGAGCTTGCTACAGGACACGTGAGATTATTCAGTCTTTGTGGAAGGAAATGCCTCACAGAACAAAGGACTATATTGCTAGACCTAAAGCAAATGGGTATAGGAGTTTACATATGGCAGTTGATGTGAGTGATAATGGTAAGACTAAACCTCTTATGGAAATACAAATACGCACTGAGGAGATGGACATGCTGGCAGTTAATGGAACGGCGTCTCATGCATTCTATAAGGGTGGGCTTACAAATCCAGAAGAGGTCAGTTGGTGATCTGTAATCTGAGTGTCTTCCAAAGATCTCTATAAATAAGTCTTACACTTATCCAAGGCATAATTGTTTGCCTTAATTTTTTCAATTTCCATTACTTGGGTTTCTTATAGAATTACATTACATGAGAATAGCTAATAGAATTACACTACATGAGAATAGATATATTGATAAGAATTACATTACATGAGAATAGATATATTCATATTTTTACTTAGATGAGCATAGCAGTAACAAGAAATTCAGATCATCACAATTTTTCATTTGGTGTTTAGGCAAAGCGGCTCAAGGCAATAATGTTGGCTGCAGCAGAAGTTGCTGCACTACGCCTTAAAGATATTCCATCCATGAATCACAAAGCCTTTGAGTTTGATCGGAGAGATCGAGTATTTCGTCTTCTCGACAAGAATGGTGATGGTAGAATCAGCATTGAGGAACTCATGGAAGTAATGGAAGAACTTGGAGCCCCAGGAGAAGATGCTCGAGAGATGATGCAGCTCCTTGATTCCAACAGTGATGGTTCCCTAAGCTCCGATGAATTTGATTTGTTTCAGGAACAGGTAATTTTTGAAAGTTTTATTAAATGTTTTAAGTCTGGCCCTCCGAAATTATGGTTCTATTAAATTTGCTCATAATAAAGTTTTATGGTCCTCTTCCTTCATTTCTGGTAAGTTTTACTTCCTAGTATTGATGACAAGTCCTTTTATGAATTTGTTTGGTTCGCATTTTTGTTTATTTAGGTTGAATTTATGCGAAATTTGGAGGACAGGGATGATGAATACAGAACCATGTTGGATGAGAAGCTTCAAATGGCAGGTGACAGTGGCTTGATTCAGGTATACAGCAAAGAACTTGGCAACAGGCTTGCAAGTTAGGCCACAGCAGCAGATCAAAGGTTACTAAGTGATACCAATTTTCAGTTATATGCCATGTACATTATTAACTCATACTGTCTACGATGAAATGCATATATATCATATATGCTTACGTATCACATCACTTTTTCAGAGATTAATCAGATTGTTGTTTGTGTATATACCTGTTGTATTATAAACCAAAAATAAAAAATAAAAAACCTTTGGTTTAATCAAATTGTCAATTCACATTTATGGTTAGAAGTTAGTATAAGATCCCGAGACTTGGGTGTTCAGTATAAGATCCTGAGACGGGTGTTTCTGGGGAAAATCAGAAGTTAAAACTTACAACTCTAGAAATGCTTTTATTTGTTGTTGAGCGCTGACAACAATAACAAGCTGAAAATTGAAAAGATGGACCGCCTGCAACATAATTAAAGCTACTGTTTATTTACAATCTTTCTATGTCTTATCTGTCTGGACTTTTGAATTTATGAATACATCTACTTGACTTTGAGACACCTCCAAAAAGAATAACTAATGGATAATTTCACATAAATCTTTATCATATGAAGCCGAACTATATTTCCACCCCAAGGTTGATATCCTAGATATTCTTTCAGCTAGTAACAACAGAGCCGCTCACACTTGTGAGGCTAGCAGCTCTTGGCTTGGAGGAAGTCCTAAATCACTCGACAGCTTGTTACACAACTGCACAAACACAATTCAAGTTTTGATATAAATGTCAGTAAAATGTGTTTTGAGGGAGATTTAAAGAAGAGGAAACTTTAGAGAGGAGATTCAAGTACGTACCTGTCTATATACTGTTGGGTCTCCACATGATTTTCTCAATTCAACTACATATAAGGATGGACTAATCTCAAACACCTGGCATGATGAGGTAAGGATTCATTCAACAGTCAGTTATGTAAGCACAAACACTATTGACTACTAAATAAAAAAAAAAAAAATTCTACAACTGCATGATTTGTTCGGAAAATCTAGATGAATTACCTCAGCCGCAACTGAAAGACTACCTAGGCTCTTCTGTGGCTTGTGCTCTTGAGTTGCTTTCAACTGGATACATAAGAATACACATTTTTAAGTTAATAGACCTATGATATATAACATAGTTTATGTTAGATATCACAGAAATATTTATGTTAAAATGTGCTAAGTTGAGAACTTATATTAACCTTTCCATTTTTCTTCTGGACTCGAAATCCCATCTCTGTGACAATATCTTCAATCCTCTCAAGCAAATCTTTTGCAGAATGATTGGATGTAAATCTGATCTTCCTCTCGGAGACATCCTAAATTAACCCAAGCATAAAACCAATATTTTAGAGGTCAGGTACTATGGAAAATACTGAAAATGTGTTTAAAAATTTGCAATCCCTAACTTTCATAGTTACCTCTTTCTCGAAGAAACCCGAGAGGTCCAGGCAGGAAGACATCCCAATTAACTGGAAAGCATTGATGAGAGGGGCCGAACCAGGAGTCCTGTCCCCATCAGATGGCTGTTGCAAAAGTATAATCCTTTATTTGTGTGGAAAAAAAGGTTCTAAATTTATAAAATATACCCAATAGGGGGTAACGAGAAGAGAATTTACAAGTTCTTACCACTTCATGCATTGAGAAGGCTTCATTATCCACAAATATATCTTCTTCGTCATCATCAGGATTTGCAGGAGTATAGTCCTGCTCGAACCATTCGTCAGCTTTAATACCAGCCATTGTTATCCGTTTAACAGGATTTGGGTCAAGAATCTTCTTTAATAAGTTTTGAGCTCCAGGTGACAGCCACTTTGGTAGCTTAACATCTCCCTTGAAGATCTAAAATTCCAAAGTTAATGAGATTCACTTATAAGATTGTCTTCAATTTCACGGTCATAAATTAGAAGAAACAAAAGACCAGAAGCAACTTTTTGTCACCTTCTGATAAAGAACAGCAAGATTTCTATCATCAAAAGGGAGGTATCCAGTGAGAATTACGTATAAGATAACGCCGCATGACCATATATCTGAGGTGGCACCGTCATACCCTCTATTGGCAAGAACCTCGGGGGCAACATAGTTTGGACTTCCGCAGGTTGTATGAAGTAGCCCATCATCCTGGTTTGAATTGAAGAAACGAATCAACAAATTGAAAATAATCAGTGCTGCCAACTTTTGGTAATAGAAAAACATTACCCTAAAATGCTGGGGAAGAGCACTGAGGCCGAAATCAGATATCTTTATATTTCCTTTAGAATCAAGAAGAATGTTTTCTAACTGAAACACATTGAATTTCCGTGGTTGTATTAGAATCAAAAGCAAGAAAGTTAATAGAAAAACTTGCAGAGTGGCAATTCTCATACAACAAGTCTTCAAAATAACCTTGAGATCCCGGTGGAAAACACCTTTGTTGTGACAGTAACTCACACCGTCAATCAACCGCTGGAAAAGTTTTCTCCCTTCAGCTTCTTGAAGTCTCCCCTTTGATGCCTGCACCACAAGACCAGAGCTTAGCTACAGCACAGACATATTTAAAATTGAATCACACTGGGAAATTTTGAGTTTTAGCAGTTGCTTCGCTTCGGGCACGAGAAGTCCCAAACCAATGAGATGGGAAAGGGATGCTTACAATTTTGTCAAACAACTCTCCACCAGTTACATATTCCAGGACCATGTAAATCTTGCTTTTGCTAGCCAAGACCTGCAATTTTGTTGGCAGCAAATTAAAAAAAAAATCAATTTCATTGCATACCACTAATTGTTGTCATATACACATAAAAGATCATTTTAATTATTAGCTGAAGTTAGTCGAACAAAGCGCCATACACGCAATACAAACTGGCCACTCAAGTCATCCAAACCTCCTCAGAAATTCATTACATACTACCACATCCATTTCCATTCCCCACCACAGAAAGCAGGCGTTCACCAGAATTGATAAAAATAAAAATAAAATTGCGAGTCAGAAGAATTGATGCAACATAAATTTCTTGTCTGACACCTGATGCATAAACCAAAGCATGCATAGTGGATCCCGCGACGTAAAATAATTGGACAAATTCAATATCAGCCAACACCGACAGATCACATCCAGCCAAAGATCAGACAAATTAAAAAAAAAAACAAAAAAAAATTCACTAATCAGATAGCCCCTCCCCCAGTTTAATATTAAATGCTGCGGAGGGGGTACACTCGGCCTCGGTAATCACCGGCGGCGTTATTCCAACCCACACCAACCAATTTCTTCGGTTTTCAGCATTAGGTGGGTGTCAGAGAATCATTGGTCGTTGGATATTTGGATTCAAGTCTGCATAGAATCCATTCAAGAGAAATCACTGGTCCATGACACGTGAACCCACGAATGTGAATTATTTATTTGCTCATTCAGAAGTCCAATGATCCGACGGTTAGGATCCCATCAGGCTGATCCCATTGATCCAATGAAAAAATGGGGATAGAATCAATTGAAAGAAGAAACTGAGGATAGACCCAAAAAAATAAAAAAAGGGGAAAGGTTGAGAGACAGCACAGCAGAGCTAGAGTCTCTTTGAAGCGGGGGGCTAAGGCTATGACTAAGGGAAAGGAATTCAAACAGCTTGGCGAGTTGATCAGAGGGGAAAGAAAAAAAAGGAATAAGGTCATATCAACTCCCATGATTTTGCAATCATCTTATTACTTAGTAGTAACAATGGTAATAAACTAATACTCACACTTGATAGGAAAATTAACAGAAACATAAATTCAAAAAGTAAAAAGGAAATCACCTCATGTAATCTGACAACGTTAGGATGTTTGAGAAGCTTCAAGGTGGCAATCTCTCTCTTAATCTGGTAAAATTAACAAACATCGAAACAGAGAAAAGTGTAAGAGACGAGAAGAGAGTGGATGAATACGAATGGAGTCAGAAAGTTGGCATCTTTGAAAGTTGATTTTGAGAAGAGAAAAAGCAAAATCATTAGCCATTTCGACACTCAATCCACTCCACGTCCACCTCCACCTCCCGTTGTCGAAAAAAAATCAAATACGCAACTTCGCAGGCAAAACAAAACAGAACACATTACGGAATTATGAACGAATCAAGATTCAGTAACAACAGAGTTAGGTTGCAGCCAAAGTTGACCAAAAATCCGCATATCAATCAATAGTGAAAAAAAGAAAAGATACCCAGACGAAGATGAAAGCAAAAAGCTATTGACATTATTATCATTATTAGGGAGCCACTTTGCAGGCAGGCACATGATATGAATTAACAACCCACCCGGAGAAAGAACCCATGAGAATGAGAGGAGAATTAAAAGAATTGTTGCTGTTGTCGTTGTTGTTTTCTCTTTTTTTTTTTTTTAACAAAAAATGAAAGAAATAAAGAAAGAAAACAAAAGGATCAAGGAAGGAAAAACCTGATCGGTGATGTTGAGGTGGATGATCCTGCTCTTCTCAAGAATCTTGACAGCGAAAGGGAGGCCAGAATCCAAGTTCTGAGCAAACTTAACTTTGCCGAAATTGCCTTCACCTAACGTCCTTCCTAGCTCGTACCTCCCCAGTCGCATTCCCTCCTCCTGCCCCTTCTTCTTTATCACCATTCACTATTTCGCTTCACGACCCACCAAGCAACAAGTTAAACAAGATGATTTTGTATTCGTGTTTATCCGAAGCTCTCAACTCCCGCTGCTATATGTATGTTTCAGTTTTAGGAGAGGAGAGATGAGATGCGCGCTGTGTGGGATTCAAGGCTCTCCTCCAAAGTTGGGGGGGCCGGGGGGGCCTTTTTTGTTTTATACGGACTTACGGGGAACGTAGTAAACTGATAAATGACTGAAATGAATGCCGCCGCGTCCTGCGTTTTGAAACGCCAAAAGCCCTCAGCACAACAAGTGCTTTTTAATATTATTACATGAATAGTAAAATGTGAGTGATTTTGTGCTGTGTTACAACTTACACGGAACCTTCTTCTTCTTCTTTTAGACTTTTATTTTGCCCTGCCCCGTGAGTTGCCCCTCTTTCTCGTGTCCCGGGACAGGACAGGACAGTCTTTTCCCTCCTCTTATTTCTCTATGCTCTCTTTTTTATTTTACGCGCACCGGACTTTTTTGTAATTTTACATATTTAATTATTTTTATATCATAATTTAGACCTCTTTTCTATTTTTGATCGTACAACAATTTTGAGTTGTGACATTATCATCAGTTCATCTCATTAATTATGGTGTATCCTATTTATGTTAGAAACTGTTCAATAGAATGTTTTAACAACGTATCATTTATCATGTTAAGAGAAACAGGGACAAATATTGGATTGGATAAGATCCCTCATTCGAATTATTATTATTATTATTATTATTATTATTATTATTATGATGTGGTCAGTAATCAAAGAGGCGTGTGTGTGTATAGGGCGAAAGAACTCATAGCGCAGGCGACGTGGACATTTCGCATTTGCGTTAGATTTTATTAAATCAAATTACGTGTTTCGCTTTTGAGTTGGATTCAGCCGCGGCTTTCCATTTGTTTGATGACGTAATATGTTCAATTTCATCGGTCGCTAAGGTTGATAGTAGGATACGCCTATGACCAAACCTCTTTTTTTAATCCTTTTTTTTTTTGGCATTATTTGGATTGTCAGGCTGCGACATGGATCATGGATACGGTAGTCAATAATTTGGGCATCAACTTTCATTAATTGATATTCACCACTTGATTTAATTTATTTTTCTGGGGATTTTATTCATTCCATTTTTTTTTCTTTTTATAAGAAAATGATTCTTTCACCAAATTAAAGAGGAAATGACAGTATATCCACTAGAAATTTGTCCAGCCAATACGATAGAATTGTCACTTGAGTCTTTAGTCCAGTAATGAATTTTTATCTTTACAATTATGAGAATAGAAATTCGAATCGTCATAGACTCAACATTTATTAATTAAATATAATTATATTGACTTAATTTATAAATCTTTCTCCTTTACAAAATACGAGTGGACTAGAGACATTTCTCATTTATGAGAAGTATTTATCTGGATAAGTATTTCATAAAAAATTTAATGTAATATTGTAACGAACCAACAACAATGAGACTAACATGAAAAAGACTTTAAAATATTTATTTATAATCCAAAAGATTCAAACACAAAGCATGACGTTGAAATCCAAATAAATATGATCCTTGGCAAGGAAATGAAAGAGATCAGAACGTATTTCTACCGATCTCGAGGACATCGACAAAGGAATCTCCAATCATTACTTGTTAGACTACGGTAGCAATAGTTTTTCTAATTATAAAGGTATTTGTCTGGACAAGTATTTATAAAAAATTTAATATAATATTGTATGTTCAAGTTATATACCTAATTATAAATATCAGTATATTTATTTGTTATAATAATAATTATAAATATCTATCGTAATAACAGTAATATAATATATATCCCGTATTCAAAAGAAGCCATTGACAAGAATTAGAGCTTGTTCAAAGCTCTTTATCAAGAGAGGAGCAAAAACATTACAAGATGTGGGACACGTTGTACTTCTAACTGATTGAAAGTCTGTCTTGGATCTCTGCAATTGTCCCAAGTGATTTCGTTTTTACTAAATTAACCACCTCTGTGCAA
This sequence comes from Murraya paniculata, assembly GCA_030449075.1. NCBI lineage: Eukaryota > Viridiplantae > Streptophyta > Magnoliopsida > Sapindales > Rutaceae > Murraya > Murraya paniculata. Next base: position 120,567 of record JAEVFN010000053.1, on the reverse strand, counting down.
TCGCCGGTTTCAATAACCACCGCTGTTCTCTTGCCTCTACTGCCAATTCCATCCCCCATTTTACAGCCTCTCTGCTTCCCACGCACACCGTTTTATCAGCTATCACTCCCTTGGAATCTCCCGGCAATCCGTAAGAACCGCTCTTTGCGGACAGCTCACTTGCATGACTAGCTATCGGCGGGGACACCATTGCCCTTGAGCGGCTTCTACTGATGACAGCCCCAAAATACATGTAGAAGAAGATATGAAACCTTAATCGCATCTAAAACGTATAAATCTAATGTATAAGCATTTTAAAATAAACCAAATCAAGACGTGAACAATAAAAAGACTCATACGATTTTATAGAAACATTTTTCCTAATAATAAAAGTCTAGAATTCCTCGTATAATTTTAAGATTTTGTGGACACGGGACACATAATACGAGGAGTCTTACCTCACGATACCCTATCGCGTGTGATTTTGGGCATCGCTTTTTGGTGGAAAGAAACGGGCGTTGCAATATCAGTTTTTCAATTACTAATTAAAAATTATTGCATAACGTTTGCTGGGGCCGTTTTTATTTTGTTAGTTTAATTTACGAGATTAGAGAGTAAAATATAGACTTTGGGCTTACGGCACGGGGCTCAGAGTTTTGTGGGGTGACGTATTTTTCATCTCTCCGTTGGGTGTGTTGTTCATAAATCATAAGAGCAAGAAGAGATCATATCACCACCTTTTTTTCGCATTAATTTAGTGTTTGTGTTATTAAAATAAGAAAGTAAATTAACCCTCACTTCATGTACTAAAATTATTTGGGCCACGTTCTTGGTCACGGTGCCTCCTCAAACCGGCCATGTCACGGGGGAAGTTGAGCTTCTCATCACATAAATATTTGCATCGAGATTTTAAAAAATTAAAAATAAGTTAACATAGTAACATTTTAACTTTATATATAAATATAATTGTTTCTGATGCAATTCAACCGCTAAAAACTATACTAGTTTATTTGGCACGTGCATACGTGTATTTTATAGGAGATCCAAGAGCTTGATTGAGAATGCGACCGAAATTAATTAATTTTTCGGGTCGGTTTCTAGAAATTGATGTATTTTATTTATTATTAAGATCCTATTGTCAAATTTGTTTCTAATTCTTTTCATTACTGTGGAACATGCTCTTAAACATTTGAAAACTTTGTGGATGTAACTCTAATCTATAAAATATAACTTTGTGGATGTAACTCTATTTTATAAAAATACAATGTTATTTGTTCTTTTTTTTTTTTTTTTTGGTTCATTGTATTGCTTAAAATTCACAATTTAAAGGTTTGAATTACGTCCACCTTGTAGATCTACTCCTTAAATATTTAAGCAGTTCTCCGAATTTGATGTTAATAATATTAGAATATTTGCTGAAAGTAGATTTTTTTAATATTATATTTATTATAATTCATTGATATTTACATTATAAACATCTATAATAAAATAAAAAAAAAAAAAAACTATTGAAACCTTGCTTAGATAGGGTTTGGCACGGTCAAGATATCTAGGTCCAAATCAAATCAAATTTATCTCCAAGTAATTAAACATCATTTTTCCCATAACGTAGAGAGAAATCTTGAATCTTGAATTGCTCAAGTATAAGGAGAAGAAGGAAAAGTGATTTACCAACTTATTAAGTAAAGTAGTTTTTGAGTCAATTAAGCATTACTTTTCTTGTTTAAGGTTAGAACGCACATTATTGTCTTTGTAACTCAACTTGCATTATCATTTAGGATGAGATTAGGAACTCACTAAACCTCTCTCCACATCTAGTAATGTATGTATGTATGTATGTATGTATGTATGTGTATAAATATATATTCAGAATCTTCTATCAGAAATATTATTGAATACTGATCTACTTGTTTCAAATTGTCCCTGAAAATTCTATGAAGTCTGATTTCTGAACTATCCATTTGACAGCTGCAAAGTCGGCGAGAACTTAATAGAATCTCAAATTTATAATATAGAGTTTATAATCAGTCAGTCTTGTAATATAACTTTTCAAAAATCAACTTGCCTTCCCTCCTCAGTTTATATACATGTGTATCAAAATTACCCTTCATTGTTTTTTTCTTTGTTATACGGATGTACACGCTATCTTTACCATAATATCCTGCAAACCAAGTTGTCGCTTACAATACTCTATCGTGGACATTAATTCTTAATCTTTCTTATCAAATCATAATTGCATTTTCAATAAATCATTACCCAAGTTCTTGAATTATTGAAGTAAAACTCTCGTGGGGTTCATGTCATCATAATCCACGTTCTTCAATAAGGTCAAAGGATGCGGATATCATTTGGATCGTGATTTGCCCTTTCGGCAAACAATATAGTCAGAGAACACGGAGTCGGCTGGTTCTTAATTTAATCAATAAGCTGTGGTTGATGATAATTTTGTTAATTAATAATTAATTACGTCGTAGTCTCTCCTCATTCAACCTTACTTTTATTAATCGAGCAATTGTGCACATAATGAACAAGAAGAAAATCATGACGTTGCGATGGATTAAAATGTTCGTGTATAAATCCAATGATGATATAAAACTCAATCACGTATCAATTAATAAACTTTCTTGACGGCTGCTGACAAGAAACCTACGAAGAAGAAGAAGAATATTCAACTTTGAACAAAGTTATCCTTATTCGATGTGAGAGTTTTCTTTTGCGTGTGTGTTATGCAACAAGTAATGTACAAGTAAATATATAACAACTAATAATACCCATTAACATAGTATTAAATTTAATTTCCTAATACATGGAGTTTTCTTTTTAACTTGTACGCAACAAACACTACAACAATTGGGCAACAAGAAAGGAAGAGCCTTTTTATTTTTTGTTTGGCAACACGTTATAAACAAAATACAAAGGAATGGATAAATAGTGAGAATGATTGACTACGTGTAATACCATGGGGGTGAAAATGAAATTGACTTTAATTAACCACCGCAAATTCGATCACGGAAGTAGTGGGCACATCATGAATCACGAGAATTTGCTGGCTGGAACGTAAAATCAACGGCGATGTTCAACTACTACTGTGTCTATGTTATGAATGTTAATGTACATGAATATCGCAGCCTTGGAAATTAATTAATTAATTCATTTGAAAGCAACGAAAAAGACGAATGGTACTGTCACCGTCCAAGCATTAACTTGTAAAATGTGATCGGTCATCGCTCGCGTCAGTCATCACAAATCACACTCACACAATTCACATGTTTAATACAAATTAAGAAAATTTCTTTTGGCTTCGAAGGGACGGGGCACCACACACTGTGCTATCAAGCTCACAGTCATGCTGCATCACGTGTATTGATTATTCTTTATGGGGTGGATGGTCCTTGTCTGCCTCCTTGGGCGTTCCTGTTAATTGAATGGTCCCAATCCCAAGTAGCCTGATTAACTAGGAAGCCATTTAACTGAATGAATGCTCGTAGTTGCATGTGATCAGGTCAAAACTTTTGCAGCAAATACATAACGTAGCATAGGGTTTCTTCTTCTTGTTGTTCAAATGAAATGCATCATTTAATTGCCCGAGCCCACTCCACAATTGCTCTGCTCTTTAACTTAACTTCAACCACTAGCTAGCTCCTGTCTACCAATCACATACACAATGTAAAATCTCCAAAGATTTTTTCTATCACAAAGGCACTGTGAGGGTGCTGTAGTACTGACTGTCATCATCATTCTCACGCTTTTATTTTTCTTTTTTCCTTTTTTGATATTTCATGCGTTTTTAGAAAAATAAATTTTCCCAGTTCTAGTGACTCTCAAGTCTGAGAAGTCTGCGGATGATAATTGGAATTAAAATTGAAAGAAGTCCCATTTAACCGAAACAACTCCCTCCAAAATGCACTAGTGAACGTTGGATCCCTGTCACACACAATTGAATTTGGAAGATCGTGAAGCTTAAAAACATTTTCAAAGAACAATTTGGCTACTCCCACAGCTGTATAAGGATGTGCCGGAGGAATAAAGTGAACATATTTAGATAACATGTCAACAACTACAAAGATTGTTGTCTTACTGTTGGATGCCGGCAACCCTTCAATAAAGTCCATGGATATATGTTACCAAACTTGTTCGGGAACTGGCAAGGGATGTAGCAGCCCAGCAGGAGCCAATTGCTCTGTTTTGTGGCGTTGGCATATGTCGCAGCTGCGTATAAATAACTGCCTTAATCTGCTTCCTTGTGTTCTTCCAATATAAATTTGCCTTGGTGCGCCGTAAAGTTTTCACACAGCCTTCGTGGGTGCCTCCATGAAATTCTTTGATAATGGCTGTCACAAGTTCTGAATCCTCCAATAGATAAATACGATCTTTAAGAATATAGAGCCATTATTCATTTTCTCATGGCCCATTCGCAATAGAGCGTTAGCTACAACATTCTCTCTTCCCTTCTTGTACTCCACTTCAAAATCATACCCCATGAATTTATATGCCCATTTTTGTTGCGCTGTAGTTACGATTTTTTGGGACCACAGATGTTTAAGACTCTGATGATCAGTCCCGACGATGAATTGTTTGCCTAACAAGTATGGCCTCCATTTTTATATTGCCAGCGCTAATGCAAGTATCTCCTTCTCATTCGTAGAAAGAAGAAGATGTTTTCCTCGAAGTGCTTGGCTGAAATACACAATAGGTCTCTCCTGTAATAAAATTGCACCAACCCCAAGCCCAAAAGCATCACATTCAACTCTGAAGGTTTTTGAAAAGTCAGGATGAGATAATAATGGGGCTTGCGTCACGGCTATCTTGAGCTTTTGAAAAGCCTCCTCCGAAGCCAGACTCCATTCAAAATAATCTTTCTTCAACATATTGGTTAGAGGAGCAGCAATTTTTCCATAATGTTGAATGAATTGTAGAAATTTTCATAATAATTCATAATGGCCTTCATGTGTTCGAAATGCAGTTTTCTTGAAATTGTCTGGGTGCATTCTGACTTAATGGTAGCCTGAGCTTAAATCCAATTTTGTAAAAAATTGAGCTCCTAAGAGCTCGTTGATCACGGGAATTGGGAATTTGTCTTTAACTGTAATTTGATTCATGCTCGGTAGTCGATGCACATCCTCCACGAACCATCATGCTTCCTAACCAGCAAGACAGGAGAGCAATAAAGACTGGTACTACAGCGAATAATACCAGCAGCTAACAAGTCTTGGCCAATTTTCCTATATGATCTTACTGTAACTAGTCCTCATCCTGGTAAAAGCGGAATTCGATGATCGTGAATTCGTCGAGGAGGGAGGCCAATAGGTTCATTCAATACTTCCTGGTACCCTCGTAGAAGTTGTTGAGCTTGTGTTGGAATAAAGTTTTTTTCATCCTTCACATCTTTCTCTTGCATAATATGGATAACGACCCCTTTTTGCCTTCTTGTAATTTTTGTGACAGGAACAATATCACTAACCTTCCGTGATGAACTGGTGAGCCCATATAAAACTACTTCTTTGCCTCTCCAAGCAAACTTCATCTTTAGCTTTTCAAAGTCCCACTGGATAGGCCCTAAGGATCTTAGACACTAAGTACCAAGAAAAATGTCGTATCCTTCAAAAGGCAAAATAAAAAAGTCCACAGAAAACAATAACTTTTGCAATAATGGAACCTGTGAACGCTTCCCTGGTCTGGCTAGTCTTTCCCCTGAAGCTATCATTACATTCATTCTGCCGTAGGTAGTTGGTTGGAGATTTGCACGTTGAGCCATTTCCGAACTGATGAAGTGTGTGTACTGCCGGAGTCAACCATAGCTATCACAGAATGCCTTTCAAGCCCACCCCAGATCCGCATTGTTGTTGGTGATGGACAACCAGCCATGGCATTGAATGAAATTTCAGGTTCATTAGTTGTTTCTTCAACTTCCATCACCACGTCTCCATCTGCTTCCTCCCAACAAGCTTCAATCATAAAGAGTTTTTTACAGACATGTCCTGGGCCAACTTTGTCATAATAGTGAAAGCATAGTCCCTTCGTCTTCTTTCAGCTAGTTCCTCATATGTCATCCTTTTAACTATTGTCGATGACGCTTGGCCACGAGTCTGAAATTCTTCTTGATTTATTGGTCGTGAGAACTGGGTAATAGGTTTCTTTTGATCTGAATTACCAGCTTCAAACAATCTTGCTAACCCAATGGCCATGGTTAGAGTTTGTTGGCCTATTAGCTTGCACATCAGTTCGAATATTATCTCGAAGCCCGGTTAAAAAGCAACTCACCTTCCTGCTTATCATAAATGCCCAACTGTTGCCAACAATTTTTCAAATTGGCCCTGATATTCCACCACTGTACTGGTTTGCCATAGCTTAATCAATTCACCAAATTGGTCTTCTAATTGGTTGGGGCCAAATCGAGAAAATATCCCATTCTTGAAATCCTCCCAAGTGATATAAAGCATTTCTTGCTCCAGCATCTGAAACCATAGCTGAGCATCGCCCTCCTGATAGAATGAAGCCAATGTCACTTTGTCTGATTCCGCAATGACGTGGAGGGAAAAAAACTTTTCAGCTCTACATACCCAAGTGGTAGGGTCATCCTTTCCATCATAACGAGGAACACCAAGCTTGTCAGTCTTTGGAATGATGCTGCTCAGTAAACCCGTGGTCTTGATTGGTGATGAATGTGGGGATTGCCCTCCAAATTTCTTTGAGTTATGAGCCGAACTCTCTCCCATTTCATAAGTGTTTTTGCCAGAGACTTCTTGTTTAACTTCTCTAATCTCTCTGTTATATGGCATAAAAAACCTTCCCGGCCAGCAACAATCTCCTCTATGCCTTTTCTAATTTCTCAACCCTCTTCGATAGCTCCATGCGTCGGATCTGATACCAGATGTCACCCACACAACTGTTTGCTTGAGGAAAAAGCAAAGATACAAGCACAATTTACTGACTCTTCGAGGGGTTAGCACGTCCCATTACTCAATTAAGAGTAAATAATCTTGTTTGATGATTTTTATTCATAACAAAAGGTGTTTATGTACGAGCGCATTACAACTACCATAAGTAAAATTAAGTAGAAAAATCAACAAAGTGACTAACAACGTGGCTACTCTACTAACCATTTTTTACTTGACTTATGTTAACTTTATTAAAGTGACTTATTCTTGACTAATTCAAATAGAAATAAACTAGATTGTGACGTCCACATAAAGAGAGAGAGACAATTTTGTGATTTTTGTTTCCGGCTATCAATTCTGTAGTTAGCAATATCAGATAGGGGTGGCAATTAGACGTTAGGTTCAAATCATGCGTCGTTAGTTAGATTTACAAGATGTAAAAACTTAGTCTTTGCATGTAATGTGAATTGAATGGTCCGAACAATCTCCCGGTCCAATCCAATTAGCCTTTTTAGGTTTGGCGACGGGTGAAATTCACACAATAAGTTAAAAAGACTTAATTACACGACTTAATGCATGTATGTACCACACTGACATACATACATAACACACACACACACACATATACGTATATGTATGTGTGTGTGTGCGCGCACATATATATATATATATATTCTGACACCGGCGTTGACAGTCTATACTAGTGATACACCTGATTTAAGATCAAAAAGCCAGAGCTGGCCTTACAAAACCGTCCGGTGAAAGAGTACATGACAAGAGAGAGGATACAAGTACACATGCATTATCACTAGTACTAAACAGCAAACCAAACCCATATCAGTATGTATAGGCGAAATTAAGCAACAGAAACTAATTAGATCTCCAGCTAGCTCTCAAAGCTCAGAGCTCCTCATCACGCGAATAAGTAGAACCGGCTAAATTATCTTTGATCTCTTGTGATGTGCGCTTGGCAGCCCCAAGTGCTTCCTCGGCTTTGGTTTTGGCAGATTCAAACCCTTGTTTCGCTTTCTCTTTGGCCCAGCTTGCATGCTCCTCTTCCTTGTCACCCGCCCTTTCTCCGAATGATTCGTCAGCCTCCTTTGCCTTGTCTTTAATCTCGCGCGCCTTCTCCCCTGCAGCATCGGTTGCTTCGCTAGCTTTCTCGGTCGCTGCATCTTTAGCGTCACCAGCCTCGTCCGCAGCTTTATTCGTGATATCACTTGCAATCTCACTCGCCTTTTCCTTAGCAGCATCGGTTGCCTCACTAGCTTTCTCGGTCGCTGCATCTTTAACATCACCAGCCTTGTCTGCAGCTTTATTCGCGATGTCACTCGCCTTCTCTGCTGACTCGTACACGGCGTCCTTCGTTTGTTTGGCTTTCTCCGCACCGTACTCACCAACCCCTGCGCATGCATGTCGCGTGTGTATATATGTATGTTTAATTGGTGACCTCGCTAATTAACTTCAATTTTAATTAATTAGTATATAAAATGAAGGAATGGGGTTGGGAGTCATAAATCGAACCTGACGCAACGTCCTGAACTTTGTCTTTGGCGGATTCGGAAGCTTTGTGAGGCGCAGCAGCGGAATTGGGTGAATCTTCGGATCCCTTGAAACGGAGTCCTTCGGAAATCTTATCCTTGGCCCAGTCGACCCATGACTCCTTTGCCTGATCCTTATGGTTTACGCCACCTTCCTCCGTGCAACCGCCGCGTCCAATCGCAACACTCATCATCAGCAGCCACGCCAATCCCACACCACCATAGAATAACCCACACCTGCTTCGCTCCTTCAAGCCCATGCTTGCTGTATGTCTCTTATCTCCCCACCCCGGCCTCGACAACGGCTGTATAAAACAACTAATACTAAGTAACTAAGCAAATTAATTAATTATTTGTATGTAAACCAGACTAGACTGTGTGTAAATAATAATAGCTACTGCTACTGCTACTAGTCTACCGTCTCATCATCTGGAAGAATAAAAGTGACAGCGGCGGTTGCTGCGTGGCGTTAGGAGACGTTGCAAGTGCTTCTGAGAGTGACATGTGGATATTCCGTGTGTCGACTCTTTGGCATGTTGGTTCCCAAACGCTGCGTGTGTTTTACGTGTCTTCGTGCCTTGACATCGTGCACCCAATCGGTTGCTTGCTGTAACCATCCGTGCACGTGTCGTCCCTTCGTTCCTTCCTTTATACAAACAAACACTTGATTTAGGTCGATCTAATCTAATCCAATCCCCTTATTTATATTAAATAAAGAATTCGAGAGATTTCAATTCAAAATCAAAATTGGAGTCGTCGTCTTCTTCTTCTTCTTCTTCTTCTTATTATTATTATTATTTGTGCATATACAAATCATTTATGAATTGATATTGTTATTTCAATTATTATTATTATTATACCATGACTGTAACTAACTATCTGTGCATATACATACATACATACATACATACACACATGGCCGATGTTTTAGCTAGAAATAAACATCCGATTCTCTAAACAAATCCAAAAGCACATACAACCGCTCACTTGTTGCTTGCTTGGACCATTTACGCCATCCATCATGATTCATGACTACAATAAATCAGTCATCTCCTTATTAATTATTAACCACGATCCTCAAATGTTTTAATTCATCCCCAATCAAGCATCAGAAACTATTCTACTCTTGACTGCGTCGAATCCATCCAAATGAGCAGCCGCTCAAAAAACTGCCACCAAAGCAAAGCCATGAAAGGGAAAAATAAATATTAACAAAATTGCTTATAAATTTGTTCACTACCTCCTAAAATGTCATTGTCACCTCATCAAGAGGCGAATTCTAAGCAAAATAAAAAATTCGACAGCTGTGTGCCTTTAAGTTACACTGGTTTCCCCCAAGATGACCACCGCAGTGGCGATGGGATGGGATGGGACTGGGACGAGGGTGAAAACACAAGGGACAAACAAAAGAAACCAAGTGGACATTTCACTGTAAATACATGAAAAGAGAAGGTACTACCCAGCGCCCATATCTTCACCATATTTCTTCAGAGTCAGGCTTGTTAATGAATAATGATTCAGATTAAAATGCATCGTCCCTTGACACCATTTCTGTTCACATCATCAGGGAGATAGTAAGTTTAGTCAAAGTAACAACCAAAAAAATCAGATGTAACCTATCAAACTGGATCTACGATACAACTAAATATCTCACAAAAATATATATTCATGGATATCAACGTCTCTATTTCCCACCATTTGTGAAGTTTTTATAATTTGATTCACCACCATCCTCCTCATAGGTAATAGATAAATTACATTGCAAGAACCAAGAAAAGTAGGTTCCAAGTGCACAATCGCAGCATTCTTTCAATGAAAATATGCATAGAAAAGACAGTAGCTGAACAATTAATGTCCTCACATTATGATTACTTGGGTCCGCTCAATTGTAAAAGGATATCCGTTCTTTTAATACGAGTGGTTTACATATATTTTGGACCAGAGGGATATACATGCATAACCTAGTACTTCAATTCCATGATAACGATGATGATAAAAATGAAACAAACATACTCATCTGCTTCAAATAGCTGAAAAAGAGTTGAGATTAAATTACTTACTGGAATTTGACCTAAAATCTATACTAGGAATCTTTGCATGTCTTCTTATTGTGGCCAAGGCCCTTGCACTTGCTACATTGGAGTGACCGTTTAATTATCTCTGCTGATTCAGGCTGTTTCATCTTTGGCCGGCCTGGTGGGCGTCTAGTGGGTGGTGGGGTTACGGTAACTACCTCCTGAGTTGATTCATCTAGAACGGGTCTGTCAACGTTTGGCACAGGTTGAATTGACTCGGCGTATGTCATGCGGTAGCTCTCAGTTGTGAAGTACTTGGAGCAATAATCATATGGGCTCCTACCAATCCATTCAAGGACAGCAATGGCATGGCAGCATGGCAAGCCAGTTAAATGCCATGTCTTGCAAGTACAGTCCCAACGATCAACATCAACAATATCGGCAGATTCTCCTCGAACCTCGAAAGTACTACCCTGTAAGTGTAACACTTGAAATGACCGGGCAACTGCAGTTTCCTTCTGCAATTTATCCTCCTTAGATGGTGTTAACTTCGTTAACCACTGATTGGACTCTACGCGGCGTGTATAAATTGTTTCCATCATCTTACCTCGCAATACATCAACCATATGTGTTATTGGCAATTCATGAGCCTCTGACACCCAACTGTAAAACTGTTGTCCAAAGTTTGATGTCATGTGGTCATACCTTGCTCCTGGAAAGTATGTATTGGCCCAGTGCTCTGGTTCACTTTGTGTCACCCAATCATAAGCATCAGGAGAAATGCCTTTTATGCTCTCAATAGAACACTGGAAACCCTCAAATTTTGGTGCGTATGCAGCAGCATACAAGTCGTTGATCATGAATCTCCTAGCTTCATGAGAAAACTGCCCCTTTATATCTCTATTAAGTTTCTCAGCAAGGTGGCGCAAACAATAGCTATGGTAGCAGTTATCAAAAACCTCAGCTAATGACTTTTTCAGACCATTCTGAAAATCTGCAATAAATGTAATCTGTTGAGACATTGACACTGCAGCTTTTAGTTCCTGTAAGAACCAATGCCAGTTGTCCTCAGTCTCAGCATCTACCACGGCAAAGGCTACAGGAAAGATACCATCATCACCATCTGCAGATGTCGCAGTCAACAATGTCCCTTGGTACTTTGAGTTCAAAGGAGTGGTATCAAGGAAAAGGAGAGGCCGACAACCTTGTTGAAAACCAGATATGGATGCATGAAATGAGACAAAAAGACGGTGGAAGCTTGAGTCTTCTTTTGTGGTAAAAGTAACAACACTGCCAGGATTGGTCTCTTTTATCTTCTCACAGAAAAATGGCAACAGAGTATATGAGTCCTTATAGGAGCCCTGGAGCTGCTCTCTTGCTATCTCCTTAGCACGCCATGCCTGAGAATAATTCAATTGAATCCCATACTCTCTTTTGATATCATCTGCAATGTCCTTTGGCTTGTAATTCGGGGATGCTTTCAGCTTCTCCTTTATAATATTTCCCACCCAACCTCTAGTTGCCCGATAGCCGGCTTTCACAGAAGCCCCTTCGCATGTGTGCTTTGAGTTCATTTTCTTGATACAAACTAGCTGGGTGGTTGACAATCTTGATGCATATATCCGCCATGGACAACCTTGGCACTTGCATTTCACAGTAACACGATGACTGTCATTTTTCTTGTATCTGTAAGCAAACCCATGTGCAATTGAGAACTTATGCAATGCTTCTCGGAATTCACTAAAGCTGCTAAACCTTTGGTCTACGCCAGTGATGGTGTTTTCCCACTGTTGTGCAGCTTTACGATGCTGGTCATCGCCAGCAGGAAGAGCAGATGCAGGGTCAAAAGATATGTCCATACCAATTCGATCAACGATATGATCAATATTGCTCATATCAACTGCAGCATTGGCAGGGGCAACAACAGGGACCACAGCTTCTGACACAGTTGTCCTGCTCGACCTACAGTATCAAGTGACCATAAGATTCTGTCATTGACAATTCATATCAATTCCAGTAAATTCTTTGGCCAATAATTTTGATTCATAATCACAGCATATCACGGTTCACACTGGTATACAAACAGGCATATTGATAATTCTGACCACGAAAAAAATCAAATATGGTTCTATGAAACTGTTTTCACTTGCATTTGGCCTTTGCACTGTATCGTGACTTGCTGCAATTATGAATCAATAACTATAAATTGTATACACAGAAAAGGAAAGAGAGAGAAAGAAAAATACAGTACATGCTACACCTATAAAATAACCACTACCTACTAGCAGGCATATTAGAGACATTCCGGGCAGCTTCCTCGGACTGGATGAACACATCAACCGTCGCAGTGTCCCCAAGAAAATTAAGCATGCGCTTAAAATCCTTATCTTTGGAGATACTGATAAGGGTCTTCTTGTTCCCTGGAAGAAAGTACTTAATAGACATGGTATCGGCACTACAGTTAAACATTTCAGCTACTTCTGACTTGAAACTATTAAACTCTGTTTCCTCATCAATGTCTATTGCATAGGCCTCGCCTCCATTGTAAGACAGTGATCCGTCTTTATTAGTTACAAACTCACCACCCGATTGACATATGGCAATAAATTTCTTTGTGGCCATGGCCCTGACAACTAGTGCTGAAAAAGGAAAAAAACAATTGCAAACTATAATACCAATTGAAATATCATTAACTTAAAAATTTTGCAACGACAAGCCAGATGTAAGTTGAATACATAGAAGATTCTACAATGACAGCCAGGCAAATATATATGTATTACAAATTTTCCAATCCAGGATTTTAAAGTGCAGGAAAGTCCGAAAGTTTTAAACTGCATGGTTTTAATGCTTTAATTTCATAATGCTTTAAAACTATGTTTCCCGCACTTTAAAATCCCGGACCTGAAAACTACTAATACACACACATATATTGATAATTTATTCACAAAGCTCACAACTTAAGAAATTAGGAAACATAACAAAAACTAAACAAAAATTGACAACCAACCACTAACTCAGATACAGAAATTCAAAATTGCAATGTAATAGGTGCAATAACTCATAATATACCAAAGTTAGGGCACCGAAAATCCCAAAACAAAAAAAAAAAGGAAAGCAATTTGAAATACCCAGTTGAAGTACATAGAAAGTTAATATGCGCGCAAGAAGAAAAATAGAGTCTTTTCCAGAAACCCTAATCTTAAACCTAATTTACAAGGAAAAAAGCACTAAATCAGTTATAAAAGTCGTACCTTTTTAAGCCAGCACGAAGTGGGCTTAAAAATCTGAACTTCGTTGTAACTCTGAGGCTCTTAACTGAAATTTGTGAACCCTCGTTGCCTTCTGTCGCCGCACGAACGAATAGGAGACACACAGCTCAGAAACCAGAAAGAGATAGACCAAAACGATTCGTACTCGTACGTTTTCAGTTATGTTATGGTACTTAACGTGTAAGTTTCCAAAATTACAATTGAGTAGTATCGACCGTCGATTTGTAGGTTTTCCACTGGGGCATTGAGATCATGCCATGTCGTATCAACTCAAATAAACCTCGTTGCTATCCGGAACATGATCCTTCCTCGATGTAAGCTTTTATTGAATTTTTAAAAATTTCTTTATATATATTTTTTAATAACAGTGTTCGAATAAAATTTAATTTTTTTATTTTTTAATTTATTAATTATCAATCAACATATTATCTGATAAGTATTTACTTTGACCGCAGTTTCATCGCCATGCAATGGGTGAATTTACCAATTTAGGATGACATAATATCCATATACACAATTTCTATATGTCTACAAGTTTGATATCACAATATCAAATACAACCTAATAAAAGAGTAATATTATACATAGCTACAAATTTTTATATAAATTATATTTATACAAATACATCATTACAATAATGGAATGAAAATGTAAAATTAACAAAAATAAATCTAGTGGATAAATGCATCTTTTATCTAATGGGATTATTAATTACCCGTTAGATATACTCTTTCCATTAAGTGATTTATTTGTATATGAATCATTATTTTTTTCTCTCACTCTTTCCATTAAGTGATTTATTTGTATATGAATCATTATTTTTTTCTCTCACGTAGTTTTGAAAACTTTGCACTTTGGATTTTTTAACCAAAATATGTCAATATAAAATATTAGTACTCGCTCTTTAGATCTAATGATTAATATTACACATAAGTGCAATGGTATTAAATTATGAAGTTCTTTTATGTAGATTATTATAATCCACAGCTCGTTTAGTCATTACATTTTAAAAAGTGATAAGGATTTTTTTTAAAAAATTTTTAAATATGAATATAAATGGGTCATTTTTATAAATTTAACAGTTATATACCTTCTAATATTATGTATAGCGTAATAATACGTGTCATTCTAATATTATATATAGTATAATAATACGTGTGACACTGTTTATGATATTTTTTAAGTAAGTGTAACTTGGCTCCTGCAAATTAATAAATTTTAAATTCTTAAATGATTGGAGGGGCCTAACAATACTATTCATTTTGGTCAGAATCAGGGCCCTAAATATTTATGGATCCCCTTAAGTTGCTGTACTTTATAGCCGCAGCAACTTAAGATAAACAGTAACATTTCACCTCAAGTTGCTGCGGCTGTAAGGACTTGGCTCCTGCAAATTAATAAAATTTTAAATTCTTAAATGATTGGAGGGGCTAACAATACTATTCATTTTGGTCAGAATCGGGGCCCTAAATATTTATGGATCCCCTTAGGTTGCTGTACCTTACAGCTGCAGCAACTTAAGATAAACAGTAACCTTTCACCTCAAGTTGCTGCGGCTGTAAGGACTTGGCTCCTGCAAATTAATAAAATTTTAAATTCTTAAATGATTGGAGGGGCTAACAATACTATTCATTTTGGTCAGAATCGGGGCCCTAAATATTTATGGATCCCCTTAGGTTGCTGTACCTTACAGCCGCAGCAACTTAAGATAAACAGTAACCTTTCACCTCAAGTTGCTGCGGCTGTAAGGACTTGGCTCCTGCAAATTAATAAAATTTTAAATTCTTAAATGATTGGAGGGGCTAACAATACTATTCATTTTGATTAAAATCGGGGCCTTAAATATTTATGGATCCCCTTAAGTTGCTGTACCTTACAGCCGCAGCAACTTAAAATAAACAATAAACTTTTGCAGCCGCAGCAACTTAGCAATTGCCAATATTTTATTAGTCCTACACAAAACGCTCGGGAATTTTATAGTGCGCCTCAACAGGTAACACTGTAACGGGTTCATTTTTCATTCGAAGTAGGAAGAGAGACTTTGAGAGAGAGAGAGAGGAACAGGAGGAACAAAAGGAACCAAAAAGCTAGGGTTTTTTTTTTTTGGGGGGGGGGGATTGTTTATATAGAATACTTGAAGGATGAACAGTCAACGGAATCAAGGTGGCATTGTTCGCATAAAGGAGTTGGCCATGCATGTGAAACACAGAGTGAATCTTCTGGGTGTGGTTTTGGAGTTCAGTATTCCTCGAAAGAGCCAAGGAACTGGTAAATTTTGTGTCTTTTTAGTTTTCTTGCAAATTTTTTTTTTTGCTTTGTAATTTTCTGGGTTTTATTTTTATTCTTTTTCAAAGTGTTAGTGTGGTTTCTGTAGATTATGTTTGCGTTTTGAAGATTGTTGATGACTCACAGCAAAGTCCTGAGTTATCAGTTAACATCTTCACCAGTTCAATTGACCAACTTCCCCACGTTCTGTCACCAAGAGACTTTATTCTTCTCAAAAATGTTATGGTACTTCTTTAATCACTCTCCTCGTCCATGCTTCCTTTGGTTACTGTTTGTTAGTTTGACGTCACTTTGCTCACTAAGAGCTTTCTTTGATGAGTATTAAGTGTTTAGAATTACTATTGGCTTACATTTTAAGCAAGGCTCACTTATCTGGATTCGTGGATTTTGCAGATTAAAAAACACCAGGCGGAACTATCAGCTGTGTTCTATAAGGACTCCTCATCATTTGCTCTATTTGATGGAGACCCCGGTAGAAACTTATTGCCATATCAATCTTATCCTCGAAGTTTTGATATAACAGAAGTTGAAGAGCGTCGCATTAGTGTTTTGAGGCAATGGTGTGGTGGTTTTGAGTTTAGCTCAGGTACTTGTGATCTTTTTGACATTGTGTTATGATTCTGTCATGGTTTTGCCTTACTTGATTTTCTATTTACTTAATTTTGGTGGTGTTTGGTGGATGCACTAAAGATGGCTTTTTTTCCAATTCTTTTGTCATAAATTTGTGGAATGATGAGTTTAATAAGGTGTTATGTGTTGTAGGATCAAACGATTACCTTTTGTCATTAAAGGATATCTCGGAACACAGATATTTTGATTTAGTGTGCCAGGTAATTTATTCTGCAGTGATTAATATTTTGAAGATATTTGCATTGACTCGGCTTGAGCTAAGGTTATTTTTTTGCCTTTTTTTTTTTTGAGCTCTAAAGTGAGGATACTATTACCTTTTTTGGGTGAAAGGTTTGTCATGTCTCCTATGATGATAGTAAAGGGTTATGGATGCTCTTTGTATGGGATGGAACCGATGTCCCTCCATTAAGCATACCTGGGAAGTAAGTATTTGTTAATATTTCACTTTTCAATTATAGTTCTTGTGGAAAAGGCCAAGACTTCTTTGGTTAAACCTTCTCTCTTTCCTTTTTTTTTAATTTTTTTTTAATAATGTGGTAAAGTACTTGATTTTGCTTCCCCGAAAATTTTGCTTATTTCTTGAAGATTTCTCAGACAGAACTTGTTCCTTTGGGGAAAAAGTCTTTATTTCTCTTTTCTATACATTGGGGATAATTAGCTACATCATTTTAAATTCCATTTTACTTGATGTGTTGTAACTTCAAAAATTTAGCTGTGATAATTTTTAATGTTCATCAACTTTATTCAAAATTAAGGGCTGAGCAAAAGCAACTATGTTTTATTTGTATTTCTCAGACTCAAGGATGAACAACATAATCCACTTCCACTGCATATTGAATCATCTCCTTTAGATGTGGAAATCCTTCGGAAATTTTTTCCCGTCGGAACAGTTTTAAGAGTGTCAACTGATCGAAGCCATGAAAACTTTGGCAGATACTTTACTGCTACTGACAAGTGGGTGAGAATTCGTAACATGTCTTGTCAAGCTTCTTCAGGGATGTGGCATGGTTTATTACAATCTTCATCTAGGATTCGACTTTTTTCTAACAATGACAATGTTGTTCGAGACTATATGAGGTAGACCCTTAAATTGGATTTTGTAAAGAGAGTTCTTTGTTAGTCATATGTATTTGTCCAACGTCTTTGTGTCTTTGAAATGCTTGTGTTTGATTTAGGAGATTCAAGGAGCGAATTTCAGGGGGGCGGGGTCATATGCCAATATGGACGAATCCATCCTCTCAATTTTTGACTGGTATTTCATTGCTTGAACATTGTGAATGACAATACATAAATGTCATTTATCCTTATTAGTTTTCCTTTTGGCTTTTACAGAGGTTTCTTGGGTGAACGTTATGTTTGTGACTTTGATGGATATTGCTGTACATCTTCCGGTATTTTGGGGATTTTTTTAAGAATTAATATTCTTCCATGTCATTGTTTTGGATAACTTGTAATTGCTTTGCTTAAAATTTTAAGAAATGAGAGGCAGTTGAACTCTCTGTAAATTTTCCACTCATTTGATTTGGTCATGTAAATCATCTTTTCAAAATTGAGAATTTATCCTTTTCAATTATTTTTCAATTATTATTATGATGATTATTATTTTTGTTTTCCTTGTAGGCCAGTGTTAGGTGCTGTTGCATTGTTCGTGTGGTATCAATTCATCCATTTCAACCCGAGCATTACAGTTCTCCTAATGGATCAAGTGAGCATACAATGAAATTGACATTAGAGGATCCAACAGCCAGAATCCAGGCCTTATTATGTGGTGAAGAATTGGTACGGTTTCTACTTGGCTGATCTGCATTTGTGTAAATATAACATTATTGGCATTTGTCTCTGACGAAAACTGCTCTTGCTGGCTTGATTGTTGAACAAAATCAGATGAAGTTTTTTGGAGGTTCACAACCCGCTAATGTTTTTACAAAGAAGATTAAAATGTTACTTGGCATGCCAGAACATCAGGATGTTAATGATGACACGGGGAGGAATCCACCATGGATAAAATGTTTCCTTCGTTTGAAGCAAAGTGATGGGGGAAGAAACAGGATTTATTATATCCGTTGGACCAAGCTTGTGACCCACTAGTCTTTTGATACCATTGGTAGGCTCTTTTGGTCATCTGCATACAGTAGATTAATGTAATTGAGATAAGTTGTGTAGTGGTGGCAAGAATGATATCACTCTTTTGTATGGTTGAAGCCAAGCTTTTTGTATTTTTGTGGGGGTCACAGCAAGGTGCATGCCGGAAGGGACAGTAAAAGTATCATTTTGTAAATTCTACAAACTTGGTGATGGGCATGGGATGGTAGAAATATGTAGGCAGAATTTCCAATGTTGTGATCTTTGTTTTATTTGCCTCTCGTTCCCCTTGCTTGTATATCTTTCAACGGTGCTTGGGTGAGGTAATTTGTGGTTATGTTAGCAAATTGATATTTATTTTGACAGGCGAACTAGACAAATAGCTTCTTCATTACAATCAATGTGTGTCTTTGAAGAAAGATTATGTCTGATTTTTAACATCACCTTCAAGTTATCAAAAAAATTATTATACATTATATCAGTGATTGTGCATCACATAGAACACAAATGTTCAATAGCTATGATTCTTATCTACCTGTATTTAAAAGAGAATATTATATTAAAAGTCCGCTAACAGTTGCATTAAACCCAAGTTAACACAATTGAAGTTGAACTCCTAAATTTTCTCGAATGAAGGAGATGCCTATTACAAAACCGTTGATGGTTGATGCTCGAACAATGAGTATTACATTACAAGTTCAGGAGAGTATTTGAAGAAAATTTAGCATTAAATACATATGGGGGACTAAAGCCTCGCAAGGATATCGATCACTGGGCCAAGAAGTGGTTGTCGGTCGCATTAAGTTTTGTGCAACGAAAGCGCAAAACTTCAGGTCGGGTCTCATATGAAAAATGCTCAAACTATCTTTTTTTCGTGTAAATTTTTAAATAATTAGGGACTCTCATGTTATTTTGCGTGGAAATTATATCCGTTCCTGCGCAGCCCAGCACAGGTAATGGTGTATTGAGAATTGAGATGAGTTGCGGAGTTGTAGGCCTTCCATCGCCTCTGTATTCAAGTGGGTTTCTTGCTTCAACCAACAAGCAGGTAAATATCCATCCAGAAAAAATAATCTTTATAAGACTCCCTGACCATTTTACTATCTTCAGCTATAACTGATGGTAATAATGATGTGGGGAGCTTCGCTGCTGATCATTTTTGCAGAGTGTAAGTGTTGGCGTTGTGGGCTTTGAGGGTACCAATAACACAGTCAAGCCTCCCACTGATGACAGTTTTCCTGGTTTTAAATGGCGTTTGGTCATAGCATATGATGGCACTCATTATGCAGGTTCTTTTTTTAGATGGCATTTTCCGTCCTTGTTTAAGCAGATAATGCTTTCTGTTTTAATTTGCATTTGCTATGTGGAGGGTATGTTGCTCTTGGTAAGTGTTTTAAGGAAAGTGCTTAAGAGTGGGAATTGAAGTTTGATGTGTGTCATGTGCGCTTATAACAGGCACTGAATTAGCTTAGATATGTCTGATGGAGTGGTGGGTAACAAGGAGTTCTGTTTTAAGCTTGGAATGCTCTTACAATTTTGGAATTTTCATTCCCTTAAGGCTTCCCAATATGTTCGATAGTTATGTAATATGGTAGACTTCTTCATGCTGTTCGATTTGTGGTGATTATCTTTTAGCTCGTTTGGGATGAGTTTTACGCCTCAAAGTTTATATCAATGCCCCAAGTTTTTAAATTTTGTTACTTTTGTTGTCTTGAATGTTAAATTTATCTTTCAGGTTGGCAGTTTCAGACATCACCACCAACCATACAGTGTATTGTGGAAAGAGCTTTAATTCGAGTTACAAAGCTTGAAAGAGAAGATCTCCGTTTAGTTGGTGCGAGTAGGACTGATACAGGGGTTCATGCCTGGGGGCAGGTCTGGCTTTCTTACTTTTATGAGGATTCATCAAGCGTCCATTGACAAATCAAGAACTCACCACAAGTTGAGCTTTCAGGTGGCGCACTTCATTACACCTTTCAGTTATGACGGCTTGGAAAGTATTCACGCAGCTCTCAACGGTCTTCTTCCACCTGATATCCGAGTTAGGGAGATTAGTGCTGCTGTACCTGAGTTCCATGCTCGGTTTTCAGCTAAGAGCAAGATTTATCACTACAAGATTTATAATGATGCTGTCATGGATCCATTTCAGCGTCACTATGCTTACCATAGTGTTTATAAACTGAATACTACTCTCATGAGAGAGGCTGCGGAATATTTTGTTGGAAAGCATGATTTTTCAGCTTTTGTAAATGTACAACGCAATGATCGAGTGCTAAATCCAGTGAAGAGTATATTTCGTTTTGATGTTAATGAAATGGTAATTGTCAACTTCCAGCATAATGATAGTTCTGAAGTTGATTAGATGATTCAATTTTATCTGGTATTAACCCCTTTTTGAGTAGATTTCTTCCATCTCTTTTGGTTTGTATTATTTCTGTATTGCTTTACTCATTTTTGTTATCTGCTATGAATTTTAAGTGATCATTATAGAACTTTTTGACGGATTTATGATTGTTCTTCTGTTCAGGGAGCTCTTCTACAGCTAGAGGTTGAAGGTTCTGGTTTCCTGTACAGACAAGTGCGGAACATGGTAAATCATTCGTACTGTTCCAGATTATAAAGTTACTAGATAGTTATCTCGCATCTTACCAGATTAAAGCTCTGGTTACTTATGTTTTCAGGAAAGTTCGTCAGGTAGTTCCTGAAATTGGTATATGAAGCATTCCTGTTATTCAAATTTGCGAGTTACTTTTGTGATTAAGTTAAATGAATTAGTTACTTATGTTTTCAGGGAAGTTCACGAGTTAGTTCCTGAAATTGGTTTCTGAAGCATTCCTGTTGCTCAAATTTGCAGGTTGCTCTGCTGCTTCAAATCGGAAAGGAAGCCATTCCTCCTGATATTGTTCCTAAGATTTTAGCAACTGAGGATCGGAAGGAGCTTGCTAAATATGCCTTGTCTGCTCCACCTCATGGGCTCTGTCTCGTAGAAGTCAAGTACAATGAAGAGCATTTGCAGCTTCCTGCTGGTTGTCCTCTGTCTAGTTTTGGTAGGCATCATAGTGTTAGAAAATGTAAGCTTCCATTCTATTAGATATTTGAGTTGTTTCATACCCAAACACCCACAATGGGGGCATAGATAGGGAAATGTATTTTTTCCCCCTCTTCTGCTTTAGTTTGATAATAAAAAAAGAAGGATTGAGATTATCTTGGTTATTTTTCAACGCATGCAATTGGTATCAACTTTTCAATTTCTGACATAACATTTTTTATTATTCAATAAGGGTTTACTAAGGTTGATACTGTGATTGATCCTTGCTAGTAGTGAACTTGGAGATTAAATGTATTCTAGCAGAGCATCCAGCATGTCAAAACTAGCTTGAACTTTTTGACGTTACAAAAATCAATGAAATGTTTTGTGCTAGTAGTGAGTGAAATCATGAAAAAACAAAATTGAATAAAAGGATTTTAAGCCCAGCGGTTTTTTTTCAGTTAAAAGAGTTGGACTATTGGCATTCCTTCTTTAATCGTATAAACTCCTCTTATATTACAATTATATTTAAGGACATACAATTAGAATGAACCCAATTTATATTTTCTGTCCCTCTCACTGGTATGATTTTTTTTTTTTTTTTTACATTTTCAGATTCAATTTTTTCTCAGCCAAACAGTTCAGAGTCCTGTTTTTTTTTTATTAATTTTTATTTTTTTGGAAACCAAAGAAAAAATGGAAATGAAACATGAAGCTTTTGATAAGAGAAAGAACAAGATGCTAACACTGTGTGTGAAATGCAGTTATAGAATCTCCAAGAAAGAAGAATATTGCGGCTGCAACTTATTCGGTGTTACTATCATTTACAAGTCTTAAATATTGGAGGTTAATTTATACTTTTGAGAAGCTAGTGTTTTTAAAATTTTCAAGACAGAAATTTTGAAAGATATACAAATGAAAGAGTGTTTATTTAGAAAGAAATATATTTTTGGCATTAAATAGAATATAATTAAAAAAGAGGTTTTAAGAAGATTTTGGAGGGGTGTTAATAGTTCCACTCTTTACGCTAAAATTACTTGATTTCTCAAAATCCGTAAATACAACTTATCAAACCGGGCAGTAAATTTCTTGAATGGCTGGTAAGACTATCCAAAGGGAACATAATTTTTTGGGGAAAAAAAAGGACCAAAGAATACAATTTTATGACTCGAAAAATCGAAGCTCTATCATGAATTCTTGATGCTTTGGGGCATACCAAGCAACAGCCTTTGCAGAACCAAGGACTTGCAATGCATATTCAATGGCAAACACTGAATCATGGGCACGAATGTCTTTGTTCTTCAAATCAATCACTACTCCTGAATCAACTCTAAAACTGAAAGGCCCAGCAATCTGCAAGGATGAGGAGAATGTTACGACTTTATAGAGAAAACGACAGAAGAGAGGAAAAACAAAAAAAATAGCACATCATATGATGTCAAACATTTTCAAAGGGGAAAGATTTTTCTCAGGTTCTTGACAAAATCTCGGATACCAAGAAACGTTTGTAAGAGAATTTTAGCTATAGCAATTAGAGCCAATGACTTCTTGCAGTTCACCTCCAACGACCAGCAACACTTAAAGCTAAGTTTGAGGCAGAGCAAAGAAAATTGAAAAGAATAGATGGCTGCTGAATCTCTTCCGGATATTTCACTGAACTTAGTCGGTAAAAGCATCTTGCTACTTGCTAGTGTAGAGATATGAAGAAGCGAGATTCCGAAGAAATACTAGTACCTGTTGCTGAACAGAAAAAAACACTTTAGGGCATACAGCATGAACTGTTTCCAAACTTGGCCGTTGGGAATTGAAATAATTTTGTGCTAAACGTGTGGCACCAGAAAGAAATTTTGAACCAGAAGGAAAATCCAAGCGTGCATGAAATCTTGTAAGATCTAAAAATCGCCTTTGGAAGGTCCCATGCTGGGCAGTAAATGCTACAGATCCAAAGATGTCTGCTGAAAATGCAGATTTTATGTCGGGAGCGTGAAGATGGAAGCCTGTAGAACCGTCTGAATCATTTTCTACTGGAGATCTAACTGAATTATCTCCAATAGAGGCAGTCATAGCGGCACCTGTATGAAATGATAAATCATAAGCATGCTATTAGTTTTGCTTATATATCCGTTGCACAACATTATGAATGCCAAAAATGGGGGAAAAAAATTTTACAAGTAGTAGATAACATTAATTCTGCACAAAATGTTAACATACATCACAACACACAAACATTTATCCTCAAATCTACCAAACCTCCTTATTAAGCTTTCTTGTATCTGATAGCAGAGTTATTGGTTTCATTTCCTTCCTCAGATCACTCACATGATGAAGACAGAAGAAATTAAAAACAATTTTCCTGAGTGTGTTCTAGCCTCAAAATCTTCCAAGAATTTTACATCTTAGCAACTTCAAGGGACAAATGATGACCCAATGAGTTTATGCCTAAACTTGCTTGCAATGATATGGTAAGAGACTGTATTTTACCAATGATCCCGGATGCTGAAACATGAGGACCTGAAAGGAAAAAGTCATATGGCTGCACCATCTTCAACTTCGGGGCCTTACTTCTCCAAATGTCAACATTCTTCTTATAAGCAAAAGCATTTTTCAAAGAAAAACCAGGTAGCAGAGTAGCTGGAACTGCAGAAGAATTCTCATCACCTTCAAACCGGGTCGGCGAACCAGAATTATGGTGCATAGTCAAATGGTAACTGGGACCAGAATCAGAAGCAACTGAAGCCAAATCAACTGCCATGGAAAAGGGTACGTCCCAATAATTACCACACTTGTCCACAAAAAGTCCAGGCCACAGTGCCTCCAGAGTGAAATTATGATTTGGAAACTGATAGCAGAACAGAAACAGCCAAAAAAGAAAGTAAGAAAAAAGGAAAAAGTAAACATGTTAGTGAGGGTAATGAGCAATGTCCAATGGCAAGAGCAAGAGTAAGAAAAAGACGAGATTGCCTTGTGATGAAAGACGGCTTTTTTCCGCGAGGTGTTATCATGACCGTAAGAATCATAGCTAAGAAGAAGCGTGTCATCATCGGTAAACATAAGCTCGGAGCTGAAACCAAGAGCATACAATGACTTATCACGAAGGGCATGCAGGCAGTGCGATTTGGAAAGCTTTCCTTGTTTGACAGAAGACACAAACTTGAGCACATTGAACTGACCCAGCAAAGTAGCAAACCTGCGTGTGTATGTATTAACTTTGAACGCTTAAACATCAATCAGTAAAATTAACTTATGAGCATGCATCTGTACCGTCACCAAAGATTTCCATGACAATTAACGAACCGCAGAACAGATTGTGGAAAATCAAAAGCGGAAGGAAATGGGTAATGAGTGGGTCTACCAGTTGTCGGAGAGCTGGAAGGGGAGGACGCGCTGAAGCTGGAGAGTGCCGGCGGAGAAAGAAGCAAGCAAAGGGGCGGCCATGAACCGCTGCATGAAGTCGATTTGCTCCGGTCTGGACAGCCGGGTGCCTCTCGAGACACCTAACGGGTTTGGGTTTCCCGGGACGGCGCGTGCGCTTCCTTCCAGGCTCTTGGGAGTTGACTGGTCCAGCTCCCAAAACTCTCCCTCCATTGCCCATCGGAGCTTCTTCATTTCTTTTTTTTTTTCTTAATTTTCTTTAACTTTTAACTAGTCTTAATTAGTTTTACAAAATCTCACTGCTCCGCAATCAGAGAATCAATTAATCACTTCCATCTTTATAAAGCGAAACCCACCAACTTTAACTTCATCCCTTCGTCTGTTTTCCTTTCTTTCAAATGGAAATGTACAGATAGCGAGCGATGAAATAATATGATACAACTTTATAGCCGCCAGCCGCTACTTTGTTTTTTCTGTCAACATATACATACACACACACATACATGTGCGATACTCGTTCGTAAAGTATACCGATCCATTCCTATTACCTCCTCAATGCTGCTCGTTGCCTCTTTCTTAGCAAGCTGCGTAATGAAAGGAGATACAGTAAAAATTTCACCCCGGAAACTCCATATATGTTTGGAATTTCTCAACAAAATAAACTAAAAACGAGCGATTACAGATACCAGTTTATACAGAAATAGATACATATTAGACAAATCGTCACTGTAAACAAACGAACGACTAAATGAAACACTTCAAATCTTTTCTACAACTGACAAATGCACGACTACAACATTTTTGTTGGTGCTTGCGGCAGGCGTGTTCAAACTCAATCGAAGATGCTACTTGGCATTTCAAAATACTCCATCTAGCCATCAATTCAGTCCCAAGTACTGCTGACGTGAGTCACATCTTCAGTGATGGCAAGGATTCAATCCATTGGACATGAAATAAATGCCTGGTGCTCTGTCGCTTCTGCTTCTCTATTTCATCTTCTCCCAAATGGACAAAAACAATTGTTGAAAGTTTTGGCCATAAATTTCCACTCTTGCAAAAGGAATCACACACAATGTCAAAGTTGTTATCGCTGATCTTCAACTTTCAAAGAGACCAGTTCGCTTTCTTGCTGTTGATTTCGCACCTTTGAACTGTTAGGAAGCCATGTTCGGAGCCTGTCTGGCCAGAACCTTTGGAAGAAAATGCACCAGCAAAAGAGTTCAGACAGAATGAGTGCATTTCAAATGTGAAAATCATGGACAGTAAAGAGAGCAACAAGCAACCAGAAAAATAAATAAATAAACAAATAAGATTCTCCAGCTAATAAATCCTTTTTCCATCCTCTATTCAAAATCTAAAATAAAAAATCTGAGGATAAAATATGATGGGTCGCAATCTGATACCAAATTTAGGTTTTCAATCCAAGCAGTTGGAAAACCGCTGAATTTATGAGAGAAGATAAAAGCATCCACATATTACAATACCAACTTGGTCAGTCAACATGATCTCAACAAAAGGTAGCATATTGTATGTGTGTTTATGGAGATTCCAAAGTTGTCAAAGATCCCCCATCTACTGCCTGAAAGTGCACTTGTCCACCTAAAGGCGGAGAAAACATATGGTAGCAAGCACAAAAAGAAAGGAAACATATAGAAATGAAACACCACTAGATGAAGATAAGAACCAAATCCTCAGTTTCCCTTCTTTTTCCACTTTACTCTTTTTTTTTTTCCCCTCTTCATGATCAGTTGGGTGAACAGGGTGCAAAGGGAGTAAGATCCAACATTTTTAATAACTAAAAAATGAATTAATCAGATATGAAATATACTTCATGCCCTAATGAGCTACAGTTGATGCACATGTTTACAAATAGGTGGCCATGATAATGCATTAGTGTGGCCTAAAAAGTTCATTTAGGCAATGACAAATACTAGCTGATCAATTAGAATTTCAAGAGAAATGATTAGGTGGAAGGAAAAAGGATGTAAGACTTACAGATCCAATCTTTCATGGATTGCCCGCCGCACCGAAGAGTTCAGGCCGTATGCGATCGAGTTAAACAAGCCCTAAACAAATAATTGATAGGAATCAAATTATTTTATAAATAAAAAAATAGTAAAATCAAACCATGAAGTTGCATCAAAATCAGTCTAGTTCAAAGGATTAAATACCAAACATACTCATCACAATGGACATAATTTGTTAAAACATTAATGTCCCAGGATTCATTGGTTCCTTAGCAACTTCTCAAATGAATGAAACAAAAAACATTTTCCCACTAGCATTATAATGGATGTCTATATGAAATGATGTATGATGTATGGCCAACATCACAATAACACAAAACTGCAAATCTAAACAAAAGCACCATAAGAACTTTCAGTCACACAACAAATTTCAGTGAAAGAAAGACCAAAGAAAAAGAGAACACATATATGGTCATTGCAGTTTACCATGAGGGCAGCTGTCCCAACGTCAAGGAATGTGAGCCAAAATATTTTATGGCCAGGTTCAATAAAATCATGAATGCGGTTGATTGTGCCAAAAGCCCAAGATCCTATTAAAATGAGTGGATAGTAACCCCATCTGTTCAACGCCTATGAAGCAACATAAAAAAGAAAATTATGTATACAAATTAAGAGTACTATCACTAACAACTAGTTTCGTAACCACATGCATACCTTCATGTCAAATTGATATGCTCGGTCTGACATGCCAACTGCCACCTGAAATATCCAAAAAAATTGCAGAAGTGCGTCCTTGGTGAAATAAGAAAATTCCCACGTAATTATCCAAAAAAATGAAAACGAGTAGGAAAGGAAAAGAATATCCAAATACTCACACGTGTTGCATTGTTCAACATCCGTATCACTTGAAAGTAGGTAAAACCATTGTAAAGAATTGCACCCCAGAGTGGTGCATAAAAGGTTATAAAGTGAACTGCCTGCATAAGTGGAAGGAAATTGTCAGTCTAAAGACTAACAAGCAAATGCAAGCCAATCACCACAGAAATAAAAAAATCACAATGTAAAATAGAACCTATCCTTGCTCAAATCTGTAAGGGGTACAAGTCAAAGTAACTTATTAATTTATCTTCCTCATCCATACTAATTAAAAGCAAGTTCCATAACATCCCCACGCAATTGAAAATACATATATAAAAACAGAAAACCTGCAACCAGAAATGCATATGTACTCACCTTCCCAGTGCGGCCCGTTTGAGTCCAACACCACACACCTAAATGTCTGTGGTCATTACCAAAAGAGCGAACAACCGTCATAACCAGTGACGTACCTGGAAGAAGTAAATAAAAGGTCAAATCAACAGGCAACAGATGTTGAACGGATAAGAGAAGAAATAAGTTGTTTTTATTATTATATATAATCATTACCCCAAACATACAAGTGAAACATGGCCTCCAAATCTTCAACATCAGTTTTATGCTGGACAACGGTCCGATGAAGAGTAAAAGCAATGGTAGTGGTCCATAGGAAAGAGGCCACACAAAAGAAATGAGTGCTGTAACCCTGAGCTGAACAAAAGAATCCTTTGGACGGATCCCTACATGATCGTCAACAAACATTTACATATATTTCAACTTCACATCAAACTGAACCAACCAATCACAGGTTTGATTTCAAAGAAACATACCCTACTATACTGAAGAAACTACATAGCATGTCCTGCAATCCAACCAAAAATAAAAAACATATAAAAAGAAAAATGAGAAGAAGGCAACAAGTGAAAATGATAATATCATAAAAGGGAGCAAAATCAGAGTTTCAATAGCGAATCTAGAAATAATGAGGCAAAAATTAGTGAGATCTAAAGTAAAGTAAAGAATGTGAGGAAGTGAGAGAGAGTTGGTTACGGAGAGGGCGAGGAAGAAGACGAGTTTGAAGGAGAATTTGCGGAGCTCTCTGAAGAGGCAGTAGCAGAGGACGATGAATCCGGAGCCGACGAAGGAGAGACTAGAAGCGCCGGCGTTGAGTGCCGTCAGAATCCGGCGATCGTGAGCCGTAAGACTTCCGGCAACTGCGGCTGCCGCCATCACTTTGCCTCCGATTTCAAGTGATTACTGCCTGCCCTCCTTTTTTTTTCTGGAATAATAATTATAATAACTTTGAAGAGCAACAATTACTTTAATATTTAATTAATTAAAAATACTGTAAAATATAAGATTAAAAGACCTTAGATTCTCGTAAACGCGAATTATTTCATCGTTTTGGGCCTTAAACCTCGCTTGTCCTGGCACTTTTTTACCGCGTGGCCGTTGTCGTGGTGGGTTCCAAATCAAGATGTCAAAAGAAACAGTTAACAGGCTGTTTCTTTTGTTGTTACTTTCTTATTGGTCCATGTCCGTATTTTGTATTATTTTGATCGTGTTAGTTAATTAATAACGAATAATTAATTGGTGCTAGTCACGTTACTTCTGGACCTATCGTCTATCATAATCATATGGAACAATATTTTGAATCTTCTTTAATGACAAAACAGAGTGAAAATGTTTTTGCCATTTGACCCATTCTTGGTCACTTACTTGCTACCATCTGTAGAGTTTAGTCGTTGTACAATACAAAACTCGACTCAGTAATGTCTCATAATAATCACATCATATTCAGCCACTATCATCACCATCATCATCCTCATTGCAATCACTGAGAATAAAGTTCATTCCTTGCTTATAGATTACAGCGTAAATTTGCCCTAATGGTGGATGACGCCAGAGACAGACCCATCATTACGCTCTGAACAGTAGTATGAATATGAATCATGAGCTAGTGTCTGCACAGGATAACACAACATCCAAGTCAGCTCAAATCAAATGCCAGAGCAATCAACAATGCCATGAATTCCAAGTACCTGTTCCTGTGAGTGGAAATACATGAACGGTGTATAATGTAGAAAATTTGATACCCTGGATGTGTATATATCCGCATATCTGAAATTTGAAGGATTAATTAAGATCACCATCCATAAAAGGAGAATGGTACAGTTGAAGTAAACTAGAAATTTGTTGCACCCATGATTTGAAATTCCATATAATGAAAAATGAGCGTAATTTATTGAGGCAAAACTGCATACTTCTCAATCTGTCTCATCAAGTGGCTCTTATCCCAAAGACCCGCACGCGAAAGAAAGCCCCACCTTGTGTGTAATGAAAGTATAGCAGGTCAAGTCTATGTTTGAATGATTCAACAGACCACAAACTTGAGTACCTGAGGTGACTTATTTCCATGCTGTTAAGTATTCACCACTTTTACCTTTTATTGAAGAGCTCTCCATCTGATTCTAGCATTGAAGCAATCTTCTGGTCTAGTCTTTGCATAACAACGAGTAGCTTTTGCATACTTTCAGTGAGTTCTTGATCGTCCATGGTAGTTGCAGCAAGGGTCTGAAAGTTTTCAAAAGAAAGAGATAATGAGGACCCAACCTCTGATACTACAATAAACAAATATATAAATATATAGAGAATAAAGCTCACTTGAGCAGGACGCCCTTTATTTCTTCTTTGCAAAGAGAGCCGAAGTTGGTTAAAGAGATCTCCTACAACTTCCTTCTGATTTATAAGCTCTATTAGCCTAGCTCGTTGACCCCGACTATTAATTAATGCATTATACTGCAGTTCCAAAATTTCAAAGCACATTAAAGAGACCTGATCAGCATTCTATCAGCTCAAAATGCCATAAACCTCAGACAAATTGCACTTCTCCTAAATTACAAACAACGAGTAACAATACAGTAAAATATCTAATAACATTCAGCATTATCTGCACCCAAAAAATGAAGCTTTTTATTGAAGTTTAAAATTGTAGTAGCTTTGGTGGTTGGTGTACTACTAAATCTTTCAAAAACGAGGGGGGAAGAAAACTGAACTTTCTTTGGAGTATGTGTGTGTGTGTAACATTTCACCCTAGAATTACATCTACAGCAAGCAAAGTGAAAATAAAATAGTCAAACCTCTTCTTCTAATTCTCGACAAATCAGTGCTGTTCGCCACCGTAGATGAACCTTCGATTGACTTACATCAGTATAGATATGATCACCAACATACAATATTTCATCTCCATGGATATTCAGAGAATTCTCAATCATCTGAGCACTTCCACCGGAGTACAAGCCTCCTGGAAATTAGAAAAAAATAAAAAATCAAAAGAAATGAACGCAAAGACTGTTGAATGCAGAACACACTCCGAAAAGAAAACTAAGTGGTCTAAATGTTTGCCTTTATTCATTGTAAATCAAGGATATGCACTGGACTGATTGAACAAAACAACAAAAAACATAGATTACCTGTACGAGCCTTGAAACATGGACGCATTAGGCCTTCACCCGTCACCACCTCATACAATGGATGTGACATTTGAAAGAACTCTGGCTTTCTTGCTGACACTATCACCTATATCAACAAGGCATTATTAATTCCAATATGTCATCAATGGCTAAGCGAAGTTCCATCATTTGCAAGAAACAAAAATAAAATAGCTATTCCATGACTAACGAAGACCTGTTGGGAGTACAACAAGAAGCTCGACTGAAACAGCTATGCAATGATGCAAGAAGCACTTTCAGGATATAATAACACTTTTAACTTATAGCTTAATATAAAGAACAGATAGTTCTAAGCATCTTCCATGCCACAAAAGCATGATAATAACAAGATTTAATTTTGCTTACCAAAAGAAGATAGTCAGAAAGTGAGAATATTCAAATGAAAGTTGAGCTATCATTGCAGGCAAGGCTCAGATAGATAACAACAAGTCCATATGGGATATAGCCGGACTACTTAAAGGGTAATACCCACCATGTCGAATAGATCACGCCAGCCCATATCATTTGGCAAGAATCTGTTAAAGGAATGCTGCATCATTTTGTCTGTGTAATGATAATCTGAGTTTGTAATGAGAAGAAGTTTTTTACCAGCCTGAGGCACAAAGATATGCAAGTAAGAAACAAAAAGTAAAATGACTCCACTTTTTATAGAAAGAGATAACAACTATAGGGAAATACCTCCTTTTGATCCAAAAGTGCTAAAGGTAATTCTGGATCAGGCTCCACAAAAGGTTCAGGCTTAGACATTATTTCACTCTGAATAAATGCCACCACTCAGAAGGTACTTGTGGACCAAAATAATAAATACTAAACCCCAAATGTGTTTACCTTAAGCTGACCTTCAACATGTGCCCTAAAAAGAGCCTTCCCAACAGCCTGAAAATCCATGTTGACAGTTAAAATAGGAAAAATAGAACAAATACCAGTGTTTTTCTATTATATCAAATATTCTACAACATATTGCCTTGTAAAGTCCTTTATAATCAAGGGGACCAAGTTCGGATCCAATGGCTCCTTCATCCAATCTGTTGACCATCTGCAAGTTTAGCAATATTAACAACGATTGACAAAAACATCAGAGCGAAATATGGAACGCCAAAAACATTCAAGTAATTAAGTTATAGCTCCTCAAGCTACCTGCATATATGCCACAGCTTCTGAAACAGAGAACAGTGTATTGAGAAACTCCCATCTACTCTCCTTTCGCAAATCCACCAACTCTCTCCCATACATCTCACTTCCTTGCAAAGAAAGTTAAGCAGCACTATAAAAAATATAATACCGGTTTTACACAGAAAAAGGATGAATTCTAAAACAACAAGAAAATGTAAGCAATGGATCAAAGACGGTACGGGGGAGTTATTTTAGTCAAAGAACAAGCATGTAGACACCTATACATGCCATAGAATGACAAACAGGCAGTAAATGAGGCTCAGGTATACATATCCTTTTAGGGCAAGTGGTGGGCGGCAATAATAAGTATCCTTGTACTTCCATGTGGACTGTATAAAAATACGACAATCTAATTCCTATATCGTACAAATCAAATGTGTAACTCGGATTCCTTCCACTTGATTTTTAATAATTAAATGATGAGGTTTAAAGCATACCTGACAGCTCGAGTAGACAACATTGTTGTGCCATGCATGGCCCTCTTTACATAACCAAATCGATCAGCCTTAACCAAGTTGCCCTTCTCCTTATCAATAACAAGGCCTCTAATAACCTAATTACAAATAGCAAATAACAGCATTCTTAGAACCAAGGAAGATAAAAAAAACAGGTTTCTCACAATATAAGCTCTTCAATACTGGTTAAAATAAAGACCGAACCAGATCAGGATCGAAAGCAAGTCCTTTGACAGGGAAACCCATATTATGTAGATTATTCATACAGTAATCATATGCACGACCTTCCCAAGCCTGCAAAGATATAAACTAATGTCAAACCATCTTAAGTGAGCAATTACATTCAAATGCAAGCAATTATATCATTAATAGGTTTGAGATTACACACGGGAAGAAAGAAAAGAGAAATCCACCATCCTATGCATGGTGTAGCACATAGAGCATCAACATTCACTAAAAAAGTCTATTACACAACAATGAAGCCAAAAGTAAACAGAATTGAAATCTGAATAAAGAGAATAGAAAAAGAGATTCACCATCACGTTATAATGCATCAAAGTGTAGTCCATGTCATATCCAATGGCACTGATTGAACGGAGATTCAAATTGCGGCTGCAAAAGATGCCACGAGGTGAGTTTCTAGCGGAAGAAGGACTCTGCATATTAGCAACATATATTAGTCATATCAATCATATGATAAGAAACATTAAAAAAGTGTAAAAATAGAAAATTTAATTGTTCCAATAAAAAAGAATAACAAAGCTGAAATTACAGAGAAATAGACAATATATAACAGAATAAAAATATGCACAGTACCGGGATACCGAAGTCATTAAGCAAGTGCTCAGCTTCTTGAGCCTCCATCCGAGCAACTTCTTCAATAGGACCATCTAAAGCAGCTTCACCATCAATGCCTGAATAATAAATAAATAAATAAATACGAGAATACAACAAGCAATTTAATTATTTAATACTAGTAAGTAAAGGTAGAGGAAGAAAGTTTTAAAAAAGGAGAGGGAAAGTTAAAAGGCAAAGATACCAAAAGCCTGAAAATGGTCAAAATTGAGATTGAAGTCGCCTTTGGTGCTTTCCCCCAAGTAATCAACATCGTAGTCACTGGAAGACGTAACTGAAAACACATCATCTCCTACATGCTTAGTAGCAGCAGCATGACCATCCACACTGCTGCTGCTGCTGCTGCTGCTGCAACGAAGACGGTTGAAATTAAAGGAGCTAAATGGGACTCTGCCGGTGCTGGTACTGGTGTTAAACTGAACTGGTAATCTGAAGAAACAGTGGATGGTTGCCATTGAAATTCTGTTGATGAAACTGTTTCTTCTCTTTCGCTTTGGAGTATGTGAAAAAAGAAAGTTATAATTTATTGTTTATCAAATATCTGTACCCTTTGAACTACAATTACCAACCTCAGTAACAAGCAGAACATTAGGATTAGCAGTTAGTCTTACACTAGTTTCAATGGTGTTTTGTCTTTTACTGTGCTGTCGGCAATGAACCAGAAATTAAGATTTGGGCCAATGTTACGAGCCAATACTACAAGATATTTTTGTCATATGAAATTCGGCGCTCCGCCTTTGCTCTTTGACCAGTAATGAGCCCACATTGACGTGTGCCCATTTATTGTTGGGCTTTTCGTAGAGGCCCAATGAGCTACCGAAGTACACACGGCAGCTTCCATTCTCCATGAGTTGTACTGTTAGCACCGTTTTATCATCCTTATTACACCCCTTTTCTTGCATAATTATATTTAAGGACAAAATTTAACTCTAATAAAACGTATTTTCTCTCTATTCCAATTGTTTGACACACACCCGCATTCTATTATTTCTCGATAACATTTGGGATTCCAATGTTTGAGTCTCAACTTAAGTCTCAATACTATATGTCAATCATATATTCAATGATAGATTTCGTAACTAATAAAGTTACTTAATTTTTATTCAATGAATGAATGTAACATCAATTGAGACTCAAATTGAAGCTTCGATTGTGGAATACCTAGCATTGCTCATTATTTATTTTTTCTCAAACTTTTTCTTTTGATCAATCTTCAAATGAAGGAGAGCATGACCGTGAGAGGTTTAAACTCGTATTGGCAGATGTACGTAGTTAGGATTGGAATGGTTGTACCAGATCATATTGCGATTTTTGTTAGTTTTAATGTTCAGGCTGCCATTCAAGGCTAATGGTGTGTTTACTAGTTGCGAATTAGAATGGGAATGAGAAATGTGACTTATTAACTTATTTACTTCCAATATAAAGAAGGGGAAGGGAAATGAAATTTTAGTAGGCCCCACAAATTTGACATTTGTGCCTTTAGTAAAAATTAAAAAATCCTTTTTACATCATTTAATTTTGATAATAATTACTATTATTAATATAATGATCATAAATAATTAATAATTATAATAGTAATTACTATTATCAAAATAAATAACAATAAAATTTTTTATTATTATTGTTGCTGTTGTTGTTTAACAATAATTATTTTTAAAAATAATAAGAATAATCACAATTATTGTTATTATAATAAACAATTATAATAATCAACTAAGATCAATTTAGTAACTTGCAATAATCTGTTTTGTCTCTAAGATAAAGTAAACACATCAATGGCAGTACAATTCATTATTATTCCGATTCCTACATTTAAAGTAAATATACGCATTCTAATTTTCATTTTCCACTCTAATTCTAACCTCATTCCGATTTTAGTCCATTTTCGATTCTAACCAATTCCGATTACCGATTGATAAATGCACCATAAATATTTTTTTTATTATAAACAGAAATTTTGTTTATGCAAAGGGTAGAAAGTAAGATTATAAAAGAAAATTAAGGCTTTATTTGGTTTTAGCAATAAGAAAACTGAGGGGAAAAAAAAAGTAAACAAGGGTTTAACGAAGAAATATTATTTCTGATATTAAAATAAACATAATTGCAAAAGAGGTTTCATAAGAATTTTTTAAGGATGTTAGAAGTTCAACTAATGGGCTATTATTGCCTATATTGCTAATAGTGATTAGAGAACTTGGATTAGAATTATTGATAAATTGTTTATTTTCTCTCAAGTCAATTTGGATTGGTTTTGTTGTTTGGATTGGTTTTGCCGGCAAGCTAAGCTTCAAGACCCTTGCCCTCGTCTATATATTCTTCTCATTCTTGTTTGTTGATGAATGAATAAATACATCAAATAAATTTGGCCACCGCCACCCTCGTACAAACCACAAGTTTTGTAGACTTCCTCAAGAGTCGAGAGCTTTCTAAATGGTATGCATACTCAATTTTTTGTTTATTAAATTCACTCAATTCGACGTTTGAAGGGTAGATACGCGAATACCACTTTATAACTTTAAATTATTATCCTTAATTTAATTTATGTCATAATATGTAAACGATTGAGTTCCTTAAACAGTCAATTCCGCCCAGTCTAGATATATCTCTAACTCAAGATTAATCAAATGACATACACTCTAAACCGAGAATCAATTTTGATCAGAAATCAAAAGCTAAACAGAAACAAACAAATAAAAGACATAGGGATTATAGTGGTTGGGTACCAAATCACAGTGCCTACATCCACTTGAGAAAGACGGCTTATGCTTTCACTAAATCAAGCTCAAGGTTCTACAAAGATCATCAAGTGAGTAAAAAGAACACAAGAAACAAGCTATTCTTCTCTTGCTCACTCTGATCTTTCAGCCAATCTCACTCTCAAAGAACGCACCAGAAGCAGCTTATATCCTGCTTCTGGGTTTCACAGCTCCTAACTGCAAATTCCCGCCAAAAAACAGCTATAGCAACAACCACCTCACGTGCCACTCATGCTTCATATTAAGTGAGACTGAAACGGAACAACTTATCCTCGTTTAAGTCTTGTTAATATTGACTTATGTCACGTGTTTAATGCGTGACTTACTAGAGCATCGAGATGACATGTTGGACCTTGTCGCTTTGCTCTGCAATTAGATCACTGACATGTCGGGCAAGGATGAATTCTTCAAAATGGAATGTCCGTAGAGTTCACACTGCATCATAGTAGCATTACTTTTCTTATACAAGTGCGTTCGTGTTCTTTTCATGTTGTACGTATGGAAGTTTGAAGCTAGCTAAGGGCAGACGAATGGGTCACCTGCAAAAATGTATAATCATCTAATTAAGTACCCTCAGAATTAATTTAACTTGACTCAAGTGTTATCAACGGAATGTGAAAACTACTATTAATTTGTTATAGAATAGAGGATAGATAATCATGAGAGCTACTTTCTTATGTACGTAGTTGCAAGGAAAAATCTCTTGTTCACGTAATAAAAGACATAATAAACCTTTTTATCATAAGATTTTTGGGATAAGATGCCCGGAATTTTATGATTACAGTAAAGTATAATCCTAGAATTATACTTCTTCTGCTTATGGAAACTGCGTATACAGCTGCATCAAATCAATATTTTTCTCTTGGCTCTGTCGATAATGGCTGATCTCAGTTTTCAAAAAACAAAATACAAACAAACGTAGTAGTCATATTTTTGCTTTCGGACGCCATTTCTCGACTTAATTTTTGCATGGCACCATCTATATGGCTTACTGATCTCATCGTCTTGTAAAATTATTGCATTAAAAGCCTACGATATCGCCCCCCATCGTGCGAAGAAATTCTACAACACACGAGTTATTATATCAGTCATACAATAAGAAAATAAATACTATAATATGTGTATATTAAATTCAATTACACTTATTATACATGCATCGATTAATTGTACTACTTTTGATGTATCGTAGAATTCCTCGAGCGTGCATCTGCCAACACAAATCTCGCAAGCACAAGGTGGCCTATGCTGGCACCATGATGTCCCCCGAGTCCCCAATTTCAATCGGAAATAAATTCAGCTTCTCGATTTCGAAGGATCCGCGCGTACTTGTCTAGCACACATCTCTGACCTCGTGTTTCGACTTATAAGCATTTGCTTAAGCAAATGACTTGTCGGGGATTATTCATTAATTGAGATGAATAAACCAAAAGAATGGGGTTTGACAAACATGTGAGCTCTCAAAGCCTAGGAAAGTTAAGATCATGGAAGAAAAGCACAAAATTATGATCATATATAGAATATATGCTCATGGAATTTTTTTTTTCCCCTTTTTTGTAATATCAAAACTGTCCCTTATAATTTAAGATTTTTCACATTATCACTCATAATTTTATCTATCTATTTATTTTTATTTTTTTTGTTTAAAGTGTCCTCTGTTAACATCATAGTTGTGATGTAATATACTGATATTAAAATTTAAAATATATTATATGTTTTGAATTTATATTATTCCACTCATAAGCAAGTGAACTTTAGGATTGCCATAGTTACCTTGGAGAGGAGACAAAGGCAAAGATGGCCTCAGCTAAAGGTTCCATCTATATAATAATATATATTTTTTAAAGCATGTAAAAATTATCAGCTGCCAATTTTTGCATGGCACCATCTATATGGCTTATTTATTAGCTGGTACTAGTAGCCGATGACATGCAAAAATTATCTTATTTATGGCTTACTAATCTACCAATTTGATTGTTGTAGGCTTGCATTATGTAATTTGTGTTCAAATGGCAACTATAGCTTTTGAACCTTTTAATGGAAACTAAAATGCCCAACCTTGATTTCATTCTCTTCTCTGCAGTTGCTCTCACCGAGCTTCATCAACATCCTATAGGCATAGAGAGGCTGCTTCCTGAATGTCCACAAAAGGATCTTGCAGAACTCGAGATTAATGGATTCTATGGTAACCGGCCACACGAGGCTGAGCTCTCAACTTATTTGCTTGAGAATACAATTTCCCTCGATCAGAAGACCTATTGTTGGAACAAGTCAGTAGATTTTCAAAGAAGTAATGTCATGACCAATGTCATGACCCAACCTAGATCTAGTAAGATATTTTCTGCTTTGGGTCTTAACAAGGCTCCCACGGTTTTGTTTTTGTGGTGCCCATACACCCCAAAATGCTTATTGCCAATTAACGTGTGGATCACTCCTTATAAACTCAGAAACCCAGCGTCTCTCTCGTGCTTTGTCAATATGAGATTCGTTTAGGGTATTACATACACCCCCCTTAGGGACTCAGCGTCCTCGCTGAGATTTGCCACACCATTGCTCAAAAGGACACGCGGAGCTGCTCTGATACCATTCGTCATGACTCAACCTATACCTAGTAAGATATTGTCCGCTTTGGACCTTAATAAGGCCAGCACGGTTTTGTTTCTGAGGTGCTCATATACCCCAAAATGCGTATCGCCAATTAATGTGTGGATCTCCCCTTATAAACCCAGCATCTCTCTCGTGCTTTCATGATGTTACAATTGTAATACCCCCAATCTAACACATGCATAGCACGCGATCAAGGAGGTTATTTTCAAATCAAGATCCTTACACAAAAATCTTAAACTGAATACCTTAAATTTTTAATAAAATAATACTATAAATTCATGTGTCTAGCACAAAATAATTTCTCTCGAAAATATAAATTTAACAAAAGTCTCAAAACTCTCCAATTACAAGTTCATAGAATAAAGAAACTTAAAAAAAAATGAGTTTATCATTCTTTTATTCAACTAGTAAAAAAAAAAAACGAATCTCTAACTCCAATGACAAGCACACTTCTCAACAAGATACTTAATGACAAGGGATGAATTTTCAACTCAATAAGTAAAACTATTCTCAATACACCAGGGTTATCGAGTACCAAGAAAATTTTGCAAGCCCTCTTTTTATTAAAACATATATGATAATTCATAAATTTATGAAACGACATATTATAATAAAATGGCATAAATTCATAGTAATTTAGAATATCAAAAGCATGGTTAATTATGAAAGCAAATCGTGTAACACATACACAAAAAATAAAAGGTTAGCTCATGTTACATAGTGTCACCTATACTCGCGGTGACCCTGCCAGAAACAGAATCAGAGTCAAAATATCGTGGGCACACTTAAAATAGAAATCCAGTACTAGTTTAGAACATATACATTTATCATATTGTGCGATCAGAATTAGAATAACTATGGACAATAAGCCAAAACATTCAAATTAGTTTTTCATATGTAATGACTTATGCGTGGCAATTTGCATTATATGTGACAGTTCACGGCACTTTGGCTCTCGAGAGGTGGTCCCCATATAGTCTCAAGAGATGACCCTCTCGTACAATCATAAATAATTTAAATCATACATAAGCACAAAACATTCGTATCAGATTCATAAATGTCCATAACAATAATTTAGGCTTGCAAAATATTTTATAAGCAAAATCATAAAAGGTAATCATGTAACAAAATAAATTATTTATTCGAATGCATTTATAATATTTTGTTAAAAAATGAAATAATTTTGAAAACACTTACTAATTTTGTTATGAAAATTAATTAATCTTTTAAGTAGTACAAAAACACTTATATTTATAATAATATCAAAATAATCATACATAGCCAGTATATTAGAAATGAAGTTACTTATCTCGATAAAAGAATTGATCTAACACACTTCTAAGCCTCTAAGAGCCTTAAACAGCTCCCAGTTACTTATCTCGATAAAAGAATTGATCTAACATACCTCTAAGCCTCTAAGAACCTCAAACATCTCCAACACCTCCAACACCTTAAAAAAAATACAACATATAATTATTAAGAACTTATTCTAAGAATCTGATTTTCTAATTCATACATGTATAAGTCTGATTCTTAGAATTTTAACCCTTAATCTAAAAATCATAATAACATAATATTTTCCAAAACTATTCTAGACATCCATGGGTATCTCATGTAAAACTTTCAAGAAGATCCGATACCAAAAACATTTTCAAAACTATTTTTTTCTTGAGGGTTCCAAGACTTTTATAAAATCAAATTAATTAGAAAATTATGAAATTAAAACTGTGAATACTAGATGCATATATTAATCTCTTTTTAAAATTTCAGAATTTTTTGAATTCATTTGGTAGTACAAATAATTTTGTGAATCTGGTCATTTTGCTAGAATTGCAGTTTTCCAGCGCAACAGTGTCAGATTCGAAAATTCATATAAAATTGAAAACAAAATCAAATCTTATGAATCAAAATTTATTTAATAAGCCCTGCATGTCTAGTTTTCAGAAAGATAAGGTTCTTCTCAAGAATCCTTCATAAAACATATGTTTAATTTCGAGATATTCATGTTGTCCAGAATTATCCAGTATGTTTATTGCATCGAGAATTAATTAATGAGACTCAAGAATAAATCAAAACCCTAAACAAAACTTAAACACATCCTAAATCATGCATAATAATCTGTAACAATCTAAAACCATGTCAATAAAACCCTAAATAGAGCACAACAATAGGAAATCAAATAGAGCATAGAGAGAGTAAAACTTACCAACTATTAAGACTCTCTCTTCTCTAAGCAAAACTTTAAATCCAGGGGTATGAGTGAAAGAGTAATAAGTAGCAGTAGAGAAAAATAAAAAAAAAACATTGCGGATTTAAAGTTATGGGACAGAAAAAAGTATAAATTTATAAGAAACTCTATTAACTTTGGAAGGAGTAAGTCTTTTAAAAAATTATCCCATGAATAGTCCTTATTGATAAGGGCAATAATGCTATTTATAAATTTTCATAAAACAAAATTTCCATTATTTAAAATCATGGAATTTTTGGCGTTACGAGCAAAATTCATTCAACAAATCAAGAATGAAGACAGTTTCCAGTCGGCTGGCTTCATCGTGAAGTTCTTCCCAAGAACATTCACCTACGGGTTCGATAAACTTTTCTTAATTACTTCATGTAAATACCAATTACGGTGTGCAAATTATTGTGTTTTGTTGAATGTAAGTCATACACTTGAAACACAATTCTTGTCTAAATTTGTCGGTTAATGCATTTGCAAAATGCAAAGTAGTTGATGGAAGTTGGCGTCTCAACATCTGAAAAGCTCAATTCAACAAACCATTCCTTTTCTGTTCATTTGTTAATATTTCCAGTTTGACAATTTTATCTGTCTTTATGTAAAATAAGAAGAGGATTGCTCGTTACTCCAAATAATCTACCATGTGCACCTTTCTTCTTTTGCAAGTTCATGTGAAATCTATCCTCAACATTTGAATTCTATGCCTGTATAAATCATATATTAACACAGATAACAAACAAAGACAAGGCCAAGCACACATTGCTATCACAGAGATTCGCCCGCGGACACATAGTTGACCCACCACCTATTAATTTACAAGGATTAAAAAGCCCCAGCACATTATGAACAAAAAAGGAAGAAAGGTAAAATGGATTCTAGAGACGAATCAAAGTGAAGATGCAACTGGAATATTAAAAATAAATAAATAAATAAATAACATCCATTGCAATCCACTACTTTTGGAGGCAGTGAGAGATGAGGCAATTAATGTTAGGAGCCCCCTAAGTTGCAGGCAATTAATGTGATAATGTTAATGCTGCAAAAATGTTAATGTTGTTTGTGTCGAAGCTGATGCAATAAATTGATTGATTGATTGATTGAGCTACAGAGAGTTGCACGTTTATTTGATGCATGCACGCATGGACGGAAGAAGAGAAGCTTCAATAGCAAACTTGACAAGTAAATTAAAATTATATCTGGGAGAGGTTAGAATCACATATATACGAAAGTAAAATTAACGTGATAATGAATACATCCAATGATTTGTCAGTAAAATTAAGAAGATGGATTAATTGTATTGCATGTAACTGAGCCGGCCAGCAGAATTAATCGACATTATTAGGAGATCACCGTCAAATCGAGCGCCAGCAAAATGACACTGCATTTGATGCGAAGTAGCAACTAACTTACCCTAGCTAGCCACAGAAACGCACGCTACCTAGCTCGCTGACCCTTTGATATATATTAACATATTCAGAGTTTTAATTTACTTCAAAGGAAATGTCCCCTATATATATATATACATCTTTCATATATATTCCCCCACTCATATATTCTTGATGATGAGTCATGAAGTGAAGACGAACAAACACAAAACATGAAAAATCAACCTCTCAAGTACTCATCGGAGACAAAGTTCAACTAATTAAGGTATGTGTTTCTTCTGTTGTATATTTTCAGAATTTCAAGTCAATTTTATATTTTATAAGGTTAATTTAGTTCTTAGTCAGCAATATCAGTAAATATATAGAACTAATGCATGCCTATACTGTAAATTAAGTGTGTGTGTGTGTCTATATATATATATATATATGGCGGAATTATTTTATCCCGGAGCTGGGGAAGCATTTTTGTCTTCCCAAAGCACTATTTATCTATTATAGAGTTTGGACAAATTAATTAAGAACCCGATGTATGTTAATATTGCGATTGCTAAGTTAGCAATTAAGGTGGCCCTTGTAATCTATCTAGCTAGCTAGTTCTTGTGTTATGTATTGTGACATGCATGCACCAACATGTGAATGTGATCCATTTTAATTCTAATGATGAATATTCATAATGATTTCATGAAGATGATGACCCCGTTGATTAATTTCAGCAACCTCTATCAAATGCAACTGTTACAAATCGATGTTATATATATATAACCAAATTAATTAAAAGTTTCACTGGTGGTGATGAGCCCATGATCTGTCTCTATGGACCACATATATGTTCTTGAATTTATTCCATCTTGATCAATCTTAAAAGGAAGTCATTGTGGCTTTTACCTAGAAACGGTTAATCAAGACCCACACAGTCAGTTTATAAAGAGTCGTTGCACTATGGCTAGTTCAGCTAACCCAAATCGATCCACAAGCACGTAGACAACACACATGGCTTACGTTATTCACTAACTAGTGATTTTGCTTTAAAAGCTCGCATTTAGTTTCACTTTAATCAGTTATTGATCGTTAAAGTCAAAAGGGCACGTCGCTTTTGATGGAAACCCGCAAAGGGAATTTGATATTTGTGAGGAAGAAATAATTAAATATATGAATGTGATCATGAATGATGATATATATAATTAATGACTTCCTTCTTTAGCATTTTATGCTGCAAATACACACGTACGCTCAATTCCCTATCTGATTTCACTATCAACTTATCCAGTAAGATTAACTAAGGCCTTGCTTTCTGGGTTGCGTTGGTGTGAGCGCCTTGGGGGTGCTTGTGGCCTGTAGCGTTTCAT
The DNA here is from genome assembly GCA_030449075.1 of Murraya paniculata. Taxonomy (NCBI): domain Eukaryota; kingdom Viridiplantae; phylum Streptophyta; class Magnoliopsida; order Sapindales; family Rutaceae; genus Murraya; species Murraya paniculata. Next base: position 76,343 of record JAEVFN010000053.1, on the reverse strand, counting down.
TCAGGTAACCCTCTACTTCTATACATAATTGTAAACTGCCATCACTTTGTATACTTGCCATTTCTCGTGCTGTTGGCTAGCTCTATCCCCTTTTCATTTTGTGATGCTTTTGGCTTTTGTTCGACAGATATAGGACACGGATAGCTTAATTAATCACTCTGCTACATTATGTTTTTATATCTGTAGATTTTTTAGAGTACATCATAAATACTAATTTTAATTAATATATGTATATTATACGACATATTAATTAATTATCACCATTAATTATATAATGATTTTTAAAATAATTAAATACACACATGACATGCATACATTTACTGAGTGTATTACTTTTGATGAATTCTAAAATATCTTTTTTTTTTTCAAATGAGAAGCGACATAAATTAAATAATTCCACCAACCAGCCCTAAAAATTAAAAGCTATAGAATTCGTGGTTTGTGATGAAAATGAAACCCATTAATTATTAAAGGCCTACTATAACGTGACTTCGAACCAACCATTTAGAGATTGAACAAATATGCTTTTAAAGAAAAGACAACTTCTATCAAAATCTACACTAGTTTGAACATGATTAGAGTGTAAACTTTAAGATATGTAATAAATAATGGTGATGATAATAATAATAGCAATAATATCACAATTGAGTGCCATTTTTTTTTTAAAGCATGTCACCATGTTTGGTTGTCATTTTCCAATTAGTCTCTGATTTTATGTGTGTTTGTCGCTATATGTACGTTATGTTATTATGCTCCCGTCCATTATAGGAGGCCTCGCCTAACACCAATCCGCCATCTCATGTTGAGCATCGGACTCTAGCTAATTTGTTAAACATACACACACATATATACATATATACATATGCGCAAAAGAAATCAACACATGAGAGAGAAATGCTGTACGAGAAAGAGAATTAATACTTGATATTCTTACGTTAATGTAAAGAATTCATTCCGGTTAGGTGAAATTAATGTCAAGTCCAAATCACTCAACAACCTTGCTCAATTACGTTGCAAGCATGAACAATATCATCCAAGTAGAAGGTTGACCCAGGAGACTGAAAAAACAACATTACGTCTTGGTGCAAAACATAGAATTTGTCCACTGATTTGTTTGTCAATGTATTTTGTGAAAAACATGCCTTAAAAAGATTGAGATAGTATATCTCGTTTGATTTTATTCGTTCTTATTTAACCCATTAATTATCTACCTGACCCTATTTGATTTTTCTTAATCAACCTTACTTGACTCACTTATTGTTGTCATTACTTTGAAGAAAAATTTATGTATGCCGATGCACTATCTCACCATGTTGAGGTAGTATGCTTGATTAATAAAGACTTACCATGTAGTAGGTATAATAATCTTGAAGTAAGATCTATTAAATTTTTACATTTAAGTCAATGATCTCAGAGATATGGATCTACCAAAGTGACAACTCTTTATTGGTTAAGAACCCACTTCAGTATATTGAGGTGATGTGCTTGGTCCACATAAATATTTCTCTTCACAAGAATGAAAAAAACTTACATATACTTAATAAAGTTGATCAATCACAATATACCATTTGAAAAATCAGTGAATTCTACTATAAGACCCTCCAATATTTTATTTTTTAAAAAATCTATTACTAAAGTTTGTGAGTTCCACCAAATGACTCAACTAACCTGCCGAGATGACAGACTTCCATCGGTCGCACCTCACCACATGAACTGAGATGGTGTGCTCTACTTTATATAAGTTTACTTGACTCTATTCAATCTTGTCTATAATTTTAAAAGGAGTACTTTGGTCTTTTCACTCATGATCGGTACTAATTACAGCGGTGAATATAAATAGATGAGGGTCTCCCAATATCACATTTGATGTAATCTATAACCACTAAAACATAAGACTAAGATAAAAATAAGATATTGACCCCATCCACTTATATATTATTAATTTTTACATTGTTGTTGGTTCAGAAAACTTGTTTGGATGTGGCCACAGGGGGTCAGAAACTGACCCATAGTCATCTCACCCCACGGACTCTCACCCTCACACTCTCACAGTCACACACCACTTTGAACTCACCTAAAACAGCCAACAGAACAGTTGTCATTTCATTACATAACTTGCAGCAGTTGCATAATTTGCAATTTTTTTTTTTGTTTTTCATGAGAAGGCATAATTTGCAATTAATTGCATGCTCTTTATCTTTCTTTGCTTATCTTTAAAGAACCAGATATTCAGGAGCCCATGAAGCAGCATCAAGAATTAAGCAAAACCAACAACATGTCACACTCCACGGCAGTAACAACAACATCTCGTTTGAGAGCCAACTCTAAAACCAAGGAGTCGCCAAAGGAAGAAGCTGGCATCAATGGTGTGTCTTTATCACCTGAAGTGAAAGCAACAGCAAAATCTGTACCCCCAGATGTGAAAACAAATAATATTTCAAGAAGCAAGAGGGCTTTGGTTCTGAACAAACCCAAATCAGCAGAGGGGGCAGTGGGATCCCATAAAGCTGATGAAGTCAAGGTCTTTGGAAGGTCTCTGAACAGGCCAGTTGTTGAGCAATTTGCTAGGCCAAGGAGGCAGAGAATTGTGGATGCTAATTCTGGGAAACTTGAAGATGGGTTGATGGATAAGAAAAAGAAAGAATTAGAGGAGAAGTTAATGTTGAGTGAGAATTTGGTTAAAGATTTGCAGTTTGAGGTTTTCGCTTTGAAAGCTGAGTTTGGTAAAGCACAGAGCTTGAATGTGGAATTGGAGAAGCAGAACAAGAAGCTTGTTGAGGATCTTGTTGCTGCTGAAGCTAAGATAGCTTCTCTTAGCAGCCGTGAACAGGTAGGTCGTATATTTTGGTGTTTGACCACTGTTAGTTTTCATAGTTCACGGGGGGTGCCCATTAAAAAAGAGATTTTGTTTCATATTTTTTCTACAAAATCGTTTTTTTTTTTTTTTTTTGTTTTTGTCTTTTGTCTACCTTTTTATCTTGTAGTCTGTGGTTATGCGAGTTAAGATATAAGAGCTTAACTTGAACCCTTCCAATGAACTTAGATTGTTGTAAATTAGTTTTCTGAAATGCAATTCTTGTTTTAATGAAGAGAGAGGCAGTTGGAGAGTATCAGAGCCCTAAATTCAAGGACATTCAGAAACTCATAGCCAATAAACTGGAGCATTCAATTGTAATGACGGAGGCAATCAATGAGACAAGTATTAACACATCACCATCAGAACCAAAAATTCCAATTCAAAATGCTGCTGGTGTAGAGAGGAAACCTCAAGCTTATCCCTCAATGCCAGCACCCCCACCACCGCCGCCACCTCCTCGTCCACCAGCTAGAGCAGCTGCCACTCGAAAAAGTCCTTCGTTTGTACAACTTTATCACTCATTGACAAAGCAAGTGGAGAAGAAAGATCTTCCCAGTCCTGTGAATCACAAAAGACCAGCAGTTTCTATTGCACATAGTAGCATAGTTGGTGAAATACAAAACCGTTCTGTTCATCTGTTGGCCGTAAGTGTTGCGGATATCTTTTAGACATAATTTCTTGATTTTTTTTTTGTTGAAAATTTTGGGGTTAATCTGCCTGATTTTGAACTTTTTAACTGCTGCAATTTTAGATAAAAGCAGATATTGAAACCAAAGGGGACTTTATCAACGGTCTTATCCAGAAAGTGCTTGCTGCAGCTTATACAAATATAGAGGATGTCCTAGAATTTGTGGATTGGCTTGATGATGAACTTTCGTCGCTGGTAATTTCTAACTCTTTCCAAGTTATTTCATTAACAAGTTTTTGTTTAATTCATTTCTGGGTCACTCTCAATTGTCATCTCAAGATGGAAATATTATTAAAAAATTGGCAATCACAAGTCTTGACAGCCATACAATGATACAACCAACAGTATAATTCTTTTTCAGGTATAATTCATCCTTCGAATATAGGAGTCTCACCATCCCTGTTGAATAGAATATTAGTTTGGCCAAGATTATAGTCTGCGTAAATCATTTTTGATTTATTGTTCATACAGTAAGTGGACCCTTATTTCTCTTGTATTGCGTAATACAGAATGCTGTGGGTGTGGCCTTGTTACGTAATTGAATAGTCACGTAATTGAATAGTCTGGAAGAATGATAAATTTTTTCTTGAAATATAGATACTTGCTTTTTGTCCTGGCTTTCACAGGCTGACGAGCGGGCTGTCTTAAAGCATTTCAAATGGCCTGAGAAGAAAGCTGATACCATGCGGGAAGCGGCTGTTGAATATCGAGACCTTAAACAGTTAGAGTGTGAGATTTCTTCCTATAGGGATGACACAAATGTCCCTTTTGGAGCTGCCTTGAAGAAGATGGCTAGTTTACTGGATAAGTAAGTATGAAATGAAAGCTGCTTTTATGAGATGTTCAAGTGAGCCACGTTAGTTGTCAAATTGTTGACTTATATCTGCCTCTCATCTCTTTCTGAAGATCGGAACGGAGCACACAAAGGCTAGTTAAATTGCGAAACTCAGTGATGCATTCTTATAAAGACTGCAAGATTCCAGTTGATTGGATGCTGGATTCAGGAATCATAAGCAAGGTACCGTTTATTTACTTGAATTCTTTAAGAGAATTACTTATGCAGGTACTCTTTTTGCCTAGAAGGGATTCCTTCTCAGTTCATGTGTTTCCCTGGTTATGGAAATCCCCATATGTAAACTTCTGCATTTGCCATCTGTTGAGTGCCCAATTTAAATAGTTCCTGTGATTGCTTGTCATCACTAAATGATGGAAAAAATTTTATAAGAGTTATCTCTTACGTTTCAGTTCTTTGATGTGTTCGTGGCATCCCTTGTTACACTATATATGGGGTGAGGTGAATAGCTAGTTTTTTTTATGCAGATAAAGCAAGCTTCTATGAAACTGGCCCAGATGTGCATGAAGAGGGTGACAAGGGAGCTTGAATTGGTTCATAATTCAGATAGGGAATCAACTCAGGAAGCTTTGTTGCTTCAGGGCTTGCATTTTGCATACAGGGCACACCAGGTAATTCTAGAGGCTGTTGTTTCTTCTAATTATCATTATAAAATGAGACTCAAGAGTATTTAACAGACCAATGGAATGGTACTATGGTTGAGAAAGAAGAGAAAAAAATACTTGGATGGCATCAAGAAATAAGCTGGTATAATCTGGAACCAATTTATGGCATGTACTGCCAAAGAATTGTATTTTTGGGATTCTGTTCCATAAGCTACCATAATAACTATATTTGTTTTCCCTCTTCTCGGCCAACTCTTTGGCTTGGAAGCATCTGCAAGATGACCAGAATCATTCTGGTTTCTTTGTTTTCTTCCTCCCTTCCCTCTCTCTTTGGAGAATTACAAAACTCTCTTCAGTGTTTAGCAAGAGCCAAGTTTAGAATATCGAATCAAAATACTTCAAAATAAACAAAATAAAAAATCATCTGAGGCAGTAATACTTATGGTTTAGTTATTGACGTGAAGCGTAAGTTTAATTTTAATTTCTTCTTGACGTATGGCACTCTTGTGAAAATGAATCCTGCAAATGATTGTGTCATTCAATTATCTGCTCTCCACATATGTGCAGTTTGTTGGAGGTCTTGATTCAGAAACATTGTGCGCGTTTGAAGAGATTAGGCAACGTGTTCCTCAACACATTGGAGGATCTCACGAACTGTTGGCCGGCATACCTTCATCATGAGAACCAAAACTGGGGAATGAAAATCTATTTTAAAGTTGATTATCATCATCTAAACAAAGCTTTTCAGCAATTTACTTTAATCTCGGTAGATATGTAGTGGATGTTTGAGAAAACATCTTTGAAAGTTAGTAGTGATCAGTGAAACTGATCCGGGTGAGGAATGGAATGCATTATATTTATTATATAAGGGCAGGCAGTGTTTCTCTCTTCGAATTAATACATGCTATCAGCTTTTTCACACGGCATAGATTCATCTATCCAAAGCTTGGTAAAAAGAAAATAATGTTCACTGCAAATTCTTCTTCTTCCTTTTAATTTTTTTTCCCCTAAATTTATTTGTTTTGGAAAAGTATCGCTAGTTCTCTGTACATGATGCCCAGTGGAAACAACAATAAGACCATATGATTGATTATATACTAACTACGACGGCGATTGATTCTTGAATGGCTGCTGATCCGAGGTTGAAGCTTCAGTAGTCAAAGGTCAAAGATGGGTGGAATTTTTATTTAATTGGTGGTGGCTGAAACTTGAAGGTGAATGCAGCCCATGAGATATTTTATTTATTTATTTATTTGTTTGTGATGATGCCTAAAAACAACAAGGCTTTGGATACGCAACTATTTACTTGAAATAGAAGCAGCGTAACAGTAAGGAACACACGTCGTTCGATAACCGTCTGCTCTGCTCTCGATATTATTTCCCTCCCAGAAGAAATGAGAATTATGAAGCTGCCTTGCCAGCTGGCAAGTGGTATGCGACGTGGCAACCTACGTGTCACAACGTGGCTTAATTTGAAACCGATAGATCCACCCGCTGATACTCCAACGACTTAGATTAAAAGGAGCCGCATGGCCGGAAGGTGACCAAGTGTGGCGAACGAAAACTGTCACGAGGCGCGCAGGGGGAAGCGAATAAAAGCAATCAGGGCAAAGGCATATGCTGAAAGCAAAGCATCTTCAACTCCTGAGGTTGTAGAAAGAATACAAGTTTGAGACGCGAGCAATGGAGGAGGCATTGAGGCAAATCGCCTGCACGCCCAGCGCTGGGATGGATACCCAGAGGCGTTGCGCTGCTGGTCTTGGTTTTGGGATGAAGCAGAGTCATGATCATCATCATGGTGGGTTTGTTAAGATGTCGAAGAAAGAGAAAGTAGGTAGTGTTAAGAAGAAGTTGAAATTGTTAAAAGGGTTGTCGAAGGACTTGTCCACTTTTTCTCAGATGGGATTTGCTGTTGATCAAGATCAAAACTTGCTTGATCAAGTACGAGGCAAAATGATCTCGGTGAGTCAGCCTTCTTAATTTCTATCTTCTTTTTGTTTCAATAATATGCATACATATATCTCTGTAGATACTAAATGGTTGATTTCTATATAATATGATACGAAGGAGTAATTTTTTTTTTTTTAAAGTATATCTATATATTTTTCTAAAAGGAAAAAAAGGAAAGAAAGAAATCATTTGTGTTTCTTTTGCAGGAAGCAGCAGAGGTTTTAATGAAGCAGCTTGAACAGTTGAAAACAGAGGAGAAGAAATTGAAGAGGAAAAGAAAGCAAGAAAAAGCTGATAAGCTTAAAGGGAAAAAACAGTCATCAGCATGTGAAAGCAGTGATTCTAGCGATAGTGAATGCGAAGAAGAGGATGAATGTGAAGAAGAGGAGATCGTTCAGGTGAAAGACGGCCTTCTTAATCTTATGCCTGTGATACGATCAGAAGAGAGCTCGCCCTCCCCAAATGTTGGTGGAACTGATGATGGTAATGGGAATGGGATGACAAAGAGGGTAGAGGTTTGTATGGGAAACAAGTGCAAGAAATCAGGAGGTGGTGCATTGTTGGAGGAATTTCAAAGAGCGATGGGAGCTGAGGGTGGCGTTGTTGCGTGCAAGTGTATGGGCAAATGCAGAGATGGTCCTAACGTTAGGCTTTTTCATTCTGATGCTTATCATCATCGTACTCCACCCAATCCTCTTTGCATTGGGGTTGCTTTGGAAGACGTGGGTGCCATTGTTGGTAACTTCGTCACTCAGGGTAGCAAAAGCTTGGAGTTGCGATTAGGTTAAACCCTGCATCTTAGTTGTAGCAGCCAGCTTTTAGTTCTTTTAAACCTTTTTTTTTTCCTTTTAATTGTACAAATCTAAATTTGTTTATTCTAGGATCTTGCCATCTTGCTTACTTGTTTATAATTTAATGTCAAAAGAAAAATCTCCTCTTTTGTTTCATAATTGAGTTTATTTGTTAAAAGAAAAAATCTCCTCTCTTGTTTCATAATTTAGTTTATTTATCTTCTTTTTAAGTGATAAAGAAGCAGTACCATGATGATGCTCTCTCTTATGTTTTTGCTATATTTAATAACATAATGTTAATTGTATTCATCTGAAAAACAGAGGAATATGGTATAACCACCTCATATGTCAGTATTACACTTACACTGCCAGCAAAATGCACGTTCTTGTGATGTGCTCTTGAGGCTCCGCATATCAAAAGGGCAAATTTTCATGTCTCTGTACATGCGATGCATGGATCGCTGCATGTCAAAATATGCATTTATAGTGTGTAGATTAGAGCTTTTGGTATTTTAGCTTCTGCTGATGTTCAGAATCATCCACATTGTTGCAACGCTTCAGGAAGGAGTCTAGTGTTTTCTGCTTTGCAGGGCTGCTTCTCATTTGGCTGCTTGAAACTTCCAAAACATTTTCATGACCATCAAGTACCTGATTGTTCAAAAACTAGTGCATTGGCTATAGCCTATAGGGATAAAAATAAAACAATGAATCTACCAAACTTTGACTAACTAGTAGACAACGGATTCTATCACTTCTGAGCCAAAAGAATCACCTGTCCCAAATTTTCCAGCTTGCTCCGAACAACATCCCTGTGTAGAAAAAATAAATTAACTGATTACTGATTACCATCAATATCGTCATCCCACAGAACTTTATTACAGTTATTTACAGGCCATAATGGTTATGTTCAATACCACAAAATAGTGTGCGAACATACCATATTATGTCATCAACTGTGTCATTTGCCAGTAGGTAGTATATATTTACGGAAGATACCTAAGAACATATACTACACTTGTCAAAGAAATACATATAGCTTTTAGTGTTATATAATTTTAGTTTAGCAACGTGAGTATTAATCAATAGTTGTAGCTTGTAACCTGGCCGATCCTATGAGCACGATCTTCAGCTTGAATCAGCTCACCTGGAGTCCATGACAACTCCGCAAGAATAACAGTGCTTGCAGCTGTTAATGTTAAACCAACACCTCCGACTTTGATAGATAGCTGCACATGTTGACATTTTAATATTTCCAACTTATGACAGAAAAACGATGAGAGGAATTATCGATATTTAATACGTAAAAGAAATCAAACTGTCATACCACTGCTGCCTTGACATCATCTTTCTCCTGAAATTCAGTAACCAGAGCTTGTCTAGAAGCAGCAGGGGTACCCCCATCAATCCGAATGCAATGCACTTTCTTCTTCTACAAAGTTGTTTGGAAGACCTTAATAGGAGGATCTATCGTAAGAAAATTTCAATAGATTTCAAGGGTCTTACGAGAAAAAGTTGATGTATTGCATCAAGCATGGGCTGATGGTGTGCAAATATTAGAAACTTGCAGCCTGCCTGCAACAATCATAATCTACGAAGGTTAAGACCTCAACATGATATTCAAACCAAATTCTCAAAGGGAAATGCCAAGTGCATGTAGAAACTGAAACTGTGACTCATTTAACAAACATGTAATGAGTTGGATTCAAATAAGAAAGTTACTGGTAAGGAAACATCATCTGATGGATCAGGAATAGAGTAGCCAAATTTATGGGTAAATGACACTTGAATTTCAGAATTTGGCAAAATAGAACTAGCATTGAGAAATAAGGCTAGGATATCTTCCTTTACAAAAAAATCATTGTATAAATTTACTCTCACATATATTTATATTATGCACCAAAAGGATAAAGAAACAAAAGTGAAGAGAAACATACCTCAATGACGGTTTCCAGATAATCTAGAACTGCAGGGATCTTGGCTTCAGCAGAATCAGTATATATCTGGAGTTTGGCACATAGTAGCAAACAGGAGTGGAGATAGAAAGAGTACCACTTTTAGTTAAAATAGAACGAAAGATGAAAGTGAAAATATACAATTACGCAAAACCTAAAAACATATTTGGCTAATCATTTCTAAGTTACGTGCATGATGTAATCAAGTACCTTATTAATAAGATTGTTCTCAGTAAACTTTAGTGATTGTACCTCCTCTTCCGATTTGCAGGCCTTAATTTTGCCTTTTACCACCTCCAACTGCAAAATATCGAAGTTTGATTTAGTTGTGTTTCTCTTATCCTTAAACTATTTTGTAATGATATTTCTAAAAGGAATGTAAACAATGCAAACCAACACCAAGAACCCTTTCAATGGAATATATAATAGAAGGAGAACGGACCAAATATAATGGTAAATCAAAAAACAATGAAGTAGAAAACTATAAATTTTTTCTCTTTCACACCTTACGGATCCGAATAAACCAAATACCCAATCCTGGTGAAGAACTCAACTACTTTGTACCAACAATGATACATCACTAGATTTTAAAGTTTTCTCATCTCAAAAGACTGGTCAACTTAAAAAACCCGGATATTCCAACGATGCATCATACTAATATCTAGACATAGTTGCATGAACAAGTAGCCAGTTATTCTCAAATTTCTACAAGATTGGTATTGACTTCACCATACCCCATTTAGTAGAAAATCTACCATAAAATAAATAACTTACCTCACGAAATAATGCATTTATTTGTTTCATATCCTTTTCAGCCACGTCCAAGAAGACCTGAGATCAATTAACATGAATCAAAATGAAGATAGACAATAAATAAAACCATTTCCAAATTGAATCCAAAATCAGTCCACAGTATGTGTACTGTGGAAAAGCATGAGCATGAATTCATGAACTGGACTGAATGTTAAAGTATAACAAATTAGCAGTGCAGCTCAAGAGATGTTCTCAGAGCCATAATGGACATCACAAATAGATTCATTAACCAAAATACTCTCTGAACCGAAATGGATATCACAAATAGATTCACAAACCAAAATGGCTGCACCAAGGTAACTCCAGATCAAAGCTCCCAACAAGTTAAATTGCATATTCCACACAGATCAAAATCAAGTGCTTGCATTCCAAAAAATTACATAGTGGTTTCTACATCACTGATAATATCATATTATTTCTAGAGCAAAAATATAGCTACCAATAATCACAATTGACATAAAGCTATACCTGCTGCCTGCGCTTCACAGGAAGCTGAGCAAGGACATCTTTTTTGAGTCTGCGAATCATCACTGTTGCCTTCATCAGATTATGCAATTCTTCATGGTTACTTGCACCTTGATACATTCCAAAGACTCCCTGGACAATAGATTTAGAGAAAACAACTGTGTCCATCACTAAATATGGCAACCAAAATAGTCACAACCGAAAGGAGATTTTCCAACCAAATGAAAATTTGACTTACGCCTTTGCAATACCGGTTACCATACTCATGAACATTCTTATACACATCAGGACACAAGGCTTCCAGCTGTCAAGCACACACATTTCCTCAAGATGATTATAACTAAGTTCCAAAAATATGAACATTGACAAGCTATGATTTTGAAACTTGCACTGACATGTACCTGCTTGAATAGTTCAATAGGTCGGGATAAAGCAGGAGTGCCACTAAGCAGCAATGCATATTGAGCTTTCTGTAATATAAATATTCGGTAAGCATAGGAGAGAGGGAGAGAGATCACTTTCCACACAGTTCTTCTAATATGCTGTTGACGAGAAAACAGTTAAAGAAGAATATATAAATTGTGTAATGCAACGAAGATCTAGTGCTCATTACCCAATATTTTTCTTTCCTTTATGCTTTCATGTGATCAGACCTATCTAATTAAGTTCAACAAGAAGATTTAGGGCAACAACTTTAAATTTGACAATAAAAAAAGATTGACAGGTACATTTGATAACATGCATTGAAATTAACAGATATTTTTCATCACAAAATGTCGGCATACCCTGACACTTCATGCATTTTGGAGATCATGCATGCATATAGACTATGCTTGCAGCTTCCTATAGATACTTAAGGTAAATAATATCTTTTAGCAGAGTTGGGATCTATAATTGTATTAATATGTGAACATTGATTGAGAACAAACTAAGCTGATGCAAATATTAATTCACAATTTATAAAGAGAGATGACCTTAATAATTGGAAGGGTGGCAGCAGTTCTCTTCGCTTGTGCATTTTTAAGAAAATGCGACTCATCAGCAATCACAATCTGAACAAAAGTAAAGGAGGTTTAGAAGAGAAGAAGCTCCATGCAAAGCTCCTGGAGCAAGCCGCACTTACACAGATACATACATATGAAACAAAGTCCCTAGGCATAATTAATTCAACAATTGATGCAACTTTGATGAGGAACATGTTAATAAGTTTTAAGAACTTCTACAACATAAAATCTTTAAGATGAAAATAGAAATATTCCTCTCCATATTGTTGACCTGTACTTCAACGTCTAGATTAATGAAACTATTTAGACTTCAGGCATTTTACATTCTAGATTTTAACATTCTAAACAGTACAGTATATCCCCAATTTTGCAAAATTGTGAGACCTTCAATAATTTTTAATACAGTATATGGATGACAATAGTCTACCTTAAATGAAGTATGAATTAATTTTCATTTCTTAAGAAGATAAAGGTAATAAGCAACCCCGAGAAAACCCAACACACCATCCCCCCCCCCCCAACACAAAAAAAAAACCCAAAAAGGAAAAAAGAAAGAAAGAAAAGTGTTTCCTTATTTTCCTGTATGGCCATTCAGAATCCTCATTCTGACTATGCTAAACATATTTTTTGCTAACCTTGAGCACAAGGGAGAAATGTTTTTCTTGACAGGTAGACCACAATCGTATATAATCTAGAACGAACTCCACTACTACATCTATTTTACCTTTATTCTTTAGGTAACTCTCTCTCCAATCTCTCTAAGAGTGGTCACTCAAAAATAATAGGAATAAAGTAAATTCAAAAGAAGTCATCGTACTTACCTTAAAGTTGGATGACATTAGTATATTTTGTAACTTAAGGACCACATCATAGGAGACGATATTAAATAAGCCATCAAGATGAATATTCCTCTTGGTGTTGGAAGAAACTATAGTGAACCCGCTTCTGTTTGAACCACCCAATTGAGATAGAACAACCTATTAATAATGACTTGTTAGGAATCGTAATAATCATCAACCCAACATAATAATAAATTTAAGTTCCTACGATTAAAATGACAGGTGGCCACAAAACATGATGAGATATGCTCAATGCTACACATATATCACTTACAACTATCTCTGATGGAGAGATATTTAGCCATTGTTGGATCATCTGCAACAAGGGAAATGCGTACATGCATTTAGAGTGAAATTAGCTTTGCTGAAAAATAAATAAATAAAAGATGATAAAGCACTTACTGAGGCCCAATGCAAACGTAAGGATGACGGTGTAAGTATAAGAACAGGCCAAAAGTCACGAGCACATGTGGCCACGGCAATAGCCTGCCAAAACCATGACCATGAGATATGAAAGCTTAAAACAAGTCATCTTGCATGAAGCTAATTGCGAATACTCATTTGAGAGCCATGTAGCTTCACATAATCGGCATCAAAAGAAATGAAATGGTTCAAATAAATAATCAATTGCCTGTAGCGTCTTTCCTAATCCCATTTCATCTGCCAGAAGTATACGCCCTCCATGCTGCAATGCAAACCTGAAAATGAACATGCTTGACAGAGTTTGATACAAAAACATAATGTTTAATACATATTATATAACATTGATCTGATAAGGACGCAACTACTACATACCTTACACCATCACGCTGAAATGGAAGAAGCTTTGTTTCAATATGGGCAGGTATCTGGTCATATTTTTCTTGTGAAAAGAGGGAAAAAATTGTAAAAAAGATAACAACATATGATGCTGAAGCAGTGTATGAAAGAAATTAATCTACAAAGAAAATCATAAGAATAAAATCAAGTGCAATTGTATTGATCCATCCATCACAGTCTTGGACATAGAAGTTCTCATTCATAAATCAACATTTACCTCGAAGATCTGGAGCTGCAGAGGCACTGGCAATAGCACGCTGAACCAGAGGATCCAGGTTCTCTATCTGGAATATATTATAACAGGTATTTAAGGGTAAAAATGACATAATTTGTGATTCAGAGATAAGTGCAGAATTTTAAAGTTTATAAAATGCATTCTGTTTCTTCAGGGAAAGCTGCTCCTCCTTACACAGATCACACGACCCATACACACACACACACACGTGTGTGTGCGTGTGTTTGTGTGTGTACACCTATATATATATATATATACACATATATATGTATTAATAAAATGCAATACTGTGAAAAGATTGGATAATCATAAAGAGATAAAAATGCACAGGTTATCACCTCAACATTGTAACCAGTTATTTCACTCAGAACTTTCTCTGCTGATGATAAAAAAGGAACTGGGAAAGTCCACAATCTGCAGGTTCAATGGCAGTGTAGCGTGCTAAGGCTCAATGCTCGTGAAAGTTCAAACAAGTGTGCAAGAGACACAACCATTTTTGCATGGTGCATAAAAGATATGCTTAGAGATATGGAACAAGACCTCTCTTTCGCATTCCATGTGGCTTTAGGGATCTTGCGGAAAGCACCTACTAGTACCTAGATTTTTTTTAAGAGAGAGAGACAGAGAGAGAGAATTATGTATGCATTAACAAAATCAGACTTGCTGTAGAATTATGGATCATTATGCCAGCAAATAGAAGGTATACCGGGTCATATGTAAATTTTGCAGCAATATTTCCACTGGCATGAAGAAAAAATTTGACAGAGAGCTTAGGTAGTTGTTCCTTACAAAAATCACCTGATTGAGCGCAGCCACCAAAAAAAAAAAAAAAACACAGCATATGTAGACAGGAGTCAATTAGTTGGCCAATAATCCGCAATTCAACAAAATGATTATGACTACTAGAAGAATACAACTTGCTAGTCATTTAAATAGGAAGAAACCAACCCGAGCCTCCTTTAGGAGTGGGAGCAACTGATAAGGGTAATGCTCTGGACCCCTGGGGCAAAGCCTCAACCTGAATTACAACATAAAGAAAAGTCCGTGATAGTGGAACTCTTTCCTTCACATCTTAACACATGGCATCATTCATTGCTAGTAAACCAGAACAACCAAGTAGTCATTCTCAACGTAATCATATCAATGGTTACACCACGACGGTCATTAAACAATAAAAAGAAAAGAACAACAGAATGCACAAACTCAAAGTGCTCCAAAAAGGAAATTCAAATTGGGAAGCTTTTGAGAAGCGGGGATGGGACTTTTGGTAACCCCTTAAGAAAAGGGCCCCTTTCTTAAAATTCGCTCAATAGTTGTATAAAAAAAAACACCGAAACGGAGTGAACAAAAAGATCCAGTTCAAAAAATGAATTAGAAACATCTTAAACAGTTAAAAAATACAAAAGGCAAAATATTGGTAGGATCTTTGAAAAGAATTGAGGAAAAAGGAGAGAGCTTTACCTTGTATGAAGGAGAATCAGAACAGGGTTTGTTGTGGCGTTGAGCAATCTGCTGAAGAGCTTCTCTTTCAAGGGAATCCAATTCTTCTGCGCTTAACTCCCATTCGTCATCCACTTCCATTTTCTTTGAACACACTCAGATAGAAATACAAACAATCAAAAGCGCTTCTTTATTCTGTTTACGAAAAATTTGATTGGCTCTAATAAATTTGCTTTCAGGAACCAGGCTAGGACAGGTAGTGAGGAAAGGCGAGTACTTTCTACTTTGAAGCTTGAACTGAGGTCGGGGTTGGGAGAAACCAAACAGCCAATTTCAATTTTCCAGTTTGGGCGCTTTGGGCTTCTACTTTTATGGGCCTTAAAGCCCAACTGTGTTTTACATTAATAACATGTAGACCCTTGATTTTTAATTTTTCAAAACATTGGCCCCTGTTTTTATAGAAATGAACATGCTGACCCTGAATTTATTAAAAATAAAAACCATCCTACTGTTGTTGTAACTTGCATGTGTGCGTACATAATAGCAAGTTTAGCAAGGAGATAGGACATTACAAAACATAGTAGTAAGATGATGCATTGAAACAAATAAATGAACTTACTTACTCATTAATTAATCTATCCGTAGGCTATAAACGAATAAAATTATTTTGTCAACGACTCACTGATCTCCAAGTCCAAGTACAACCGGGGAAGGGAAATTGCGCGGTGGTTTCCTGAGCACTTGATCACACCCGCACGAGACGAGCTCACAGCTGATTCACTACAAAGTACTAACATAAAAGGGCAGGCCGGCAGCTCGTTGGTTCATTCGTTGGTTGGCGCCATATCATCAACTCAGCAGGTATCAATCAGCTTAATTTCCTACCTACTACTACTACCACCTCATTACTACATATTCATGCATGTCAGCAATGACATCTGATCGTGATTCATGCATATCATTGGTATTCCCTACCATTTATCATAGAACTAATTAAGAGTTGAACACTGAAAACCGTAACTCCCCCGTCTGCTTCTTTGCACATTCATACTTCAAATTCAATGAAAAAAATTCGTCCATTTTGATGATTTGTTTGCTTTAATTTTCCATTTCTGCTCAAACATTTTTGTTATCCTTTGATGTCATACCCCCACAGGAAAATTTGTGTAAGAATGGGGATTAAGTTTCTTCTTACTGCAATATGTATGTGGGTTTGCCCCTGCATCTTAGCCTTGACGCATCCTCCTCCTCCTCCTCCTCCTCCTCCTCCTCCTTCTCCTCCTTCTCATGGGTTACTGAGGATTGAACTGAAGAAGCGGCAGTTAGGCATTAACACCATCAATGCTGCAAGATTAATCACTAGAGGAGAGGTTCGCAATCGGTCCTATCATCCTAAAGCAGATGTAGTTTATTTAAACAACTATCTTGATGCCCAATATTATGGAGAGATTGGTATTGGTTCACCTCCACAAAGTTTCTCTGTCGTCTTTGATACTGGCAGCTCTAATCTTTGGGTCCCATCTTCTAAATGCCTTTTTTCTGTAAGTCTTCAAATGCTGCATCTCTCAAGTCCTTTTCTTTTTCTTCTTATGTGAATGTGAACGCTCATAATAATTAAGCATCACCATATGCAGATATCTTGCTATTGCCATTCGAGATACAGGGCAAGGCTGTCCAGGACTTATACTAAGATTGGTAATTTTCCTCCTGCATCACTTTTGTAAGGCTCTTGATTTTAAAGCGTCACATTTTGATATATATTTAGGATATTGCTTGTGGGCACCGTAATTGCTTCTAGAAATAAGTTCAGATCATGTTGTAAATTTGTACTTATATTTCAGGAGTACCTTGTAAAATTCATTATGGCTCTGGACACATTTCTGGCTTCTTCAGCCAAGACAATGTCAAAGTCGGCGATATGATCATCAAGGATCAAGTATGCTTTTTTGCTTCCTCCCAAGATATTGAACTTCTGATATTTTTGTGACTACTGTATAGTGATGTTATGATCTTCTCATCCTTCAGGAGTTTGTTGAGGTCACTAACGAAGGATTATTACCATTCCTGGTTCTGCAATTCGATGGGATTCTTGGACTTGGGTTTCAGGATATTGCTGCTGGGCATGCCACACCACTGTGGTATAATTTTTTAATAACAGCTGCACTCATTGTTACTTTAGCACCATTATAATAAAATAAAGAGAAGGATTTATTTCTCTTTGGCTTAGTCTTAATCTTTGAGTATGGAACAAATAGTTTAGTGCTCTGTCTACAGGTATAATATGGTGCAACAAGGTCATATTAGCCAGCAAATATTCTCTCTCTGGCTCAATCAGGATCCAGATTCAAATGTCGGAGGTGAGATAATCTTTGGAGGTTTTGATTGGAGGCATTTCAGGGGTGACCATATCTATGTTCCGATTACTGAAAAGGGCTACTGGCAGGTCTGTCAAAAGAAATAAAGTTCTAGTTCTCTGACTACCTATGAATAAGTTGAAATTTAATTTCAATTCATTCCAATTTTCAGATTAAGGTGGGAGATATTTTGATTGAAAACAGTTCAACAGGTAATTCAATAAGATTTAAAGGCCCAACTCCCCTCCATAATGACTGAATTTCTATGTTATGACATATTTTATCCATCATGACTGAATTTCTACGTTATGACATATTTTACAAGTCCACACAAAGTCTAAGATAAACACATAGGCTTCTGTGCAGTATAAAATCAACGAGGCTTTCCGTGGCCCTAAGCAATTCATTCATTATATGCAATTCTCAAAAGCATAATCAAGATTAAGAGTTTATTTTCAAATATTCAGGATTGTGTGAAGATGGTTGCGCCGCCATTGTGGACTCAGGAACATCAGTAATTGCTGGTCCAACTGTATTGGCTTTTAACTTAAGAGGTCTTGAACATTAATTGGCTTCATATCTTTTGGTTTCCTCTCTGACTTCAATGCTATATTTGCTTACTCTTCTTTCCAGACTGTAGTGGCTCAAATCAATCATGCTATTGGAGCAGAAGGAATTGTGAGCTTGCAATGTAAAAATGTTGTTTTCAAGTATGGGAATAAGATTTGGGAATTCCTAATATCTGGGGTTTGTTTG
Source organism: Murraya paniculata (assembly GCA_030449075.1). Classification (NCBI taxonomy): domain Eukaryota; kingdom Viridiplantae; phylum Streptophyta; class Magnoliopsida; order Sapindales; family Rutaceae; genus Murraya; species Murraya paniculata. The sequence goes on along the minus strand of JAEVFN010000053.1, from coordinate 57,922 downwards.
TTCTTTCTTTGGAAAATTTTCTATCTCAACCATCTAATTCAGTATTTATTTATCTTCGTAACGACTCCAACAATCTACATTCCATCTCTGTAGGTACAACCTGAAAATGTTTGTGTTGATATTGGATTATGTGTATATAATGGACCTGGCTATATGAGGTAATTCGTACTTGCTTTCCTCTTTGGTTTTATCATTTGCAATCCTCTTGATTAGACCATATTGAGATCCTTGCAGCACTGGTATTGAGACAGTAGTGCAACAGAAAACCAGCAATGGCTCATCTATAGATGAGAGCACACTATGTGCTTTCTGTGAGATGGTTGTTTTCTGGATTCAAATGCAGCTTAAACAACAAAAAACAAAGGAGACAATATTCAAATATGTGGATAAGGTGCCTATATAGCTTATTTTCATTTTTTTTTTTTTTGAAATATTACATCACTGATAATGACTTGCATTCTCAGTATTTCTGTTTTGTGTTTGTTTAAGCTTTGTGAGGTCCTTCCAAACCCCATGGGAAAATCATTTATCAACTGTGATGACATTGCAAGCATGCCATATGTTTCATTCACCATTGGAAAGAAGTCGTTCCCCCTCTCTCCAGAACAGGTGTGTATTCTATGATTCGGAGTCTCTTCGGCATTTTATATTCATGAACAAGAGCAATAAACAGGTCGCTGTCTTTTGCTAGAATAGTATTGATTAGAACTTTGAATATTTTGGGTTTCTTTCAGTATATTTTCAAAATTGAAGAGGGCCGTTCTACCATATGTGTTAGTGGGTTCATCGCATTGGATGTGCCTCCCCCGCAAGGACCCCTTTGGTATGTCTTTGTTACTAATCTTTGTACGCACATGCCATTTAGTAAAATTTGCATCCACCATAGTTATAGTTCTCTCACTCCATGCAAATCATATTTGGAATATATTTACAAATGTGTGACGTACGATATCTGTATGTTTAAGCAGGGTTCTAGGAGATATATTCTTGAGGGCATATCACACAGTTTTTGATTTTGGTAATCTACAAATAGGATTTGCAAAAGCTGTGTAACTAGTCTCCGTAGATTCAATCCCGCAGCTGTCTGGAGATTGTTTGATGCTATGCCAGAATAATGGGATATTGTAAGGAATTAAAGCAAAGAGGCAGTTGTTTAATTTTGTATAAATGTCCTGACTTACAACACCAACACTCTGATCTCCTATAATGAGTCATGATTCCATTATATATGTATAGATGAGATTCATGTCATTCACTAATATGCATAAGTATAGCAGTGGGCTAACGTGCCTTATGTATTTGTTACTCCTTCCTGGACATTTTCCCAACCGTATAATAAGATGGGTCATGCATGCGATTGATAAGATACACATCTATAGCAGTGGGCAAATGTATCCTGGATATTAGTTTGTGTTTGTTACTCTTTCCGGGCCAACAAAAAATGAAACTTGCAGTTGATGTAAACATGCTTATGGAAGCCCACAAAATCATATGCACCAGCCGGGAACTGAACCCGGTTCTGTACAGTGGAAAGGTATATTCCACCATTAGCTAAACAGCTGGTACTTTTGTATGGTTTTTCGATATGAGTTATTTCACATACCAGTAATCAAAAGAGGGAAGTCGTGGTCTGTCACGTAATGCCTTTCTGCTCTATGCATACATAATCTACTCAAAAGAAACGTTCTGATTTTTCTGGCATTTGCTCATAACAATGACGCTCCGCCACTAGAGCAAAACATGGTAGGTTGAATATGATTTATTTGGAAAACTGTAAAAAGATGAAGAGAACTCTTACATAAACACGGTTGTTCCTCTCTATGTAAAGTATACAAGTACGGGTACTGCAGCACCGTCGAGAATGAATAAGCAGTAGTAAGAGCAATAAAGTAACATGGAAAGTTGTGCGCTGCAGACTATGTTTATGATGGCTGCCGCATTTGTTTAATCGAAGAGACAGCAGCAGCAGCTAGTGCTCTGGTGAAATGAGGATCAGCAGAGACCTTATCCACCAAGGGATCAGAGGAAGAACTTTGTGGTGGCAGTACTGACAGTTTCGATGATGAGATGGATGGCCTCATGCAGCACACCATGCAAAGAGAAAGTCGAGGAAGGTAATGAGGGTTCCTGAAATGGCATCGTTAGAGCAGAACTATTAGGAGTTGTTTGCGTTAGTTCAAGCATAATTTTGGGATGTGGTCCGCAAGTAGATAGGGGAGTGGCAGCAAATGTGAATGTAAAGAGTCCTGAGTTTGTTAGGATCAAATATATTTACTGCTAAAACATGTTAAATAGTCATAGCTGGGGCAGCTGGTGGCGGTGGGTGGTTGGGCTTGCCTTCATAGGTCATTATGAGAATGTTCTGATCCTCGGCACATGGTTGCACTTGTTGCAGCGCTGATGGAACTAAGTGTATTTGAGGGGTAAATGAAGAACAAACTAATTTCTGTCACATATACAGTATTCTGTTGCGCACGAATTTGTGATAAATATGCCAGGATTGATCACCTGCTCTCGGGCTGGACTTCCAGTGGCCATACTGCCCTGATAGTAATTAAGCGCGAGGACAAGGGTTATTCTTTGCTGTGTTTTGCCAGTATTTCCTCCATTTACATCCATCGCTTAACTAATTTAATTAATTAAACGTGTGGAAAGCCTTGCCTTCCCATTACGTGCTGGCTCTTGATCTTTCTCATGGTTTACTTGTTCGACAAATTTTAGGCTTGCTTTTAATGTTTGATCAGGATCACTATCATCATCATCTCTAGATCCACGTTTTTTGCCAACCTGGATGAACACTCCATGCTCTTTATGATCTTCTCTTGACATTGCATCCTGCAGTATATATGTTGATCTAATATTAGTAAACGATGCTCACTATGTATCTCTAATACCCGCGCCACTTGATCCATGGACATGGTGCGATTCATTAGTTGCTGTTATTGCTTAATATTCTAGTATTCATTATTTTAAGTTGCAACGGTTTTTAATGATCTAAGGGAGAAGGCATCCTAGCCACACACACACACACACACACACACACATGAAGGCATTAATCTTCTAAATCTGCTAAACTATAGCCACACACACACACACACATGAAGGCATTAATCTTCTAAATCTGCTAAACTAAAGAAAACATAATTACCTAAAAATCTTACCATATAAGTCAATTGTAAGTTGAAACTTGTAATTGGAGAATTTTGAGACTTTTGTTATATTTATAATTTTAGGAGAAAATATTTAGTATTAGACTTGTGGATTTGTTTCAATAAAATTTGAGAAATTTTACTTTTAAGGTTTTTGGGTTAAAATATAGATGCAGATAGAAGTTGTAACATCCTAAATCTAACACGTGCAGAGTACCCGATAAAAGAGATTTCTTATAAATTATAATTTTTACAAAAAAACCTTAAATTGAAATATCTCAAATTTTATTTAAACAAATCCATAAATCCGCAAGTCCAATACTAAATATTTTCTCTTAAAGTTATAAATATAACAAAAATCTCAAAACTCTCCAATTACACGTTTAGAAGATAAACAAACTTAAAAGAAACAAAAGTTCATCCTTCTCTTATTCAACTAGTAAAAGAAAATAAATCTTTAACTCCAAAGATAGGCAAACCTCTCAACAAGTTACTCAATTTACAAAAGAAAAAAAAAAAAGGTAATGATGACAGATGAGCTGTAAACTCAGTAAATAAAATCATTCCATCGGGTACCAAAAGTATTGTAAACTTTTTTTTATCAAAACATATATTATGAACATAATTGTTACAAAATGACATATTATAACAAAAGGACATAAATCCATAAGTAATTCAGAATATCAATAGTATAATTAATCATGAAAACAAATCATAATATATATATATATATATATACAGAAAACAAAATATTATCTCATGTCACATAATGTCACTTATGCTCCCAATAATCTAGCAAAAAATAGAATGAGAATTAGAATATCATGTGCACACTTAGAACAAAAACCCATGTAAATGCAAATAAAAGATAATCATTAAATAAAATCATTTTCACAGATAAAAGACATTTAATATATTTTACCAGTCTAGAACATATATACCGTATAATATGATCAAATCAAAATCAAAATAATTATGGACAATGAGTCAATATTTAATCATAGTCATAAATGCAAATATGACATTTATACCGATTACAAAATAAAATCATATAAGTATCATAATGGCTTACAACATATTCTACACATAAATGATTTACACATATAAAAGCATTTAATATATTTATTAAAACTATAGAATACAATTTTCAGATTTAAAGACATTAAAATAAACAATTACATAAATTAATTTTGTTATGAAAATCACTTGATTTCTAAAGAACTCGAAAACTCATGTAATTATAAAAGTATCAATATAATCATATATATCCAATACACTAGAAATTAAGTTACTTGTCTCGACAAAAACAATGATCTAAATACACCTCTAAGTCTTCAACAACCTCAAACACCTTAAACAAATACATGATATAACTATTAACAACTTATCACAACACCCTAATTTTGTAATTCATATTTGATTCTCTAAACTTTTACTCTCAAGTAGCGTTCACTTCTCGAATTAGAGTGCAAATTCTCAGGGGTGAAAATCATAAATTGGGAGTATGGAATAGGAGTAGGGGTATGTTGTTTACTTACATTGGAATAAGAGTGTGGAATAGAAATTAGAATCTCATTTATGCGTTTACTTTGTTTTGGATTATGAGTGAATTACTTCAAATTATAATTTTACCTTTATTTAAAAAATTGTAGTTTTTAATTAAAAAGTGAATAAAAAATATATTTGTAAATAAACTATCTATTTTATTATCAATTTTAATTGTATAAACTAATAATAATTATTAATATTCTTAATTATGAAAATCATATAACTTTTTATTAATTTTAATTTTAATTATATAAATTAAAAATTATTGATAAGAACAACACAAATGAAGCATTATCATTAATAATATTAAAAATTAATATTTTCTTAGAATAAACTATTTATCATTATTAATTACTAATATTATGATACTATTACAATTAAAAATAATAATATATATTTTTAAATAAAGATAGTATCTAGTAATATTATTAATTTTATATGAATATAATAATATTATTTTTAAATAATTTAAACTTAGATTACATAAATTATTATTTTTAACTAAATATCTTAGATTACATAAATTATTATTTTTAACTAAATATAATAATGTTATATTTAAATAAGCTTAATATTATTATTTTAATTATTGAACAATTTGCATTAAAAAGAAATGAAACCAATGTTTAGAATGGATGAATGTTAGTTACAATCAACCGAAAGGGCAACATGAGAAATCAATACATCCTGAACTTTTCCTTTGTCTTCTCAAAGACCTGTTCTGCTATGGCTGCCCCGTTGCCATCAGCCCTTTTGATCTCCAGCTGAGCCTTCTGATAGAAGCCAGTTCCTCTTATTGCATCTGCAATGAAATCATCAAATCCTATGGCAATGGCTGCTTCGGCCTTGGCTCCATAAACCAACCTCTGTTTGTCATCAAAGTAAAATTAGATCACCACACTATTATGACCAACTCCGTAATTGGAAGAAAAGAGAACAAGGAGATGAAAAGGAGCAGAGTAGTTTGACCTTGATTCGAGAAAGGTGGATAGCCCCGAAGCACATGGGGCAAGGCTCACAGGAGGCGTATATTTCGCAGTCTGAAAGCTCAATCTTATTGAGCTTTTTGCAAGCCTGTAACAACATCACAGACAAAGTGAGAATTAGGCATACACACCAGAGGAAACCAAGAATGGTGAAGACTATGCAGTTTTCTGAGGCATTAATGACCAAAGACTAAGCATTTAGATGATTTGGTAATAATGATTAAAGCAAAAAAGCTTAATATGTGAATTGCCTAAACATACGCGAATAGACCCATTTGGTCTGACAAACTCGTAGAGAGTTTAAAGGTTAATTAAATTAAAAGCTTATTCTAGTTATTGCCGTAGTGCCTAGACATCCGACTACTCAAGAATCTTGGCTGGTGAGGCACGAGCTCTGATATCATGAACCCAGACTTTCTCAAGGTTTTCACAAAACTACAATACTTTTGCTCAATCTCATAATTGAATGCCAAAATGGCAAAAAACAATTGGTTGTACCACATATGAATTCTAAATTATCAATTTTTGTTTTTGAAATTTTCAATTATTCATTGGATATATAAGTGGTTTCCATATAAAAACACCAATATAGAATCATCTTATTATTGAATTGCCGGCAAATAAGGTTCCCAAACCCAATTAACTTCATAAGCACTTAAAATAGAAGTTTTGATATCAATAGCTAGAGTTTATTCTTTGTTAGAGGCAGATAAAATCAATCTCTGGTCATTCATTCTCAGGCAAAATATAAACTCAAATATTTGACTTAAAACATAGTTGAAAAATGATAAATTCAAAGGTAAAGTGAGAGTTATACATCTGATCCTAACCTCTCTCACTGCAGTCACCTCAGCATGGGCAGTAGGATCAGTGTGCTTCAAAACCATGTTATGACAACTCACAACAACTTCATCATTACGTACGACAACGGCACCAAAAGGACCTCCATCTCCACATTCAACTCCTTTATATGCTTCTTCAACTGCTTTGCTTAAGAACTCATGGTCTCTATCCTGTACAGCTGGGTTGAGTAACAAAGACAAAAATATAACTAATCTAATAATTTTTTATGAACTAAACTCCTTGACCTTGGATTATTAGAGAATAAAACTACATTGCAGACGAAGACTGGTCAGATCAAATTGTAATTACCTTCCTGATGAGCAGCAAATGCAGAAGCCACAGAAATAGTTCCATCCTTAGTTTCCACCACTGGAATCATTCATTAATCAGATTAAAAATATTGAGAGACAATAAAAACAAGGAAACTCAAATTCAACAGCATTCATAAAAAAGAAAGAAGAATTTTAATGAATGCGGTTAATGGGAAGAATTAAATTTAACGACTTAGAAAGTGAAAGTGAAGCAGTCACTAAAGTGAAGCAGTCAATTAAGTTCATCATCATCATCATCATAATAATAATAATAATATTTAAGATACGGTAATTATTCCATTATGATTCCAGCTAGTGTTTGACGCTTGATCTGGGTCATATCTTAATTTTACACAAAAACAAATAACATAGTTGAATCTGAAAATGAAAACAGAATGAACAGAACTGTCCGGTAGTAAAACAGAAGTCGATAATCATTAGAGCTTCTTTCTCTTCATGAGAAACTAGTGTCCGCAATAATATATATGGCTTTACACAAACAAAGATTCAATTGTCGAAAAGAACCCAGCAAAAAGAGAAAAGCAAAATTCTGATCAGGCACATCAGCAAAATCTGGAAAGGAGAATGAAAGAATTCTAAAGAAAAATTTAAACTTTTTTTTTTCCGTAGAAAAGAGAAGCAGAGAAGTTGATTATTTACCATTAGCTTCCTCCATGTTATTGTTATTGTTGATAAAGTGAATGAATGTCGTCGATGTTGTGACTCCAAAACAGAGGTTGAAAACAAATCAGAATCGGTGCTGCGCTGCGCAAGACTGTATTATTTATTTGTTTATAAAAAGGAACAACTGGGTGTGAATGTGATGGCGTCCGGATGCGAGCAATCGAATATTTATATATAAAAGGAAGAAAGTTCTGGTCCACGCCATAGATAGCCGTACCGTACCAATTACCACAGATGGAATTTTTATTATAGCGTGTTCACATCCATAACTATAGCCAGCCATATACACTTTTATTAGTTCTTAAATTGGGTTTGGTAAAACGACACTGTAAAATGGCAACGTAATCACCCAATTAAACTAAGAGATAAGATTCAACTTAAAAAGGGGTAAACAGATTAGTTAGATTCACATCCAACCATTCAAGATTAAAAATAATAAATAATAAGCAAATAAAAATGATGAGATTTGTATTTGTTTGCATGAAATATTTGTACTCTCTCCTTTCTTTTTCTTTCTTAATACACAACAACACAACAAAAAAGAAGATTTTGTTGAGAAGATTTTCGTGCATAATATATTAGTTAATAATAAATATTATATTTTTTTTATTTGTGAGATGTAAGTGAGCAAGGCCATATATTATTTATTTATTATATAATTGATATAATATTTCTAATATATTTTAAAAATTCTCATGATTTAGTTAGTAAAAACAGATTTAGATGGTCATTTAAGTTTATGCACAATTTTACACGTGTGGTATTATTATTATTATTATTTATTAGCTCTTTCCAAAAAATGGTTTTGGTGTGGGGGTGGGTGGGGGGCTCGCACTACGAAAACGTTGCGTTTCATTAGGCGAGTGTTACCTCGCCTAGCAATCAGCATTTAGTCGTTTACAGTAAAAATGGAAGAATAAAACAGAAAAAGAAATAAAAATGAAAAAAGGAATCCAGTATTCAGTTGGTGCTCATTGGTGGGACTTGGGAGACTAGAGTCTATCGAGAGCGAGAGCAATAGCAATAGCATGCGGGGGATGGGGGTGGGTTCTCTCCAGCTGCAACCAAGCCCAGTGTCAAAAATGAGCATCAATCACGACCACAAGCTTAGAGTTACAACTCCACCGCTTCCAAATCCAACAAATGCAAGGAGACGACGCGCTTGCTCGGTATCGTCGTCAATATCATCGTTGGCATCATCTGCTTCCAAGTCCAATAATACCGTTATTACCCTTAGCCCACCACCACATCCTCAAATGTCGTCGTTGCTGTCTTCTTCATCCGCTCCGCCCTTCATTAACGCCGTCAATAACCCACCCGAATTAGCCCTTCTCTCTCTTCTCGTTGTCCTCTCCACGGTAATTAAATTTTAAATTCATTTTTTCCATTTTCACTCTTTCCTAATTTCCCTTCCTTTCTTCTATAAAAAATTGTGCATTTTTTTTCCTTTGTTTACGGCTCCAGGCTATTGGCGCTATTTTCTCATTGGCTGTTATTTCAATTCCCACTATGATTGTAAGTGTTTTTTTTTCCTTTTTTTTCCAAGGGTGGGTTTGTGGTTGGTTTCAATCATTCAAAGTTATATTTTTGCAGGCTTTCAAGAAATTGGCTGATTCTGCTGATAAATTGTCCAAGATTGTTTCTGAAGAGGTGCCTGGTACCTTGTCTTCACTCAGACTTTCTGGTTTTGAGCTCAATGAATTGACTCAACAACTTACCAATCTTAGGTATCGCTGGTATTCAATTTCTACTGTTTCGTTGGCTTGCAGTGACTGTTTTCTACTTATGCTTTTATGCTTATTAGCTTCTGCATTTTCAAGGTTAAAGATTTCGGATACTCGCTATGCCAAGTCCAAGACAAGTAGAAGCAATAAACCCACTTCTTCTGCAACCAGGAACTACCCGATTGTCGATTGACATTTGGCTTCCAGCTTGCTAATAGATACTCATTGGTAAAATTTCTACTGTCTGAATTTTGTGATGTGGGATCTAGCAAAGTTTTGTTTTCTTGGGTTGATCTCTTCTTATCTTTCTGAAGGTCCTGATAATTTGTTCCTTTAAGCAGCGTGTGCTGTGATTGGAATGTTCAGATCAATGGATAACCTATGTAGCAGTAAAGTTTTACCCAAGTGGTTTATATATTAATATATAGTCAATCGTGGATGATATTTGCAGTTCTGTTTCCCAAGCTAGGAAATTGTGGCCTAGACACTGATTCTCAGACTAGGAGTAGGAGACTGAAACTCTCCTGTTGGAAACTTTTTAAGTTAAAAGCATGTGGCTTTTGGCTGGTGGATTATCCTGTGTTTTTCTAATGGCCTGTGACCCTTGGAACTTTAGTTATGGGAGCAATTCTCCTGCTAGTTAGCCTCATTACAACAGGAACATTCTTTATCCTGTTCACAGATTCACGCATGGTTAACATTTGAAAAGAAAAGCATCAAGTTCACAACTCCGGATGAGTTTTAGTTGTCAGGGCATATGCAAGTGACGGGTAATAGTATTTGGTAGGCTTTGTTTCAGTTCTGTTCCTTAGCTACACATAAGCACAATGTGCTGCCATTGGGATTTATTTAGCTAAAATCAACCTGACTTAAAATCGAAATTATGGTTGTGAAAGAGTGAGGTACCGGGAAGAGCATTACCAAAAATATGAGGTTTATGGTTGTCTCGGGAAATTTGCAAAACTGATGGTGACCTGATTTTCCCTGCTAAGGCTGCTCCCCTTGAACATATTACTGGTAAAATGCATTAATATATCTGAACTGATCAATCGGCCAGAAATTGTATTTTGGCTAGTGAAGAGTGTACGTTAGTTCTGGGCATTCAGATAATTGGCGTTACTTGTCTCTGTCTCTGCTATTATCTTTGTGCAGATTATGTTGTAAAATTGCTTTGCAAGTCTGTATATGAAAAGAAAAAAAATGCAAAAAGATATTCTTGATGATGTTTCTGGAATGTAATAGATCTGTCCAACTGTAAAAATTCGTGATTGCATAGAATTCAGCTTGAGTTTGAAAAAGATTGGAACAATGAATTCACAACTTGGCAAACATCTTGAGAATCTGTCCTGCTGGTTTGGCATGATCTGGCACAGGCATGTTGCATACAATAGTAACTGTAGATGATGAAACCATGGATTTGATCTGAGAGTTTGAAGGATCAACTTTCCATAGTCTTACTTCCCATACCTTAAAATAAGTTTTTAAGTTACCAAGAATCAGATAGAATACAATAATATATATGTATGCATGTGGATATGCGTAGGAGATACACGTAGCGGTAGATAGCATTTTTTTTTTTTTTTGCAATTAAATACAAATAAATGATAGAATAGTGTACCTGAATGTTATTCCCAACATTGATAGGGGTGGCTACAGCGTGGACAAGGTCGCCAAGCGTCGCGGGCTTCAAATGATTGATGCTAAGTTGAATGCCTGCACCTCTTTTGAGACCAGAAGCCATGTGAGCACCAATGCTAGCCAATGACTCTGCAACCAAGGCTGATACCCCGCCATGTAACACCTTAAATGGCTGACAGTGACAATCCAGATATCATGAAAAATTTTGGTGTTAGCTAGCCAGTGTAGTTAATTTATTAAAACGTTGATCTGATCATCATCGAGAAAAGAAAAAGAAATACAAAAGAAGAATAAAAAGGGCACGGGCGCACATCACAATACATACAAGAAAATAAAATCACCTCACCTGGCAGTTGGTTTCAGTAACACGAAGATGGCCAGTGACTCTTTTAGGAGTAAGTTGTTCAAGTTGAAAGCCCAGTGCATGCAACGGACCATCTAGAGCTGCCTTTAAATTTGATGATGATGAGTGCTCCATCAAATTCATCAAATACTGTATACTATATATAAATCAAAGCTAATAAGCTGGCCTTCAAGCAATTATAAGCTGCGGTAAGAGCAAATACATTTACTTCAAATGGGCGCGCATGGTGATGGAGCGAGCTGGGAGGGGGGACTCTCACTCACTAATCACTAAATATAAAATAAGCAATCAAATTCAAAGCATATGCCATCTGTGTTGACATTAACCCACACCAACCTCGCTCCATCGATGATCGCTCCAATGTTTAATGTTTTATCGAAAACTCCGTCAGCACGCTCCACGCAACTTCGATATATTCGCAACTCATCATACGCCATTTGTTTAGTCGGTTTCTTCCTCATATTTTATTATTGTTATTATGAAAATGCTCAGAAACAAGACAACAATTAACTTAAAATTAATGGAAGTGGGCAAAACCAGAACCCTTTCCTTATTCAATGATAATATACATATATATTAGGTTAACATATCGTATATATATTATTAATTCATTAGTGTTTGGTAAAGTGAAATGAAATGGAACATTACATTTATACATACAACTACTTTGATGACTTGTGCTTGCCTCTAAAATAACCATGTATCATTTTTAATTAGTAAAATAGGAAATTAATTACTCCTTGATTTCTTCATCTAATTCTAACTTAAGCTTAACCATAATTATCACTGCAACAATCATTAATTGAGGATTAGCTAGAGGCAAATTAGGTGCAGGATTGTTGTCCATCGAGAACTCCAAAGAAATTAATTGTTAATATATGTACATGCGCACAGGCACAGGCACAGGCACAGGCACAGGCACAGCTTCTATCAACAAACAAATTCTCCATCAATTAATTGAAGCTTTATCATGGAATTGAAAGAGTGCAGTTTCAAATGAGTCATTAATTAAATTACAATGTTTTGTTTCACGGGGAAGTCCCTAATCTGTTCTGTAATAGGGTGTTTCCATCGATCCATGAGTGGATAAATTCTCCAATATTACTTTACTCTGTATACAGGGGATGTGAAAAATATGTATATTATTCTTGATCATCAATTTACTAAATATGTAACAGAGCGAGATACATCTTGATATACAAATATAAAATATATATTATGGATGTAGGCATTGCATCGACAACAACGAACTGTTAAATTTGAAAAATTGGAGAAAAAAGGAAAGGAAAGGAAAAGAAAAGAGAAATTATATGTATATATCACAATTTGCTGGCAACGTTCTTGAGAGCATCTCCTGCAAGTTTAGCATGATCAGGGACAGGGAGGTTGCATAGGAGAGTAACGGTAGAGGAAGAAATCATAACAGAAGAAGTAGTAGTAGAATTATTATTATGATCATCAGCATCATGATCATGATCGTGATCGTGATCATGACCAGGTTGTAATTCTTTCACTTTCCAAAGACGAACTTGCCAGACCTGAATGGTCTTTCCAAGATTGATAGGGGTGGCAACAGCACGGACAAGGTCGCCAAGCTCGGCGCTCTTCAAGTGATTGATGGTCAGCTGAATCCCAGCCACTCTTTTGAATCCGGATGCCATGTGTGCCCCCATGCTCGCCAATGACTCTGCTATCAACGCCGATACTCCCCCATGTAACACCTTAAACGGCTGCAGCACCACCAATTGCGAGCCAACATAGTATACACAAGCATTATTTGCCCATTCATCTAATCATTCGTCAATTTTTACATCTAAATTTTTTAAACTAAAAGTCTTCTGAGGTAGTCATTATTAGGAAAATAATTATAATTATAACTTAAAAAAGAAAATAAATAAACCAATTGAGCAAACAACGAACCAAATTAACCAAGTCATGATCATGACCATGAACATGAACTACACCTCACCTGACATGAGTTTTGGGTAACCCGGAAGCAGCCGATGATTCTTTCAGGGGTTAATTCCTCAAGTTCAAACCCAATTGCGTTCAACGGAGCATCCGGAACTGCAATTCTCTTTTTCTGCTTTGAATTTGATGATGATGATGAATGCTCCATGGTACCGCGTTGAACGCTCGATGCTGCTGGTGGTGGGTACAACAACCAAAACGAACGGTTTGTACTTGTTTTTGTTTAACTAGTAGAAACACTCTTATTACTCTTATCACTCTTATCAGAGAGAAAGGTCAGCCGATCACAAAAGAGAGAGAAAGGTCATCTCTAACATCTAAATTTTAGAGTTTTACTTTATACACTATTTGAAATACCAAAAAGATCCTTACTCAGATTTTTAATTTAATAATCTTTATTTACTCTATATATCCTTAAGAATATTCAATACATCCTTTCCTTTAATCTATATTGAGAGGACTCCAATTTCAATCATGGTTTAATTAGCTAATTGCACCTCGCTGCTGTTTTGCCTTTTCTTTCTTTTTGTCCCTGTAATTGCTTTTTTTTTTCCCTGATATTCTTTTTGTACTACACTTAATGTTTTTTTTTTCCACCTTTCAATCATACATGTATAGTTAACACTTTCGAAATTGTTTTAGTGGACATGAAGAATAATTATAAATAAATCGGAATATTTGGTGGGTGTCTAAAATAATAATTTTATGTTTAATTATAATAAATTGTCTTTATATATAAAACATACTATAGGTACTTTTTAATTAATGTTAAAAAAAATATATGAGTCATCAAAGCAATTTTTTATGGTACAAATAGTTCCACCATTCTTTCAATCATTCACATATCCAACTGTCACCCTCACCTACTTCTCAAGGACAGTATTAATTAAGGATTAATGAGTTAACTCCAAAAAAATTTTGATGTCTTAAAAATATTTTAGGAATTTTTTAGTTTATTAATTAAGCCAAAAGTATCATAATATTTCTACTTTTATCAGTTGTTTATTTAGATGTATTTAGAAATATATAAAAAATCAGTTGATAAAAGCATTATCTATTTATATATAAGTAATTCGTATTTTTTAATTTATATGACTAAATTCTACTTACACATTTTAGGGGTAAAATAGAATAGAATTTCTCTATGTTCTGTAACTTTTAATGATTTGGTGGTAGAATAATAAAAGTCAAAGTATTCGGTGGAAAAAAGTAATTATTACGAAATTCTAGCAGTAAAGTAATATGTGTAGAAAAATTAAAAGTAGCAAAGTAATATGTGTAGAAAAATTAAGTAGTAAAATAATAATATCTAAAAAAAATATTGATGAATAGTTCATTTCAATGTTTTTGCTTTTGCGAAGAGAAAAATAATAAAGTAAACTTGATACTTTACCTAACTATGTAGATGAATGATGAAGCTTTCTTCCAAAGCCAGCCAGCTACATAAATGAATATGAGTAATTATTCATTCCATAGGCTTTATGCTTTCTTGTAAAATATTGAGCGGACTAAGCTTTTTACACCCCTCAAAATTCTTCATAAAATTTATCCAAATAATTAAAGACAAATTAATTCATTTCTTATTTTAAATGAAAATTTAATTAACTACTTGAATACATTATTCTTTTATAAAATTATTTATACTCCTGTCAGAATTCAATTAAATATTTAACGAATTTTTTATACTCTCATTTCATAATTTATATTTGCATTTTAAATTTTGGTCAAAAATATTTTTTTAAAAAATTATAAAAGTTTAAAGTTATGGAGATATATAGATTTTATGTAATAAGAAAAAAAAATTCAAGATATGTATTTTATAAATAAAAACTTAAAAGAATAATTTTAGAGTTGGAAAAAAAGCCCGGCATGCATGGTTTGGGTTTGGATATAGGCTCGAAAAATATAAAGCTTGCATAGATTAGACTTGGATAAGGGTCTAGCTAAAGCCCAAGCTTTTTAATTTATAAATAAAAAATAAATTAAATTTAAATAAAAAAGAAAAGAACTCCAAATACTAAATTAATTTTGTTATTAGTATTTATGATTTATTATGTTGCGTTATTAATATTTTGTGTATTGGATTATTATTTTATTATGTATTAGATAATTATGTTTAATTTAAATTTTTTTATTTTATTAAAAAATTATTTTATAATTAATAAAAAATCCTGACCCTACCCAAGCCCAACCCAAACCTGACCCGTCAAAATTAGACTGCCTTTTGGAGGGCTTGGACTTCGTTTCAATAATGTTCTAAGCCTAGGTCCAAGCCTACAAATTGCCAACCCTAATAATTTTTTGTTTTTGAGTGAAAATTTATGGGAAGTGGCTAATTTTAATATATGAGTTCGTTTTTCACAAATTAAACTAGGAGTATTTTAGGAGTAAAACTCAAAAAAGGTGTTATAAAGATTTCATACGGGGTGTGAGCAGCCCTACTCCATTGAGCGCCCTTTCACATTTGGGTCCATCTCAACGTATTTACATTATAGATCAAGGCCCGTCACGTTCGATCCATTTTATCAGATGAATAAAGTGACCAAAATACCACTCCCACAAACATCATCCAGCGGTTGGGGTTACATACTTAATAAATACCACTCTACGTATGCGTTGTGACTTAGTTCGAGTAGGATACGTTCTTCATAGTGCATGAGGCAGACAATAAAATATATCTCAAAAATAACAATAGATATATGAATACTGTACCATACTAGAAATACACCTTTTATTATAAATGTCGATGTTCAAAAATGGAAGAAAAGAAAAAGAAGATGAAGAAGAAAGTGATAAAACATACCCATAAAAAGATGAAAAGAACCAAATACATGCATAATTTCCTTATTTTATTTTGTGAGCATTTTTGGTTTCTGCTGCCTGAATTTAAAAAATCAAATAGGAATTTACTTTATTGTCTTATTTTATTAATTTGTTGCACATTAAACACTGAAAGTTCGAGTGCTTTCATAATTTTGGACATTTCAGTCACATACTTTGTCGAGCAAACTGCAAATTAAAGAAGCATTTGTACATGCTGCGTTAATTTGGCAATCAGTCAACAAGTTACTCACCAATTATTAAGTTTAATAATATTGGTATGGGAATGGGAGTGTGAATTAGGGATCGCAAAAATTTTGTTGGAGATGAAAATATATTATTCATTTATATGTAAATTCATAATTATGTATGATGAATGGGTTCATATCCATATGAACATGGACATTCATGTATATTAGATTTTTATTTTTAAATTAAAAATATAATATAACATATTGATATAGTAAAAGCTAATTAACAATGTATTACGTTAAAAAATTGTTTATTCATTAAGCTAATTTATCTAGTAGCATTGGAGTGAAAGTCTGTGATATTGGGATATATAACTTTAAGATTTTTAAAAATTTTTTACCCCGACAATGCCATGCACCAGCGGATAGATTGCAAAAAATAGACTTCAATGATGTTACTTGTGTTGTTAACGGCCACCTCCAACCAGTTAACGAGGGATTGAGATCCTCTGCTGATCTGAGCTCTCATGAGCTTTTAAAGATCTTGTGCCATGTGTCTTTAAGTGATAGTGTATGAGTAGGATTTAATTTTTTTATTTTATTTATTTATTAACTATCAATCACCTAAATGTATTTTTGCTCAGGAAGAGATTAGATCAGGAGAGAATCCTGATCCGTTAATGAGAGTCGAATCTATTTTCATAAATACTAAATTTATATTTTATATTTTTTTAAAATACAAAAGATTAAAAATAAAGATAACAATTTATAGTTTGAATACCTTTATAGTTGCGAATACCAAATTGCCTGTGGCTAATCTTATTACTCTCTCTTTAAGCCATTCGCGATGGCAAATGAAGAATATAAAATACAATTTTTTTTTAAAAAAAAAGGATGAAGAAAAAGAGACCAAAATGGTGGGTTTACTTGAATTTGATTTAATAATAATTCGGTTTAGTAAAGGTATATTAGGTATTTAGGTAGATTTATAGAATAAAAATTGAAAACTTTAAATTTCAATGAAAAGTTTATTTAATAAATGGGTTTAGTGAGTAATTTTATGGGTTCAAATAGTCTTACCTTTTCGAAAAATTAAATAATATCTATGTCTGCCCAATATCTAGATGAAATAATTTATAAAATATCTATACTTTAATTCAAAATATTTTAGATGGATATTATCTGATCCAACCATATGGATATCTTGGATATCCTATTTGGATGGATTTAATTGCCATCCCCAAGTGCGAAACAGAGCTAATTAAATCTTCAAATTAAGACAACTACTCTTCATGTGTACAATATTCGAAGTTATGCACATGCATGTGTAGCGTAGATCATTGCCTAATTGCTACTCAATGGATTTTAAAATTAAGCGTCCCAACACATACACGCATATAGATATAATATCCGGATACGGTACATATTACTTGCTTTATAATTAATATTTCCTTTATTTTTTTTGTCGACCTAACCGTATTTCGCTGATATTTCTTTTGATTATTTTGAGATTATATATTTATATGATTCTAATTTTTATCTATGAGGAGCCAAAAGAGCATACGTAGTACAATAAATAAATGCCATCACAAGAATAAAATGTTATAATAGTGTGATTATAAGGGCCAAAGAGTTAGATATGATGGCATGATTAAAAAAGCTGTAAGATATACATATACATTTTGCCTCGCTGCTGCCAAACTCTAGCTTTATAAATTAATATGTGCCTAAAAAAGTTAGACAGCTTGAATGCACTGCGCGTGCGTGGAGACTTTCTTCGAAAATCCTGCAGGTTACTTAACAGCCAATGCCATCCATCCCCTCAGACAAAGAAACTAATATATATATATATATATATATATATATATATATATATATATATATATATATATAGACCCTGTAAATATTTAGCTATCTTGCTTTTAGGTTTTATTTGCTTTAATTATCATACATGCAGGTTTTACTTTTGGAAAATTAAAAGTACAAAAGTAGCAAGACTAATTGTAGGCAGTGCAACTCTCACTACCAATGATATATATATATATATATATTAATTGATAAAGAACATCTTGCAAGCTGTAGTCATCTTAATTTGTTCCAAATACATCCTAAAGAGCAAAGACAGATATTTGTATCTTTCAAATTTTATGCTTGAGGTAGCTGCTATATATATGAGTTTTGTAAAGTACATATATAGTGCTTCTATCCTTAATAACCCGTCAATGTGTTGGATGGTTTTAACTTATATATTTATTTATTTTAGTAAGAGCCGCACTTGTGGTTGATTTGACTTTGATCATATATATATATATATGGACACACATATATAGAAGTTCATGGATGTATCTCATACTAAAAAAAAATCTAATTGATCATATTGCTGTAAAACTAACTTATTATGAGTTGAAAGTTGCTCAAAACTTATATAATTAGCCGCAAATGCGAGATTATCTTTGTAAATGAAATTATAAATTCACCTCTGGGGCTCCACGCTTTCGAAAAACAAAAGGAAAGGGGAGAAAAAAAGAAAGAAAAGGGGGAAATAATTTAAAGCAAAAGAAATAATAGCTAGAAAGAGAGAGAGTCTGTGTGTGAGAAAGGAGTAGTAAAGTAAGAAAAAGATTCAGGTTATTGTATTACTGGGTCTGGGGGAGTACAAATTAAAAGCAATCTTGATCAAACTAGTTTCCGTAGGCACTGTTTTAACGAGTAATTAGCAATAGCATAGCAGGGATCTTTTAGGGTTAGGGTTAGGGTTACCAGTTAGCATACAGCTAGCCAGAAAGTGAATAATAATAATATAATGAATTAGTGCTATTTGGATCAATTCGTCAAAAGTAGAGGACCACAATATTTATTCTTTCTCCAAGTTTTACAACCATGACCTGAAATGATGAGTTTTCTCTCAACATGCATGTCTATTTCCATTGAATCTTGACCGTCCAATTATTGTAGTAAATAGCCTTCAAGGCGCATGTAGGTGATTCCTCAGCTATAAATACACTACATATTTCATGACATTTTGCATACTGAAAGTGACCAGCAAGTGAAGTAGTGCCGCTCTCTCTCTCTCTCTCTCTCTCACACACACACACACACATATATTAATTAATAAATTAGAAACGCAACAGCTATATAGCCATAGAGCTCTAGCTTAGTTGTTAAGTAAGTGTGATCATGGCAGGAGGTTACAGCAGGCACAGGAAGTCTTCATCTTCATCTTGCTTCTCAATATTCAACATATTCAAGGGTTGCTGTTCATATGGTGGTGATGATATGAGCGAGGATGGCTACTATGTCCGAAGGATTTGTAAAAGTGATGAAGATGGCAGATTCTCAATTGCTGAACCGGGTATCGATGGCAAAGCTTCTGCTTTCATTGCCAGATTCTATGAAACCCGAGTTTCCGTTGCTGCTGCTTAATTTATTTATTAATCATTTACTACCTTGATTATTTCTCTATAGACAATATTAATATTAATCGGCCCCTATCCTTACACTCAACTGTGTTTTAGTCTTTTTTTTTTCTTTTTCCCCTCTCTTATAATTGATTTGACTGGACTCCTGAATTAGTTCCAAAATTTTAGCTCATAATTAATAATGAGTACCATAATTTATGTAATAAGTACTTCTTTAATATATATATATATCTTGGCCAGCTTCTTGGTTCTTTTCCACTTTTAATTTCAGTTTGGACTTTGAGTCCTCCCCCCACCCACACAAACAACAAAAAAAAAAAAAATTTACATGGTTAAAGCAAGCTTCAGAACGGATACATTCTCACATAATAATGACAATAATTTTCTTGCCATAATCTTGAAAAATTAATGGAAATCAACGATCTAGCTATATATATACAGTATATATTAGTTTTGGGCAGTACATGCAGATACCTAATTAACTGAATGACCGTAAAATTTGAATGCTTAAAAGGAATTAATTTAATGTGTAACAGCGGCGATTAACTATTAGCTAGACAACCTGACACAGGAAGTGCATTGTGCAAATTTGAACACTCAAGTGTTAGACACTTCCAACTATGATTTGGACGCTAACGGAGTAGTTAATTTTATGATTTATGAAAGATTTATGTTACGTGTACCCTCACTAATTTACTAAAATTATTTGTTTAAAAGTTTGTGTAACGACTGTTCCCCAATTACTAATTACTTGACAGCTAATGCTTCAATTAATAATTTCTCAGTGGTTATATATATCAGCTCCAAACTCACAACGCAATGCATGTATAATCCCAAACGGAGCCTATTTCACAAGCCTTCCCACACAAATTTAGGAGTTGGGAAGAAAGAGGATCCTCAAAAGTTATTCCTTTGATGTACAAGAAAGAGGATCCTTAAAGTTATTCCTTTGATGTAGTGCTATGTATGCTTTCCATATTCAAGTTACTGGTGTATCATATACGTACCGCCCCATGTATGGATTCTCCGTACGTAATACTTTCTTCATTTGCATACATCTTTTTAAAACTTTTATTAGTAAATCTGTCGTATTCTTATACATAGCAGTTTCCAAAACATAGCAAATAGGAAGGAATAATAGCAGTGAGAAGATTTTTCATCTCAGGGATCAGAATGGTAAAGGAACCTAATACTTATTGTGTTGGTGTCCAACTCATGGCTAGCTGAAAGTGGTCAGAAATCGTACGATGACTAGATGAGTGCTTTAACTGGGAAGGCAGAGCTTATGCTAACTATATATATTATATCATATAATTAACTTTAGGATTGTATACACATACCTTAAGTGAATGAAACAATCAATGTGACTATGCATGCCAGGCTAAAAGTAACTCTGTGTTAAGGTTCCATTCCCATTTTTTCTTTCTTTTAAATTTTGTAGCTGCAAGAAAGCAGGGCCATTGAATTGCTAATGAACCTTTTTTTTTATTTTTCCCTTCCTTCTTCCTTTACTCAGCTACCTTTCGTGTTCTTCTGGGCTGGTTCTTCCCCATGTTCTGCCTAGAACACAAGTTGTGTTTTATTAAGCTTAGTTTCACTTCAGCTTTCAATTCGTTAACTCACAAACTATTTGACTATCCATGCTCAATAAATTAATTTTACCAACTAAATTAATTAGCATCAAAGAAATGTTTTTATAATAATTAATTTGAACAGTCATGCAAGTCTCGGACTCCGTCCTACTTATGAGTTACTTTATAAAATCTTCGAGAAACGAGAAAGTCCTGGATACTCTAGACAATTACTTATTCATAATATTTCATCTATTGGATTAATTCTTACGAGGTACAAATGTACGTACCTCTCCACCAATATGTAAGAGTAAATAATGCATGTAAGAATCGAACGACTGGTGGAGTAGAAACTATGAGCGTTCAGATTTTTTACAAGCGAATATTGTGATGGTTTGAAGCTGTGAGTTTGAGAATGAAACCTTTTACTAGTTTTGATGCACCCTTATGGACACTAAATTGCTTGAGGTCAGAGAGCTAGTAGCCATAAGTTAAACTAAGGCATTAATTATATATATAATTAACATTATCTCTGGGATGATTCTTCAACTGAATCCCAGCTAAGTGGTTCTTAGTTAAACCTTTGAAGTTGAATAGAGAATCCAGTCAAGATGGCTTTCTATGTATCCAAAGACCATCAAGTTGATGCCATACCCCATCTTAATATTATTATCTTATGGCATGGTTGTTAAATTAATCTTACCCAAATCGTTTAATTTTTATTATTTTTTAAACTTTATCAGTAGTTTGATTAAGCTAATAGTTATAAAATGTCTTAAATAGCTAAAAATTAAACTAGCACGGTCTCCACTGTTGGGCATTTCCAAGGTGATCTTACCAAGATTAATCATGATTGGCCTTCCATCTAATCATTTGAAGCTTTTTGACAAAAAGAATGCAACTTCAATGGCTGATCAAATTAGCGAATTAAACATATTGCGGCGGGCATATGTTTACGTATAATAGATCACACCAACAATATATATTTAATTGTTTAATTTTGGACCTTCCTTTTGCTATAAGCAAGTGGGCTGTGTATATGCCTCATGGCGGCTTTTAATTTTCATTAGTTGGGACACACTATTGCTATGGGATTCTTGCCTATCTCAGTTTGTGATGATCATTAATATAGGCTTAGATAATCTAATAGTGGGTATAGAAATATATATCTTGGAGGGAAAAAAAAGTACACAATAATCCAAGTTTTTACAAATTTGGATTAAATGAGGATTAAATTCACAGTGCTAACAAAGTTGGATTGAATGAAGATTAAACATGCAATACTTTAAAGTTATATTCAAGGAGATTAAATACATGTCTAATAGTGTGGAGATAACTTTGATGTGATGTAACTCAAAGTTATGGATATTATATTTAATTGCAAATATATTATTTCAAAATTTACAATGGGAGGAACAAAATTTACGGTATTTGAGATTCATATCCATAGTTTTTTTTTCTTTATATCAAACCACACTATTTTGGCCATAAAACAACATTTGAAGTTATTTTCTAGCACTAGTAAGATTTTTTTTAAAAAAAATTTTAGGTGGTGCCATATGGAACCATTAAATTTTTGTCTGCACCCTTAAAACAAAATATATCTTTACTACAAAATTTTAAAATTTCAACATTAACCTTCACCAATCAGTTTTTTTTCTCTACCCTGTTTAAAAAAAGTGAGTTTTTATATAAAATTAAATAAGATGCGCTAGAAGGAGGGCTTGAACCTCCGACCTTGTGGTTAACAGCCACACGCTCTAACCAACTGAGCTATTCCAGCTTGCTTGAACTTTAGGTGAACCAAAATAACTAAAGTAATAGTTTATCGTAAATAAGCCAACACCCGATTGCATCTCATCACGATTCAAATTCAAAACTGCCTCAACCTGATCTACAAATTACTTCCTTTGGGTTCTGTCTCATAACTTGACCTTGAATCACGGTAACCAAAGTCTAAAGTTAACTTTTAGAGTATTGCAACCAATCAGATGAATCAAATTATCATATGCAAACATAAATATTTAAGAAAGTGTGGGCAAGTAGGGGCCCGGATTTCTCAACTTTAAGGGACAAGAAGCACATTGTGTGGACAGTCAAATTCAATTATTTGGGAACACATTTATAATAATTAAATTAAAAACAATGGCTTGTTTCTTTCATGGGTTGTTACCGTAAAGTCCGTATATTTCTTTTGCACTCCCAATTGCATGCCCTTTCACCTGTATACCAGATCGTGCATCTTAAGTTGTCATAATCTGGTGCCCTATTTATTCAATTTCATAAGCTGTTGGTACTTCAACGTCCACCAAAACCAAAACCAAAGCCTTCTCAACTGATGGATGTTACCTTCTCCTCAATGTTTAGAGTAATAAGGACACTATATAGCACCTTTAAAGTTTAAAATTAAAGTCTACTGTACAAGTAAACTCCTTAGTTTGTGTTGTTGTGATTAATAGTGTACTTATGGCTCTCCGGTTGCTCATTTCGTGAAACCAATTTCAGTATACCATAAATCTTGAAAAGAGTCCAAATGATTAGGGCAAACGAAAATATCAATTAATTTAAATTATTAGGGCAAACCCAGAAACCAACTGGGGGAAAACGCACGCACATCATTGACCACAATACCCAATCATTTAAATCTTCAAGCCGATATAAATTTCAGCATTCTTTTTTTGTCTTTTTTTTTAATATCCATGCTAATTCCCTAAGTAATATACAAATACAAAAGGAATTGACAACCATAACGTGAACTAATTAGCATATTCAGGTTATCATATATAGTGTTATAAACCTACATACATACTTTATTATTGGCATGATTGATGTATCAACCAAACTACTGCTAAAGTATAGCCATATAATAAGTAAATAATATTATGAAATTGTGGTTAATTATAAAATTCAACTACACATATTATATATGTATTCATTAGTTTTATTATCTCTGATGTATTTTAAAATTTCTTCAAACAAAAATATATAACTAAAGTAGTAATATTTCTTGAAATAATGGAAAAAAAAGGGTAAAATATATAACAAGTGGCAACATTATATATATATATATATATATTCTCGAAGTTTCCTAATTCATGCATATTGTGGATACTGTTTCTTTCTTTCTTTTTTTTTTTCCCCACATCAACTTGGCTCTGGAATATGTAAAAAAAATATTCACAAACAAAGAGAAAAGGAAAAAAAAACAAATAGCACCCCATCTCCATGTGGATGCTTCTTCCTTGTGGTGCAGCAACATTTATAATCTATCCGCATGTGGAAACCACTAACACATTGTTCTAGATTATACTAATCATAATGTACAAGGACTAAGGTGGTTAAAAAATAATTAGTGGTCAGTTTTATGTATATCTCTCATCATGAAAACTGTGAGTTTTGAATCATATACGTTGCAATAATTAAACAAGGGAACACAAAGGAACAGGCAAGGTAACAAGGGGGATGTATCATTGTCGCGTTATATAATATATTTATCCTGGATGACTACAATACACGATGCTGTCAGCGGACATAACCATGAACAAGTAAATTAAACTTTGGTTTTTGGGCTAAGTCTTTACATAATTTCATTTTAAGTTTGTATAATTAAATAAATGCTTGTTTAAGAATTCAAGGAAAGATAGCTTTGATTCCAAGATCCCCTCCCAATTCCCATAATAGCAAGGGGACCATTTTCATTTACAAAGTTATACATGCACACGCCATATATAATACTATGTGTTTCTTCGAAGCGAGTGAATTATGTGTAATTAATGTCAACTCAAGTGCCCATATATATATATAGTTAGAATCAAATCGAACTAACGGTCAATGCTGACAGTTAGTCTGAATCTGATACATTATTTTGTAGGGAGGAATTTGATTTGTTCAAACAGTTACAATTAAAATTATAATTACAGAAAAAAGAAATGACAGATATAATCAAATAAGAAAACATTATTGGTCCACTTCTGGCATTGCTGTCTTAATCCTTTGCCATAATTTCTTTTGTTTTTGGTTAGTTACCATAACATGTGGATACACATGCTATTTTCCAGTCATAATAAATAAAACAGATCTGTCCCATAAAATCATTACTCCTCATGGCCCGGCCCCCATGCAGCTAGTTAAAATTTTGAAAAATAAGTCATGTCGATCGGTAGTGACCAAAGACATGCAGAGACAAATGCATGCATATAATATAGTTTGAACTGCGCTTATTGATATACATAATTCATTAATTACGAGAGCAGCTCATTAATTACATACTACATATTCTGCATGGCAAGAGGGTTACACAAACACGAGTACGAGTTATTGCCCAAAAAAGATGAAAACAAAAACTGTCTGAACGATGACCAGTATTGGTCAGGTAAAAGTAGCAAGAAATGAAGTACTTCCAAGAGGAGAGGATAAATTGAGGGCTGTGATTGACTGATTCCGATTGGTGAAAAGGGTTGGACTTAGAAAAGCAATCAAATTAGGGGGAGGCATTAATTTGGCGGAACCTCAGCTAGATAGAGGTGTGGCGTGAGATGAGTCACAACATTATTGAAGAAATTTTAAGTAAAAGGTAAAGGCCAAAGAGGGGGGCATTCACGTGTAGGGTTTCTGTAAGGGGAGCGTGCCCCATGTGCTTAGGTGCAGTCGGCCAAAAGAGTCGATCTTTTCTCTATTCCTTTTTTTTTTTTTTTGGTGAGATATGAATTAATTTAGAACGTTAATAAACAAACAAATTAAATTGAAAAAAAAAGTGAGTGGGCGAGAGTGACTCTTAATGAATACACACACATATATGTATATTTATTAATTGATGTTCTCTTCGGTCGTTAGCTCGTCTCACGGATCTTGCCCTTATCTCTTCCCCTATATAAATATATTTTACATTCATCATCTTCTTTGCTAGCCTTATTAGCCTCTTGCAGTAGCAGTGCAAAACAAAACAACTCTCATTCGTTCGTTTTCATTTTATTAACTCATTCTTATTCCTATTCGTAGAAACAATATATATATGTATATACATCTTCTTGTACAAATTAATTAATTAAAATGGCTTCTTGGAAGAAAACCATCACATCCCCATTTAGAAAAGCTTGCACTTTCTTCCATCAGCAACCTGCAGCTTCCAGGGATAAGAGGTCTCAGCCCGCAGGTACGTACTTATTTAATCTCTTTTTCAATCAAGACAACAATATTATAAATCAGAGTGTTAATTCATATATGATATGTCCTCGTGTATGTGCACGTACGATAGGTATATTAATTCATCATCACCAATTCGCAATTCCTTAATGTACTTGTAATTATTAATTTGCAGAGCATGATAATCGCGTGATGGATCTCCATGGAGAAGTGATGGCATGTGCTTACGAAGATGTGCAGGTAATGTGGTCTATTCTTGATAAGTCCAAGTCTGCAGCAGCCTGCAAAGTTACCAGCAGCTAGCTAGCTAGCCATTACTTGGCGGCATTCCGCATGGATATTGGTATGTATCTCTTAATCTGTAGATATGACAAGTCAGTCTGATGATCATTTTGTTGAAGTAAGCGGTGGGAAAATGAACTCAATCCCCCCATAAGAAGAAGAAAAAATGACTTAGAAGCTTGGAAGGCAGATTTTCTTAGGAAATCGCACCTTGAGTTCATGGGATGGTGGCGCACACCGTTGAAGTATGTAATCTTTCATTTTTCAAATCAAGATGCTTGTTAGGGAATCCCCGTGATCAATGAATGCACGGCGAGATTTTTAATGAAAAATTAATGTTTGATTAATTTCTCCAAAAGTTTTACGGCATGTGATCAGTTCGCCTTTTTTCTTTTCTTTTTTTCTTCCTTTCCCTGGTGTCCCAGTCCCACTCCCTTGCCGTTAAGAAGAAGATGGACCCAATGAAATGGGCTTACAATCTAACCAGTTGGGCATATTATATATACATATAGAAAGTGGGCACAGCCGCCACGTTCTTTAGGCGCGCACAACTATAATGGGTCGGAAGTATGGTAATATGAACAAAGGCATCTGATGGACAGATTATATATATATATATATATATATAAAGGAAATTGCGCATGAATCCAACTTAGTTGTAATTGTCCTAGGCTTGGCTAAAAGTCGAAGAGATGGATCAGACTGCATCATAATGGACAAAGTCGTAGGGTCCGCGTAAATAAGGTCAAAACTCAAAACTTAACATGATGATCAGGTTTGGGTATGGGATTGGGCCTGTATTTGTGACAACAAACAAGACAACATCATATTATTTGATGAAAACTCAGTATTATTTGATTTTGAGAATATTTAACAAAAACAAATCAAATTAAAGCTCTTCCTTATCTCATATATATTAGCAGCCTTGCTGACAAATGTGATCTTATGGCCTTGGGATACTTTTACTAATCAATAACTATATGATTACACACTAATAACTCACCGGCTGTCATTCACTTTTAAGCACACATGGCATGGGTTTAATTTGGAGGACTTTTGACAATTTGGTGCTAGATCAAATCAAATCTGTTTCCCCAGATTTTAGCCATGCACTTGCCGGATTGAAGAAATGCAACAAGACATGGTTCCAAAAGTCACTTGTATGAGATCTGCGACTGCGGCCAGGCCCAGACGCGCCAAAGGGTAAAACTAAAAGGCTAAATGCATATTCCTATGTATTAGTCTACGCAGACCATAAGATCTAACACTTGGGGTGCTACTACATACCGTATAACTCAAAACAGAGGAATGTAAATACAAATGGAAGAAGAGATACATCTATTGGGGTAAAGATTGACACTCATACAATACAATTCTTCCATTCCCAAAATAGCACTTATACACATTTTGATATTTTGGTTCAACGAGTGTTTCTCTCTTCTCTTGCTTCAAGGGCATCCACTTCTTCATTTGATAAAATATCAACAATCGGCTCATACACGTACCACTCCTTTCTTTTCCTGATGCATTTGAAAACACAGAGGCAAATCATGACATAACTGGAAGGAAACATACAATTTGAACCAACTTGCTCAGCATAGTAACACCATAAACCACAAAGCAATACATATTAAAGAGCAAACGGAAATTAGAAGATCAAGAACTGATGTTTCCCATATTGAAATTCTAAAATGGGAAAAACCGGATTGCTAATTCAAGCTGATCATTAAAAATGATGATAAACAAGTGGCACCCCTTCAGTTTTCAACCTTAGGCAAGGTGATTATTCGTTCCTTTGCACTTTCATATTCTGAGCTTTTAGCATATCGGAATCATGAGCTACAAAAGATTTCTTATGCAGCGTTATGTTAGGGACGCAGGGTGTGGCAAAAGAATGATAATACATTTTCATTTTTATTGAAACATACAGTTTAATTTTTGAAGTTGTATGAAATGTCAAAAAGCAACAATGAAACAGTTTTTGTGGAGCAGTTTAAGAACTGCTTCTTATCACAGCAAGCTTTGATTAAGCAGTATGCAGCAATGACGTAGCCCAACATCCATGGGCCATAATCAATATCTCGTGTAAATGCTACGTTGTTTTACATTGAAATAAAACAATCATGAAATTTACCAATACCAACCAGAATAAGATTATAATTGATAAAATATTCATGTTTCAGCAAACTAGTAATTTTCCAACTAAATTCAGTATGAAATGACCGTACATACCTAACAACACTAGAATTGTATCTGAATAACTTCATCAAGTCCAATGCATTACCACCTCCTTTACTGAGAGAGAGAGTATAACCGGGTTAGCATGTAGAGAAAATATGATTTAACCAATCTTCTCATTTTGAAATCTGCAAATGTGAGTAAGAAAGATCACGAAAAGCAACCTAGATATGGCATGCTCTGCTCCCCGTCGACCCTTTTTGCTTATTTTGATTTCTCTTGCTGAAGCCACACTCTGAATTGCAATCTAGAACATAGGATACCATAAACTCCAATTTAAGAAAACCAAAATAGTAATATAATGTCAAATATCTCCCGAAAGAAAGAAAATTTTTATATGACGAGGTAAAAACAAACAAGAGCTCAAAGAGACGGTATAATCACGACCTCATAAAGCTGTTCCCTGATTGCAAAGGCAACTGCGGGCTGCAAAAGTTAAAAAAAAGTTTATCTTCAGTATTCTCAAAAGATAGTATAGAAGTCAAAAGAGCAGCTTTCACCTTTTATTTATTTATACAAGTCATAGGATAATCAACTTACCCCAACTTCTGGGTCTTCAATGCCCATATCGTTGCAAAAGGTTCTAGCAAATTCTTCAGGATCACTTTCATAGTTGTTCAAGTCCTGAAATGCGATAAACAAAGGTAGAATGCATAACAACAAAAAGCATAAGGACCAGAACCGAAGCAAAAACATGATACAAACAATTTACAATCATATGATGCAATGCAACAGCAGTTCCCAAATCTTACCCACAAAAAATGATCCTTAATAAGAGTATGATTGACCCGAAGATCAAGCTGAGAAGAAGAAACAAAGCATCATCACATTGCACAAATACACAAGTTGAAAATTACTATAAAATGAAAAGAAAGAGAAAAGAAAGCTGACCTTGATGGGGACAATTTTCTCAGCAGTGTACATGTCTTGTCCTTCGTATGATCTAAACTCAGTAAGCTGAGTCTGACAAAAATAAGACGCGGCACGTTAAAAAAAGGAAGCAAAAATAGGGTTGAATTTGACATGTTATAAATATAAAAACGGGAGAGACCTGAATGGATTGAGCAATTTGAGTTATGAACTGAGGAGGAAGTTTCAAGTCTCTAACAGTTCTCTTGGCGAACACGACAACCTCCGAATCAGGATCTTTTTTAAAAATTATATTATTTTTTTAATAATTAAAAGTAAAAATTTTTTAAAAAAAAAGAAAATGTAAGAATGCATTGAATACAGCTGAGAAAATCAAGAAAATGAAACTTGAAAGAAAAAGAAGAGGTAAATGTAATTAATGATTACCAGAAGGGTTCCAAGTGAAAGCGTCTTTATAGCGTTGGCCTTCGGTCTCTATGTCCAATCGAATTGGCACCAAGTTGTCCGCCGTTGGCCTTTATTTATTTATTAATTTTTTTAAAGCAAAAAACAAAAAATTAATTAACAATTACAGCAATATAATCAAAACTCAAAAGGTAAAGAAGAAGAAGGAGAAGAAACTGATTACATTCTGAACTTCACGGGGGCTTTTGAAGATGAAGTTGCCGGAAGTTTCATTTGTAAGAATCGGACAGAATCCGAGGCTGAGAGAGTGGGTTCAAATTAATGACTGCACAATACAGGAAGGCGGCCGTGGGGATGGTTTTCGCTTTGGTAAGGAAGATTCGCTAAAACGTTTGCGTTTTAACTTGTAATCATGCGAGCCGAAGCCAGCACTGCTGCCCCACTCCTGTTTTATATGGACTCACTCTCGAGACCCAATCCAATCACTCCCTCTTCAGCCCATCTCATTGTGCTGTAATATGTCCGGCCTTTTGTCTTATTATTTTGTTGAGTTGCACTTTTGGCACCCCCCAAAATCCTGATAAAACTCCTCTTTCGAAAAATCCCAATAGGTGATTCGAATGGAGGGTAATATTATTTTAATCCCTTTAAATTGTCTCACGAACCATTACTTTTCAGAGTTACCCTTGCTAAAAATATTTTTATTTTATTTTATTCTCCCCCTACCCTCCTCTAGCACATGCATGCTCCAACCACTTATCTTTATTAACAAAAAGTTCATCACCACCTCTTTTCTTCGTCACCATCAATCTATCACCTCTACCAATATATTATGGGTTTCAATGTTGGGTTCTATTAAATTTTATAAATAAATGGTGGATTTTATTTTCACTGATGATATTGGTTTTGATTTTATATGATAACCTAACTTTTTTTTTAATTTCAATTTAATACTTGATTCAAATAGTGAATCTATTGAAAAAAAAAAAAAGAGAGATATGACAAGTTAATCTATTGAGAATTTGAAAGAGAAGAAAATATTTACTTTAAATTTTTTATTTTAATAAGGGCATTATGGGAATAAAAAATATTAATTGAAAATTGAGGACTAGTAAGATAAAGGTGGGCCTATTTGAATTTACTAAATTCCTCTACCAAATTCCTCTCTACATCCTTTTTTTGAAAAAATAAATTCATTATCAAAAATTTAGAATTCGAAAATATCAAATTATGCTTGACTAATCACTTTTTTTTCTTCTCTATCTTACAATTGCATATTCTCTCTCTATTCTCTGTAAATTAAACACTCAATTTCACTCTCTTTTAAATTCATTTTTTTCAAACTTTTTTAGTATATCATGATTTATATTTCATGCTTACTATACATAAGACTTCTTCTTCTTTTTTTCTTGATATTTAGTTTTTTGTTTGGTAAAAAATAATTTTTTTGTATTCATTAACTTTTATGACCGATAAAAATTTGTTAATATTCATTTTTAAATAGTAGATTTTGTTCCTCTTAGTGAAACCAATTATTTGTAGCTAAAAGAATATATTGAATGAATTGGAGAGAATTTGTGAAATTAAGAAGAGGAAGAGAAGAAAGGGTTTGTTAAGTAATTTTTTTTAATTATTTAGAAAATAAATTTTTAATTAAAAAGAGGGTGTCGACAGAAAATTGTGGGTTTAAATTGCCTACCTTAGAAGAATTTATTATGGATAGGGCTATTAAATTGTAATGCAATATCATATTTGGTGCAACATGAACTGAACTATAGTATATATAATAATATTTATGTCATTACTTTTGTCATTATTTATATTACTATTAATTTTAAATTAATATTATTTATATTTATTAATATTTAAGTATTTATTATTAGTTATATTAAATTATTTAAAAATAATTAATTTTTATATATCAATTATTGTAATATAATTACATAATGCAATATTATTAATATTTTTATTTTTACATATTAATTACTATAATACGATTGAATAATTTATTATTTATTTATGTTTTTAATATAATAAAAAATATAATATACTATTATTGAATAATAAATTATAAATTTATTAATTTATATTGATGATAATAATGTAAAATAAAAGAAAATAGAAATTAATATTATATTATTATAATAAAGAAAAAAAAAAAACTAATGGAGCCAGATAGCCAATTGCTGCAACCAAACATGAGGTTGTATTTCTAATGCAATGCAATCTCATGTTATGAGAGTTGCCGAACACCCCCGATTAAACAAACAATGACAAAAATACTAAATACGCCATATAGTGTATACAACGATTTTATATTTTAAAAGATGGAGCACCAACTAGCTAGCCAAGCCTTCATGAGGTGCATGCATTGATTTAATTATGTTTAATTTAATATAACGGCACGATCACGTTATAACAATTGCCAATAAATTAATATTCTTTCTTTTGCGCACCTTAATTAATTCATTTAGCTTAATCAGTTTGATGTTGGAACTAATTCTTAGGTAGCATTTCTTTTTTTTTTTTTTTCTAAAATCTAAATAGATTTGAATTAGTCGAAATTTTATACTACCATCTCTAAATTTAAATGACATATTTATTATTTTTTTGTTTGAATCACTAGTCATAAATATTAAGTTGTTTTTTTTTTTCCACTTTAAAAGTTTGAAAACCAATACTTTCACATTTATACCTTATAAATTTTAAATGCTAAATAAATAATAAACATTTTAAGGAATATAAATAAGATAGTTTTTTATCATACCATAAATCATGTTCGAACATGTTCAAATGAAAGCAACTTTTTAATATTTTAATTAGAGCATGTTAATCAATTTTATTGTAGTTTTATGATGTACTATATGTAAAATAAAAAAAATTGTAAAGATAAATAAAATTAATTTGAATAGTATGAAAAAGATAAAGATAACAAATCTACCATGTATTATCAATTACCACAAGTAATGGAGATAAATAATAATGCTAATAAATAACTTTCATTTAGGTAAGGATGAAAATAATTAATTAGATAAGGGTATTTTTAGAGATTATTTTTTTATTGATGTTATTTAGACATTTTAGATTATGTAAAGAGCAAAAAAAATTGACTTAATAACTTAACGACTTAATGAACGAAAAATTTCATTAAGTTGAAAGAACCAAGTAAATTTAATGATTTAACTAATTGAAATTAAGTCAATTAAATTAAAAAAAAAGTTCAACACCGCTTAGTCTTAGTTAGTGCTTAATTGGCTGGGATGACCTTGTTTCTCAAAGCATTCCTGATTTGTATGAGTTATTAGAATATTTTAGAATTTTAATTGTTTTTAACTTTCTTGGTATTTTCTATTTTAATTAGTACAATTTTAATTTTCTGAAGTAGATTTATTCTATTATAAATGAAGAGATATTGTTATTATTTTCATAAGTTTTTAATTAATAAAAATCTCTTTTTTATAATTTTCTTTTGATTATTTGTCAAAATCTCATTGAATCATTTGAATCAATTGAATCAAAATTAGATCTTCGATTAAAATATAATTTAATAGCGTTAGCTTAGTCCAATCTTAGAGTAATATGGCTATCCACATCTATCCCCATCAAATCCATCACAAAAACTAAAAACCTAAAAAAATTAAAGAATGCCAAAATTGCAAAGCCTTAGCCGCTAGCCACCACCCAAGTTGCCTCTGCCACCAGGCACCATCGCCATTCAAAACCACCACCAAATTCTTTGAAAAACAACGACCAAAACCCCGCATCACACTCGGATTTATGCGTCCATAAACCGACACAATAACAACCCAAAACCTTGAGTTCCACCACTTGCCCCACCATCAAATCCAACCACCTTCACCGATGATTGTCATTGCCATTATGATACATAGCAACTGCCCAACCTGACCGTCCGTTGTCCTTAACCACCACCTAGAACCACCGCATAAATAAGCCCCAAACCTATGAGTTTCATCACTTCAATCCACCTCCACCGCCATAAATCATCTCTCAACGCCTCCACCGTTGACCACAATATATAGCAGATTCAACTATTCTCGGACTCACGGTCATTGACCTTTGGTGACACTAAACCCGAAAGTTAAGTCTTATTTATAATTTTACAATTGGTTGTATTTTTTATTTGAGGGATAAAAAAAATTATAAAAATAGAGTATCAAAGGTCATATTATCTTTTCAAATTATAAGATATCCCAATTTGATGGTAATCCTGACAATATTTTTTATTGAATTTGCTGGAAGATTTTCATTAAACTGTCTCATCAAAATTTGCTGTCTCTCATGCATCGTTCAAGTGTATACGTGATGCTTTAGGTTGGTGGAAGCAATTACAGTATTGACGATTCAACAAGGATGAGATGAAATTAAAGAATTGTTTGACATGAGGTAATTAATGGAAGATCATTTTGTTCATTTTGACAATCTCGAACCATCTGTTTTTATACTGGTGAAAGTAGAAGATGATGATCATGATGATCATGATGAGATTGTTGATCTGTCGTAGATTTTTAAAAAAGAGGTATAACCTCCATACTTTTGATTTGAGCATTAAGCCTAATAATATGTGTAGTGAAACAGAGGCTATTAACCTAAAGCCCTTGTGAATCACTCCCCAAGATTCACTGATCAGATTTGTCAAGATGCTTAAGAGATTATCTGAGTTGTTAACAAAGAATGAAAGATTGTGCAAGATGATGACTGTCGTAGAAACAATCAAAGAACAGAAAACAAGATTTAGGAATCAATGATAGAGTTATTAACGTGGTTCAGTCAATCTTTATTGACTTACATCCATGGGAACAAATTCATTAACTTCATTGATTTTCAAGGTAGATTTACAGAGATTATAGAGCACTTTACAATGAACAAGAAAACTTATTCTTATCAAGCTAACTCTCTCACTAGAATGCTCTCGATCTCTTCCTCACACTTCTTCTGCAATCTGTTGTGTAACCAGCTTATAACAAACCCAGATTCTGATGCTGAGATACACGTGAGAAGCATGTGCACTAACGACTCATAACAACCTTCGAAGATCACGTGCAGAGCTTGTGCTTCATTAATCCAAAAAACGGTCAGGTCGTCTGTCGTTTAAGCAAGTGAGCATAGCACTCCTTAAAACGCAAGCTTCGCATGTCATTTTGTTTCAGATGCAGGCCACCAAGGCACGCTTAAGCTATTTTACCTTTGTGATCTGCTTCACTGAATACTCAACAATATGATCGAGTTTGGTAGCAAAATCAAGTTTTAAGAGACCCAATAATGACTAAGATGATTATGTCTATCCACGTTGAAGGCAAGAAGGTTATTCTTAACGAAGATTTGGCTGCAAAGATAAAGTTAATTGGCAAGAATATTGAGTGAGATTTAGTAAAAGACTTAGAGGCTTGGATGTGATTTGTTTGTTCAAGACTTCACCTTTTAATAGAGTGACTAGCAACATTAAGAAGAAGATAAAGCATAGAGTTATGAACTTTAAGAAAGATTGATGACAAAGGCTATAAATTCAAACTCCAAGAGCCATTACTTCTTTATTTTAAGTTTCATCCTTCAGATAAACTTGATGATGAGTATTTCTTAAGAGGGGAAGAATGATGTAGGACATTATTAAAATATTTTAAAATTTTAAATGATTGTGAATTTTTTTGATATTTTTTATTTTAGTTAGTTTCATATTGGTACGTGTTTTGGTATTTTATTTACAATTTAATTATAATTTAATTTTCCTATTTAAGTTAACATAAGATAGTAGATTTACTCTATTGTAAATAGGAAGGTTTTATCATTACTTTCATAAGCTTTTGATTAATAAAAAAAAAATTGAGATTATCTATGAAAATTTCTTTTGTAGAATTGTTTGAATTAGAGCATCATCTAATCCATAAACTATTATCAAAATCTCATTAAGTCATTTAAATTAGAATGAGATCTAATTATGTTTGGATTGAAGTATAAGTTAATTGCTTTGGCTTAGTCCTGGCTCAAAACGATACTTAATGTTCAATTTATCCTTTCTATCTGCTTTCTCTATCCGCTTCGTCAATTCGCATCATTGTCGTTCTTGCATTACTATATACACACTCTTGACTATTACGTTTACGTATGAGTTAATAATGTCTTCTGCATGCCTCTCTGTGATCTCTCAGTCTCTTTTACAATTGAATCGTGATTTTAAAGCTCATGATGTACACATTACAAGAAATTTTGCTGTTAGCAATGAAATTTTTCAGCAAAACTATCATGAAAACGCGGGCACATGACATGATGACCAAAAGCTTAAAATAAGAGAGGACGCAGGAGCTTGTTTGATAGATAACATCAATTAGTTATTCATTTACTGTTCTCAGTAACTAATTATCTCAATTTTTTTTTAATCAATAATCACACGGATTAAGGATGCTAGGTCAATGCCATAACACAATTCATGATGCATGCATGGGGAGGCAGGAGGACCACATTGATTCACTTAAAAATAAAAAATAAAAGCAAAAGCACAACAGATAAAAAGAAATGGTAAAATATTAATAGAAACGAAGACCACATCCTTTCTTTGCTTTTACTTCTCTCTAAACTGTTTAATTGCTTTGACGCATGTCTTCAAACAATTTCCATAAATTTGAAAATTTACTCTCCTCGCACACTTTAATTTGAATATAGAAATAATGCACCCAGGTCTAGGTGATTTCCAAGCTGTGTACTTGGTAAATTTGTGATACATACTTATAGTACAATCCAGAAGGTCCAGGTGATACAAAAAATTTTCTGTAATCCTGAGTTGTAATATATATATTTATATAGATAGTAACATTAACCCAAAAAAAAAAAAGGTCCATGTGACACAAAAATTTAAGAATTAATTAATAACATACATGGAATAATATATATAAATATATATGTCATATATATCATCAATTGGTGTAAATTAATCAAGACTAGTGTACAAAAATATAATTAATTAGTTCCTCTCTCTAGCTAGTAGCCCTTTCCTTGGGGCCGGAACATAATATCGAAACTATAGACGGGGACACGACATCGATGCTGCAAGTGGACTGATGATGAACTTAATTGTATGTAATATTCCTAGCTAGCTATGACACCTGCCAGGCGCCAGCTCTTGTAATCTTCAATCTTTTCACGGCGGTCAAGAACACCCTATATGTATAATTAATTAAACACAATGAAGAAATGAAATTTGTAAGTTATAAATATGTGTGTGTGTGTGTGTAAATGAAGATCAACTAATAGGCAAGCTGGCTAGCCAGCTAATTATAATTAATAAAGAAATTTGTTAAATTCGTTAAGACTTATATGGGTGAATCATATATTATAATAATGATACTGATAATAATAATGATGATGTATATATGATCTTACTCCCAAGGTACGTCTCCAACCATCATCCAATCTCCTTCTTTGTCTTGATATGTTAACACATACTGGTAGTGCTTGGCAGAGCTATGAACAACACGACCACGATCATCACTATCATCAGGGCCTGTACGTTCATGATCAGCATATATAATTACACATATATAACTTAATATGGATTCGAACAGACGAAAATTAAATTAAAGTAAAATTTAATATCTGCGCAGGCACACATATAAATATACAAGTTAATGCACAAAAGTGCTGGCTGTAGTAAGACTTACAGAGAATATTAGCAGCTTTAATTGTAAACATATGGCTGAGAGTTGTAATGAGAGCATTATAACCATGATGTGCAAACAGATCGAGCTTTCTACCAATTGGAATCCCCTCCATATACACCTTTACAAATAAAGAACCATATTGCTGGGGATGATCATCATCATCATCATTTTCATCTGCTTTCTCTGCAAGCTTATTAAGTGTGCTTCTCAAAAGTGGTTTGATCGGCGGCCAGTCCAACCGTCGACGTTGCTCCCTATATATAATGATTTGTTTATAATTTGACTATTTTATTTATGTATAGAATAAAGAGTTATATATATGTGTGCATGTACAAATTAATTAATAGAAGTACAGACCTTATTTTTTGGTAACTTGTAGTAGTGGAAATAGTAACGCCAATAATATTATTATTGTTGGAGGTGGGTGGAGGTGGTGACGGTGAGAGTGCGATGCTGAGACCTAAATTTAGATCGGCGCAGGTGCTCATCAAATCTCTTCGTCTTTCGTTGTTGTTTGAAACAGCTGCTGCCAGAGAAGATGATGAAGATGAAGACGAGATCATACAAGGTGGCTGGCTGCTGCTGCTGGTGCTGCTGTTGGTTTCTATTGAAGACGAACATGACTGGCTTAATAATCTAGCTTCATCTTTTCCCATTTCATTTAATAAAATTATATATATATATATATAGTAGCAGCCAACAAAGTACTTGAAGACGATCAATCGAAGCTAGCTTATTAAGAGTGAGAAAGCCGCAACCTGACCTGACCCGAGTTAAACTAGCTCGGATTTATATTCAATTCAATATTCATCAAAATTAAAAAAAAAACATATAAAATGAAGAAGAGGATTGCAAGCAGCGATAAGCAAAGTAATGCAAATGCATATATTCAAAATTCAACGGCAGACGGATACCCCTCCCCTTCTTCAGTTTTATTTGTCCATTGAGTGGCCGACATGTCCACGAGGCTTTAATTTTACTAACCTGGCCTGGCCTGGCCTTTCTCATTTCTTTATTTATTTCGTCATTTCATTTATCATTTAACCCCATTTATATTAAACTAAATTAAATTAAATTAAGTTAACCAGCTCCCTCTTTACGACTAATTGCATCTAATTGCATGACAAGATGATTTTATGAATATTTTAAATAAATCAACCAATCTATTATATATTAATATATATATTAAGTCATTTTCCTTACAGGGAAAACATACCTAACGTCCATTTTACTCCCATTAATTTCTGCTCCAATGCGGTAATGAATTATTTCATTCTTCTGCAAGCCCCATGTGTTTCCTTTATATCGTTGGAGATTTGGTAGGTAAAACAGTTGCATGTCACTTAATTACTCTTTTACGCAATTATTAGTTAATAATTCCAGTCCCTTTCATTCTTAAGAAAAATCTGAAATACGTGTAATTTAATTACTGCTTATTTTTTGTTAATTACTTTTGTAATACGTAAAATGGATGGATTGAATTTGAAAGTGATTATATTTATATATCAAAGTTACATCCATCATATAGTTAGCTTTAGACTTGAAAGTTAGTACATTGAAGCTAATGATATCAATCATCATTCGTGCATATTCAGAGCTTTAAAACAATCGTATAATAAAATTTTAATTAACAATGTTAAAGCTAGTTTTAAGCACTTCTGTAAATTAATTTCAAGGGCGGAGATCGAGCATAGAGAAAGGCCAGCCAAAACCAAACAAAATATAATTATGACAGTCAAGCTCGGTAGTCTTCATATTTTTAACTTCCTTTTTTTTGGTTAATTAACGACATGGAAAAGAACAAAGGGGAGAAAAAAGTAAAAAAAAAAAAAAGAAGATGTTATTGCTAGAAGATTAAGAAGCCAGGGAGTGGAGACAAAAAGGCAAATGTTAATTAAAGTTGAATCTCCGCTTTGGAAAGCAGACAAGTTTCCTATTCTTTTGTTCTAGATCGAATCTCCATCTTTTGCTTCTCTCAATT
Source organism: Murraya paniculata (assembly GCA_030449075.1). Taxonomy (NCBI): domain Eukaryota; kingdom Viridiplantae; phylum Streptophyta; class Magnoliopsida; order Sapindales; family Rutaceae; genus Murraya; species Murraya paniculata. The sequence goes on along the minus strand of JAEVFN010000053.1, from coordinate 18,115 downwards.
GTAGTTAAAATATTATTACTCTATCAAATTTAAGTTTGGAGATGTTTCCACATGTTCTATTTTTTTAAGGACTGTAGTGGATGATATTCACTCCATAGTTGTGGGTTTTCTTTCTCATCCTACAAATATCTCTTTTCAATCTGATGAGAAGTTTAGCTCCGATGAAAATTATATAACTGATGAGTATTTTGCGTCTGATCCTGAGGGTACGGGGGGCGTGATCTTGATCTTGACTTCAGTGTTGCTGGCCCACAGTCTTCTAGTTCTAAGAAAGATTTCAAATTAGTCACTGGTCGTAAGTATCGTAAGTGGTTTTCTAGACTTACATTAATTAATTCTTTTTTTCTTCTCAGTTGCTCTGTTTTTGTTTTTTTGTTAATTTGGAGGAGGGAGAAGAAGACATGGCACATACTCAACCAAAAAGATAAACATAATCCCACTACATAGAGTCATGAGAAGTAATCCAAGAAATTACAGTAGCCGAATCAGACTATACCCAAGTACAGAGTAATCAAGTTGAGTAGTAAGCTTCAAACCCTCACAAACAGCCATCAACTTAGCGAACAAAAATTGACTAGGGCTCAGGAATATAGCTAAAAGCTGCTAAAACTACACCTCGATGATCATGTAAAATACCACCAATAGTAGACAACCCAGGCTTGCCCCAAGAGCACCCATTCACCAAAAACTTTACCACCCCAGATGCAACCAGGAGACTAACCTAATCGGCTTTCGAGTGAGCTTTAACCTCTAATTGATGGACAAGAAGGTCAACGAACACAATCTAATGAAATTAGTTCTCAAGAGTCACGAATCAAGATCAAAACCATAAAATTGAAAATAATCATGCAACATTTTGAAGTTTGGCCAAGATGATCTACTTCCTTATGAAGAACTAAGCAATATCTTTGTTGACTATCATATAACAAAATACAATGTCCAAGTATAAGATTGAAGTTACAAGCTCTCAAATGAACTCTCTCACAAACCCGCCCACCAACGCCGAATTTTTTCCTGCCAAAACCAAAGACCTTAAGTCCTTAACTACCATTTGACCAACCTCGACCCACGTAATTTGCTTGTGCCTCTTCAAGGAAACAAAACAGCAAAAACTTTTTCTTATTTCAAGCTTTAAAATTTAAGTGATCACACGTGCATCGCGCGTGCTTTATTCATTGCGTGGAATCGGCATTAGCTCGATGTTGCAGGCGAAGCTTTTGCCATCCGACATGTCGTTTTTCGTCGGACAACGAGACAATAGTGAATTGAACACAACACAACCGAAGATTTGGTCGCCTTAAAATTCTGATTTGAGATCATTCGTGAACACTAAATATCAAATAAGATTAATTTTTCTTTATGTACCACTTGGCTTAACGTAAAAGACATTTTGAATTGTACAAAAAGTCTAATGTTTAAACTTTACTTATGAAGATGGTGTTATAAGAAAAGTGTCTCCCATTGGTTTGAGATTGATTACTGGGGAAGAAGGTGAGGGGAGAAGATTAAGAATATAAGCCTTAACTGTTAAACTAGTGGTTGAGTATGAGTTATGCTCACAAGCTTATATATGATATCAGAGTCAAACTCATAAAGACCATAAAGAAAATTTGGCTTGCACTTGATTGGGGTGATATAAAAAATATCCCACATCAATTCAGATTGATTATCAGGCTAAGAATATAAATCTTGGGCAATTTTCAACTCTTGGACTAAGTTTTCACCATCATGTTTTTCTATATGAATATGAAGAGAGAGTTGAGTTATCATTTTAATTTTGTTTAATATGCAACAAGACAACGACGACTTAAATCCACCTTGAGCACCATTGGAGCAAGAAGGATTTTCAAAGGCTTACAAATTAACTCCATACAAACATGCTTAATTGATGGAGATTGAGTCTATAATGACTCGAACCCATGTCCTCATGATTGTAAGGGTTGTGGTTCACTACTGGTCTAAAGGCCCACGTAGAGTTGAATTATCATTTAATTTTAAATAATTAATAGAAGATTGTCTTTATATTTTTTGAACTTACATACTAATTTACATTAATAAATATTTACCAAATACTTTACTCCACCCAATTCAGCTTGACACAGACCGAGAGTATGCAATTGTAAACAAACAAAACTATTGCCAATTCAGAAACAGGCTTTTGATTTCGGCCATACTAATGTTTCTTAGGTACCGAATTAGTAATTGACCTTTAAAAAAAAAATTATTTAGTGGTGTGCCTAACGTGATAAAGAGATCGCTTCTCTGCCACCTCTGGGTGTGAGTGGCAAAAGAACAAATAAGTTAGACCCTTAGTTACATCTATTCTACGATCAATGTTTGTTTTTTGAACACCGTCATCCATAATAATGAATACTTCTCTGTGAGCCTAAGCTGATTGAAATTTTTATTCCTAATCATAGTACTCCTTAATTATAATATACATCGAAAGATACTGATTGTTATATGTTCATTGAATCTGTTTCTCCTTAATTTCTTTTCTAACTCATTTGATATATTTGTAATTACCATAAAATATTAATTTGAAAGATTTTTTTTTTTTTTGGTATCTTACCATTGCATTGAAATGGATGGAAGGATGATTAATTAAACTTTTTGAAAAGAATGAACGAATGGGTGACTAAATAATAAATCAGAAAAATAAAAAAGGATTAATAATTAGTCTACGAAAATTTGCATATAGTTCCTAGAAAAAAAAGAGGGGACAAAAGATGGACAGAAGGTTTGAAACTTGCAATTTAGAAAAGGGAAGTGTCGTACCTAGAAAAAGGATCAGGAGGCTGGGGTTTGATGGGATTAATATTTTTGTTAGATTTTTGAACCAATTATCTAAGGGCATTAATAAAGTGAAGACATGAAATAATTTTAAGAGACATATAATTTACTAAATTTTCTTCACATTGCCTAACTGCGTGCATACACACACGCCATGTGAAAAAGCAATACAAACTTGTGTCATCTCATTTACGAGCTGGACTCAATTTTATTAATAATTTTAATACAAAACATTCATTAAGTTATTGCTTTGCAATATAGATTAATATATACTAGTTTTACGTGGTTCAAAAAAAAGAAAAAGAAAAGAAATATAGATGTAGTTGATGAAATTAATTAAAAGATGAGAAAGCTTGACGGGTAAGAAAGTTTTACTTTGGGTAGTGGGTACAAACCACAAAAATAGGGTAAAAGAAAAGGTTGTTCACTTGTTCCCCATCCTCCCAATGTTGCTTTCCCTTAGGCATCTTTCTCTTACTTCAATGACTTTTTTTATTGTGTATATGTGCACTTTGTGTACATCTTGAGCATATCTTTATATCTGTAATCTCTTCTCCTGTTTACTACTTTATATCCAAACTAAAGCTAGCTAGGTTTTTTTTTTTTTTTTGAAGGGAACTAAAGCTAGCTGGTTGGTAGCTATAAAAGAGCAAATATTCGAAAAAAAATAACGAGATCGTGGCCATGTCAAAAGAAATTAAGTCGGGCCTCGTGCCTCGTGCCGCGTGCCACCACCCATTATGTAGCAAACGTTGTTTCAAATGGAACAATGGGCTCCAAGACCATTGGCAACCCGTGCACAAATAGATTCGACCTCTCTCTTAAGTAAATGTCTTTTTATCTTTTTGCATTTGAAATAGAATAAATTTCTCTCTAATATTTAACTGAAGGTAGATCTAATTATAAATATTAATTAGTTTTAATTATAATAAATTAATATATATAAAAAAAATTATTACAAATGGATCCAATCTTTTTTCTGCCTTCTTACATATATATTTTTTATGAATTACAAAACCATCATAGATTATTTTTATTGTTATACATCCATATTTTAAGATATATATAATCTATTAACATTTGAGAGATGTACTTACTCGATGATGCTAGATTATGCAAAAGAGTTGTCTGCCTAGCTCTGCCAACATATATGGACAGGGAGTAAAAGCTTGGAGACTCGAACCTATTAAGTGGCTTCTACTTTCTTCATTTCATATTATTACTAGTTACCAGTGAGGTATCATTTCCAGTTCAATATTTGTTAATTCAATAAATGAAATCTTTAAAGAATGATACAAAAAAGACAAATTTCACTTTTATTAATTAATCAGTTCAATTTATATAAAGATTGAAAATTTGAAATAGGAAATGTCACAATTATGATAACTAAGAATTTAATTAATCTTAATTTTGATTGAAAGTCAATTTTTTGTGTCAACTAATCTAAATATTAATTGATAATTCAATTTTTGAATTGAATGACAAATATTGGGATATTCACGTATCCTTTATGATTAATTGTTAAGTGGATTATTTGTACTCTAACAGTTACTTTAAACCCTTATATCTTTATAAAAATAAATATTAAAAAAAATCCATACTATAAATTACTAGGACATATTGATAAAATATACGTGTACTTTTTTTTTCTAATTAAAAAAATTCTTTTCTAAACTAGATCTTTTTTCACAAATTGAATCGAATTGAAATAATATGAAAATTTTTAACTTACTACTTCAAAAAAAAAAAATTCTGAATTGAAAATCTAGATAAGATAAGATCATGAATATTTATTTATAGATTGTTGGTTGGCACGGAGATATAAGTCATGTTATATCGTTGAATAACAAGTCCTTAATTCTCACTTTCTACAAAATTTGTATGCTAGGAAGTCCCTAATGATTAAATAATATAACCTTACTACTTTGAACATTCCCTTATCACATTCAATAACCGTTCAATTTTTCTTACCTTTAAATCCTGAAAGTGCTCTACCCAAAATTTTAAACGATTATTTATAGAGGAGTAGCAATTCCTTTGAATATTGTTGGGTGTTTCCAACTATTGGTATTAATAGTCAACAATAACTCTTCTGGTTTAAACTTTTATTAAATCATTAGAGATTGTCGATTTCAGTTCACACAATCTCTCTGAATTTCTATCTAAGAGTTGAGCTAGCCATTTTTTTCAAAAAATTGGTTAATAACGTGCAATGGTTAAGGCGAGTAAATTGGTTTTCTTTTATAATGTAATAATCTATTATTTAATCAGATGAATTTTAATTAAAAAAATGTGTTTAGAGTTACTAAAAATAATTAATTTAAAGGGTTTAAGTGAGGTTTTTTGTAGTATTTTAAAAAGTGTACAAAGTAAAATTTAACGTTTTAAGTTTATTAAATGAGTGTATGAATTAATAAAGTGTTCAGAGTAGTTTTTAGAGTATAAATAATCCCATCCTTAATTATTTTTGTCATAGGGATGACAAATTAACCCGGACCTAGATAAATCCAGATAATCCGATCTGGTTTTAACTCATACAGAAAATTAATACAATGCGGATCCAGTATGGATATTTGTTATGAAAAAAAATATTTGGAGAAAACCATCACTTGTAACTCAGAAATATTCATGTTGTATTACCAAGAATCAATAATAAATTATGCGGAAGCGTACCTGAATCCACAATGCTGAATTCCTGTCTGGGGTTGTATGGTTGGCCTTCCAGATTAATACGTTTTCCTAGAGAATCATTTAAGTTTCTCACTGCTCTCTCTCTCTGATGATAGGATGTCAGTAGAGAATAGAAAGATTCGTGTGACCTGGGTACCATGATCACTTATATAGACAACCTTTTCATGTTGTCATTAGGTATTCTTAATTATGCCCATAATAGAATTAGAATACTATTAGGTCTCTACACATTAAAGGCCCACACCATATTAGATACAATAAAGCCCATAATACCGAAAACCTAAAGAGATCACTTTTAATTAGGCTTAACCTTATTTGACAGTTTGCAGTACATAATTATTCACATATAAGGCCAATGTTGGCTTAAAGATCCAACAATGCTGAATTAAAAAATCCAACAATATTTTGTATACATTTCGGGTCAAGTTCTAGATTACCTGAATTCGGATATCCAGAACCTGGACCTAGATATTTTAAGCATAAAAAGAGGGGGGAAAAAAACCTAATGCTTTTACCAAAAAAAAAAAAAAAACCTAATGCTTAAACCAACTGCAGCCGCTTCCTTTTTTCTCCATCTTCTCTTTTCATTAAGCCTACAACAACTGCTTTCTTTCTTCTCCACTTCTCTTTTCATTAAGCCTACTACAGCCGCTTTCTTTCTTCTTCATTTTCTTTTTCATTCATTCAAATGAATTGAAAAAATCTTTGTGTTGAAGGGAGGACAAAGAGGAATATGCCTATTAAGGCTGATCCTAATGTTTTCTGCCACCCTCGCCGATTTTTTCGTCATCAGAAACATCAAATCTCCACAGTAACAACTTTCCAACGATGTTCTTGATGCCAATGACAACACTAACACCACCAAAAAATCTGGCAACTCAGTAATCCTCCTTCAACGTTTGTTTAGCCTTGGAATTGGTATTTTGGAGATTTGAAGTTTGGAGATTTGAGGAAGTAACAACTAATCCAAAAAAAAATAAAGAAAGAAAATCATATAGATACCCGGGTTTGGAACTCGCAGTCCGGAAACCCAAATTTTTTCGCATTCAACCCGAACCGGACCCTAAGTTAAAATATCCGGGTATATACCTAGGTTCGGTATACAAAATAGTCATCCGAGTCTCGAACCGAAAAGGCTGAACTCGGATTCGGATCCAGATTTTGCCATCCCTACTTTGTCATCGTCTTTACCTTGACTTTTGTTAATAAAGTCTTTAGTTCTCTAACTACTCCGACAAGAAGAGACACTTCATTTTTTTTTCCTCAATTTATTCTCGTCCAATAAACACATATATAGTCATTCTTTAGTGAGGGCAATATAAACAAAACACAAATTTTAATATATTTGAGATTGTATTCTTTGTCTGTTAATAAAATCATGACTTTGTTAAAATGAGGATGTATTCACTAGAGAATTATTATTATTATTATTATTATTATTATTATTATTATTATTATTTTGGGTGCAAGGGCCTTAATATTTTTTAATGCGGACACGCTAAGCCAGAATTAATTTTCAATGCACTACAAAACTGTGGTTTGATAATATTAAAAACTGACTCTATTAAATCTTATGACTTAACAATGTGTTCGCATGAAAAAAATGAGAACGCATGTACTAGAGAATGACCATATATATATATATATATATATAATGGAATAAAATTAGATTATTATTGGATTGAGCCAAATGTGTTGATAGAGAAGTAAAGTTTTGGGCCCTCTAATCAATGGCCCAACTCGTGCAGAATGGCTGAAAGTGACAGCTTACTCAGAGATGAGGATAGTGGACTGGGACAAGTTGTTAGAATCAGTTTTCACTTTTGGCTTCTTATTTATTTTCGCACTTGAGATAATAATTAAGTTGGTTTTGTTAGCTTAGGTTGCTTCAGCCATGCAAGTTTTATTTCGTTTGTAAGCTTGATCTGTATAATAAAATCATCAGCATCTCTTTACAATTTTATTTTACAGCCAGACAAACAAAGCAGATATAGCTTAATGTACATAAGATTAATGTATTAATTAGAAGATTTCATTACAGAACTCGAAAAACTTATCACTCTTAGAAAATAGAAATTATGTCTACAGCTCTACATAAGATTAATGTACTGATTGAGGAGCCTGCTTCAACATCAAAGATAAATTTTCCATTATATACATAAAAAAAAATTTTATATCTGAAACACAAACCAATTCAATACATTATTGTCATTCAATCGAACATGAACACATTAATTCACTCACCAGAACTAGCCACCAACCAATACAAGAATTGTATGATGGAATCAAAAGGAACCCAAAAAAAAAAAAAATTCCAAATCCTCACATTCACATGTAACGAGGTGCGTGGACATTACCTTCTATATACTACACCTACTCATCAACGCCGCAAATAAAATGTAAAACCAATTCAAGTTCAACACCACACCTAATAACAATAGGAATATTTCACTTGGCATTTAATTAACATTTTCATCTCCTTTAGCTTCAGACTGAAGGGTTTTCGAGCTCGGAGATTTCCCAACGATAGCTTTCTTCACCTTTCCAAGTGACTGTTTCACCTTTGATAGTAAGTTTCCTGATGATTTTTGTGGAGGTTTAGCCGAAACCTCCTTGGAAGTTTTTGTGTCATCACCATCTTTGGTTGGGGGATCAGCTATTTTATCATCAACAGCAGCTTCTTCCGTACTTTCCAAATTTGTTTCTGCCTTGACATCAACTGTGGCTTCAGCAACATCTTTTTCATTTTCTGCTGAGGGTAAATCCTCTTTCTTTTCGATCACCTCCACATCTCTAGAACCCTGCTCTCCCACTAAAGGTTTTTCAGTTACTTGAGCAGCAATACTGGAGGCCCTTTCAGTTGCAATTGCTGATTCAGTTTTCTCATTCTTCTCTTCAGTCGTCACCTGCTCAGTTTTGACATTCTTTTCCTCCTTCATTTCAGCAATGTCGGTTTCTATCACTGGGGTCTCATCCCTTTTTCTTTCGTCATCAACTTCTTCTACTACACCGGATACTGGAGAATCATTTGCCACTTCTTTTAAATCAGCTTGAGCTTCATCATTGGTTGCCGGAGAGATTTCAATAGCTGCAGGCTCCGCAGGCTCCTCGCCTGCACCGATATTTTCTTCCTTCTCAGCAGTTTTTGTTCCATGATGATCTTTCTCAAATTTTTCTGCAAACTTTTCAACAATTACTTTAGATGGCTCTTGGGGTTTATCCTTCATTTCATCAACTATTACTGTTGCCTTAGAATCCGCTGATCGACTAACATCTTCAGTCGATGAAATGGGCTCAACATTTTCAATTTCTATCTCCTCTTCAAGTTGTTCAGTTGCCGTGTTGTCCTTTGCTTTATTATCATCAGTTTCCTCCTTAATATGGTTGTTAAAATTTTGAATTACCTCTTGTACATTTGCATTTGCAGCAGCTGGTTCTTCCTTTGCTAACTTTTCTGCCTCTTCAACAACAGCAGCTGGTTTTTCCTCTGCTAAAGTTTCCGCAGGTTTCACACATTGTACAATTCCAACTACTTCAGCTGCTGGTTTTTCCTCTGGTAATTTGTCAGCTTCTTCAACTGTGGGTTTATCCTCCTGTACACCTTCAACTGTTTCAGTTGCTGGCTTTTCTTCTGGTAAAGTTTCAGCTGGTGGTCGCTCCTTTTCAACTGCTTCAACCTCTGGTTCTTCATCTAGATTTTTGGCAGCTTCAACTGCCGGTTTCTCCTTTTCAGCATTTTCAACAGCCTCAATTAATGGCTTCTCCTCTGCTAAACTTTCAACTGCAGGTTTCTCCTCTTGCACAACCGTTCCAACTGGCACTGTCTCCTCTGCTTCAGCTCCTGGTTTCTCCTCTGGTGTTTCTTTAGATGCTTCAATTGCTACCTTCTCCTCTGATAATATTTGCAATGGCTCTTCCGAAACAGAATTATCGACACGATTAACTTCAGCGGGAACATCTGTACAAGGGAAGTTGTCTACCTTTTGAGCCTCAGCAACAACAGGTACTTTTTCTGCTTTAGTGACAGGAATTTCCAACTCCGAAGAGTTATCTTTTGTGGGCGACTTTTCTTTCTCGTCTTCTTTTCCATTATCCTTGGGAGGTGGAACATCCTCTTGTTTGTTTATTTCAGTTTCTTCAATACCCTTCTTCTCCATAGGCTGCAACAGCTCCAAGATAATTATGATTTGAGAAGGCAAACATTTCAACTTGAATGAACAAATTAACATGTTCATTGGACTGAAGGTCATTTGCATTAAAACACAAAATTTAAAAAAAAAAAAAATCAAAGGATAATAGGCTAAGCAAAGAAACACTATATATATATATATATATATATATATATATATAGAGGGACGTAATTAGGAATTTAATTGAGTTGGGACACATTTAAAATGTAATATAATTTTAAAAAATTTATATTGCAATATATAAAATTTCAACTATAGTATGAATTGATAATAAATTTTGAAAATTTAGATAACATTATATAAAATCGCAACTATAATATAAATTAATAATAAATTCACATGAAATTATAATAGCTAATCAAATTATTTAGAATTAGAAGTTAGGGGCAGCATGAAATTTTTTAAAATCACATGTAGCACTTTCAGAATTTTGCAATTCACCTGGTGTTTTTTTATAAATAATAACTAAAATATATTTTTTTAAGATAACAATCAGAAGAATTTTAAAAGCCAGCTGGTCCTATGCTAGCTACGCCCCTATATTTATATACACACGCGTATATAGATAGATAGATGAAATTTTCCTACAATTTGAAGCTTATAAATAAAAATTATATGTGTGTGTGTTACTTTGCGGATATCTTTACAATAAGTTCAAAAGAAAATTATTTAGAAAATAAGTGCTCATGCCAATTGATCAGATTGCTATTGTTGTCGTAATGAAATAGTTAATTCTTAAGGAACGGCTAGGGAAAAGAAAGAAAGAAATAAATAAATAAATAAAGACTTTGGAAAACAGAAGAGAAACAAAACTTGTGGGTCAAGTCAACTGTATTTCATATATAAAGGAAGCAGCAGGGAGCTTATAAAAATTAGTTAGTATTTGCTTTGTGCAGCAAGAACTTGAATAATGATCAGAGTAAATTTCCAATATAATCTCTTCAATTGACTGCTCTGAGAAATGCAAAATACAAGGCCTGGGCATGAAAACTGTATTGCATATGTAGTAGATATGTGTGTGCGCGCGCGCGCAGTTTGAAAATATATACTTGATTTTCCTCTCAGCTAAATGAAACTAGTAATTAGAGAAGTGAAATTAAAATGGACTGCAATAGTGCAAACATAATAAAGTGTATAATCCACCTGCTAAACTTGGCAAGCAGCAATTATGCTATCAAGGTCTCGATAACTTTCTTACTAAGAAAATCATTATTGAATCCTTTGCCTCAAGTAGTCATATGCATATAAGACTTTGGTAAACATTTACTATGTATGTAAAAGCTTATTCTTGAAATACATAATATCACACGGATATATAAAAAACCACGTCTCCTCTAACGTTTGCGTAGGAAACACCATATTATTCTACAAATATTTTTGAAGCAAAATCTTTAATTTCCATGGCATTCAATTATTTTCCTAACACTAGCTTATGATCACCAGACAAGCAGTAGGGTTATCAGAAACTTATCAACTTTTTTAAATAGTATTCGAGATTCTGTATATGGATACTGTAAATCACTGATCAATTAAGGTTTAAAAGAGTAATCAAAATGATCGATCTTAATTCGGTTCCTCTAATAATCAACAAGAATACATACATATATGCTAATTGTATTCTTATAAGTAATGATAATATACATATAAGAGAATAAAAGTTATGAGAAAACTAACCTCATGATGATCAGCGCTAGCAGTGGGGTGCTGATCTGCTGATATAACTACAGTCTGATGGGTATCAGAAGAAGCCATGGATATGGAAATGAAAATGGAATCCAAAGAATGAAAAAGGTAATAAATAAAAGAGTAATAGTAATAGCACTGCTGCACTAGTAATGGCTTTCTCTGCTATTAATTTCTTTTGATGATGAGTAAAGATGATCAAGATATGATCTGTGTCTGGCCCTGGCCCAGTGGAGTTAAAAGCAAAAAGAAAAATATTAAAAAAATGAAAAGAAGAGGGGAAGTAGTCCCACCAAATGTAGAAAGGAGGCTGGACAGGTGGTCACATGAGCTGGTTTTTATGGCGATATTGCTTTTCATTTTTTTTCCCCATTCTTATTATTTCTTCCATTTCACAAATGTAGAAAGGAGGCTGGACAGGTGGTCACATGAGCTGGTTTTTATGGCGATATTGCTTTTCATTTTTTTTTCCCCATTCTTATTATTTCTTCCATTTCAATTTGACAACTCATTTCCCTCTTGTTTCAGTTAACTAATCCCTCCTAACGCGTCCTTTGTCTATCATTCTTTCCTTTTATTATTCTTTCCTTTATTATTATGGGTACCGTTTATGATTTTATCAGTAAGTACAAAATTAGTTGTACGTGGAATGACGTGCATCAAGAAACTCTATAACACATAAGAGAAAATTAATTATTTATATGTGTACTTAAAGTTTATACAACCACTAATTGTATGTTAATTCTTTAAAATAAATATATACGTGTTATAATATTATTTATTTATTGTATAATTAATATAAAAGTTTAAAGTTATTTTAGAATTTCTTGTATTATACATATAAAAAAGAGTATTTATTATTTAGTGGTACTAATTTAAGTTCTCTTTTATAAAATTAAATTTCAACACCCGAAGTAGCCAAACTACAAGAAGGTCTTTGCTACTCCTCGAATATTATTCTTTTGTCCATTCAGTATTTGTCACATGTATATGTATATTATCATTATATAGGACTTTTCATAATAGATTTTCATGAGCACCTAAGAATTTTTCCTAAACTGATAGTATTTACATTAATAATTAAGGATCTGGAAACTCAATTAATCAAATGGTTTTGTAAGAGCATATATATGCATTATTAATGAACTTATTTGTTTGCTATTTTCAAACCGAAAGCAACCAACATTTTTAAGCATTGCGATGTGCATAAAATAAAGCTAGCTAGCTCTTGGTGATTGGCAAGCCAGCGAATAAACAGATCATATACAGACAAATAAGCAAATTAATATATATGAGGTTAATTCACTCTAATTATAATAAACTGTTGGTTTCAGTACATTAGTTAAATATATATTAATATTATTATTATATGCAAAAGACCAAAGTTGAAGCTCCCTCTCTGTCTTCAACACAAGAGTAGGAAAGATGAAATTTAGAAGTAGGGATGTTAATGGTACATGTAAATTCTCCCAAACTTGTTTGCTAAAATCCGTCCACTATGGGTAATTTTGTAGGTTGTTGGCGTATTTGGTATTAGAAATTGAAACCCCCACTACGTTGCAGGTATGTTTGATATTAGCTAAATATCCAATAGATACCTGCATGATACCCGCTAAACCCGTAGCTTTTTTTCCTAAATATTTTTAATTGAAAAATAATTAAATCTAAAAATGTATAAATTAAATAAATATAAAGTGTAAACATGTCATGTGAGGTGTATGCAAGTTGCAACTCACAACCTAATCTAAAGGAAACCCAAACTATTTCATTTTCACCTGTAAGCAGCAGCCACAAAACCTAATCTTCAAACTATTTTCTTTTCACCCGTGCGCAGCAGCCGCACACCCATTTCCCTTTCATCCGTGAGCTGCAGCCACACACCCATGAATTTTTCATGGTATTTGTGGTTTTTTTTTATGGATTTATATATATTATATTTAAATTTGAGAATTTATGTTGGATTGATATTGAAATTTTAATTTTCTATTTACAATGAATAAATTTAAAATTGAGTATGTTATGTAGAATTTTAAATTATTAATATAAATTTACATATTAAATATTTGTGATTTTAAATATGAAAATCCGTAAAAAATCCGTCGGGTACCGCGATCTTCTCCCTATTTTTTGTATTTCCATCAAGGCATAGAAGCTTGTAACCTTTAGAATCAACAGATTCCTATGAACAAACCAAAGATCGAGCAAAAATTACCGTTTACATACAATAAATTCCGAATACAATATTCAACTACATACAATAAGTTTCAAATACAATATTCAACTAATGGAATGTCTCAATGGGCGACCCAGATCACGTTTTTGATAACTTCAAACCTGACCGGAAATCTAAACAGACTATTTTACAACCTCTTTCTAATAAGCTGAATGAGGATAAAAAAAAAGGGGGTCTTCAATGTGCTTTCAAGTGGATGCTCAAAGAGGGGAAAAAAAAAAAAAGAAATGAACCCCTTCCCACAATGTATGATCAAGCAATATTTTCCCATGGACTCACTCATGAAGCACGTTCTCGAATAATGGAAGCAACATTTTAACAAACAGTTTCCACCATTTTTGCCCAAAAGTAAACAAGCCAGATTCATACAGCCAGTACCCAGTTAGAGTCAGAACTCACCTAACTTTAGATCTTGCAATTAAGAATTAAGTAATGATATAGTAAGTGATTTGCATTCAAATATTTTCAATTATCCCGGCACATTTCAGAAATGTGTGGCCTTATATCATTCTATAATGTAATAATTCAAATATTATACCTCTAAACTTACGACACTATTGACTACCCAATTGAAACACTTGGAAAGTAAACAAACCAAATACCGTAATTTTTCACAGGCATCACAAGCTTGGAAACCATAGCTCAGAACAAACTTGAATATAGTCTAGCATATCACAACTTTCCGAGAATACAAGAACATGATGACCCTTTGGAATCAATTTATCCTGTCAAAGACCGTCAAACCAATTACACCACAGCAAACACACATGTTCAGAATATCAGTTTGAAAATTTGTGGTATTTCTAACCAATAGCCGCAATGTAAAAGATATTTTGCATGAAATGTTTTCATGCTGCTTTTGAAACTCATCTTTCGTAGCAAATTCAGCAATCAGCATGACTATTTTCTCTAGTAGGGCTTTATCCTCTGCATTAGGATTTGAATCCATCCCGTGTACGTTGCCATCAGTTGCTCTCTTTAAGAGAAGTGGGTGATTACATATTTTCTTCAATATCTGCTTCAATACAATAAATAATTATTTATTATTTTGCTGAAAATTAGAGACAAACAAAAGTATAAAAATGTCATCAAAAGACTTTGCAAACGTCCACAAATATAATAAATAAAAGAACTTAATAGAAAACCAAAAGAAAACAAATATGTACAAAAAAACTGAATAATTCGAAATGAAAATCAATGAAGAAACCTCACTAGATATAAAAATAATTACATTTTAGGAACAAACACTAAAAGAAGCAGCAAAAAGAACATTAGAAAAGTGAAAACTAAACAATAAAGATTACCTTAATCGCGGCCAGAGGTAGGTCGTTTGAAGCAAAGCGACCAATTTCACTATTTAAAAATTCTTCGTACATTCGCCGCTACATAAAAGAAGAGAAGAACTACGAGATTAATGTTATCAACTACATGAAACGTGGGGGGGAAGTTAAATAGAGAAAAGCAAAAGGTACTTCGCATTTCGTTAATTTCAGCCAGACAACGAACTCGTGCTTTTTGGGCAATTTGGAATCTAGTACCTCAGTCCTCAGGCGTCGCAAAAAGAAAGGTTGAATTAGTTTCTTTAGTTCCTGAAACAAAAAGAAAAGTGTCAAACATTTTGCTACAGATCAGTAGTCCCTGTAGTGGCATAAAACTGTGAATGCTGAAAGAAGACTTATAGTTTTTTAAATGTATAATAGCAAAAAGGGCACTTCAAATAAAACTATCCAACAATAACTAGCAATCACATCTTTAATAAACCTTAGTTAATTTGCAATATTTCACTTGGCAACCTCACCAAACCCAAAGCATTTAAAAATATAATATCCGTCATTTATATATGATCTTTTTTAATGACCTTCAACAATATTTGCTTAGAGATTATAGAATGACCATAAAGGAAAGAAAGGCATCAAGAAACCTATGACCTGTAAGTGTACATTGGTATGAATGCATTAAAGATGACGAGCAAGAACAGTTGGCAATTCACATAATTTTCCTAGTTAGATGCATGTCTTGCAATCTAGATTATCACAGCAAAACAATTAATAAACTTTGACAGAGGCAATGAAAAGGCTTGGAATGCAGGGGCACATAATAAACAGAACACAACAAATCACGATAAAAAGGGAGAGTCAGAGCTTCCTAGTTATGACAAATCTTATAAGATAGTGCATATAATACCATAACTTTTTCAGCAGTAGAACCATTACGTTTTTCCTTATCAGAAGCATATTTGTTGTTTCCGTGAAGTATGGGAATCTCATATCTTTTTTTAAACCTGTCAATGTTGTAAAGCTTCATGCCACAAGAAATGTAAACTTAAGCTAAATAGAACTTTAAGAATTTAAATTACCCTTTATAATTTCCTAGTAGCTGAGGACAACAGAAACTGAACAAGCCCCATAATACCTATTTCAAACAAAAGCAAAAACATAACATCATATATCGCAATTTCATATTTGCCTCAAACGTAATGAAATCATAGTGACATAACGGTTTTGGGCCGTTTTGGCCCAAAAATGGCGCCCCCGCGCTCCCGCCTTATTCCCCCCATTTCTTCGAGCACTAGCAATACTTGGGCCATCACCCCACCCTCGGGCCAGTTTCGCCCCAATCCAACTGATCCTCGCGCCCGTTTCGGCGGCCGCTCGCGCGGACCAAGGATTGGTGCAATGCCCGCAATATAGAGGCCATCCACTCGATATCCCACGAGCATGTGCGGGCGAACATGTGCCGCCTGCCGCGCCAGCGCTGGCCACACGCCGCTGGGCAGTTCGAGCAGCCTTACCCGCGAGCGGGCGCTACCTGCACGCCGCGGGTGAGTGCGCGGTGCAATGGCCCGCCTGGCGCGCCAATCGGCTTTCGTTTTCTTCCACGGTTTCACCCTCGTGCACGCCTACAACGTCGGGCCAAAACCTGTGCCCGCCCAAAAATGTGACTGCACAGTGCCCAAAAATGTGGCCCTAGGGCTCCCGCCTTATTCCCCCCCGTTTCTTCGAGCGCTAGCAATATTTGGGTCATCACGCCGCCCCTGGTCGAGTTTCGCCCCAATCTGACCGATCCTCACGCGGACCAAGGATCGGTGCAGTGGCCGTGATACGGAGGCCATCCTCCCAATATCCCACGTTCGGGTGCACGTAAACATGTGTCACCTGCCACGCCAGCGCTGGCCACACGCTGCTAGGCAGTCCGAGCTGCCTCGTGCACGAGTGGGTGCTGCTTGCATGCCGCGGGCGAGTGCGCGCTGTCGTGGGCTGCCTGGCATGCCGCGCGGCGCTGCCTTCCCCACGAGCGGGCGCGGCCTGGCGTGATCGCACCTGGGAATCGACTTCCATTTTCTCCTACGGTTTAACTCCCGCGCACGCCTACGACGTTGGGCCAAAACCCCTTGCCCGCCCGAAAATGCGACTGTTCAGTGCCCAAAATCCGCGTGCTATGGCACACGATTTTGGGCCGTTTTGGCCCAAAAATGGGGCCCCCGGGCTCCCGTCTTACTCCCCCTCGTTTCATCGAGCGCCAGCAATACCTGGGCCATCACGCCGCCCCCAGGCGAGTTTCGCCTAAATCTGACGGATCCTCGCACCCGTTTCTGCCCATGCTTACGCGGACCAACGATCGGTGCAGTGATCGAGATCCGCAGGCCATCAGCCCAATATCCCACGTGCAGGTGGGCGCAAAAATGTGCCGCCTGCCGTCCAGCGCTGGATGCAAGCCGCTTGGTAGTCCAGGCTACCTTGCGGGCGAGCAGGCACTGCGTGCATGCCGCTGGCGAGTATGCGGTGTCGTGGGCTGCGCGCGCCACGCCGCGCTACCTTCCTTGCGAGCGGTCGCAGCATGGTGTGCTCGCACTTGGGTATCGACAATCATTTTCTCCCACGGTTTAACTCCCGCACACGCCTACAATGCCGGGCCAAAACCTCGCACTCGCCCAAAAATATGACTGTACAGTGCCCAAATTTTGTGTGCTATAGCACACGGTTTTGGGCCGTTTTGGCCCAAATATGGGGCCTCTGGGCTCCCGCTTTATTCCACCCCATTTCTTCAAACGCCAGCAATACTTGGCCATCACACCGTCCCGGGCAAGTTTCATCCCAATCCGACCGATCTTCGCACCCGTTTTGGCTCTCGGTCGCGCGGACCAAGGATCGGTTCAGTGGCCGTGATACGCAGGCCATCGGCCCAATATCCCACGTATGGGTCCGCGCGAACATGTGCCGCTTGCTGCCAGCCGCGTGAGCGCTCGGTTGCATGCCGCGGGCCAGTGTGAGCTGCCTCGTGCGACAGCTGGCGCTGCCTGCATGTCGAGCACCAGTGCGCTGTGCCTCGCCCGCGAGAGTGGGCTGATTGGCCCACGAGCGTGCGCTACGCCTTGCGCGCGGACCAACGAGTGCGGTTTGAATGCCGTCGGCGAGTGTGCGTTGTCTTGCACGGGCTTGCCGCTGGACTGCTCCCTCAATCGGATTGGCCGCCCCGCCAGTCTTGGCTTCCGTTCGCGTGCACGCACGCACAGAAAAATGAGATC